>CM068959.1:40150661-40162216 GCA_035128595.1 Eptatretus atami | reverse complement strand
CTGGTAGGCTCGGAGACAGCCTCAGGGCCCGGGGGTGCCATGGTTAGAGTTCGGCAGAGGGGAAGTTCCTACCAGTGGAGCCACGCTGCCCAGCCACGAAATTGTGCAAGGGCACGAGTGAAAATTCGAGGGCTAGGCCCAAATTTATAATGGACACCAACACAGGCGACGGGAATCATGGTTCTTAGAACCGATAGTTTAAATGACAGGCGTTTCAAAAAGCCCCGGGGTAGTTTAAAAGTTAATAAAGGCCAAGTTAGTTAGGAGATGTACCCCTTCGCATCGCACCATCCATCCCTTCGCTCTCAGTAGGCCGCTGGACTCACTGTGGAGAAGACTGCTGAATTATGTGGGAGGCCATTCTGAGGCTTCGTTGGGCCTCAAGACAGGATGCTAGTCTCTCCCTATTCCCCTCCAGAAAATAGTTTTAGGGGTTGGGAATAGAGTGACATGATAGGTTAGTGGACAAAGACGATAAAGGGGGTTAGGGAGACGGAATTATAAAAGAAAAAAAATATATATAGAAAGGGGCTAAATTTGTTTTGTGTTGCAAATTAATGGAGTGGGTATGAACAGAGACAGGCAAAGGCGATAGGTTGGGGGGAGACAGTAGGTTAGGTCCGAGCCCGCCTTCGGAGCGGCCGGCACCACCGCACTCCCTCCAGACCCCAAGGAACGAGACGAGAGGCCGGCCAGCTTCACCTGCCGGCCTGTTGTGCTGGATTGCCTGTTCCGTTTGGCCTTGCCTTGCCATAACCCCATGCCTGCTACCCTTGTTTGCATTGCCCCTTTGTCATCCTCACCATGTGTGCCAGGATCATCATCAAGCGTGTTTTGCAAAGACTGCCCTGCAGGCAGCCACACCACGGGGACTGCATTGAGCAGCCCGTGCATCATTTTGCATCCAGTCCATTTTTTTGTGCTCCTGCATCATCCATCCAGTTCAGTTCAAGGAGGAGCCAGGGACTGCATTGGGCACCCAGCTACCTTCCTATTGCTGCACAAGGGAGCCAGAGACTGCATTTGGGCAGCCTGGTTACCCCCCTTCAAATGGCCTCTGGGATGGCATATGGCATGCCGGGTTAGGGTGAGTTGCCTCCAGCAGCTGGAAACTGAAAAAAAAAGAGAAGGTTCAGTGGCAAACAAAGAGGGACCTTTTGATCAGGCCCTGAAGACGTCTGACCTTCAGCTGCGGAGCACTCACCCTCACATAACTGTTGACATTGCTATGCCTTCTTTCCCACAGATGCCAGGTCCTGGGCCATGGTTAGTGTAAATAGATAAGTTAAGGCAAAAAAAAATTGTAAATATGTTTATCCCACCTGCATGTTTGTTATAGCGCCGGCAATTTTATTTAAGTCCTCCGAATGAGTCTGTGAGTTTGTTTAGTTAGTTACGCAGCGCATTAGGTTATTTATTTTTGGGACACGTATTTAAAAAGAAAGAAAATGTCGCACTCAGGGATCCGTAGGTAAAACGTACTAGAGGAAAACTTACACATGCTGGGCACACGGAAATTTGACGACTCGGGACGAGTCTGTAAAAAGGGGAGGGGGTAGTGTTGCGAATCTGGAAGCTATGAGCACACAACATACAGGTCCTATAGAATAGTTATATCGGTAAGTATGTGTTTTAATTAGGGTCCCTGTCCCTTGCAGACACAACATTATCTTTCCAATTGCAGGCATCCATTAAATAAATCACGCAGCCCGCCATGTTCACACGAGGAACCACCACAAGGTTCAACATCCACTCACTGGTAACAATCCATCGGGGGTTTGGGTAGCACACGCCGATCCACTCAGGCTAATCCTCCAGTCCCTATCCTGATTCCAATGACCTGTTTAAGGTATTAGTTAACATCACACTTATCTGCTTGGCCACCTCCCTCAAAATCATAGAAGCATATTATCTGGCCCCAGAGCTTTATCACCCCTTAGTATTTCTCGCTGTTTTTTTTTTTGCTTCCTCCACTATTACTTGTATCTCCTCATGAACCCTTGCTCACCTCTGAGATATATACTCTCATCTATTTGAAATTTCCTCGACTGTTCTTGTGTAAATGTAGAAGCAAAGAAACTATTTAATGAGCCTGCCATCTCACCTTCATCATCCACCAATTCTTGTTCTGTGCTATTTCTTAAGGAGCTGACACTTGTCTTAACCAGGGTTATAGTGAGCACCACTCCAGTACCTCATTCCATCTGAGGCAGAGCTTCGCTCTGCAACAGCTTAAAACAAACAAACAAACAACAACAAAAAAAAACACCCATGTTCATGAATGGTTGAGTTATTATGCTTTGCCTGCTTTCATGGTGAAATAATTGGGGTCAAAGCTTGTCCCGAAGCTTGGATATATTGATACCTTGGACACTTTGTTTGGGGAGCGATATTATAACAACTAGCTCGCAGGGACCCTTGGAAATTCTACATAATGTAAAATATGATTTCAAGTCCTCAACTCTCCCCACTCCCCCCCTCCTCCACCCCCTCACAAACCCCAAGTCCTTAACCTCCACCTCCTAACTCCAAGTCCTTGCCCTCCCCCTCTCAACCCAAAGGCGTCAATCCTCTCCCCATTCCAAGCCGTCAAACCCCCTCCCCACCCATAACAGTTGCCTGTCCAACTCACAATCCTGTGAGATATGCAGATAGGATATGTGCCATGAGCAGGTCACAGCCTGTCATGGTCGCCTGTCCAGCTAACAATCCCGCAAGATATATGGAAAAGAAATGTGGCAGTAAACGACCCGATTCCAATTATCTTCTTCCTAATGCATACACTCATCGTTAAAAGTAAATCATGACCATGGACAAAGACCTTTTATAATGATGTGTTACGCGCGGTCTCCTTGCCTCAGGGCGAGTGACCTGCAAGTACTCAGAGGGTAGCATGGCAGACAATGAATACGATCGCTTTAAACTTTTCAGTCTATTGGTAACCAGGCGACACCGGC
Source organism: Eptatretus atami (assembly GCA_035128595.1). Taxonomy (NCBI): domain Eukaryota; kingdom Metazoa; phylum Chordata; class Myxini; order Myxiniformes; family Myxinidae; genus Eptatretus; species Eptatretus atami. The sequence goes on along the minus strand of CM068959.1, from coordinate 40,159,259 downwards.
ACACGACATAAAACAAAAGATTTAAAACGCAATTTATTAATTCCAACTGTTGACGGTTCAAGCGTTAATATCATTCAATAAGAATTCCATCACAATGATTCAGTCACTGTAAAATTCCTCACAGGAATACAAGTCATGTTCAATGCTTTTTTAAAAACTTACTCAAAGTTGCACACATGTAATCAATACATCCATCCACCGGGCGTAGTGGCCTGCGCCTGTAATCCGGCTACTCGGAGGCTTGGGTTGGAGGATGCGCTGAGGACGGGGGCTCTGCGCTGGGCCGCGCTATGAGAGGGTGTAGGGCAGCCGGAATCATGGCGAAACCCAATCCTATCCCTGTGTTGTAAGAGGTGACCAGGGTTGCGTTAGGAAGGGCATCGGCGTAAAACCTGTGCCCAATATCAGTATGCGGATCATTACGGATGATCCGCTGTGGCGACCCCTAACGGGAGCAGCCGAAAGACGAACAACAACATTCAATACATCCATCCATTGGAACCATACTCTGTACAGAGTGTCACTGCTGCTGAAACAGTCTCCTGGGCTATTGGGCACATTCCTGGACAGGTCACCACTCTGACACAGGATACTCGAATGGCTCAATCATCCCAGCAAGCTGGTACTCATTTTGCCAAAATCAGAATCCGCTCGACTTTTCTATGCTCCCGATGTGCAGGTGGTGACAGGCCAGCCGTCTGTGGTGAGCGAGCCCCACGGGTGAATTTTCCTCACAGTAAGGGATCACGCTGCGCCCCGACCGTGCTGTGCCATGAGAATGAGTGAGGATGGGTGACCTTGATGCAAGATGCCCAGATAAGTTGGCGGCGTGGAATGTCAGCATGGATGACACCCACTGTGTTGCATTGGTTCCTCATGAACTCAACCAGTCCACTGACAGGAAGAACCCCCGCTCCCGTGAAGGTACAATGGGTTACAATCGGGTCTGTGGTCAATGTGCGCCCTGTGGTACAAGGCTCACGAGGCCGTCACAGCCCGTCCTCGCCGTGCACAGCCCGCTTTGGCAAAACAAACTTGACCACTCAGCCGCTCCAAGGGCCCCATACTCTGCTGGAACTGGATCTCTGGTTCACCCCTCAAGTCCTCCTCCACTTCTCTTGAACGCTCACTGCTTCACCTTATATTGTAACAACACAAGGTCAACCCTGAAACCATGCGACAGACATTCTGAATTCCAAGACTGACCAAAGCTTGACTATTAGTTCCGAGCATCGTGTTCCATAACAAATCTTTCACCCAGTCCATCTCCCTCCAATGTAGGAGTGTAGCTGTCATGCTAATCGAACATTGTAACCTCAACAAAAGTCATCATAAAAGTTCTGTTGACAATCCTCACGGCGCCGAGATGCCACTGACACGTTCAGCTGCCTGCACACGTATCCTTTCACCCAATAATGACAGCACTTATTTAATTCAAGTTGCCTTTTACACAGAAACTACAATACTTAGCCTTTCCAATTATATAGGATTCCCGAATCAGTAACACTTGGGTTTAAGCCCTCCTTGAAAGAATTCCAATCTCCTCCCCATTTCAAGCCTTCAAACCCCATTCCCACCCATCACAGTCGCCTGTTCGGCTCACAATCCCACGAGATATGCAGAAAAGATATGTGACCATGAGCAGGTCATGGCCCTTCATGGTCGCCTGTCAAACTCACAATCCTGTGAGAATAGCGGAAAAGATATGTGACATGAGCAGGTCATGGCCCTTCATGGTCGCCTGTCCAAACTCACAATCCTGCGAGATATGGGAAAAGATATGTGACCATGAGCAGGTCATGGCCCTTCATGGTCGCCTGTCAAACTCACAATCCTGTGAGATATTGGAAAAGATATGTGACCATGAGCAGGTTATGGCCTGTCACAGTTGCCTGTACAACTCACATTCCTGTGAGATATGCAGAATAAATATATGAAAATAAAATGAACCAAAACCAATGATCTTACTTCCTGATGCATTATATATATATACACACAATGTTAAAAGTAAAATATACAATGACCTTGGACAAAGGCCTTATAAGGACATGGGTTTTAGCCCTGCTTGAGAGAATGCCAATTCCCTCCACTTCCAGCCTTCAAACCCCCTTCCAGCCTTCAAACCCCCTCCCACCCATCGCAGTTCACCTATAAAACTCACAATCCCTTGAGATATGCGGAAAAGATATGTGACAAATAAATGACTCAAAACCAATTAACTTCTTCCTGATGCATATATAAAAAACAAATTCACCCACATCTCTCACCTGTGAATGAAGGGAATTACCAATTAGCTCTCAACTAATCAATTAAACCCAGATGGCTAGGATTGTATAAATAACTCGACTCCTCCCATGCTCTTCTTGCCGAAGAAGCTGCATAAAGCAACCATGAAGGCTACCCAAGATAAGCCCTTTTGAAACGGCAATCAGATCTCCTCGCTATCATCTCCTCTATAATGTAAAAAATAGTCTCCTTCAGCCGCTCTTCATAGCTTAGTCTAGCAAAGCCTGGAATCAAATGCTGTACCCTCTCTATGGCAGCTATGTCCTTCCTCAGATGTGGTGACAAAATGTGATCACAATATTCCAGATAAGGCCGCACTAGGTTCCTGTACAGTGTCAACACTATCTCTTGATTTATAATTTATCCCACGAGGAATACAACCGAAAAAACGGTTAGCTTTACCTATAGCTGCTTGGCACTGAGCTGTCTGCTTACCCCCCTTCCCCACCCCCACCTCACCCACATATATTACCACCACCAGATCCTTCTCCTGAGTCACACACTTCAAGATTGCCCCTTGCATCATATATTCCCTATTTTCATTATTCTTACTCATCCCCAGCACCTTACATTTCCCTGTGTTAAATTGCATCTGCCAATCTTTTGCCCGATTTATGAAAGTATCCAGACTTTCCTGAATCTGATCCTGCCCCTTTCCCTCTCTGATATCTACTTTACCTCCAAGCTTAGTGTCATATGAAAATTTGGAAAGCCTACTCTTAATCCAAGTGTCCAAAGCATTGATGTAAATTATGAATAATAATGGTCTGAGAACTGATCCCTGAGGTTTAGCAATTACACTCAACTCCTTCCAGTTAGATATCCTCTAAATCATAACCATGCTTTGCTTCCTATTACTAAGCCAGTTTCTATTTCAGTTGGCTACTCTACCAGGAGGAGTTGGAGGTAGGAGTACATCTGGGGACATTTGACCACAGCACAGTGTGTGCAACTATAGTGTCCTGCAAAATTGTACAGAATCTCGTCCCAAATGCACATGTGCAGAGAGGAGTAAGGTTTTTAAAAAATTTTTTAATGTCTGTCTGCTTCTCTGGCAGTTGAACCAAATTGAAAATCATTCCAAACAGGAGACTTACTGTTTTTAAGGATGTAATAAAGGACACATAGCAGGTACAAATAACTCATTTAACGTGTTAAATAGGGTCGTTTAAAAGATGCTGCATCAATGGCGGTAAACTTCTGAAATTGTTTTTTTTCACAGCATTTAAAACTTTTATTTTATTTCAATATAATTATATATTTTAACACTGCATGAAACAAATCGCTTTGTTGGCACTTCCAAAAACCTCCAGTTTAGCAGTATTTGGACAAAATATTATACCATTTTACATCATCTGGACCAATCAAATTTGCTGCTCGCACTTTCAGCGTTGGGGAATATGGAGATTCAGACAAAATGGTGGCTTGTAGGAAATATTGATTGTGCTTAGAAACACAAAGCAAGAGTTGAAAAAACCCTTCCCATGTCCTTTTTCTCAAGAATGCATGGCGTAAGGTGTGCTCTGAACTCTCTCTCGTTAGTTATCAATTCAGTATGGTTCATATCTCTTAACGATCAGTCCTCTGTGTGCTGCTTGGAATAGCTCAGATTGTTTCACACTTCAGTAAGAAGACCAAAGCGCAAACTGCGGACCAGAAATATACTTATAACTACTACTGGGATTTAGAATTTAGCCAGGGTGCCGTCGATAACCTGTCTCTTCTTTTGCGAAAGACTGTAGGATCTTTAATGTCCACCGACAACTGGTACTGGCAGATGCGTCCTCCCGCTTAAGGTCCTTCCGATGTATGGTGCACACAGCGGTGCCTCACACTACATGCTGAACACCATGGTGGCAGTTTATAGCTTGGAAGATTTAAACTTAGGCTGGACTGCTCAAAGGTGAGTGCACATACCGATAAGAGTCTAAGCTATCCTGCCAGCCCACCACAAATCTACTTGCACCTGAGTCATTAATATTTACTTCCTTCCATGCCTTTTCTTCTTCTTCTTGTAGAGGACCCAGCGAATATATCTCCACTGAGTGTGATTGAATCCCCTCCAAATCGTTCTCACATAAATATTAATCATTTGAGAGATTTTAAATGCTGCATAAACCACATTTTTAGCTCAGGATTAAGATTGAGGTGAAAGCTCACGTTATGTTTTGGTAGGATTAGGTTGATTTTAGCATGTTGATGTTAACGATTGTGGAGTGTTCAAAAGTTATATGAGCGAGATACTGACAATTATTAATGAAACACAGTTTGTTATTTTTCAATGCAGAAATATATAGTAGTCGGAAAAACTAAATACAACATTTCCTTAGGACTTATTTATACTGTACTTTTATTTTGAAAAATTAAGAAACATTTGAATTTCTTGAACTGTTATGTCTGCTTTCGAGAATATTTTCACACTCAACGCAGGAAAGAATTGGAAGGGTTTTTTTGTACACATCGAGGCTCATGGAAAAGATACAATTAATACACTGAACGGATCAGGACACAACAGTACAAAAGGAACAGTTGAGAGAGGAGTGAAACACTAACAGCAGAGTTTAAAGCCAAGATAGAGGGAGGGTTGGACAAATAAGTGAAAAAGACATAAAATGTCACAGCCCCCATTGTTTTAGTAATTTTGCTGTATGGAGTTAAAGGGCTAGCCCATATTTATGTTCAACTAAAATGACCGCCAGTCTACCAGTCGGCCATCTTTGATCAGATCACAAAATAAAGTGAGGTCCACGTGTATGCCATAATTTGCTGTGCTTGTGCCAAGTTTGAACAAAATTGGACCATGCATGTCTAAGAAATGGTTGGGGACACATTTAAGTAACAAAATGGCCACCAGTCGGCCATCTTGTATGTGATCTCGAAAAACAATGACGTGCATATGTAAGGCATCATTCATTATCTGTGTGCCAAGATTGAACAACATCGGTAAATGCATGTCCGAGAAATGGTTGAGGACGTGTTCAACATCGAGTTTTTTTTACAACTGAATTGACCGCCTGTCTACCAGTCGGCCATCTTTGATCAGATCGCAAAATAAAGTTAGATACAAGTGTATGCCATTGTTTACTGTGCTTTTGCCAAGTTTGAACAAAATCGGACTATGCATGTCTGAGAAATGGTTGGGGACACTTTTAAGTAGCAAAATGGCCACCAGTCAGCCATCTTGGAACTGATCTCGAAAAAAAAAATAATGTGCTTATTATGTAAGCCATCATTCATTGTCTGTTTGCCGAGTTTGAATAGATATTGGTAAATGCATGTCTGAGAGGTGGCTGAGGATGTGTTTGACCAGTTTTGTTTTGTTTTGTTTTTTACAACTAAAATGGCCACCAGTCGGCTATCTTGGATCTAATGTCAAAAAAAAATGATGTCCATATGTAAACCATCATGTGTTGTCTGTGCCAAGTACAAATATAATCGGTCCAGACATGTCCGAGATATGGTTGGGGATGTACGCACGCATACACGCAAAAATCGAGACCAAATCCATAAGCCCCCATTTTGGACTTGTCCAACGGGGGCTAATAATGGGTGTGGGGAGGAATGAGGCAGAGGTAGGCAAAGACATTCTCAGGAGGGAAAACTGTAAATTTGGAAGGAAGAGGACTAGGGTTGGCCCAGGGGGGGGGGGGGGGTGGTTAACAAAGGTTGAGAAGATAATGGTTTTGGATTGGGATGGTATAAGATGGTGGTAAACGCTGTCTTGAAGACCTGGAGGGAAGAATGAGATTGAAGAGAATGTGAAAGTTGGTTCCAAAGGTGGGAGAAAAGAGGAATGAATGAATGGAGGTAAACAGTGATCCTGGATTTAGGTAGTTTAAATCATAAGGTGGTTGATGGTGGACCGTGTGTGCCATGCAGAAACCTGGGAGGGGGAGGGTGGAGGGGTTTGGAAGCATGAAAGAGCAGAAGTTGCAGGACTAGACAAAGTGGTAGAATAATGAGATCACTGACCTGTCTGCGATGGCGAAGTAATAAGCCCATGGACTCGGCTTCAGTGCAGAAAATTCCAATGATCTTAAAGGCCTTGGTTTCCATGGCATTATTCTTAACAGGGTGTGAGGCAGCGGAGCCATCTCAGAAGGGAGAGCAGTACTCCATCATGCTGCAGATTAATGCCTTGTGGGTGAATAGGAGTTCAGCTGTGCAAGGAAGGACTTTGTATGATGAAGAATGCCCAGTCGGCCGGCGGCTGGCTTTGGAGGCCAACTTTGAAATCTGGTTTGCCCAAGAAAGCTGATGGCTGATCGTGAGACCCAGGGGTTTGAATGACTGAAATTCCTTAAGAGGATTGTTAAGAAAGTAAATGGGAGGGTTTGCCAAATGGTCCTTTCAGAGAGAGATAGTGAGAGTGTGAGATTTGTCAGGATTGAAAGACATATTCCAAGTGTTTGACCAGATTGTGATTTTTTTTTCAAGGTCTGAAGAGAGGGGAGAGGCTGCAGCGTGCCTATCTGAAGGACGACAGATGTCATGGCAGAGGGTGAGTCATCAGCATGTAGATAAAGAGGATTTTCAGAGAATCTAAGAGATAATTTTTTGAAGATCAGGAATCGGACTGGGTCCAGAACACTGCCTTGGAGCACTCCAGCCTTGACAAGTTGACAAGCCACATGGTTCTGAGAGTAGAGGAAGTCATAAAGCTATGTGTTGAGTTGGCCTTGAATGCCATAGCCAGAGAGTTTGAGAGTAAGGCAGGGATGCCAGACTATCAAAAGCATGAGATTCATGTCCAGAGAGACGGCCCTGATCTCATGTCTGATATTGAGGGCCTCCATCCATTGTTGTATGAGTATAAGCAGCATGTCCAAGGTGGAGTGACCTGGTCTGAAACCAAATTGGTGATCTGAAATGAGGTTGTTGGACAAAAGGAAGGATTTCATGTCAACTGCGTTGATGGACTCCATGACCTTGATGATGATTGTAAGTACGCTGATAGGTCTATAATTAAGGGGATCAGTTTTTGCACATTTTATGTAATGCAGTGATGTTGTCAGATTTTCAAGCAAATGGAAGATGACCAAGCGCAAATGACAGGCTGAAAACGGCAACGAGAGAGGATATGAAAGAGCAGCAGAGCAGGTTTTTAGGATGCGTGAGCTGATGCAGTCATTGTCGATGGTTGAAAGTACTTTCTCCACCTTTTCAGGTGCAAAAGACAGAGTCCAGGAGCAGTTGGATATGACAAGGAAGATTGGCTACCGAGAGTGAGGGATCAGGGACACAAGATTCGTGAGCAAACACAGAATTGAGGCATAAGGCCTTCTCACAAGCAGAGTTGGTTGTGGTGCTATTTGAAGAGAGAGAAGGTACTTCAAGCAAGCAGCCATTTCTCTGGGTTTTGGCTCGAGCTGAGATGATACAATAATTATATCACAAATTCTGCTTTATATTTTACACGAACGGACATTCGAAAGCACCAAAGTTTGTTTTCTTTTACATTATCCCATTTGTTTGTGTCAATTTTTTCCTCATCACCAAAAATGTAGTCATTCGTTCCGTTTGCACCTTTACGTGACATCAGCTTTGGCCCAATAAATGTGGATTTCCGAGAACAGCACGCTCTGGTTTGTGCGATTTCCACACTGTTAGCAATTCCGCACTAAAGCAAACCACGAGGAACTTAGTGCCCTGACATAATACCTGATAAATGCATCATTCTGTCAAACAGAGCCAGGAAAAAGATATATATATATATATACATATATTATAACGGATCTGGAAACAATTTGCATCCAACATACTGGTCCCAAAAGTCAGTTATTCCGTTTAGTACGTGTGAGACAGGTCCCTTCCTTTTGTTTAGTGGGAGAATTAAATGTGTGCGCTGCGACGGCTTCGTTAGGTTAATAAATCGCTTTCTTTTATTTTTACATCCCCCATTGCAATCCACGGTACCATCGCTCTTGCGCCCTCGATTCGCGGGCCACAGCGCACCTTTGCCTGAGACGGATTCCCGAGGATGTTCGAGGCGGCTTCACCACCATCTACCTTCCTCAAACACGCGTGGAAGGGAGGGGCGGCTTTCTCCGGTGGCAGAACTCTGCCCAGGAAGGCTGTGCCTAGGATCCTGGCCAATTAGAGGCGAACAGCGAGGTGTGCTGCCAAGCCCCTCACCATGAGGGAGGTCCATAAATTCCAGAGCATTCCTGAGGCATTGTGGTGGGTTGCACGAGAGTTCTGAGAGGTTCTTAAGGGTTTTTGCTGTTACGAATGGGTGGTTATGAGGGGCGATTACGAAGAGGGTTCACAGGAGGTCTACGTTGCTGTTACGAAGGGGTTTTTGCTGTCACG
>CM068959.1:40110520-40138154 GCA_035128595.1 Eptatretus atami | reverse complement strand
ATGAAATGGACAATTTGATGTATCCATGGCAACCATTGGCGAGGGGGTGGATTTTGCAAGTATCATACTCTGCACGACGTCTTTTTCTTGTTTGTCTGTTTGTCTGTCTGTATGCAGGATATCTCAAAAAGTTGTGGAGAGATCCGAATGAAATTTGGTGGGCAGGTTGGGTGTGTGACAAGGAAGGAGTGATTAGATTTTGGTGAAGATCTGGTTCCGGATCCGACTATTTGAATTTTTCAAGTGATTCGTCACCATTGAGAGATAGGGACAAAAACGATTATATAGCATGATAGTTGAAAAAGTTATTGGGCCTGATATGTTCTCCTGGATCAGGCATTACGTGGCAGAGGTATACGCTCTACCGAGTGCCCTTCTAGTTTATTTATTTTTTCATTTACAGAAGCTTTCCGATGGTTCTGTGATTTTCTAGTGGATAGGCATTGATGTCCATTGGCATGCAAAATTACCATGCCTTCCCATTGTCTCGGGCCGCTCACCTGCATTTTTTTCCTTTATTTTTTACATTTATTTATTTTCATTGTTTTTTCATTTATTTATATTTTCATTTAGGTACGCTTTCCGATGGTTCTGTGATTTTTCCTGGTGGATAGACTTTGATGTCCATTGGCATGCAACATTACCATGCTTCCCTATTGTTTTGGACCGCTCACCTGCAGTTTTTCTTTTTTTTTAAACATTTATTTATTTTCATTTTTTTTTCATTTATTTATATTTTCATTTATGTATGCTTTCCGATGGTTCTGTGATTTTTCCCCAGTTTATCGGCTTCGATATCCATTGGCACACAAAATTTCAGCTTTCTACGTCACCCAAAAGGTACCAAGCTTTAATATCAGTCAATGAGTGAGTCAATCAGTGGTTAGAAAGAGCTTTATATATTAGACTAGTAGGGTATGCTTTGATCCTGGTGTTGGCTCAGTGGTTAGGGTCGCGGCTTGAGATCCAAGGGTCCTGAGTTCAAACCCCGTTGGCCACTGAATTAATACACACCAGGGGGTTGACTCAGCCTGTCATCCTTCTGAGGTCGGCAAAATTGAGTACCAGCTTGCTGGGATATTTGAGCCATTCGAGGTCAGAAAATCATCTATGGCAGTGGGTAGATGAGGCATGAATTAGCGACTGCTAATATACTTGCAGAACGGTATGAAGTGCACTCCGCCTTAGGGGGGAGACCGGTTCAAGCGAACACTGCGATCTACAATAGGAATGGCAACCACTGTAGATTATTTCTGCCATCGAGAGGCAAAATGCCCGAGTACGCTTGATCAGATGATGATGTATGCTTACACATTGTAAGCAAAAATGAACCGAGCTTCCCCATCGTCTTGGTTCACTCATGCATTTATTTATTTTCATTTATTTATATTTTCATTTACGGATAGTTTCCATCAGTTTTGTGATTTTTCTTGATGTATCGGTTTCGATGTCCTTCGACATGAAAAATTTCAGCTTTCTACGTCGCTCTGAAGCCACCGAACGTTAATATCAATCAGTCAGTCAGTCAGTGGTTAGAATGAGCTTAATACATTTGATGATTATAATGATGGCGATCGTACTGACCCAAAGACCTATCTTCTTAAAGGAAGTTCTGAGGCTTGTGCCTGAGCAAAAACAGAACTGGGGGAAGGGAGTGGCGAGGCAGCCACAAATAAGGGTTGCAAGTGGATTATTACTTGGTGTATAATAGAACACAGACAAATTTCCGAGTTGGTTCAATGGACAAGAAAAGAGGAATGCAGAACAGTGGAGGTGAGCAGACAGGTTCTACCTTGGTAGACGAACAAGGGAATAGTTATCAGAGGAGTATGTTACTCGGAATGATTGGGATGGGACTGAAAACAGAAATAGCGAAACAGCATTTAGAACACGATCTTATGATGATAACAAAAAGAGGCTTATTATTACTTGTCCAATGGCGGTTACCAGTTAGTGTACTTCGATCAACAATCTGGTGATTTCCTTCATTATTATAAGCTTACTATCAGCCTCAGATGATGTGAAAGAAGCTCATTTACTGAAAAGCGACATCAACAATATGCAAAGCTTTGACATCTGGATAATTCAGGAAAGTGAGTTAGATGCATGGGGCCCTCTCCTGAAGTGGTGAAGTATACTCCATAGGAACTCCATACAAAGACCTATTAGTCATCAGAAGCTGTGCAGAGGAAGAATGGCTCGGTGGACAATGTCCTGAAGGTCAGTCAGTGTGTAATATTTGCTTAAACCCAGGACAGATCCGTTTTCATCGAGAGGATCTTTTTATGATGTTTCCTTTCAAAGACACCCAGGAATGCTTTAATGGCTGCAACATTGCAGTCAGGACAGCAATCTTCACACGCCTTAAAATAATGACACATGTCAATGTTTGCACCACACCAGAACTGCCACAATTTGGGGTCAGAAACTCATTTTAAAAACTCAGATGAGAATGGACTGATAAGATAGCCAAAAGGCAGCATACTCACCTTTGAGCTGATTATCTTGAGTCTGATTCCTGATCTGACTATAAACTGTTGCACATGCATGATGTGTGTACAAAGAGAGCTATAAATCTAGCACAATAAGCACATCATGCCACAAGTTCTTCTACGACTACTTTAATAGCTCATATTTCTTATACTAATTTAACAGCCAAATTTTTTCCCACCTTATTGTGGGGGTCAGCCTGGAACATTTTTGGCTTAATGATCTTTCACGAATCGGCTGGCCAGGCTTGACGTTCAACTGAAGGTGGCAGGAATTTGGAATTAGTTCCAGGGTGCTGGGGATAGCTCGCCCAACCTTCGCCAAAGATACCATTGGATCATTAATGGGCACCGATGACCAGTACTGGCAGACTAGTCCTCCAGGCTTAACTTTCTCCCGATGCCTCGCTCTGCATAAAAAACACCAGGGTGACAGTTTCGAGATGGGTTGAGACTCCAACTCAGGCTGGACAGTGCAAAGATTTGTATGCCTCAAAAATACCGAGCCAGCAGTTAGTCACACCACATGTTATTTTCACAATGTTTAATTCTGATTCCTATTAACGTATGATGATTTTGAAAGATGAGATATATGTCAAGTAGCACGACCTCCGTATCCTGGGAAACGAACCTCGAGGAAACTTTACAACTTATACACAGCCCATACTACTGCATTCAGCCATCAGTGTATGTCGATGAGTTAATAAAGGTGCAAAGTTCAAAAGTAGACAAGCAAACATAGACACATATGACTAGACAGAGGCTGGAGCGGAGGGAGGAGTGCGGCGGTTGGAATTGTCTTGATCACCGAGGCTATTTGAGATTTCAGCTCTTACTCTGTAGACTCCCACCACCCCCCCCCCTCCCACCCTCTCCTCCCAAATCTTCCCTCGGTTCGCTTTGAAGAGCGTCCCGAACAGCCCGTCACGCGCGTTCCCTCTGTACCGCACTCGCACCTGCCTACCCCTCGGGGCACTGACGCAGATGTCACCGGTCCGAAGAACGAACGCCGTTGGACGCGTGGCGCAGACTTTTTTGTTTCCACATTACTTTTATTTGCTGTGTCGTGCCCAAGCTGGCCAAAGTATTCCAGACACCTGCCCAACAACCCTCAACCACTCGGCCACCTGTGTAGCGGAAAGTTCACAGGTATTTTTTGGCGATTGGTTCTATCTTTTTTTTGACCTCCCTCATTAGTCATCCATTCATGGTCCTTTTGCAGTTTACGTCCACAACAAATTCGCAAAGTCCCATTGTACGGTGTTGGGAATATCAATATTCAAAAAATACGAAGCTCCCACCGACGAAAAAGTTCAAAAACGAGAAAACAAAGAAAGATATCATTAGGGTATTTCACCAGTAGATGTCAGGTTCTCAGGATCTATTTATTGAGGTCACATGATGCCCCCTTTCCCATTGCAAAGGATACTTAACATTTCACCGACATAAAGATAAAGACCAATCGTTGGAAAAGTCCTGGATGAAGGGACGAATCCACTAACAAAGAACAAGAAAATCTATAGGGGAGCACACAGGTTATAGTAAATAGTTAAATAAACTCCCGAACAGCATAAACATGAGTTATCCCTTTGGTAATAGGTTGTCTTTTAGATAGCATTCATATAGAATGCATCACACCTAAGGCTGTGAACACAAGGCATCACCAAGCAAAATTAAATACTGCAATGCAATGAGGTGTGTGTGTGTGTGTGTGTGTGTGTGTGTGTGGTGTGTGTGTGTGTGTGTGTGTGTGTGTGTGTGTGTGTGTGTGTGTGTGTACATATACTGTATGTATATAAATAAATATATATATATCTATATACATATATACATCATTGTTCTGGCTGTAATTCCCAAAAAGACTCATGTAAACTGTCTCAAAAGAAACAAATATGTCATGAACTATCATAACCAAAGAGGACGTTGTTTAAAGGTTACTATCACTTTGATATTGGAATTTATCCAAATTATAAAACTAGTTTGCCGTGTTTGTTTTTCTTCTTCTGATGTGGGCAGAGGCATATCTGGAAACGTCGTGACATCAAAGAGTGCCCTTCTAGGTTTATTTTGTGTGTTTTTGTCTCGGGTTTAAAAAATACATTTATAAATAACCCTTTAAATAATAAAATATGCACGTTTTAAATTTATTTGTTTTTCAAAAGTATTTGATTGCAAAAAAAATATCAGTATTTTTGGACTTGTTTCTCATGCTGAAGCTAAAATTGTAATGGCGTTTCCACGCTGGCCAGCCAAGCACAGCCATTGCTTGAACCATGCCAGTTGTCTACTCTCACCAGCGGTTGCTTCGAGCCTTCCGCTAATGTCATTAATGATGCAGGACATTGATTGGCCATAGACCCCTGTTGTTTCGATGGTGATAGGCTCAAACATGTAGGACTGACAAAGGCCGACGTATTTCTGGCACGTCATGTTTTCCGCATTGGTGGTCATTGCTCTGACACTGGTGTCGACACAGGTGCAGTCCCAAGTTAGACTTCTCCTGTTCTTGTTGGGGACAATGCTCAAGCTATCAGGGCATATACTTTCACTGTGGTCGAAACCAAGTGGGTTCCAAGACAGATGGTACCCCTGCCTGGTGAAGGGAATGTTTGACCACATCGTTCAGGGCAGTGTGTCTTTGTGAACGACCAGTGCTAAAACGGCACGACAGACCATGATGGCCGAGCATATCCATCGTTACACCGCATCGACACTTATGACACTCACAGACCATCGTTTCAACTCGCAGAGCAACCACAACCCTCAGGGACTCTCGGTCAAGCTGGGTCCCCAGAGAGGGAACAAGGACTGTGTGGAGTCATGTCCCACTCTCCTTGGTCACTGCGGTCAAAAGACTGGTTCTGGCGACCTGATCTGCTCCGTTCATCAGACTGGCAAATGGCAGTGTTGTCGCCTCGACATCCCAAGCATTTTGGATGAGCCGCGACAGACCTTCAGATTCATAGGCATGCATAAACCAAGCTCCATGTCGATGCAGCTGTTGCCAACTCCCCCATTTGTGCCAAACCGCTTATGCGGGACAGAATGTCATCAACCAAAGGTTGGACAGCCAGCAATGAGGAGATGAAGCCAGGGAGGGCAATGTCGGTAGCCTTCCTGAAATCCAGACCACCCTGCTCAACTGGAATCGTGGCTTGTGTCCAAGCAATATCATCAAAAGCAACATTGTAGATTTTGCAAACAGTTTAGTGGACAGTGCGGTCAAAAGCTCCAAGCTGCATGCTATTCAAGTAGGAGGGGGCACATGCAAGATGTACAGGAGCTTGGGCAGGGAAAAGCAATTTTTGAGCAAAACAAATGTTTCATATGCAACAATTAGCTCGAGGCAGCCTGCCATTCGAATCAAATTGTCATGCTTCTCGGTGATGGCTTTGGGCAATGGCCTCGAAACACCCGGAGCACCATGCAGGGTGCAGTCCTTAGTCGGGACAATCTTGATATCAGGGAGGACTGCCTTGAATATGCCTCAGTAAGTTGACAGTCATCTGGCAATGTGTGGTTAAGAATGGTTAGCTCACACTGCTGCTGTTAATCTCAAGTCCAATGTTGGTCAGTTGACAAATGATATTCTGAATGTCGGTCAGCACTTTTGCTGGCTCATCACCAAATGAAGCGTCGTCGAGGTACTATATGTTAAACTCCGAGTGAAATCCCCTAACTATGGGGTCAATGCCTCGGGAGAAAAGTCCAGGCCCAAAAGGATTACCTTGTTGGATGCCCGTTGCTGAATGAATGGCCTCGTCACCGTAGAATAGCACTAAAGGCCTAGCGTACACCTGCCAGATGAACTGATAGATGCTGGGGGGTTGCCTTCATGCTTCAGACAAAAAAAGGTCATTCCTCAAGCAGTTGAACGTGTTACACATGTCGATCTTAAGGAAGATGTGGGTTGGAGGCGGATTTGTCAAATAGTGTCTGGCAGTGTGAGCAGCCGCTTCACACCCACCTTTGGTCGAATAGGCAAACTGGACAGGGCGTAGCTCAGCCTCAAGTTAATCGGAAAAAGATTGAACTCCTGCTTTGGTCGTGAGTCGGCGAAACGTGTTCCTCACTGCAATCAGACTAACACCGCCATCTTTCTTGGTGAAAGCGAATAGGTTCTCGCTGAAAAAACATAGGACGCACGGCTTCCAAAACCTTCCCCTGCAGGACCATGTGAACAGGGCAAAATAAGTGAGTAGATGAGTCCCTGCTTCGGCAGATTCCTTGCCCAGAAGAACCTGAAGGTGGCCCAGTCTGAACCCGTCAGGACACGTAGGTGACCCGGATGGAAATAGATTGACCAAGTTCTGGACGGAATGCTCCGAGAGAACCACCGGAGTGGCCATTTCACCATTGGGCGCAGCCGCTATGTTGAGGTCTGGCGGGGCAGCTGGATGTTTGGCTTTAAGCACATTCGCCATTTTGGCCGATTGTGAAGCATGCCCCTCACAGGACCCAACTCTCTAATAGCACCCTTGATGTCTATGTCGGCTCATTTGGCCTTCACCTTTTTGTTAAAACGTTGTGGGGCTTAATGATGGAGTTGTTTGAAAGGGTGATTGGAAGAGGTGGCAAGCTGTCCAAATCCAAAAAAATCAGCCACCTGGCACTTGACTTTGGATGCCAGTGAAACATCGGGAAGGTCCGGTGCCTCCTTTTTGTGCACCCTACAACCAAAAACACAAACGATGAAGAGGTGATGCCAGGCCAACGGGGCTTGGTCCTTGAGGACATCACGGAGAAGTTTTCTAAGGACGTTGGCAACAAGAATACGAGTGCCTTTAGGTACTTTTCAGAGTATGCTGAAATTGTCACTACATCTCGACAAATAAATGAAAATGTCCATTGGTTGGGTATGGGTAGCTGGGCTGGGGGTGGGAGGTGAAGGGTGGTGTGATCCGTGGGTAAACAGGGTATGATCAGTTGGTCAAAAACATCACCGTCCGATGCACAGATAATTTAACACAAGAGTAGTGGTAGCAGGAGTTGCATGTCCGACACTGGATGGACCACTTCCTCATGTTGATAAGCTTGAATTTGCGGCATGGGGGTGTATTGACCAAAGTAACCATACCACAAAATAAAGGGTTTGTTGATGCAGTGTCATTTCCAATGGTGCCGCCAAAGTAACAAGCAGCACTACCCACCACTCCAATGGATCTAAAGCCGCTGTCAAAACTATCACCGGCCGCTCCGCCATAGGCCACCAAAACACTGTTTTATTGGCCACCAACAAAGCCCACGCCACCAGAGGTCGCCGGATGCTCATAATAGTCGTTGGTGATATCAGCCACACCACCGGTGGCCACCAAGCGCTGGTTGTTGTTATCACTGATGCCAGTGACACCCCTAATGGCCGCCGAACATCTATCGTTGTCTTCGCTGACACTGGCAGCCCCACCAGTGGCCGCTGACCATTCATCGTTGTCAATGCCAACACCAGCAGCGCCGCCAGTGGCCGCTGAATGCGGTCATTGTCACCAACACTGGCCCCACTATCAGTGACTGCCAAACAGTTTTGTGTTGGGCTTTGTCCCACGTTGCCTTGCAGCTGTCGTGCGCCTTCGTGTGATGATTGGGCTGCGGGGCGTCTTGTAACAACCTTGTTCCAGCACACCTTTAACAAACTTGAAGGATTCAACTGTATTATGTCATTTATTTTAATAGCACCCTCCCCGTTTTTCAAGAGTGTGTCTGGCGAGCTTCGCTTTGGCAAAGTAGGCCTTCCCGATCATCTAGACTCTAGAGGATCTGGTAATTGGCAATCTGTGACTGGTCATCGGCCGCAGAAGGGGCCGAGTTCTGGCAGCATGCTACACCACCATGTACTTACTTGGATATAGTCGTCATATCGGCAATGTGGTGGTCTCTGTCCTGCTCATTTACCATAGGGCGTGGAATTCACGCGGCCGTGTTACTCTCCCTGAGGCAGTCCTGTTCGTTCACCATGGGGAGCGGAGTTCATGTGGCCATATTGCTCTGCCCAAGGATAACCAGTTCATCCACCATATGGAGCAGAGTTCATGCAGCCATGTCGCTCTGTCCGAGGCCTTCCCGCTTGTTCAATGGGGGTGTGTCTCCATCGAGTCCCCACTCTTGCAGTGCCTCGGATATGGTCGGCTCACCTGAAAACTCCAAGGGCAGGGACGTGATACCTGAATGGAAGTGCTCTTCTTTGGCCGTCAAGTCCCAGCATGTCCGCCGCACGAAGTGATAATTTAATTGAATTAAGAACTAATCTTGCTGGTGAAGGAGAGTATGAATATGCATCGGCTGACAGGTAGAACGATCGATGAAATTGACGGGACATTGATTAAGGTGTGCTAAGTGCCATGGGAAGCAAGGAGAAGTGGACGTTTCTGGTAGTAACCCTTCGTCAGAGCAAAAGATGAAAAAAAATTCAGTGTACTCCTCTTTTGATCTGACCAAGGGTTAATGCCTGAAATGTCAGCTTCTCCTTGCTTCCTACCATGGTTAGGGTACCTCAATCAATGTCCTGTTGATTTCATCCATTGTTTTAAAAAACAAAAGTTGGTCCATTGTCCAGTACACAGGTGCTCCATGCTATACTTCGCTGTTATGCAATGACTAAAGTAATGAATACTTTTCACACAACACCACAAATTTTCACTGATAATGTGTCTAAAGGGGTGGCGTATGTGCTGCGACCATGAGAACAGAAAGGGGAAGCATATGTGTTCTTGCGGATGAAGGAAAGTTATTATTCCATTGTAAGGTGAAGTGTGCATTATCTCATTGTGTTGTAAATTGACATCCATGAAATTGGTTGGTACCATTAAACGGGTTTTTTTATTTTTCATGTGGAGTATCAAGTATCAACGGGTATCAAGTAGCTTCCATTGGGAGTAGTTCTCGTAAAACTCTCCCCAAACCCTACAATACGCATGGAAAATGACCTGTATTTACTCCGTCAACACTCGTGGTAAGAGGTCTCCCCACTTTTTAACCCCCCCACCGCAATAACCCCCTTCCATGTTTTTGGGTTGTCTGTCCGTACGTACGTCCGTCTGTGCTAATTTTCTGTTTTCTCTGCAACCGTTTATCCGATGGACACGAAATTTTCAACATAGGTGTGATTACTCATTTAGAATGTTTTAATGAAAATTATGACCTCATAGGTCATGTGGTGTGGCAGCCATTTTAGAAAAAAAGGAAAAACTTTGGACCTCTGTATCTCCAAAACTGCACCATGAAAAAAATTGAAACTTGACACATGTCAAGTACTCTCAATGGGGAAAAGTGTGATTTTTTTTGATGATGTCTTAGGGGACTTTGTTAAATTTTGAATCTACCGACCAATTTCATGGTCTACCTGCCCTCCATAGCACATATCAAGTTGAACAGGACCAAGTGGAACATTCCCATCAACATAAAACATCAATAATCATTTCCATCTTATCACATTTTCATTCCGAGTAAGATCATGGCATTACAATTACCTGCAGGTGTGGCTTCAACTCAGCAGTGGGGAGGTCCTATAATGTGGTAGTGGGGTACATCAGTGCGTGCGTGCCCACACCGCAAACAAAGTTCCACTTTGATGAAAATCCTGGGCTCTCCATCCATCTCGTCCCCAGCTCCACTACAGCTCCTTTGGTTGGACACCTCGCCAGAGGGGTTCACTCAAAATGGCACTCCTTGGCCTATTCTTGGTCGCCCAAAGGTCTTCCCGCCTTGTGGCCGACCGATCCGACCCTCCAACCAGCATTTTTTTCAATCTCTCAGTCACTTGCTGGACTACCGGGGGTGAGCCTCGGGGTGGAGCCCCAGGCTTCCCGCTCTCCATCAGAATCTGATCCACCCACGGACAGACACCACTTCCCCTCCCAACAAACCTTATATAGTGATCCCTCCCCAGCTGCCATTAATTTCTACCAACACCTGCATTCCATACCACTTGTGGGCACCTCCTGCCATGGCTTGCATATACTCGAATAATTAATCAACAGTATTCAATAAACACAATCACCAGTGATGGAATTCCTTTATTCTTCGTTGAGACATGTATCCCATTTTTAACCCTTTCCATTTTCAATGTGTCCTGAAAACCTGCTCTGCTGCTCTTGCACATCCCCTCTCTGTCTTTTTCACCTTATCATTTGCCCTTGGTCATCTTCAATCTGCTTGGAAATCAGCCAACATCACTGCATTACATAAAAAGGTGCAAAAACGAATCCCCTGAACTACAGACCTATCGGCTTACTTCTAATCATCATCAAGGTCGTTGAATCCATCATCACAGTTGATATGAAATCCTTCCTTTTCTCCAACAGCCTCATCTCAGATCACCAATTTGGATTCAGACCATGTTACTCTACTTTATCCTGGTGTTGGCGCAGTGGTTAGGGTGGCGGGCTTGGGATCCAAAGGTCCTGAGTTCAAGCCCCGTTGGGCCGCTGAATTAATACACCAGGGGGTTAACTCAGCCTGTCATCCTTCCGAGGTCGGCGAAATGAGTACCAGTGTACTGGTCCCGGTGTATGCCCTGGGTAAAATAGGTGTACCATATCCCATTATCCCTGTGTCGTAAGAGGCGACCAGGGTTGCGTCAGGAAGGGCATCCGGCATAAAAACTAAGCCAAATCACTATGCGGATCATACGGATGATCCGCTGTGGCGACCCCTAACGGGAGCAGCCGAAAGAAGAAGAAGAAGAAGACCATGTTACTCTACTTTAGACATGCTGCTTCTACTTGTCCAACAATGGATGGAGGCCCTCGATGTCAGACATGAGATCAGGGCCGTCTCTCTCGACACATCTTGTGCTTTCAATACAGTCTGGCATTCTGCCTTGCTCTCCAAACTCTCTGCTTATGGCATCCAAAGCCAACTCCACACATGACTTACTGACTCCTCTACTCTCATAGCCAACATGTGGCTCTCAACGGAATCCTTTCATCTCCTCTCCATCAAGGCTGGAGTGCCCAAGGCAGTGTTCTTGGCCCAGTCTTATTCCTGATCTTCATCTCTGATCTTTCTAACTCACTGTAAAAAAATTATCTTTACCTATTTGCTGATGACTGCACCCTGTGCCACGACATCCCTCATCCTTCAGACAAGCAGGATGCAGCCTCTTGCATCTCTTCAGACGTTGACAAAATTACAAGGCCGTCAAACACTTGGAATATGTCTTTCAATCCTGACAAATTTCTCTCTCTCCGAATGGACCGTCCAGCAAACTCCTCACCCGCCCGCCCCCTCCTCACTCCCCATTAACCTTCTGAACAATCCTCTTGAGGAAGTTCAGTCATTCAAACTCCCGAGTCTCACTATCAGCCGTGAACTTTCTTGTGGAAACCACATTTCAAAGTTGGCTTGCAAAGCTAGCCGCCCACTGGGCATCCTCTGTCGTACAATGTCCTTCCTTGCACAGCTGAACTCCTATCCACCTTCATCCACAGCTTTATGGAATACTGCTCTCCCTTCTGATATGTTTGCCTGAGAGTAGATTTGTCATTTCTCTCCCCTTCCTAATAACTCCCAACATCAGTTGGCTTGTTTGTCTTCTCATCTGAACTGCAAAGCTCATGATACAGAGAACCCAGGTTCAAATCCCATATATACCACACGTTTTTAGCTCACCTGGAACGTAGTTCCGGGGAGCTTATGGAATGTCACGTCAGTCCGTCTGTCTGTCCGTCCGTCCGTTCATCCGTCCACAAACATTTGCAACTTCTTCTCTGAAACTACACGCATGATTTCAATAAAACTTAACCACAAATTTCATTACTACACCTGGTACGTACCAAAGTTTGTTTATGGCATAAAAAAAAAGAAAAATTGGGCCCTAAGGAGGTCGATGGGGTGGTGGGGGGTGTCCCCCCCCCCCAAAAAAGACCTTTCTGACACACTGGAGTCACCTGTGAAGTGGTGTAGAGGATTTTACAAAGAGAGAAGCAGAGCATTCATGTAAATCAGAAATCGTGTAGAACTCAGACAATGCCCTGAAGCTTCCGGAGGAAGAGCAGGATTTGCTTTCTTCTCCGAAACCATACACATAATTTTGATGAAACTTGACCACAACCTTCACCACCCATGATGTACCAAAGTTTGTTCACGACATTAAAAAAATCCATCGGTATTTACTTTCTTCTCCGTTAAATACTTTGTGGGTTAGCCATGCCTACTAATGGTTCCCTGATTTTCTTATCCTGCCGCTACTACGTGAGTGCTCATGGGTATTGCCTCTATATTTCCATTGTCTATTAATGTCCTTGTAATTGATGTAAAAGTGCACTGATGTCTCCTAATTTCTTTGGCCTGGATGGGATATATGAGCAATGTTTGAGCTCCTGTATGAGCCTTAGATTACTGGAGACAAATAATTCCTGATGGCAAATGGTCAGTCTTGTCTCAGGAACAAGCTCTTCTTCTATCCCTTTACTTATGAGGGAGGTGTTATGGTAAATACAGGGTGTTATGCTCGTGTTAAGGCAGAATATGTAAATGGTGTATTGATGAAAAAAATAACCTTAAGTTACCTACCCTTACCCCATTGTGCTACCCTTACCCCTGACTTCACGATTCAATGCCCCCCCCTCCCCCATAGCATATTCACTTGCAGACTGCTCCTTGAAGTTGTTTCTTGGCAAGCATTGTATTGGGTGGTTTGCCATTGCGTTCCCAGTAATAGTTCTGGCCAGAATTTGTAATTTGTTCAGGGTATCGGCAATAGCTCACCTACTCTTCGTGAAGGACACCGTGGGATCCTTCACGTCTACCAACTAATGTCCATCCATCCATGCCCATTTGACATCCATCCAAGGGACAGCACACACATTGATGAATCACCATGCCCATGAAACACCGGAATAACAGTTTATAGCTAGTCGGAATTTAAACCCAGGCTACATAGCTTGGAGGTGTGTGCATACCCCTCGGCCATCCTGCCAGCCCAATTTAGGTATAGAAGAGTTTCGAGCGAAAAATTATTCTTTATCTGCAAGGTGACTCCTCTAACCTCAACAAATTTGCTTCTGTTCTGAGTTTTCCTCTGTCTTACTGTTATGCAGATCTCTTTGAGAGTTGTCCTCCGTTTTTTGTAAAATGTGCCTAATGTCACACCTATTCATAGCAGGCCATACCAAGACTGATCTACGGAACTTCAGTCCAGTCAGCCTTCAATTCATCATCAGAAAGGAAATGCGACAGACCTGAAGTTTTATCTGTTTTCTAACTCTCTGAAGACATTGCCTGTTTTCGAGTTGTCCTGGTCACTCCATCAATAAGTGGAGGCTCTGAACATCAAGCAAGATGTTAGGGTAACCCTTTTGGACATTTCCAGAGTGTTTATGCCATATATCATGCAACTATGCTCAGTATGTCTTCCACTAATGAGAGCCAAGGTCTTCCACTTGACTGACGAATTGACTCCCTCCAAGTGTGTGTTGCCTTGCATCAAAGTACATTAATCATGCTCTTCCTCTGGAAGCTTCAGGGCATTGTCTGAGTTCTACACTATTTCTGATTTACATGAATGCTCTGCTTCTCTCTTTGTAAAATCCTCTACACCACTTCACAGGTGACTCCAGTGTGTCAGAAAGGTATTTACCCCAGTGACAGGCAGATTACAGTATCTTCCTTAGCTACTGATTTGAAGAGGATACAATATATTGGTTAAACCACCTGGAGTATGAAATTCTCTCCTGGAAAATCTCACATTTGTCTCCATACAAACATCCAAGGCTTGAATCCCTTTCTGTGGCCAACCTATGGCAGAGGTAAAGTCATTGGAGCTCCTTAGTCTTATTTGACCTGTCATTGGCCAATCACAACTCCAAAGTGGCTTGTAGGTCTGGGCATTTTTGGCAAGCTCGCTGGGGGAGGGGGACCTCATATGTGAACACTCATTTCCTTCATAAGCACAGTGCAGATGCTCTTATTGTTCTCTTGCTGATTTATCTGTCCTTTTTGTTTTCTGCAGGCTCTAAGGCTCATGGAGGAGCTAGAATACAATTAATGCACAGATGCAGACAAATAGGTGATACAACACCGGCCTTGACTTCAGAAGAACAAAGTCATTGAGTTTAATGGAAGTTACAAAATTTCCCAGAGTACCCTGGGTACCAGTGACTCTGAGTACCTTTGCCTACTTGTCTGCATTCCTTGTCCTTTTGTTCCTTTTTGCTCCATAGTTTGTGCATTGCTCTCCCTTGCTTTATCATCTTTCTCTTCCATGAACCTTGACCGTAATGCAGGATATAAAAAGATTTGTTTCACAGTGTGTTTATTGGGTGGGGTTCTGCAGCACTATAACCTGTAGAGATGTTCATGCACTTCCAGGGGAACTATGTTTTGTTTGTTTTATATATGGTCTTTCACACCAACACGTATTACGTCCACCAAGGGACGGCACACTTTGTGATCCAATGCCCTACCTGCAAAGCACCAAACTGACAGATTATGAAGGTTGGGTAGGGAATCTAACCCCTGCTCAACAGCTTAAAAGTAAGTGCCCTACCTCAGCACCAACCTGCTGCAATTTGAGTGGTGTGTTCACAGAATGTAAGATTATACAATAAATTAACCTGGTGCACAAATCCAAAAAGGATTTTATCCTTCATGAACTTTGACTGTGACTAATAGCCAGATATATATATAATATATATATTATATTATATATATAAATATATATATATATATATGTGTGTATATATATATATATGTGTGTATATATGTGTGTATATATATATATATGTGTGTATATATGTGTGTATATATATATATATGTGTATATATTATTGTATGTGTATATATATGTATATATATATATATGTGTGTATATATATAGTTGTTATATATATATATGTGTATAATATATATATATGTGTGTATATATATATATATATTATGTTGTTATATATTATATATATTGTGTGTATATATATATATATATGTGTATTATATATATTATTATATGTGTGTATATATATTATGTGATATTATATATATATATATATATGTGTTATATGTTATTATATATATGTGTGTATATAATATATATGTTGTAATATATATATATATGTGTTATTATTATATATTATATGTGTGTATATGTGTATATATATATGTGTGTATATATATAATTGATATATATATATGTGTTATATATATATATGTGTATATTATATATATATGTGATATATATATAATATATATGTGTATGTATATATATATGTGTGTGTATATATATATTGTATATATATATATTTGTATATATATATATGTGTATATTATATATATATTGGTGTATTATGTGTATATATATATATGTGTGTATATATATGTATGTATATATATATATATATATTATATATATGATCCAGATTTTTCTCAAATTCCACAATTTCAACCCAACCAGAATCGATTTAAGGTTTGCAGTCTAAATTTCCTGTTCAATCCAAACACTTCTATCAGACTTAGTGGTGTTGCTTGCACGTTGTATGCCTTGAGACCATGTATGAGAGAAGTTATCTTTTAAAAAAAAAAAATCTGTTTTAATAAACAAGCAAGAAAGCATTAGGTCAGAATCAAAAGTGAAGGCAGGAGGCGCCATTTTCCACAGTTTGTTTATTAAACCAGTGCACAAAGAATTCATAAAACGGGTCCCGAATGACGTGACCTTCGGCCCAGTGAGACGTCCCACCTCTGTCCATATGAAATCCGCTCCGTTCACTCACCACGCCTGGGTAGCTTTGCAGCGTCAGAGGCCAAAATATATTTATATATTCACTTCGTTCATTATTGATACTTGTAACCTTCCACAGAACCCCCACCCCTTTCACCTGCCCCTTCTCCAAAAGGTGTAAAGCGGTTCCACAGATTCCATGATCCCGGCTGGACCCACAGTGCACCCAGCACGGCCGAACCTGCACTTTCCCACAAATTGGATGTGTTTTGTTCAAATTGAATCAGTGCGCGAAGTATCGATTTGGCATTTTCACTTGGGTGCAAAACGTGTCACTGTTATTTCTCCGCCGGAATTTTTCTTTCTTTTGCAGGCTGGATTAACGTAAGCGACCTGGCAACACCTGGCGGGGACGATCTTAGCCTTGTTGGTCGGGTCCTGCTAAGCCCCAGGTTTGAATCCAAGAGGCAGGTAAAGACTATATGCCTACAATAATGAAAATGAGGTGGTTCTAGCAAACACAAGTCACACCAACTGATGGCTCACATATTAGACGGGTCGAGCAGATCGATTGTGGTGCTTGTAAAAATAATTTAATTTTCACCAGGTTAAATGGTCGGGGATCGTTCTGGTGGATTAGGGCGCAATAGTCATCACAACAATCAAACTCGTCTCTCCGACTCAAAGCCACCCAGGCGAAGGTCAACCAGGGTCATCAATGGCAGGGCACGCAGGAACACAAAATATAGAATTACAACGGAAAGTGTATTCAAAATAATATTAATAATCGTAATAATAATAATTATTATTATTAGAAACCTGTTGACCACAGACCTATTTTGCTTAGGCATGCAGCGAGTTTACTATCTGTACAAGGATTCTGATATTCCGCTAAAACGGGATTTGATATAGACCAAAGTCCACGGACAAGGGTCCACCACTGCGGGTCTATACCTATTACGGGTCATGCATCGAGGCTTGGCTTTATTGGGAAACATTTTATACAACAGGAATTAACTTATAAGCAAGGCTTGTTCTTAAATATTCATACATGTACAAGTTATATATATCGAAGCATTGATGCAAAAGCAGGTAAAAGGAATGTCTGTAAAAAGCATTGTGAATAACAAACGTTATTATATACTTATATTAACTCTGTTTGATATGTTTGTTTATGCCTCGATGCAATATCAATGTACACTTCGAAGGCTACATTAAACCCATTGTTGTCCCACCTGACTGTCCTTGAACTACACCGCAGCCCAGGCAGCTCCGCCAGGGCCTAACCTGCACGCACGTATCAGTCTCGTTTTGTAGAAAATGGAAACGCCGCTCATTGTGTCTCCTGTGGCGAGGACCAACCTCCTTTCCTTTTTTTTTGCAGGGATTAAACCGGCTTAAAGTTTTGCTTACTACTATCATAGAAGTTTCGGTTATTAATGGTCGGTCAATTTTATTGCTCTGCTCCTCGAGGGCACTTAAACACACCCAACTCTCAAAGCTTTGTTTGGTCTGCGAGGAATATTTTTGCGCTTTTACATATGAACGTCGAACACCATGCCATTGATGTTGGGATGTCCACGTACGTTGAAAATGATCCTGCCGCATGAGGATCAAGTCTGAAGAAATTTGTTTGAAAAAGTAAATAAATTGACATCTTTGGAATCCACCCCCCCCCATTAACCCCCCACTAAAAATATATTTAAAAAAACAAGAAAAGAAGATGTTATTGGAATAATTAATTCCATTGTGTATCGAGTGAAAACTTGACAACAGTATCTGTCCAATGGAATTCTCGATTATGGATCGAGTCTTGCTTTGGATTCCTGCCCTACGAGATGGCGTTTGCATCGATGGTCGAGATCTGAACCGGTACAGGGTGTAAGGGGGAAGGGGCAACATAAATAATATGGGGTAGGTTTTTTTTATCACCGGACCGAGCACATTTTGAACATTATTTCACGCAAATTGTGGCGCTTTAAACGAGGGGACATTTCCCAACCTCTTTCGTGGCCATGCTTGAAAGCCACCCGTCCCTGTGCGTGTTAGAAGCCTGAGAGGTTACGGAGGCCGAGTGGCGAGCTGTGAGCACAGGCCTTTAGGGATGGGACGTGGTTTACATCGATTTCCATTGGATCGACGTTGGACGAGTGTTCGTACGAAGTTCCCTTTGGAGGCTTTTCTCTTCCCGTTCGGTTCCAATATGCAGCAGTTTGTTAGATGGTGAATGCTCAGGGAAAAATTGCGATCGGAATTGGTTCCTACAACCTGTCACCGGATGCTGGTAGACATCGACAATCTGACAAGTATATGTGGAATAAGATGCTCATGTGTGGCACAGCGACGGTGACTGTACCATTCAAAAGTACACCTGAGAATTTGTGATGATAACATTGCATTGTCATTAAAACCCTTTAATTTCGTACTCTTCCAATGCTTTGACGTTTTGGGTATCTGGCACGTGACTGTTGATGGAATGGTTAAAATAAATGGCCTGGAAAGAGTAAAATGGGACATTTGTTATCACCTGGTGGTTTCACATCTAGAAATGAATTGCTGTCGCTTCGGCCGAAATAAACGAACATGCATTTACAGTTTCCTTCAAAAATGACATTTACAGGGGCTGCCAGGGTAGCCGAGAGGTACGCACACTCGTGTCTGAGCAGGGTAGCCTAGAGGTATGCACACTCGTGTCTGAGAGGTCCAGCCTTGGTTCGAATCCCGACCCAGCTATAAACTGTCAACGCGGTGTTTCACAAGCCGGGTGATTCATCAATGGGTGTGCCGCAACTCAGGTGGACATTAAACTGGTTGTTCCGTCTGTGGGTCTTAGTTGGTGGATGGTAAAGATCTCACGGTGTCCTTAAAGAGTTCGCGAGTTATCGCTGGCACCCTGGAACAAATTCTCAATTCCTGCTCTGACCTACAGAGACCACTCATTGTACCAGTGGCACAGCACTCTCCTCCTGCTCCAAAACAAAATAAAATGCACCCAGCCAATTATGCTACCTGCAGCCATGTGCTGCGTATGTAAGAAGAAGAAGAAGAATGACTTAATTTCCAAAATACAGGGTGAGGTATGGTGTGATTGTGTTTAAATGGTCAATAGAGTAATTTAGTTTTCCAAAGCAACATTTTAATTGAAAACTAATTTTAGGACTTCTGGTACTTTAGACGGAGGGCTTGGGCGATGGTACCTAGACATGTCCAGGACTGTAATGAAACTGCAGAACCAACTTCCTGACACCGTGGCTTGCACTTCCGAAGGACACGCATAACTCACGTTAACATCATAAAATATCGATGGTCGGACGCAGCTTTTAAGTACATGATGCCGAGACAGCTTTTTACAACGTGCCAGGCTTTGCCTTATAAATGACGTAATATTATGGCCATATTTATTCCACCACATACAATTGGAGATCACTTTGGAATGTCAGTGATGTAGTAAATAAATACATCCCTGTAGCAGATTATTTTTCTTTACCTGTGTTTACATCTTGGGGCTTATATTGTGCTATAGTTAAAGGGATAAAACATAAGTGATCATTGTGATTACACTTTACTGCAGGTATGTCTCTCTCCACACAGGTTCATGCATGATGGACCCTCAAAATATTGGACCCAACAGTGATTGAATGCAACGGATTTTCCGGGATGAGGGTTTTGTTGTGGCTAAAGCAGGATTTAAGGGAGGCAGGGGAGGGTTAAGAATCGATACAAGAGGATGCCTTGTGCCGTGCTTTAGGGAAGCTAGGTCATGAGTTGTTCTCACAACACAATGTCCCTCGAGGGTTACGACCTCCTTGTACTGCGTGAAACTGATGGTTCATTGTGAGTGTGGCCTGGGAACAGACGTTGGGTCTATACACAAGTGAAATGTCAGGTCTATGGTCTCCTCAGCTCAGGTTTGCTGCAGACTGTGCTTGGCCCCGGGATCTCAGTAGCTCAGGGAGCGTCCGCGGTGCGAGTGGTGAGGGCTTTTAGGGAAAGTTAAAAATGCATGATGGCAATGGGCAGCAAGTGCTTTGTGACGATACACAGGGCAACGGGTGTTGTCATCGATTGGGGGTGGGGTGGAAGGGCATTCTAAAGAGAGGGGAAATTGAGGATGAGAGAGGGGGGGAGAGAGAGAAGAGAGAGGTATGGGAGCAATGGAGGATTGTTGGTAACATTGTAGGTTGCCACAAAAACCAAAGCAATACAGGCCAGTCTTGATCCATCCGATATTGCCACTCCACACTGGCTTCCATATGCAACTCAAGACGTGGAGATCTTGTGCTTCTGTGGTTCCAGCCAGCATTGTCCAGTAGGGAAGGGAAATGGGCTTGCCTTCATCACCTGAAAAATGCCAGACAAAGTCTAATGTGAATTTACTGTCCAATTTCTCTTTCATCAGTCTGTAAGAACTGCCTGATTTCTTTCTTCAGACTTATTTACACTCTTAGCTTTAGCTTTGCCATGAATTTGAATCTGCAAGTTATGCTGATCACATGATACCCGAAGCAGTGGAAAGCTGTAGCAACGGCGCAATTGCATCCTGGAAGGAATCGAGAAAGGTAAAGATCTAACGGTACTTTGAACGAGACATGGTTGTCTCAATATGTCCAGCAGGTGCCATATTAATGAGAATGGTCACAAAGTTAGGGTTCTTCAAAACATGCAACATAGCTTATCAGCAATGACAAAATGAAGGAAACAGGAGAGATATTGGACAAAAATGGTGTGAAGAAATGGAAAGAAAATCTGAGAGATGAAAGATGATTGATAGATGAAAATCACCAATGGTCCAATGGAATTGATAGCACATATCACATGAACCAATTTAAGTCATATCTGGTTGGGAATATAGAGTGATGCTATGAGCAGAAAGTGAAACAGTCCTGATGATTAAAGGACGCACTGCAGACCAGTTGATTCGAGATTCGATGAACTCGGTGCTATCACTGTAAATTAACACTGTTTATGTCAAGGTACTTCCAGGTGGCCAGTAACACCAAACCATGTCTGGCTAACTGTCGGTACCAGAGTTTTTCCAGCATCATTGGCTATATCAGAGTTTGTCCAATAGGGTGTCTAACCAGAGTTTGTCCAGTATCATTGGCTATCCAGGATGTGATTCAGATTATATACCTTACTAGTAAAAGTACCCGTCACTTTGCTGATGGATTTAATCAAAAGACAACAGGTTGTACGTCACAAACATTCTGCTCTATTCACTCTATAATTTGCCCAAACTCATTTTCCATCTGTTTGGAAGTCAGCTAACATCATATTTATCAACCATCCTCGCTGCTTATACATGGCACGAGCAAAAAGCACTTCTGTTTCACTGCGAAGCTCAGTTTTGGATGCTTTGGTGAGACCCTCTGGCAAAAATGAGTGAAATGAAGCATTTTGAAAATTTCAAATTATTCTTACTCAGATTTCAACATCACCATAATGCATATTATCAACATGTTTGAACTTTATTTTTAGAAGAAGATGATTAGTAATTCCAGCTTCCGCCGGGTAGCACTACACGACACACATTACAAAGAGAAAATCGGGTTCTTCCTCCCACCCTGAACCAGATAGCCCAGATATGCCACCCCGACAGAAACCATACACTTGGGATACCCCTTAGGAAACGTGAAAAATTTGGTTGGATTTGGTTGAGTAATTTTTAGTTTTTGAAGCATATTCAAACAAACAAACATTAATTAAGCTTCATATATTACATATATTAAGTAGAATGGCACTCAATGGAGTGCATACATCCATCAAGCTGAACATTTTACATTAAGTAGCCCACTAATAAGCCAGATCTACATCTGGACCGTTAACCAAAATCTAATCAGCTTGTTACTGTCACCAACCCAACACCACCTCCAAGTTTTGTCAGAATCCGTTGATAACTTTTTTGAGATATTGTGCTATATATCGTTTTTAGCTTTATCTCTCGATGTTGAAGAATCATTCAAAAATTCTCGTATCCAGATCCCCAAAATCGAATCGATTCGTCCTTGATAGACACGCGACCTGTCCGGCAAGTATCGTCCAAATCCGTACATAACTTTTTGGGATATCCTGCTCACAAACAGACAAACAGGGTTGAAAACGTATTCTGTGTCCACATAAAAACGTTATGAAGCTGCGTGTGTATGAAGCCTTCGAGGCAAGAGGCAGGAACTCGTGATGCAAAACCCATTAGCTGGACAGCTGGCCTGACTCCACCCACAATCGTCAGCAGGAAAATCATACGTCCGCCATTTTGGTGCTCTGGCAAGCTTAATACGTCTTCAGAAGTCTCATAAGCCTGGTGTTGGCTTCGTGGTTAAGGTGGCTAGCTTGGGATCCTAGGGTCCTGAGTTTGAGCCCTGTTGGCTGCTGAATTAATCCAGGTGGGGTTGACTCAGCCTATCATCCTTCTGAGGTCGGTGAAATGAGTACCAGTGTACTGGTAGAGGGTCACAGTATCAGTGCACAGCTGCGCTCCAAGAAATGACAGCTACCTGGCAGCCAAAGCTGCTCTATGCAAGAGCAGAACAGAGAAGTCTCATATTCACAATCACCATGCCCTATAACTTTTCTGTTTCATGTAAAACAACCAAAATGATTGTTAATAGGATTATCAAATATTAAAAGGTTGGAGCTGATAGGTGTCATGGGCTTTGTGAAGGTGACAGTACTAACAGGCTTCAGCCTATGGGCCCGTGCAATTGCAATGTATCTGAGCTATATAACCACGATGTATATATATTGTATAGATAAGCAGTAGGCATGTTTTTGCATCACATACGTAACCTGGGTTATTTTTCTTTATTTTCAGGAGCAATCGAGACAGCGGTCTGTTGCCAATACACCGCCTAAATAAATGAAGGTTTTTACACGTAATTTTGGTTTTAGCCTGAGTTGTCAAGGCTGAATAGTGTGAAAATGCATAATGACTGACTACAGCAGACAACAGTTGCAGGATCACACAAAATAATGCTACTTCCCGGCATTGCAAAACATTTTCAAAAAAAGTCAACATAATATGTTCTTCCGATTTCCTTGGCAACGGCGTCAGTTCCAGCACGGCTTGCATTTGACATGACAATAAATAAGGCTGAAGGTAAGACCAAAAAAAGTGCAAAGAGTTGGAGTTTACCTGTGTGATCCAGTTTTCACACATGGCCAACTATATGTTGCTGTTTCCTGCATTTGCCATAAACAAAATTTTAGGTTTGCAGTAGCAGCAGAGTCATTCAACAAAACGAAAAACATTGTATATAAGAGAAGTGCTTTGAATATTTTTTGAAATAAAAACATTTTTTGCAACAAAAATCTGAAAAAAATATTTTGTAAGCGACGCTGCCACGAGCAGTATCGACTGTATAATTTTTTGTTTTTTAATAAACAGGAATAAATTCCTGCATGGGACTAGTGTGAAAAAATTCTGACTCAACCCAAGGCTAAAACCCAAAGACCTCATCCCTTATGTGGTGACAGTCCACTGAGCTAGTGAGTCTTTAGGATAACCTCAGAAATTTCTCACACTAACACTGCAATCTTTATAATGGCCAACGTCTTACATGTCTGCTAGGCAGACCCCGTGTGTGTGTGTGTGTGTGTGTGTGTGTTTAAGTGTAAGCGTAGGTGTAGGTGTATTAGAGATAAATCTCATATAGAAAGGTCTATCTTTAATACAACTACACCGACGCCTACACTTACAATATATACATACATACATACATACATACATACATACATATACACATACATACATACGTACATAAGTTGGGTCTTGCGACCAAGATCGGGTTATTTAGACTTCAGTAAAGCATCAATAAGATTGATGTTTAAAGCTGTCGCAAAAATTAATCTGGGAGTGCACCATGGCAATTTGGGCCAAATGGCCTCATGACCTTGTATGAGGTTGCACAGGATTGCGTGACAACTACTTACACTCAGTGTAGTCCCATGGTGACTGTGGACCCTTTGTGTATTAATTTCCATTCTGCACATGGATTATTGAAGATGCACTTAAATGCAGTTGGTTTAATTTTTGAAAAAGAATGCCTGGAATTTAACAGATGCAAGTCAAGCCCCACCCACCTCCCCAGTCCCCACCAAGGGAGGGGGGGGGGCACCCAGCGTTTGAAGCTCGATCGCCTCGAGTGCCGTTATTTCTTGTTTTATCATCAATTTAAGAACTGCAAGATATATACTATACTATACTGTACTATACTACACTACACTATACTATACGGTGCTACACTTTACCATACTATGCTGGACTATACTGTGCTATACTGTACTATACTCTAATATACTATACTACTCATATAAAAGCCCATCAAAAAACCAAAAATGACGGGTTGGAATTATTTTATTCGAAATATTCAAGGAGACAGGAAGATATGATGTTTCGTAACGAGAAGCGTTGTTTTAAAACACTAAATGTACAAATGTGACCCTATTTCCTTTGTCTTCTGGGTTGTTTCATTTCAACGGTACAGTCTCGGCCTAGTGTCATCTGTGCTTATATCTTCTATATTTATGAGACATTATACGGACGTAAATGAACACTCGTTTAATTCTGCGCATGTTACACATCACGTGCAGCGAATTTCACCTCCCCGTGCCTTGCCTTTATTGTTATTTTTTAAAACGCTTCTGTACACCGCTCTTGAGGCCTGGTTTCAAGTCACCATCTGCAATTCCAATAGAAAAGACGTAATTACTCTTTTATGCAAAATGTTATTCGAGTTTTTTTATCCTTAAAAATAGACCGTAATGAACACACGGTCGTGTTAAAAGATTGGCCTTTCAAACCCTACTTAAATCGTTCTTATGAAGGGGGGGGAGGGGGACAGACAAATCATAAATAAAGAAACACACACTGTGTTTTATACAGGTAAAAACTATACTCTACTGCACTACCATCCATCCATCCATTGAGACCAAACTCTGTGCAGAGCATTGGTGCTGCCTAAGCAGTCTCCTTAGCTATTGGGCACAATCCTGGACGGGTCACCACTCCAACACAGGATACCAGCAAGCTGGCACTCATTTTGCCAACCTCAGAAGGATGATAGGCAGAGTCAACCCCACCTGGTATTAATTCAACAGCCGATTGGGATTTGAACTCAAGATCCTAGGATCCCAAGCACACCACCCTAACCATTAAGCCAACACCAGACATACACGACTATAATGTTTGTTAAATGTTAGTTCTGTTGGATAGAACATGGTGCTAATACCACCAAGGTCATGGGTTTGACCCATACATGAGCCATCATCTTTTTCATCAGACTCGGTTGCATAATAGTTTCAGTGTTCAATCTGAGTCTGGAAGGCCGGTGGTTCAAACCTCACATTGGCCAAGTTAAACCAAGGACTTAAAAGATGCTGCTTCCTCGCTTGACCCTCGGTATTTAAAAAGGAAAGAGCATGGACAAACAACCATATGTTGGCAACACGTTGCGCAGGCTTGATGGGCCGAAATGGCCTCCTCCTGCATTGAAGTTCCTTGTATAAAGGCAACTCGTATATGGAGTCCACAGACGATATTGTGTGAAGTATATCTGAGTGTATTATAAGGGTTATACACACAATAAGGAAGAGATGGATATCAAAAGGTATGAAATTATGTTGACTTTTTTTGAAAATGTTCAAAACTGTAATTTCGGTCCATTGGAAATTACATTTTTATCGCACATTTACCCAATAACAATGTAAATCTGGATATGTATTACATTACCTATCAGAAGAACTTATAATTCCCTCAAAACCCCATGCAGCGGTTCCCTAATATGGCAGACAACTATTACTGGAGGGACACAGTTTCACCAGAATTAAAAAATCAAAATGCAATGGGTCATGAAGCATGAAATAATTATACAAATCATATCTATACTCCATTCAACCACTCAACGCAGTCTTACTAGTTCCTTTCACTGTACTTTCTGACTTTAACCAAGCAGTTTTGCAGACATGGAACATAGTTCAGTTGAATATGTATAACTGTTGAGACAATCTACGTATAAATACGAGTTTTGACGACGCATCGAAATCAAATGGACACAAGGTGTATGTAGTCTTAGTGAACCCTTTGAAAAAATTATACCACGAGATCTTTAATATATTCATTTTTGAGTAAAAGCAGATGGAACAATTGGATTAACGTCCCCTTTGATTTATGACAGCTTTCGGCAGCTTTCGTATATGATTCCAACAAGACTCGACATCAAGACCAAACAACTCAGAAGTTGTTACATTAATGCTGAGTTATCCTGCCAGTCCTTGAGATGCGTCTGCATGCGGCTGCAATTATATTTTTCACTAGCGGGGGCCCGACGTGCCGGCAATGCCAGATCCCTCCCATCCTTCCCCCCCTCATCATCCCTTCCCCCCCTCCTCCCACCACTGCCTCCGAAGACCCCCTTCCTCCGGACCCCACCCCCCTCCCCTGCCCCTGATTAGTGGAGGTTGGCTTTGGGGCTTCCTACTCTCTGTGACGTTACAGTGCGAAATACAAGGTATCTCCACAGCTGACTTGTAATACCCCCTTGCACACAGGTGGTGCCACAATACACATCTACAGAGAATGGTCCCCTCCCCCCGTCCCCCCCGAACCCCTGTGACTACAGATGAAACGAAGTAGCCCATGTTCACTACGAGGTCGAATTTAGTCCATGGGCCAAGTTTGGTGGCAATTAGCCCAGTAGTTTTGTCGTGATTGGTGTTACAGTGCACAGCTGTGCTGCTGATGCGATGTCCTCTGTAAATTAGGGAAATAATTAGTAATTTGTTCAGATTGCCGGCGATAGCTTGCCTATCTTCGTGAAAGACACTGTGGGATCTTTAATGTCCACCAACTAATGCTGGCAAAGGAGACTTCCAGTTTAGCGTCCATCCGAGAGATGGCACACGTAAACGGCCCCGCCTGTGAAACACCAATATGACAGTTTATAGCTGGGTTGAGATGCAAACCCAGGTTAGACAGCTCAGAGACGAGTGTGCATAACCTGCAGGCCATCCTGCCAGCCCTGTGTTATCTCTAAACTGGCACTTTACCAATCTACACACCATACTGTGCCATAATTATATGTTGTGTTTGAAAGCATATGTGTTGTATTGAAAAAATAAACAAAATTCTAGTTTCTTTCATTCACTCACTTCAAAGTTGTAGCTATTGAAGCATACAGACTCGAGCCTGGAACTTTATAGGTACTCTCAAAAGTGAAATTGGCAGCTGTGGGCCTTTATTGCACGAGTCATGAACTTGAATCATTCCTCAAGCTTCTATGACAATTCCACGTGGGGCACATTTGCTAACTAGTATCGCAAATCTGAACACAAGCACAAATGTTCCAATTTTTTTTGTATGTCTGTCTGTCTGGTTCCCTTGCATCACGTATATCTTGAGAGCGGAACATTTTAAGGCCACAAAACGGGGCCTCATGGGGAGTGTCATGAGGAGGAGGTGGTTTGGGTGGAGATGTGTGGTGGAGAGGGGTTGGTGGAG
>CM068959.1:40097539-40110495 GCA_035128595.1 Eptatretus atami | reverse complement strand
ACCTGCGTCAATGACCTGAAGAGAGCTGGGACCACAGTATCAAAGAAAACCACAAGTAACCACTACGCCGTCATGGATTAAAATCCTGCAGCGCACGCAAGGTCCCTCTGCTCAAGCCAGCGCATGTCCAGGCCCGTCTGAAGTTTGCCAATGACCATCTGGATGATCCAGAGGAGGAATGGAGAAGGTCATGTGGTCTGATGAGACCAAAATAGAGCTTTTTGGTTTTAAACTCCACTCGCCGTGTTTGGAGAAGAAGAAGGATGAGTACAACCCAAGAACACCACCCAACCGTGAAGCATGGAGGTGGAAACATCATCTTTGGGGATGCTTTTCTGCAAAGGGGACAGGACGACTGCACCGTATTGAGGGAGGATGGATGGGCCATGTATCGCGAGATCTTGCCAACAACCTCCTTCCCTCAACAAGAGCATTGAAGATGGGGCGTGGCTGGGTCTTCCAGCATGACAACGACCCGAAACACACAGCCAGGGCAACTAAGGAGTGGCTCCGTAAGAAGCATCTCATGGTCTTGGAGTGCCTAGCCAGTCTCCAGACCTGAACCCAATAGAAAACTTTGGAGGAGCTGAAAGTCTGTGTTGCCCAGCGACAGCCCCGAAACCTGAAGGATCTGGAGAAGATCTGTATGGAGGAGTGGGCCAAAATCCCTGCTGCAGTCTGTGCAAACCTGGTTAAGAACTACAGGAAACGTCTGATCTCTGTAATTGCAAACAAAGTTTCTGTACCAAATATAAGTTCTGTTTTTCTGATGTATCAAATACTTATTTCATGCAATAAAATGCAAATTAATTATTTAAAAATCATACAATGTGATTTTCAGGATTTTTGTTTTAGATTCCGTCTTGCACAGTTGAAGTGTACCTATGATAAAAATTACAGACCTCGACGTGCTTTGTAAGTGGGAAAACCTGCAAAATCGGCAGTGTATCAAATACTTGTTCTCCCCACTGTATATATATATATATATATATATATTAATATATATATATATATTATATGTATAACACAGTATATGTGCAAGCATAGCTAAAACATTGGAGTCCATGTTTGGTGGAGGAAATATTTTCTTTTCATCTTTTGCATTTCACTCTTGTTTACCTTTTCAACTTTGTTTTGTGTCAGTTTTCAATGTCAAATCATCACTTGCCAGATTAACACCGCCATACCATTTTTTAAACCACGTCAGCCAAGTCTAAACATAGACAAGTAACACAGTTATAGTTGACTGACAAATTACATACAGCTATGATTTTACAAAAGTGTGGCTTTAACGTGACACTATTCCGTTAATATATTTTCAGATGTTCTCGTTATATTCCTCTTGCCACTGTATTTACATATGTCACAGCATGTACTGGATTGATTACATAAAATTGTCTGTTTACTCCATTAATTAACCAAAAATAACCACAAGCACCATGATTTATAGGATAAGGACATTTAAATTCACCTGGTACCAAATCAAAGCAGACTATCTGTTTGGTTTGTTCAAAATCGGCTCTCCTTTCATTCATGGTTCAGTGTGTGGTGTGTGTGTGTGTGTGTGTGTGTGTGTGTGTTGTGTGTGTGTGTGTGTGCGTTTGATTGTCATCTCCATAAATCAGGTTTCAGAAGGTGGAACAGAACTCTCCCAGGACTCAGAGTATCCACCTTCATTTTGATGAAGGATTGTGATTCATGGCCTAAGTTGTGAAGTTTGTTGTCCTCAGAGTTTTGTTCCAAGGGCTCTTTTCAGGATCGTCACTTGAGCACTGGACAGCCTCCAACTGTAGTTCATTTGTAGTAATGTTCCCAGGGATGGTTGTCTTCCTTATCATCCCATTGCTCCAATTATCACTGGTACAATTTCAGCACTCTTCAGCTTCCAGGATCTTTTTACTTAATTCTTCAGGTCTTTATATTTGGTCATTTTCTGATTTCTGTCTTATTTAGACAAAATCACTGGGTACTGAAACTCAATTAGCAATGCCTTATTTTCCTTCTGTATCTGAGTACTATGTCCGGTCGCAGTGCTTTGTTTCCTGTGTTCACACTCAATGGTATCATCAGGTCATACGTGAGCATTATGTCCTTGTTTTCGGTGATTGCTCTTGGTTTGTGATTCCATACGTTTTGTGGAACTGGAATATTGAAATTTCTACAGATGTGCCAGTGGATTACACTACATAGCTTGTTGTACCTTTGTGTGAACAGCTGTTCTGACATGAGTTTTTCACATCCCGATAGGAAATGACTCGTACTTTCTGTTTCTGCCTTGCAGAACCGACACTTGGCCCATTGACTCAGTTCTGTCATTTTTTTTAAAGCCATTCGTGTGTTGTCCTTGGTCTTGGCCATTTATAATGATTTGTTCTCCGTCCCAATTGAGCTGACCTCTTCTTAGCTATTCCAGTGATCCGTGTGTGTGTGGTGTGTGTGTGTGTGGTGTGTGTGTGTGTGTGTGTACAATACAAATATAAAGTAAACTTTTGTATCAATTGATTGGCATCAGATCCACATCATCTTGATCTGTGCACTTGTTTTCTGTATGTTTGGTTTGAGACTACAAAAGCACAATAAGTAAACAAGCTGAGTAAAAATATGCTGGTGCATATTATTTTAATGATTTAGTTTGTCTCTGTTCGTCAGTCCTTATTGCTTGATTATACATGAGGTGTTCAAACATTTCTATGAGCGAGATACTCACAATAGTCCAGGTATAATGGGACATGGAGAGAAATAAATATACACTGATGTATTTTCTTATACTGTACTTATATATGAAATCTTGTATATTGAAAAGTAAAACAACATTGTCATGTCTTGGACTATTTTAGTATCTTGTTTGTAAAACTTTTGAACGCTCCTCGAGGTATGTTTTAAACAAGCACACGATGATGGTTTGCCAAGATACCACTATTAATTATCCACTGAATAACTCATCCACACATCACCCACAAAAGCTTGGTCATCGTGCCAGATCCCGCTCTGCCAACCGCAGCAATTGGCAGCCTCTTCTTGCTTCCGCTTCTCCCGAGACCTCCGGCAACCAAGGTCTTTGTGGCTAAACAAGGGCGTTGTGTTTCTGTAATTGTTCTGGCTTCCAGACAGCCATGTTCAGTTCACCTTGTAACTTGTAACACATTGATTGTGTCACCATCTATGGCTGGTACACGCACAATCTTATGGTGGTGATACAATATTACATCTCTGTCAAATCAAACCAGCTCTGCTCGTGGATAAACTTGTAATGGCGATTTTAATCAGCTGTGTCTGAGGTTTGTGCAAGTTTAACTTTACAAACAAAAAGTCATAATTGCATAGTCATTCACACAGTGCATTGCTGGAGGGAAAATAAGTTCAAGAGTTCCCACCCCAGTTTTCTGCGCACATTAAACTCCTGTCCTTCGTTCTCCATGCATGATCCTCGCTAACTACCTTTGATTTCTTATTAAAGCATGCAATTCATCACAGCACACTCCGTGACGTCGCCACTCTAACACTTGGGTTTGGGGGATTTCTCAAGGTCTCATCAAGCTGAGAGTGTCCTCTTTATTCCGCAGGACCATAATCGTATTATTTCACAATCATGTAGTGTTTTGTATTTCCACCAGTCCAGACACCATAAGAATCGGCGATATCGACGAGAGAACATGATGATATCGAGCCAGCATTTTTGTGTTTACTATGTCTGTCTGAAAAATATGTCGATTGTGCGGCCATTAACATTCTGAACTCTGAGCCGAAAATTTCAAAATTCCATGTTTATTTCAGGTCGGAATTGATGCTGTACACGGTTGTTTGGCTGTTCTGAAGCTTGGTTATTTCTGGAGAAACAGTGCACCATGTAATCATGCTGAAAGGGCTGCCATTAAATGTATGAGAATATTATACAAGAATGCTAATTGGAGAACGTGCGAGACATATAGTGTTAAGTTCGATTTTATAACCTACATGTAGTGTTATCAATTGTACCTCCTCAACAAAAGTAATATATAATTTGTTATTTTTGATAAAT
Source organism: Eptatretus atami (assembly GCA_035128595.1). NCBI lineage: Eukaryota > Metazoa > Chordata > Myxini > Myxiniformes > Myxinidae > Eptatretus > Eptatretus atami. The sequence continues at coordinate 40,106,477 of CM068959.1, read as the reverse complement.
GTGCTTCATCTGGTGATCCTTCCGGTGCAACGGATGAGTTATTTGTATTAGTGAACCACCTTTCGTGTTATAAACTCTCTAATCTCTTTTAAAGTAATCACTCATTATTTACTACAATATCTTTTTTTTTTTCAATTGAAACTTAAAAAGTTGTCCATTTATTAATTTACAGTGTGAGGCACATCTTTATGTCTCATTGGTCTGCTGAGCTAATGGCTCAAAGCAGTTACTGACTCAGAATGTCCTAATGAGGCATGAGGGTGGTAAACCCTGCACTCAACCTATGCTAAGAATATAGTATTCGACTTGGGTGAGGACTGGTTTTGGTGTTTGCAGAAGCTTTCCGAGTATAAGTATATATGTATGTATAGATATATATATATGTGTGTACTCTACCACCACAATTACCCTTCTCCCACCTCGAAGCGTACCTTGATGCAACTGCTTCCCTCCAACAGCAAAATGTCATTTATAAAACCCTTTCCTTTGATATGAACCATATTTTTGGTTACAAATCCTCTCTATTGTCCCTTCTATGTGACAAACCAAACTGACTACATAGCAGCTTAGGCATTGCCTGGTACATCACTTCATAACCTGTACACTCCAAGAAAATGGTTACCTTTCTTGATGGACCAGATTGGAAATATAAAAGATATTGCATCAGCCTCTGCTTTACTGTCTTTGTCCTTTTGGGTCATCTGATCATATAAAGGAAGAATACCTCCTCTTGCTTGCCTTCTTACGAGAACTACCAAGGTGTTAACGATTCTGGCAGTTCACCACGGTTATAAAACATGGTTGCTTCGCCTCTGCTTTATTCTCTTAACACACTGATCAAGACATTGTTCTGTTCTTGAGCTAAACATTATGTTGAATTGTTTACATTATTTTATAAGAATCCTGGAGGAGGTCATTCACAGAGGTCGTATACTTGCTTACCTTTACGCCAGATTCTTGTCTGGGTTTGATTATTGACATGATCGTAAACTCTCAGACTGCTGCTTCAAAGGTAGTGCATTGCATCACAAAGCGTGTCGTCCCTCAGATGGATGTTCAGCTCGGTGTCCCTTCTGCTTCTGCATCTTTCGTAGAAGATTAGGCAAATTATTGCTGGCAACCGAAACAAATTCCAAATTTTTACCATAATGTGCAGATGCACTGCATTAGCGACACAACTCAGAAATTAGTTGTGCCACCCCAACCCCTTCACCAACTTAGTTATGAGTTGTGCCCCCTCAGTAATGATGCAACCAATGGCCGAATTCATAATTCAATCGTATTCTAATATGCAGTTGCTAACTACAGATATGTGCAAGGTTCTTCTTTATATAATTTACAATACTGTATCTCTCAATCTCCATGAAAGTTTGTCTATTCACCTCCATAATCCATCCATCCATTGGCACCATACTCTGTGCAGAGCGTTGATGCTGCCAAAGCAGTCTCCTTGGCTATTGGACACAATCCTGGATGGTCACCACTCCGACACAGGATACCAGCATGCTGGCACTCATTTTGCCGACCTCAGAAGGATTACAGGCAGAGTCAACCCCACCTGGTATTAATTCAACAGCCGAGTGGGGTTTGAGGTCAGGATATAGGATCCCAAGCCCACCACCCTAACCATTGAGCCAACACCAGGCATTACCTCCATAATACATGCAGTAAAGTAGCGCAACTGTCATCATACGTAACATGTAAAACACCAAGAAAGTTCAACGTTCCAGTACCTAGAAAAGTTCCAAAAATTATATCTCTGTAAAGGCTGATTTTAAAAGTGCCAAGTACTGAGGGGGTCCATGTCCATCCCAACTGTTTTCAAAACAACAAACACAAACCTCCACCCTCCCCTCTATTCTACTACCCATACGGCCTACACTATCCTTGAAAAGTTTGGTCATGATTCGTTGAAGCAGTTAAAATAGATTAGTCTAATTCCCCTAATTCTCCCCAACTTCCCCTAATTCCCTCCCTTTTCCACCCTTAAATCTGAAAACCTATTAAAGGTAACGTCTCTTATTCATCCTTAACCCCCCCCCCCAATGGGGCATACACTATCCCTACCATATGGTTGATGGAGATCACTAAAGCCCCCTCCCCTCTATTCCAAATATCCCCCAACTTGAAAAATCTATAAAAGATAAAAACTTAGTTTTTACCTGAAATGTGTCACAGGTCTACAAGAGCTCCACATGGTTTGTTGTTGTTGTTGTTGTTGTGGTGGTCGATTTTTGAAAAGTGCACCATTGGTCGGACAGCTTCCGGACCCCACCCACACTTGTCGTTTGACTCCACCCACGGTGACACCCAAACAAAATAATATGGCCACCATTTTAGTTTTCTGGTGTGCCAAAGACAACAGGTCTGTGGGACTCTGCTGACTGCCTGGGTTTATTGCATCAGATTTCCATTGGCTCGTTTGGGTCGAGTGTCACTCATGATGAGGCACCCCAAAAAATCTATCATCAATATCGAATAAAAATTATTACTAATGTTTAATCAAGCCTGTCAGCGTGCACGGTACGCGCCTCCATAAAAAGTGTTATGTAATTTTTCAACAGTCATTTATTGGGGTTAAGTAATCCGTGACCGTGTGACGAATGAGCTCGTTCTGACATAACCGTGGCGGAGGTGACATGGATGAGAGGTGTCTAGTTAATCTTTTAATATCATGTTAAAAGTGTTTCCCAATCGGCCTGTACCAGATTTTGTCGCACGTTGTGACCACAGTACGGTTATTCTTGTTCCACCATAAACCTCATGGGGCTCCCCAATAAGCAAGGCACAGTTGGTATAACTACAGCCCATATGGCTGATGTGACTAGCCGGACCCCGATACGGAGAACCATCCTTCCCCCTCCCCCATCCCTAAAATTACTACCCCCCCCCCAACCCCCTTTCAAATCCCCATTGTCCCACATTATGTTTGTTAAATTTCGTTGTAATCATGTTAGCTTTTACAAATATCTCTCCTGGATGGGGGAGGGGGAAGGATGGTTCTCCGTATCGGGGTCCGGCTAGTCACATCAGCCATATGGGCTGTAGTTATACCAACTGTGCCTTGCTTATTGGGGAGCCCCATGAGGTTTATGGTGGAACAAGAATAACCGTACTGTGGTCACAACGTGCGACAAAATCTGGTAACAGGCCGATTGGGAAACACTTTTAACATGATATTAAAAGATTAACTAGACACCTCTCATCCATGTCACCCTCCGCCACGGTTATGTCAGAACGAGCTCATTCGTCACACGGTCACGGATTACTTAACCCCAATAAATGACTGTTGAAAAATTACATAACACTTTTTATGGAGGCGCGTACCGTGCACGCTGACAGGCTTGATTAAACATTAGTAATAATTTTTATTCGATATTGATGATAGATTTTTTGGGGTGCCTCATATGAGTGACCACTCGACCCAAACGAAGCCAATGGAAATCTGATGCAATAAACCCAGGCAGTCAGCAGAGTCCCACAGACCTGTTGTCTTTGGCACACCAGAAAACTAAAATGGTGGCCATATTATTTTGTTTGGGTGTCACCGTGGGTGGAGTCAAACGACAAGTGTGGGTGGGGTCCGGAAGCTGTCCGACCAATGGTGCACTTTTCAAAAATCGACCACCACAACAACAACAACAACAACAAACCATGTGGAGCTCTTGTAGACCTGTGACACATTTCAGGTAAAAACTAAGTTTTTATCTTTTATAGATTTTTCAAGTTGGGGGATATTTGGAATAGAGGGGAGGGGCTTTAGTGATCTCCATCAACCATATGGTAGGGATAGTGTATGCCCCATTGGGGGGGGGGGGTTAAGGATGAATAAGAGACGTTACCTTTAATAGGTTTTCAGATTTAAGGGTGGAAAAGGGAGGGAATTAGGGAAGTTGGGGAGAATTAGGGGGAATTAGACTAATCTATTTTAACTGCTTCAACGAATCATGACCAAACTTTTCAAGGATAGTGTAGGCCGTATGGGTAGTAGAATAGAGGGGGAGGGTGGAGGTTTGTGTTTGTTGTTTTGAAAACAGTTGGGATGGACATGGACCCCCTCAGTACTTGGCACTTTTAAAATCAGCCTTTACAGAGATATAATTTTTGGAACTTTTCTAGGTACTGGAACGTTGAACTTTCTTGGTGTTTTACATGTTACGTATGATGACAGTTGCGCTACTTTACTGCATGTATTATGGAGGTAATGCCTGGTGTTGGCTCAATGGTTAGGGTGGTGGGCTTGGGATCCTCTAATCCTGACCTCAAACCCCACTCGGCTGTTGAATTAATACCAGGTGGGGTTGACTCTGCCTGTAATCCTTCTGAGGTCGGCAAAATGAGTGCCAGCATGCTGGTATCCTGTGTCGGAGTGGTGACCCATCCAGGATTGTGTCCAATAGCCAAGGAGACTGCTTTGGCAGCATCAACGCTCTGCACAGAGTATGGTGCCAATGGATGGATGGATTATGGAGGTGAATAGACAAACTTTCATGGAGATTGAGAGATACAGTATTGTAAATTATATAAAGAAGAACCTTGCACATATCTGTAGTTAGCAACTGCATATTAGAATACGATTGAATTATGAATTCGGCCCATTGGTTGCATCATTACTGAGGGGGCACAACTCATAACTAAGTTGGTGAAGGGGTTGGGGTGGCACAACTAATTTCTGAGTTGTGTCGCTAATGCAGTGCATCTGCACATTATGGTAAAAATTTGGAATTTGTTTCGGTTGCCAGCAATAATTTGCCTAATCTTCTACGAAAGATGCAGAAGCAGAAGGGACACCGAGCTGAACATCCATCTGAGGGACGACACGCTTTGTGATGCAATGCACTACCTTTGAAGCAGCAGTCTGAGAGTTTACGATCATGTCAATAATCAAACCCAGACAAGAATCTGGCGTAAAGGTAAGCAAGTATACGACCTCTGTGAATGACCTCCTCCAGGATTCTTATAAATAAATGTAAACAATTCAACATAATGTTTAGCTCAAGAACAGAACAATGTCTTGATCAGTGTGTTAAGAGAATAAAGCAGAGGCGAAGCAACCATGTTTTATAACCGTGGTGAACTGCCAGAATCGTTAACACCTTGGTAGTTCTCGTAAGAAGGCAAGCAAGAGGAGGATATCTTCCTTTATATGATCAGATGACCCAAAAGGACCAAGACAGTAAAGCAGAGGCTGATGCAATATCTTTTATATTTCCAATCTGGTCCATCAAGAAAGGTAACCCATTTTCTTGGAGATGTACAGGTTATGAAGTGATGTACCAGGCAATGCCTAAGCTGCTATGTAGTCAGTTTGGTTTGTCACATAGAAGGGACAATAAGAGAGGATTTGTAACCAAAAATATGGTTCATATCAAAGGAAAGGGTTTTATAAATGACATTTCTGCTGTTGGAGGGAAGCAGTTGCATCAAGGTACGCTTCGAGGTGGGAGAAGGGTAATTGTGGTGGTAGAGTACACACATATATATATATCTATACATACATATATACATATATACTCGGAAAGCTTTCTGCAAACACCAAAACCAGTCCTCACCCAAGTCGAATACTATATTCTTAGCATAGGTTGAGTGCAGGGTTTACCACCCTCATGCCTCATTAGGACATTCTGAGTCAGTAACTGCTTTGAGCCATTAGCTCAGCAGACCAATGAGACATAAAGATGTGCCTCACACTGTAAATTAATAAATGGACAACTTTTTAAGTTTCAATTGAAAAAAAAAAAAGATATTGTAGTAAATAATGAGTGATTACTTTAAAAGAGATGAGAGAGTTTATAACACGAAAGGTGGTTCACTAATACAAATAAACTCATCCGTTGCACCGGAAGGATCACCAGATGAAGCACATTTATCAAAAATAAACAAATTATATATTACTTTGTTGAGGAGGTACAATTGATAACACTACATGTAGGTTATAAAATCGAACTTAACACTATATGTCTCGCACGTTCTCCAATTAGCATTCTTGTATAATATTCTCATACATTTAATGGCAGCCCTTTCAGCATGATTACATGGTGCACTGTTTCTCCAGAAATAACCAAGCTTCAGAACAGCCAAACAACCGTGTTACAGCATCAATTCCGACCTGAAATAAACATGGAATTTTGAAATTTTCGGCTCAGAGTTCAGAATGTTAATGGCCGCACAATCGACATATTTTTCAGACAGACATAGTAAACACAAAAATGCTGGCTCGACATCATCATGTTCTCTCGTCGATATCGCCGATTCTTATGGTGTCTTGGACTGGTGGAAATACAAAACACTACATGATTGTGAAATAATACGATTATGGTCCTGCGGAATAAAGAGGACACTCTCAGCTTGATGAGACCTTGAGAAATCCCCCAAACCCAAGTGTTAGAGTGCGCACGTCACGGAGTGTGCTGTGATGAATTGCATGCATTTAATAAGAAATCAAAGGTACGTTAGCGAGGATCATGCATGGAGAACGAAGGACAGGAGTTTAATGGTGCCAGGAAAACTGGGGTGGGAACTCTTGAACTTATTTTCCCTCCAGCAATGCACTGTGTGAATGACTATGCAATTATGACTTTTTGTTTGTAACAGTTAAACTTGCACAAACCTCAGACACAGCTGATTAAAATCGTCCATTACAAGTTTATCCACGAGCAGAGCTGGTTTGATTTGACAGAGATGTAATATTGTATCACCACCATAAGATTGTGCGTGTACCAGCCATAGATGGTGACACAATCAATGTGTTACAAGTTACAAGGTGAACTGAACATGGCTGTCTGGAAGCCAGAACAATTACAGAAACACAACGCCCTTGTTTAGCCACAAAGACCTTGGTTGCCGGAGGTCTCGGGAGAAGCGGAAGCAAGAAGAGGCTGCCAATTGCTGCGGTTGGCAGAGCGGGATCTGGCACGATGACCAAGCTTTTGTGGGTGATGTGTGGATGAGTTATTCAGTGGGATAATTAATAGTGGTATCTTGGCAAACCATCATCGTGTGCTTGTTTAAAACATACCTCGAGGAGCGTTCAAAAGTTTTACAAACAAGATACTAACAATAGTCCAAGACATGACAATGTTGTTTTACTTTTCAATATACAAGATTTCAATATATAAGTACAGTATAAGAAAATACATCAGTGTATATTTATTTCTCTCCATGTCCCATTATACCTGGACTATTGTGAGTATCTCGCTCATAGAAATGTTTGAACACCTCATGTATAATCAAGCAATAAGGACTGACGAACAGAGACAAACTAAATCATTAAAATAATATGCACCAGCATATTTATACTCAGCTTGTTTACTTATTGTGCTTTTGTAGTCTCAAACCAAACATACAGAAAACAAAGTGCACAGATCAAGATGATGTGGATCTGATGCCAATCAATTGATACAAAAGTTTACTTTATATTTGTACACACACACACACACACACACACACACACACACACACACACACACGGATCACTGGAATAGCTAAGAAGAGGTCAGCTCAATTGGGACGGAGAACAAATCATTATAAATGGCCAAGACCAAGGACAACACACGAATGGCTTTAAAAAAAATGACAGAACTGAGTCAATCGGCCAAGTGTCGGTTCTGCAAGGCAGAAACAGAAAGTACGAGTCATTTCCTATCGGGATGTGAAAAACTCATGTCAGAACAGCTGTTCACACAAAGGTACAACAAGCTATGTAGTGTAATCCACTGGCACATCTGTAGAAATTTCAATATTCCAGTTCCACAAAACGTATGGAATCACAAACCAAGAGCAATCACCGAAAACAAGGACATAATGCTCACGTATGACCTGATGATACCATTGAGTGTGAACACAGGAAACAAAGCACTGCGACCGGACATAGTACTCAGATACAGAAGGAAAATAAGGCATTGCTAATTGAGGTTTCAGTACCCAGTGATTTTGGTCTAAATAAGACAGAAATCAAGAAAATGACCAAATATAAAGACCTGAAGAATTAAGTAAAAAGATCCTGGAAGCTGAAGAGTGCTGAAATTGTACCAGTGATAATTGGAGCAATGGGAATGATAAGGAAGACAAACCATCCCTGGGAACATTACTACAAATGAACTACAGTTGGAGGCTGTCCAGTGCTCAAGTGACGATCCTGAAAAGAGCCCTTGGAACAAAACTCTGAGGACAACAAACTTCACAACTTAGGCCATGAATCACAATCCTTCATCAAAATGAAGGTGGATACTCTGAGTCCTGGGAGAGTTCTGTTCCACCTTCTGAAACCTGATTTATGGAGATGACAATCAAACGCACACACACACACACACACACACACACACACACACACACACACACACACACACACACACACACACACACCTGAACCCATGAATGAAAGGAGAGCCGATTTTGAACAAACCAAACAGATAGTCTGCTTTGATTTGGTACCAGGTGAATTTAAATGTCCTTATCCTATAAATCATGGTGCTTGTGGTTATTTTTGGTTAATTAATGGAGTAAACAGACAAATTTATGTAATACAATCACAGTACATGCTGTGACATATGTAAATACAGTGGCAAGAGGAATATAACGAGAACATCTGAAAATATATTAACGGAATAGTGTCACGTTAAAGCCACACTTTTGTAAAATCATAGCTGTATGTAATTTGTCAGTCAACTATAACATGTGTTACTTGTCTATGTTTAGACTTGGCTGACGTGGTTTAAAAAATGGCTATGGCGGTGTTAATCTGGCAAGTGATGATTTGACATTGAAAACTGACACAAAACAAAGTTGAAAAGGTAAACAAGAGTGAAATGCAAAAGATGAAAAAGAAAATATTTCCTCCACCAAACATGGACTCCAATGTTTTAGCTATGCTTGCACATATACTGTGTATACATATATATATATATATATATATATATATATATATATATATATATAT
>CM068959.1:40073716-40097528 GCA_035128595.1 Eptatretus atami | reverse complement strand
TGTATATATATATATATATATATATATATACATACATACAGTATCCCACCTGTTGGGACCATACTCTGTACAGAGCATCAGTGCTGCCAAAGCAGTCTCCTAAGCTATTGGGCACAATCCTGGACAGGTCACCACTCTGACACAGGATACTCAAATGGCTCAATCATCCCAGTAAGCTGGTACTCATTTTGTCAACCTCAGAAGGATGACAGGCTGAATCAATCCCACCTGGTATTAATTCAACAGCCAGGCAAGATTTTAACTCAGGACCACTAGGATCCCAAGCTTGCCACCCGAACCATTAAGCTAACACCAGGCATGTACAATATGAGTATATACATATACAGTACGTATGAAGTCAACCTCCCCGACAGTGCCATGTGTTGGGTCTACCAAGATGGTGGCGCTCGCCTGCTGAGAGCGACAATTTTTGACTTGAATACCGACACAAATCAAGATTGGAAATGTAAGCAATAGACCAGTGCAAAAGAGCAAGTTGTAAGGAAGTCCATGAGACCAACAAAATGAGTGACCAAAGTACGGCCTTGGAGGAGTCGGGGGTACCAAGCTGTTGCAATTCCGTATTATTTTTAGTAGCCCATCCCCCGTGTAGTGGAAGACGGGATTTTGCAATAACTTCTGTGTTTCTGTCTGTCCGGGCCACAACATTTTTAACATTTGAGCTTTTGTCTTCAAATTTTCAACAAAGCTTTATTATGAGAATGTGGAGAAGACAAATTAATAATCTTATTAAATTAATTTTCATCATTATTGTTATTATTATTATTATTATTATTATTATTATTGTTCAACCCTTTTTTGGCCTTTTTTGGAAATGGAAGCAATTGTTCAATATTGATAAGGCAGGTCATGTCATAGGTCACGTGATATGATAGCCATGTTGGATTGAATGCAAAAATTGAAGCATTATCGGAAAAAATTGAAACTTGGCCCATCACATTCTACTCCCATTGGGGAAAGATGATTGTAAGGATGATGTCATTGGTGAAGTGGTGGACCAGCCATAAATGGTTTAACCAAAATCCATGTTTACCAATGAGATTCAGTATGTATGTTTCAGGCCATAACATTTTTACCAATTGAGCTTTTGTCATCAAATCTTCAACAAACCTTCATTATGAGACTGTGGAGAAAAATGAAAAAAATGTTCATTTTTTAACCTCCGCCATCGAAGATCGGAGGTTACTGTTTTCACCCCTTTCTGTTTGTTTGTTTGTTTGGTGAACAGTATTACGGAAAAACTCGACGGATTTCGACGAAACTTGGTGGGGGGGTTAGGTCTGGTCCAAGGATCATGCCATTAGATTTTGGACTTGGTCCAAAATCCAATATGGCCGCTATGGCGGCCATTTTGAAAAAATATTTGAATTTTTTTTTTGCATTTCTACATGTTTTAAGTGATTTCCAACCCCCCCCCCCCCCAAAAAAAAAATAGTAGAGAAAAAAATTTTTGCAACTTTTTTTTCAACAAATTTCGATTTTTTTTTTTTGCATTTCTACATGTTATAAGTGATTTCCATCAAAAAACATGCCAAAATTATAATTGCGGCTGATTTTGGAACTTCAGGTGGATATACCCACGTAAAATAATTTCTGTCTCAAGGAATCTAGTTATGACGAATGAATTGAGTATGTAAAAGTTAAAAGTAAAAGGAAAGTTGCAAACTATAACTCTGTGAGCACTGTTGACGTCAAATTGAATGAATAGGATATCAGGTTCACTTAAGTGACCTAGCAGTATTGGCGGCGGAAGTTTTGCACTCTACCGAGTGCTCCCCCTCTAGTTTTTAACCGTTGTTTTCGTCAAGTTTAGTTAAGTACAAAGCGGACACCGATGGGATTTGCATTTTGAGATGCTTTCTGGTTATTATTATTACTATTATTATTATTATTTTCATTAAATATAAAGTATATTTTAAATGTCTGTAAGAAATACATATAGCTTTGAACAATGTGCAACCTGTGTTCGGCTGACAATGTTAGGTCCAACGACATGTCCATGCTGAACATTGTTTGCAGCTTTATTCGGTTTGTTCAGTTTTGTCCGTGCTGAGCTATGCTTGCTGATATGTTTACTCCCTTGATGTGATCATATTAGCTCTCAATCTTTCTTTTATCCTCGGCAACGTTAGAAAATTAGATTCCGAGTTGAACTCACCTCCCTTTCATTCAGTCGACCGATATAACCAGGTTTTATCTCGTTTGGAACAGCGTTTATTCCCATCCAGATGCATAGTATTCTTCTTCTTCTTCTCTAGATCTTTATTGGCATCTATAAGAAATGATCAACACCAATTCAAGCCACTCTTAATGAGAAATGAGATGAAACATTCGGTGTAATACTAATGACGAGCTAAATGCATATGTTGCCACAACATGCAACTTCCTTTCATGCTTTTCAGAGCTTTATGAAACAACTAGCAGGGGTACCCGGCATTGCCCGGTGCTGTTCTAATCCTGTTGACATTTTAAGGAAATCAAATTTTGTTTTTTTTCTGTTTTTTTTGGGGGGGGGGGGGGCTAAAACACTTCTCCTCACCCAGTCAGGAATGGCATTGAGGATAATTTAATATTACTTTTCACAAATCTACAAAGGCTTCGGCACAAAAGAGCGATAAAAAAATAAATCCAACCTTCCTTTTTTGAAAAAATTCAAAATTTTCGTTGCCTAAAACACTCCCTGGCATTCACTGATGAACCTCTGAAAGTTTGAAGAAGACCTGTTTGGCCATCTCGGAGAAAAATGGTGACACAGACAGACATCTCTCCTGTAGTATAGATGGGTGGTGTGGCCGTGGCAAACTCATCAGTGATTAACATTGTACTCCTTTATAATTGCTTTAATTTCATGAGATCATTGTGAACTATGTTGCTAGTTATTTTAAGAGCTTTGGTTCCTGTTTTATATTTCTCTTCAAAAGAGCGAATGAAAAGATTGAAAGTTAGAGGTTTTGTTTGTAAGTTTGTCTGACCACATTTATAAACATGTAGGGCCATTTCAAAAACTTCCCCAGTTCCTTTAATACCATGGTTTGCCTGACAAATGTACTTTTATCGATAATTTCATAGCAGTCTCCATCATTTCAATGCTCCTAAGAATCTTCATAAAGCATGCGGTGGCAAAATCATTCGTGATTAACATTATAAATTTTTGATCGCTTTATAACATGAGATATTTCTGCACTCTGTTGTGTTCTTTTGGTTTGGTGGTTTAAGTGCCACAAAACCAAAGGAACAAATTGGACATCAGTGTTGTTTTCAATGCATCCCTTTCTGCTTTTCACACACCATGGCTATGATATAGACACAACAATGTGTAACGATGTGTACATTTGAGAACATCATGCAGACACTGACAGCTGCGAACACGTACTCAACTGAAGACGAACTTTTCTAAACTTTTTGAACTTTTTCCAAGTTTGCACCATGCCCAACCCCTTATGTATTTAATGAACATTGAACAACAGTTTGCTCTGCATGATTCAATCTTGTATAAGTAAGAACGTTTTGCAATGTATTTTGAAAGATTTTTCCCTTTTCAAAACCCATCGCCTACCACTTCGAAGAATGGGACACTGACTGATAATTATACAAGAAGGAGTCTATAATCCGTGCTGAGTTTCAAAAGTTTCAAAAAAAATCAAAAAAAAAATCAATGTTGTTCTCTCTTTTTAAATTAAAAAAAAGAATTTTAGAAGAGGTGGAAAGAAATAATTGGTTTCTAAAAGTAGTTGGTGGCAGAAAGGCAGGTGTATCACAGGTGGCTTATTCTTTCCTGGAAGCATTGTGGATGGAGGGGTACATGAACATTGGCAGGACCAGTAGGTAGCTTACATATCGATGGGTGATTGTGTAAATGTGTAGTGATTATGATTTCTGTGAGAGGACATTGTCAAAAAGATGACGTGTTGTCAGGATTTGTTCATTCCTCACCTTACAGCACTCTTCATCTATAAACAAACATACATACAAACAAAAACACCCTGGCGATGTCCCTGTGCCTAGTAATTGATCTTCACCTCACTCAAACTTCTCCCCCACTCCCTTGCCCCCCTCCCCCTGGAAATTAAGTAAATATACCGATCGATCAAATTTATGGCATGTGATAAAGCATAGGCATGATGGACCAAATTGCCTCTTCCTGTGTCCAACTCCCTTGCACACCTTGCATTCATACAGACTTCATCGACTTCAGAAAGGTCCTTTCCTTTGTGATTGCCATTGTACATTACGAATTTGGATTAATTGGGAATTAATTCGGATATACAGTAAGGTCCTGCCATTTTTATATTTTCGTTGCTTTTACAAGTCCCTCTCACATTGAGGAACCAATAGCCACGTTTTTCTAAGCCTGCTTGATTTTCTTTTTTTCCTTCTGCATTTTTTATTTATAACACAATTGATTTTATTATTATTATTATTATTTTAAAAAAAACATCCACATGTTGCTTACGACTGACTCGTTATGAAAAATAATTTGTGGCGAACACAATTCCTTAAGTAGTTAGTGCATTATTTTTTTTGTTCAAGTACATCTTTGTTCAATACCGAGTGGTGTTGTGGATGGATGGGAGTAATACAATTAAGGAGTGCGCTTGTGCTCTTATTATTGTGCACTTGTTCGAAGCGTATTCAGTTTGGGGATTGCTTCAATTTGTTACTCAATGCTCCATAGCCTCTCACTTGTAAACTATAGTCTTGGGAACATGCCTTTGTGTTACAGACTTGGGCAAAACTTATTGGTCCTCAAGTAAAGGTGTTTTTTTGTCTTTTTAAAATCTATTTCCTTGAATTCCTGTCGTGTGCATGTGGGCGATTACTGGATTACAAAGTCAAAAATGGATCGGAGCACAGATGGCAAATATTTTATGTGTCATAGTTCCAAGTGTAGGAGCAGCGCTAAACCGAGTGGCATGAATGGGGCACGTCAGCCACCAAGCAGAAATGTTAAAGAAAATTGACAAATACCATATTTCATTGAATTCGTTTTTGTGGCTCGAAGAATTTCACGCTGTATAAGTTTATTGGTAATATTTGAAATGATAACCAACTATGGAACAGTAAAACATGAATAGGCTCTTTGGAAGGGCAAACAGAGAGGATCGGTGCTGAGGGTTTGACTTGTTCGGTGGGGGAAGGGGGTAATGATCGGTGGAGGGGTTTTTTTTTAAGGAGAAAACACCTTTGATAGAATCACTATAGTTATGTATGGATATACACACACACACACACACACACACACACACACACCAAAATGACTGCCACCAGAAACCTAATTAGGAGTCTATTTTACTCGTTTACCTCTCAGCCCCACCTTCCCCACTCAGAACCCCTGCCCCCGAGCTTCCTCTCACAGCTTGGATTTACGAGCCACTACATCTGTTAGAGAGAAGAGACACTTCAAACAAGCTTGTTTATCATTGCAATCATCGTCCAAAAGCAGATTAAGGGCATTTCGACTTTTCCTTCTCATGCCTCTCCAAACTTAATATGATCTGTACATACAAAAAGAGCAGGTGATTGTCCAAGTCATATGTTATCGATACCTGTACTCTTTGGAGTGAATTTATATGGAGGGGGGCGGTGGGGAGCGGACAACCTTCTCACCAACGTTACATTAGTATTAATTTATCAGTACATTTTGGAGCAACTCTTTTATTTCCAACCCCTTTTTGTGTACAGGCAGTTGATTTCATGGACGCAACAAAGTGGTGATGATATTTACATGTTTGGTTGTGACATGACCGATTAATTAACACTTAATGTTCGTGAAGATTAAGTTCATGCCTGGAGCTCTCAGGCGCAGTTATCAAGGCAATGGTCGGATGCTAAAGCGTCTGCCACATATGTCTTAGCAAAATACAGCTGTCACCGACTGTTGCTAATTGAAGTTAGGGTCTAATTAGCTTTAAAGAGCCATAAAAGGCTCTCAAATGAATGCGTAAAGTCTAATGGTTGTCAAACAGCGTTGTCCTAATGGGGATAAATGTACACTAATAAACAGCTCATGCACCGAGGATGATGTTCACACCCACCAAAAAAAGACTAATGAAACAGTATAGAATAAATACACGGTTTTAGGCAAGGCGAATGTAAGTAGCAGATATTAGCAGTACTTTAATGAGTAAGAGGAAACCGAGAGGAGAGGCAAGTGCAATTCTAGAAAGAGTGCGCCGAGCACGAAGACGAGTCGCAAGTCAGATCGAGGGAGACACGTCACCTTCGTTTGCGCAAAAGGGACCCTTGCTCAAGGCACAATCGCACAGTCACCATCGGTGTCTTATCTGGGAGCAGAATAGGCCGGGGTGGAGGGGCAAGGAGCACGGGGAGCACGATGCGTGGATAAGGGGATGAGGACGGGGTTGTAGTGCTCTGAGTTTGATAGCAAGTAAAACAGCAAACATCTGAGGTTGGGCACGGCAGTACGAGGTTGAAAGGCTTGCAGGTTCCTATGTTGTAAAGATAATCTCCAAGTCCACGAAATCTTATTCTTAAAAATTTAAATACTCCATTGTATATTATTTTGTTATCGCCTTCTTCACTGCAATCCCTTTTCTTTAGCTAAATGACCCTTTGAATCATTTATAAATTCCACAAGTTCTTACTAAGTATAAATGTGCTACATCACTGGCCAGTTCTCTGTCTTTGTGTAGATGTCCTGGGTCAAGAGTGAATCTTGCGACATTAGCTTACACAATCAACAGATTTACAAACACTCACACACACACACACACACACCCTTATGTTACAAGAACTTCACCCGTTACTAGTCATACCTTCGATGGGACAGGGTGAACAAAATGCAGTTTTAGTTTTGTATTCCAAATACTCTCTTTAGAAAACACCAGGAAGTAATGAGAAAGTTGACATGACATTCGCGGAAACAATGCTACGGTGAATCCTAAGTAGGCCAAGTGATGCACTGAGAGACATGGCAAGGCAATTAAGTGGCCACGTAACTAGTGCAAGGTAGCAATACACAAGGAAAAGTGCAAACTTGAAATAAGTTTGAGAGTTTCAAAGAAAGGCTTATGGAAATGGATTTCGGGAAGTTTGCGGTGCTACAGTGCATGAGAAACGCCCGTGTTCCAAGCGGCTGCACAATTGAGACCAAGTAATTGGTTTGCTTCTTTGGAAAACGACTTTGCTTCCCCAAAGATTATCAAGATTGATATGGAGAAACAAAGTTCGAAGCAAAACCGAACACTTTGACATATACAGGAGTCAAGGTGAGTATCATCCGAACGACATCAAGATGAATGGATGCAGGAAGATACTGCAACCAAATCTAAGCTAACACGGCCGAACAGAGAAAGTACAACTCTATATTGCTGAATTCAGCCAATCACAGCTTTTGGAATTGCTGTTTGGATTCAAATGAATGAGAAACTGATACATTATCCTATTCATAGGTACAGTATATGACATAGGTGGATACATGGTTTTGAAAATGGCAAGGAGATGAGAGAGATGTCCACCTGGTTTAGGAACCATCAAAATAAATGGATAGCAACAGAGATGCATGGGAATAAATGATGACCTTGTTTTTTGTGGGTAATGTTCTCATAATTTTTAAATTACTGAAGTATGACCAATCCTATAACGCGCAGAAGTTCTCAAAATGTTGCTTGCAAATTCATTGTGTGTGGCCCAAATCTCATCCACTGTTTCTAATTTTTTCCAATATCTTCTTGGCACGAAATATTTTTTAAAATAATAGCAATAATAATAGCTTGGGGACACCAAAAATCCATATTCAACTTCTGCAATGCCTGGGATGTGTCATCATGACATGGCACAACTGTAAATCATTACGCTGAGGAGCACAGGCAGTGAGTGCTACGCAGCAGTAGTTTAAAAAATATATGCTTTTAATTTATTTGTTAATGTTGAACCAGGAAGCCTTCAAAGAAGAGAGAAAACTTGCATTGTTATTGACAAGAGTAAATTTCAAGAGAATTGGAGCGATGCTTACCTTTTACTTGATTTGTAAATAAACTCAAGCTGATGAAATATCACAGCGTGAAGAAGAATCATTACCAGACAGATCATAGCTACTGTGATGTATTTCTTGGAAATCAGCAAAAGTCAAAACTAGAACATTTGTGTAATGTGCTTGCAGCTCAGCAGAAGATTTTAAAGAAAGTTATCCAAGCAATTAGCTATGGTATGTAGTAGACACTGGCAATGCGATCTTCAGAAGTAACAAGAGAAAAATCGAAAAACCTGTGCCATTTTCTACAGAATTTGATGAGAACACTGACATCAGGGATGCTGCTCAGCTCCTGATTTTTGTTTGGATAATGATGTAAGACTGAAATATTTGAGGACCCACTTCATCTCATGAGTCTCAAAGACCAAACCAGAGAAAATGATAACTGTGATGTTGAGTGCTTTGTATTTGATGGAAGCAGCAGGGTGGAATCTCAAGCAATGTCATGACAGATGGCACACCATTTATGATGCGAAGAAAAACAGGTATTGGAGCACTCTGAAACAAGAAAATAGTTGAGGAAGCCATTGTGAACATTACTCACGATTCTTGCAATATTCATCAGGAAACTCTTTTTGCACATATCCTCAAAATGAAGAATGTCAAAAGTTCGTAGTCAGGTGTGTGACCTTTATCAAGTCCAGACATGTGCTGAATCGCTTCCAGTTCAAGATCTTTTTGGAGGAATCTGATGCAGAGTTTGATGATCTTGTAGCAGTTGAGGGCTGAGCAAAGTTCACTCCCAAACTTATTTTCCCTTTTGAGACAAAAAAAACATTGCTGAATTTATTTATCTTAAAATTCAAGACTCACCTGAGTTAAGCAATAGCAAGTAGCTATGTGACCTAGTGTTATAAGTTGATGTCAACAGTCTTCGCAACAAAATTAATCTGAAGCTGCAAGGACATGGAAGGTTGATATATACACTCTATTTGATAGTATGAAGTCCTTTGAGAGGAAACTCAAACTTCTGCAGAAGCATCTGGAAGGATGACAATACATGTAGTGGATTTCCTGGCATGCAAAGAGTTCCTGGAAGATGAAACCGCAGACATTATGTTGGACCTCCTATGCTCGAGCATGCACTTTCAGATCGTGGAACACTTGCAGGAAGAACTTAACCAACTGCTTGGATATGGAGTCCCATGAGCAAGTTTTTATCATTTTCCAAGATCCCTTTATGAATGACATGGAAAGTGCTCTGCTAGATATGTGGTCAGAGCTCATTCACTTGCAGGAGAGTGCAGAAACAAAGGTACTGTATCATATCATGAACAAAGCCTCACACATTTCCATAAATGTCGCTCACTACCAACCTGCCCAGAAATTTGTCGGCAAGCCCATCGAATAGCTTCTGTTTTCTCAAGCACACAAACTTGCAGGAGAACCTTCTCCACCATGGACATCAATTGATCAGTCAAAATTGAGATCATGACTGACCGATGGTCACCTTCGCTCAATTGTTTGCATTACGACACCAAGTTTAAAGCACATGCTGTCGCAAACGATCATCAAGAAAAGTTAGCTGCATAACTCCCACTCATGAAAACTCAAGGTAACTTCCTTGAAATTGGGACTATGTATATAAAGGCATATATATTGTTATGGTTGTGGGGGTAGATGGAGTAATTTCATAAGAAAGTGAGACTAGTATAGAGTTGCTTGGTCCGTGGACGTGTAGGAAACATCTTGATGTAAATTAAGTAGGGAAACTGTGAGCTTAAGTCTTGCATGTTGCCACACGGGGGGGGGGGGGGGGGGGAGGTGGTGCTGTGTTAATCAAATAAGGATTAGACCAATTACCCCCAGTATGTAATTTCCCCATGTGACCTTCTCCTATGTTTTTGTATTTACAAGCCAACAATGAAAGAATTCCGTTTTTGTGTGCCGAGCAGGTAGAAGCCCCACATTCCCGGTTTTCATGCCAACAAGCCATGCCCAGAGGTGGATAATTGATGGGTGTGACGTCAGCGAGTGGGTGGAAGAAGGGTGAAGTTCGAAGACGAGACAGTAGTTGTGAGAGGAGCGTGGCTGGGGCAGAGGATCTCACTTTGCTCTACTCTCGGCACAATGAAATGGCTGCGCGATTCTCGTGTCGTGCTGTAAATTTGCCCACGTGCTGAGCAAGATGCTGGCCATCGACTGTTGGGCTGAATTGTGTGGGACCAGCACCAAAACCTCGTGTCGAGCCATCGGGGGAAAGAGATGGCCTCATTCTGCAAAGCAGCGGTGTCAGGAGCGGCTCGGCGCCATTTTGGGACACGTCTTCCCATGCAGGATGAAGCGGCTCAATTGCAAAGTTCAATGAAGACCATCTCTGGACCAAGCTAAGTGCCAGAATAAAGGGAGGATTTTCTTTTGTTTCATTTCCCCCTTGTCTGCATTTAAGTCCATGTGTAGAGGTGCCTTGACTTTAGACCTTGATTTACTTCACGTATTATTACTACATTTTGAATTATTACCCTTGCAAATATTTGTCTATTGTCATTAAATCCCTGTGTTTATTTTAAGTTGCGGGTTTGAGTATAAACCCTTGTGCTGTGCTTCCGTCACTTCGCCAGTGCCGACCTGCCCCACCCATGTGCGCTATAATCTCTGAGGATTACGTGTCCACCTCCGAAGGAAAACTGCTCGGCGATCCGGGCCTGGTCGATGTTAACTGCACATCCACCACAATTGGGTCTGGGAGATTAATTTAACCGCTCAGTCCCACAACAATATTTATTGTAATTATCGGTGAAGTGTATTATGTGACCAACCAATGAATGTCCCAGCGGTAGAGTGACCCTCCGTAACCCTACCTTTGGAACAATTGCTATAAGGTGATGTAGTGAGGAGCAGAATCTGCTTTGTCAGCCTGCACAAAGCTGGACGAGTGCTTGTAACTTACTTTTACTATGGTGTCACACACAAAGTGCCTTAAAGGGGCACGATGTGTCTCATTTGAGCACATAGTGTCCTGTGCTTGTGTGCCATTGTGTCCCACACCAACATAATGGAGTCTTGCACAAAATGATAAGGATTTGTTGAGACATTTCTCTAGTTGCAGTAAATTATGTCCATACAGGGTGTCTTTAAAAGGTTATTTTAACTTATTTATGTTAGTCCTTGGAACGCACGCAACCACACACACACACACACACAACACACACACACACCACACACACACACGTATATATCGATATATCATTGTTTGCCATCCTTTCGGCAGAATTATTTTGTTATTTGAGCTCAGATATGGATTAGTTTGTACATACGTTATATTGAAAATAAAACAAAAATTAGATGTTTGAATAAATTAGAAAGTTTGTTTTAAAATTGGTGATTTTAACCGAAGGTCTGTGTGCGCAAAGCTCGTGAGCACAAACTCTTGACCCAACAGTAACTTGTATACAGCCTTAACTTGTGCCTTGTAGAACCCTTCTTATTTGGTTCGCTTCTGTTTTTCCATCAATTTAAACAATCCATCACACTTTCCATTATATCTATTTTCATTGATGATTAGCATGCAAAAAATTCATTGTCTTTGTTTTTAGGCTGCAACTCTTACTTTAGCAATACAATCTTTGCACATATTTCTAACTTTTCATAACACCCTTAACAGCAGTATCTGATTTTCTTTTCAAATTCAGTGATGTCCTTTTGTGCTGTGACAATAGTAATGGTATTGTACTTAACATAATGACATTCTGCAACCATTATTTGTACTAGCAGAGTACCCGCCCTATGGGCGATCTTGTTCCAAGCATGCAACACATTCTTCTGACACATACCTTTATATGGGCAGTGTAGAGGCAACTAACAGGTCTGTGTGGGCAAGAATTAAAAAAAAAAACCCATGTTACGTGCTTGAAGCAAAAACATACCTACTGCTTATAATTCAAAACACCTCACTGCACTGGAAAACGTGGGGACAGGAATACTGTACATACTGTAAATGGTGGAGACTTGTAATACCCTCCCCCACCTGGAGGCGGCGCTACACGATACATATTTACATCGAGAATTTGTGTCCCCCCACTCCCAAAAGTACCGGCAAAGATAAAAACACCCCTATACATTCATTAGGGTTATGCTGATCCTATGGCGCAAGTCTGGATGTAATCAGCCCAGAACTGGAGGAACAGTAACACCTAACAAACTCACAAACACCGGTCCATTAATTTGAGTAAGAATTCATGTATTTTTTGTGATTCATAAAACAAGAACAGTAGTCAGTAGCCTGGAATGCCGACCCAGCTAGAAAATGGCATCCCGGTATTTCACAGGCAGGGTGATTCATCAATGTGTGTGCCATCCCTCGGATGGACGTTCAACAGGCATCCCATCTGCCGGCATTAGTTGGTGGATGGTGAAGCCCCCACTCATGGTGTCCTTCGCGAAGAGTACCCTGAAAAAATTCCATATTCCTGCCCTAACCTCAGAGGGCATTGCATCAGCGTCACAACCACAAACTCAGCCAATGAGGCTACCCCTCAGCCTTGTCCTGAATACGAAAGAAGAAAAAGAAGAAGTAGACTTGAGAATGAGTACTAATGTGGATATTATGCATGGCATAGCCACAACCATATTTGTTATTGTGGAAAATATGCCGTAACTAACGGAAACCCTTATTTCGTGCCCTCCGACTTGCCTGACTCCAAAACTCATTGATCCTTTTTTTTCTCATCTTCTCCATCTTCTGCTTCTTCATTATTACCCAACTAAATTTTTCTTTCCTATTCTTGGTTTTCTCCTATCTCTATTCTCTTCTCACTTTACTCATAATCTCAACTCTCAGCTGATTCAAACTTCTATCAATTCGGCAAATTGTATGAAAACGACGATAACAATTACAAAATGCAATAACCACTTTATGTTACTGTAATCCACTGCACCTGTTCATGAGTCATGAGGCAAAAATCCCCATTGGTATCTGCTCCGATGCTATCCAAACCAAAACTATTCAGTGATACTTAAATAGGTCCGGGCGTTGGTTGTAAAACCACAGATAACATCGGGATTTAGATGGAACGTTCTTTGGTTTCATTACTCACACAACATCAGCACAGCAAACAAACAAACAACAAAAAAACTCTGATGCAGCGAACCCACTTCAAACCCCTTTATCATCAAACCAGGTATAGCTACCTGCAACGACGAAAAAGCTGCTATTGAGGTAACACAAAAACACAGACATGAAAATAATGCTTACATTTTTGTTGGTGAACATTTTTGTCGCTTGTGAACATTTTTTGTTGGTGAACATTTTTGTCGCGTGAACATTTTTGTGGTGAACATTTTTGTCGCGTGACATTTTTGGTGTGAACATTTTTAGGTAAACAAACATTTTGTTTGGTGAACATTTTAGGTAAACAAACTTTTTGTAGGTGAACATTTTTAGGTAAACAAACATTTTTGTCGGTGAAACATTTTTTGTCGGTGAACATTTTTGGAGGTGATCATTTTTGTAGGTGAACATTTTGTTGGTGAACATTTTTAGGTAAACAAACATTTTTGTGGTGAACATTTTTAGTAAACAGAACATTTTGTCGGTGAACATTTTTTGTCGGTTGAACATTTTTAGGTAAACAAACATTTTTGTAGGTGAACCATTTTAGGTAAACAAACATTTTTGGTATGTGAACATTTTTAGGTAAACAAACATTTTTGTAGGTGAACATTTTTAGGTAAACAAACATTTTTGTCGGTGAACATTTTTAGGTAAACAAACATTTTTGTAGGTGAACATTTTTAGGTAAACAAACATTTTTGTAGGTGAACATTTTTAGGTAAACAAACATTTTTGTGGTGAACATTTTTAGGTAAACAAACATTTTTGTAGGTGAACATTTTTAGGTAAACAAACATTTGTGTGAACATTTTTAGGTAAACAAACATTTTTGTCGGTGAACATTTTTAGGTAAACAAACATTTTTGTAGGTGAACATTTTTAGGTAAACAAACATTTTGTCGGTGAACATTTTTAGGTAAACAAATTTTTCGTGAATATTTTTGTCGGTGAACATTTTTGTCGGTGAACATTTTTAGTGAAACAAACATTTTGTAGTGGAACATTTTTAGGTAAACAAACATTTTTGTAGGTGAACATTTTTAGGTAAAAAACATTTTTTGGCGCGTGAACATTTTTGTCGTGTAACATTTTTAAGTAAACAAACATTTTGTCGTGAACATTTTTGTCAGTGAACATTTTGTTGGTGAACATTTTGGAGGTTATCATTTTTGTAGGTTATCATTTTCGTAGGTGAAATTTTTATCAGGGAGTGAGTTGTGCAAAAGCAACACTTATCTCGACACCTCCCGGAAATCTGCTTTGGTACATTCACAGTTGTACACACATACGTTTCACCACCGATGTACATGGTTCAAAGCGAAAATGTTTTGATGATCACGACATTGGTAGTGACACCAGCGACATCATCGGTGGTGGAAATGTATGCTTGTACAACTGTGAACGTACCAAAGCAGATTTCTAGGAAGTCGAGAGATGTCTTTTTTTGTTTGTTTGTTTTTTGCACCACTCATTCCCTGATAAGATTTTGGCAGGAAATCTGATCTTTTCTTTGGTGATTCAGTTAGTGGAGAATGTAACTATTAGTGCACTGTAACTAAAATTCACTAAAATGATGAAATATTGTGTATACTAGTGATAAAGGCTCATACAGACAATTGTACATTCTCCAGTGACCATCTTTATCGCACCCATCCTGGAACTGGGCCAGAAGCAGTGTGACAAGACCCTGTACACCCTGTATTTGACAAGATCCCGTATTTGTGAGTACTCGAGTCAGTCAGTAAGCTCCTGACCTCCTGATGGCGGAGATTTGCCAGGACTGGCCTGGGACAAAAGGAAAAAGGACACAAGATAGGTATTTCAAATTACCTCTCAGACTATTATGCTCCTGATTTTCTTTAATTGCTTGAAGTCCAAATACAAGTAACTTATAATGTGGTGCTGCAACAATGAAGGTGAGTATGTCCAGTGACATTTCCCAGGAGAAAGGAACGCTTTTGGATGCAGCCTTACTGATCACATAGAACCATCTTAAAAAGTAGGCACTTGTGCACCATAGCCATTTCATAGCTGTCTCATGTTCAGGTGACTGTCCCGAACCCAGAATGGATTATCGATCGTTCATAAGTCTGATTTTATAAGCTTTCAAAGTAAGTTGTAAAGAAAAGCATTTAACTGTGAAACAGTCTAAAACCAACATTGTACATAGTAGTATAATCTCTGACTGAGTGTACTGGCAAACAGTGGCCTACTTTTTTGAGAGATCATGTCGTATTATATATTAATAATCCAAATTGAAAAGTACATGGGACAGTTGGTCTTAAATGATCTTTATGCCCATTCATATGTGAAGGACAGCTTGCTTAGTGGTGCAGTGCCCCTGCCATCACTGCATCAGAACAATGGTTTATATTCCGAGTCAGCTTAAAGGTGAGGGGGAATCCATGAATAGAACTCAGAAACAAAGCAAACGACCAACTGATCCATTGATGCTGCTGTCCCTCAACCTCCAGCCTTGAACAGAGGTCCCCATATAAGAGCCAACCAGGTTCAACTCAGCTTAACTTCTGAGATCTGGTTGGAGCATTCAAACCTCCAAGTTGTGTCCACCTTATATACAATCAAATTATCAATTTTTATCATCACTTTTTGTTTCTTTGTAACTGTTTAGTGAATTAGAAAGCTATTCGATAGCAAATTAACTTTAAATGAATTCTGAGCTTCAAAAGATCATTGTGGATTGAATCAAATGTAAGTTATCTCATTAAATATTCACCATGCAGCATATATTTGATGTGATTTGATTTGTCCTTTGAAGTTAACCATAAATGGAGCCTCAAGGGGCTGCAATAGAGGTTACAAACCAGGAAAGATCCAAACAAAACATGGTCAACCAAACACTTCAGACATGTGGGATTTTGAGTCCAATTCAAAGGGCTCCTCTTATGAAAGATACAGTAGTATATCAGTAATGTACACATTATATTTGGAAAAATTGGCTTTAACTCGCTTTATGTTAGATGATGTGCTCTATAATTCAATGCCAACTGATGACACAGTAACAGACAGTTTTAGTTCAGAGAGTTTCCATCAGATATGGAATATACACCAAGACAGCTCAAAGACAAATATTCTATAAGCTAAAGAAATAAACAGGCCACATGCTACACACATGTAATTGTTAATCCCAGCACAAAATTCGTGGTCTGCATTGGCGGCACGAGAGAGTAAAATCATAATAACACTAGAACGGCAATCGGTAGAGCACATACCTCTGCCAGGCTGAACAGTTTACGTTTTGTGTTCCACTGATAGGCTGGATCCGGATTCGGATCTTCACCAAAATCGATTCAATTCTTCCATGTCATACATCCAACCTATCCACCATATTTCGTCCAAATCCATTCATAACTTTTTGAGCTATCCTGCTCACAGACAAACAAACAAACAAACAGCCAGACAGGGGTGAAAACATAACCTCCATCCACCTTCAGTGGCAGAGGTAATTACGGTTAGAGTTATCCGGTATAAAGGATCACAAGGTGCTGAAGTTTTGGGCTTCATCCTTCGTTGGAGCAAAAGAGGTGGGTTTGCTCCAATGAAACGTAAAGCCTGAAATGTCAGCACCTTGTGACAGAGAAATGGATAGATCTTGTTCTGGCCACAGGCTTACAACAACAGGGATATAGTTGGAGTCAGGGGTCATCCCGTTGACCAATAATGATCCGATCGGAAAGTTGTACAATAGGTTTGCACAGTGAAGATGGTCCAACTGCAGCAGCATGGCCCTAAATGTATTGAATGCTTCAATCTATTACGGGTTACAAGTAAATTCCACACACACAGCCAATAACACCCACGTCACGAAGATTTAGATCCACATATTACAATGTTGTAAAATGTTTCTTTTTTGGAATTTTCTTTACTTACTGTTCAGTCAGCCATAATCTTAACTTTTGTATTAACTTACATTCATTCGCAATCCCCGGAATACCGAAACAATAACCATAAATACAAGGCCATGCAGATGCCAGGTGAATAGAGCCGTCAATTTTAGGAAAGATTGGAACATGTTTTCATACCAATACAGGTGTTAACAGTTAACACATTGAGCTGCTTGTCATGTGAAATATCAGTAAATTACTGATGATATCAAAATTATGATACCTGCCAAATTTGAGGTTATGTGTACATGGAACTCTACCCACAAAGAGAAAAAAAATAGAAACTGGAAAATTTAAAGATCCTCCCTCCAAATGGAGAAACTGAAGTTATGGCAAACTGCTTGTTCTACAATTATCCATTTCAGGGAATACAATCGCTTCTCAGACAATTAACCACTGCGAGTGCATGACTTCAACCACTGCTGTTGATTTATTTATTTTCAAATGCAGCATCTATGTAAATATTTATTTTTTTACAAACAATGGTCATGCGAAGGCTCGTGCCGGTCTGCTTTGGCAGACGAGATTAAAGAATAGATTTTATGGACAGAAAGTTGATAAGAGCATTTGTTTACCACCATGGGAAACGAGATAACCCTTCATCGGATAATTGTTTGTTTTATGTAAGACGAAGGGCTAATGAGCGAAATGACAGCTGCACCTCTTTCCTCATGGTGGTAAACATACTCATATTAACCAGAGCTATAACCATATAGCAATACAATAGCTGTGTAGCATGGTATATCTCAGAGAGTCCTTGATATAATACTTGACTGGATTATGAAATAGTTCCTTTGGTGACATACTGAGAGGTTCCTGTGCACCATGGGATCCCTCCTCTGGTTCTTTTATATCCCCTATTCCCCTGTTGCCCTCCTACAAGCTCCCTATTTGGCATTCATTAATCAAATGACAACACTGGGAGCTCAGGCTTAAGCAATCACGTGCCTATAGTCGAGAAATTTAACCAAACATGAATGTACATTTCAAGCACTGATAGTGATTCAATTTTTAGGCATATAGCTTTTCACCTTTTATCACAATCACACTTTATTTTATTTTTTGGTGTGATGGGCTGTGGACTTACAGTTAACCATCATTGCAAAACAGTTCAACTCATATTTAAATTTGATCGTTTTCACTTGGAAATATAACAAGTATTTTATGTTTTATTCCTTTTGGACTTGGACAAAGAAAAATGGAAAACAGGAGGGGAAGAAAAAGATTACAATACCACCTTCTTTTAAAGAAACATTGAGTAAACTAAAGGCATAGTATATAGGCGATTGTACGCTGATTAAAAGCAGGTTTGGAGGATCGAATGAAGTTTGTATTTACCTTTATTTGTTTAAAACACCAGTGACACTATAAATGTGGGGTTTTGAAAATTAATGCGTTAGAGCATGACAAAAGTTTCCAATTAGATTGTTTGAGCACAATGGAGAATAGCCCGTCCTTCCCACAACCCTCCCTCACAATTATTTTGGAATGGAATTTCAATACAAAGAAGAAGTTTCTCATGCTGTGTAAAATAAATATGGGACATAATGGTACAACCCCTGACTGAGATTGGGACAATGATGCATTCAGAACACACGGATGTTTTGCAAAGCTTCTGCCGATTTTATTAATTCTCACATTCTTAGAGAGGTTGCTCATATTGGAACTTGGAATGATCAGTCCGTCCCTCCGCGCAGCGGAGCGGGAGACAGGGGTTTTGCAAGTGTGTGTGTGTGTGTGTGTGAGTGTGTGTGTGTGTGTGTGTGTGTGTGTGTGTGTGTGTGTGTGTGTCAATCCGTCTGTCCAGGCCACAACTCTGAGAAAATTTGGTCAAAGTGTGAAAGGTTAAAGTCATGATGACTATAAATATCCCTATTAGCCCGTTGCAGTGCATCAAGTTCGAGACGACCCATTTTTTTTTTAATCGTTTCCGTGTTTATTTATTTACCATTGAGCTCCAGTGTGTCTGTCCAGGCCACTAAATATTCAACAAACCTTTATTCTAAGAAAATGGAGACCTCAAATGAAAAAAATGTAATTTTTTTACCCGCTGTGTTTGTCTGAAATGAAGTTGTCCAATGTTTGTCTGCATGTAACATTTCCTCCATGATCCTTGGAAACAGTTAAAAATGTGGTGTTAACTCATTCACTTCTGTATTGCAATTAGGCTCCAAGTTAAATCATTAGCGAGAGAATTTTTTTTTATTTGACCTCATTCATCAATCTGAGCCTCCATTTAAATTTTTTTGCTTTCAGAGTGTTGCAAACTGCTGTTCTGAGTTGTGTGCATATATCGCTCTTTGTCAAAGCACAGCGGCACCGCCTGAGGGAGGGGGAGGGGTGTCCGAATAAACACTTTATAACAGTCTTTGGTGGCCTCAAAATGGACGTCAAGGCCAACATGTGGTAGCTTAAAACCTTGCTCAGATTTTGAAGTACCAATCTCCAAAATTTGGGGCTTCTAGGTGCTATGGGTGGGAATTATCCATAGGGGTTAATAAAACTGTTTAGTAGAACAGTAGTCATATCTCAGCATTTGTTTAGATTAGCGTGATATACTATTTGTGCAATAGATATGCGTTGCGAATGTACAGTGAGATGTTTGTTTTCCCTACCATACTGTTTTGTTCTCCCATATTCAAACCTCTGGCTGTACATTTTTAATGTTCTTAACCTCTGTTTACATGTCTTTACAAAGCACACACCAAAAGCTTTGCAGCTCAAACCATGAGAATGTGCAGGTGTGGTGAATCTGCATTGAGGAAGTCTGCAGTTCGTCTCATCAAGGAGCTTGTGTGCTTGCATGGGGCTTGTCAGTTGATCTCAGGTGCGGTTCTGTTAAGGGTACTTGGAAAGAGAGGGAGCTTTTTTGAGGTCTGTTGGTGACACAGCTGACGCAGAGAGGCAAAGTTGGCAATGCAGCTGCATGTGAGAGACATGTCAAAGCTGAGAGAGAACAATAATGCTGGAGGAGAGCACCTGAGATCGGCAGAAAGAGTCACTGAGACTGCAGAACTGAGTGTGCTGAAGCTGTGAACATTTATTTCCCCAAAGCAATGATGGCGTTGCGGGGAGCGACGGTTATGCCGGATTGCACCAGAGTGCTCCGATAACACTGCTTCCAGATTTCTGCACAGCTTGCCTCAAGTTTGGAATTGATCTCTTGGTATTGTTTGTACCGTATCCCCTGTGCTGTATTCTGGTCGAGTGCATGATCAGGCCCTAAGAGAAGAACCGTGATGAAATCTGCGTCACTTGGGATCACGTTGCAGGTAATTTGAAGGAATATTGTTTGTTGTTACCCTCGCTGAAGGAGAGGGTATTGCATATGGGTCCGTTTGTTTGTCTGTCTCTTTGTTTGTTTGTCCACACAGAACTTTAGTGTTTTTCTCCGCAACCGTTTGGCGGATTGAGGCTAAATTTTCACCATAGGAGTGACTACTCATGCGGAATGTTTTAACAATAATTATGATGTCAGGTCACGTGGTCTGGCAGCCATATTGGAAAAAACCCCCAAAAATTGGACCTCTGTATCTCTGAAACCGCATCAATGAAAAAATTGAAACTTGGCACATAGCAAGTCCTCATGGGGAATAAGTGTGATTTTCTTTTTTTATGACATCATGGGTGCCTTCATTATGACGTCATAATTGCATATGTGGAACGCTACATCTGATCAGAATGAAAATTTTTGAGGGTCATCTCGGGATAAAATTGTCCACAGAAAAAAATGTGATGCTGTCATCGGTCACATCATTTGGCAGCCATATGGTTTTTTTTATTTTAAAAAACCTTCAAAAATCTTCTCTGAAGTAGCTGAACAGATCGAGGTGAAACTTTGCACGTATGACTGCCTATCCATGAGGAACAAAGGGTTCTCACATATGACATCATCGGTCAACATGGTTTGGCAGCCATATTGGATTTACCCTAAAACCTATAAAAAAAAATCTTCTTCTCCAGAACGGCTGGACAGATCGAGGGGAAACTTCACACAAATGTTCCCCAAACCTTGGGTGTACACGTTTGTTAAGGAATCATTGATATAAGTCACATGGTTTAGCAGCCATATTGGATTGAAGAAATTTTTTTAATAATGTTTTGTCTGGAATCGCTTAATCAATCGAAGTGAAACCTCACAATTGTGATCTAGTAGTGATGGGAGAATACCTGTTTTCGATTTCAAGTTGATCGGACGCATGGTCTGGCAGGCAGAATTTATTTTTTTGAGCTGGGTTCTTTTGTTTTTTAAATTTTTGGTTTTTTTTGAATAAGGTTCACTTGGCTGTGCCTGAATGGGTTTAAGGGTAGAGGAGGAACATGTGAAATGCAAATCCTATCCAGGTTCCTCCTGATGACTTCATCTTTGCTTTTTGCTTGTTTTGGTTCCTTCTGATTACTCCAATGCAGGACTGTACCTATTTGGTCTTCCATTTGATTTGAATTTACTTTAATCCCATTCTGAATTCAACTGAATAATAATAAAAAACGTCATCAGTCAGGTGTCCAATCAAAGCAGGGTTGCATCAAAGCAGAACGTCTTGGTACCTACCCGGTCATCATTGCCATCAGTTATCGTGGCAGTTCTAGTTATGGTTCGTATTAATGACGTAACACACCAGTACACAAACACCACACAAAACAAGTCCTGGTGAGGGGCTGCAATCTCTGATTGCTCTGATTGCATAACATAACTGATTGCATAACATAACAATCTCTGATTGCATAACATAACGGCATGCCTTCCCGACGACTATGGGACGGCATAGTCGACGTCTAATGGTATCGGCGGATACTGGCCCTCTTGGTCCCTGAACTAAGGCTGCTGTTCTTAATGCTGCTTGAGTACGGTTCCTTAGATGAGTGACCCGGATGAACCGATCTTGTGCAGGAGTTGTCACTCTTGTCGACCAGAGTGACGATCCGCAACGACCCCTGTCAGCCGGTGACGTTGGGAAAGTCGTGTGATGGTGGTGAGATGACATCCAAATTGTCTGGCTACATCGGTTGCAGACATACCGCCTTGTAACATTCCAAGGGCCATTCCTCTTTGCACAGTCGAAAGTATTGGCATCGTTTGCGTAAAGTGTACACCTTCTAGAGCGAACAATTAATGTTTTTCTGACACAGCCCTTTATAAAGGATGCCTTAGAGTGGCAATGTGCGTGTTTCACCAACATCTGTCAATGCATGTGCACAATTCATTGTTTAACTTCACTGTATGGCATTACATCCCCTGGATTCATCACATCATTTTACCATCATCTTTTCTAACATGCGATTGGTTACTATTCTGAAATTTCGTTTTTTTCGGAACTTGCGTTTCTTTTGTTCTGAAATTTCGTATTTTTTCGGAACTTGCGTTTCTTTTGCTGCTCAGTATAATATATATATATATTTATATATATATATTATATATTGGGTGGTCGCTAGACTACCCTTATTCTCAGTTTTCCCGTCTGTCTGTATGTTGGGTGGTCGCTAGAGTACCCTTATTTTCACATTTTCCGTCTGTCTGTATGTCTGTCTGTATGTAATGGACAGCTCTGGAGGCCAGAGGAGTCAACCGATTTTGATGAAGCTTGACAGGTAGGTTCATACCAGGATCTAGTTGTATGTTTTTGAGCACCGTTGCTATGGACACCACCGTTGCCTAGCAATGGGACTTTGAAATTTTTGAAAAATCCTAAAAAATTTGTTCTTTCAAAATCAAAAATCGACTTCCAGGCTTTTATGCGCACTATAATTAACCTCTTTGTCAAAAAATTTCAGCCCGATGCGTCAAAAACTGTATGACTAGTATGCAATTATGTCGCGACCACCCATGTCGCCTACCGGCTTCTTTGTATGTTTGTATGTATGTTTGTTGGGTGGTCGCTAGAGTACCCTTATTTTCACTTTTTCCTTTTGTCTGTTGGCTGCTCTTAGAGACCCTTATTCTGGGCATTTCCATCTGTCTGTCTGTCCGCGAAACTTTGGTCAAGCCTAGGGGTAAACCACTCAACCGATTCCAATGAAATTTGGTAGGTCGGACCAATATTTCTGGGAATCGTGTGCTTTCGAATATGGGACCCGGGCCCTAGCAACAGCATAGCAACGGCCTTTAAAGTGGTCAAAAAATCAAAAAAAAAATTCGAAGCTTAGAGTTCTGTGCGCAATCTATCTAGCTCCCTTCATGCCAATTTGCAGCCCTAACAAAAATATTTGTAGGAGGAGATAGGTTTTGGGCGAGTACATGTCGAACATTTCAGAAACGGTTAATTCGAATATCTCTAAGAGAAAAGTCTGATTTTGATGAAACTTGGGTGAAATGTGTACAATGTGGCTAGCATGTACACAAAAATTAATGGTTGCTATGCACACCTCCGTTGCTTAGCAACAGCTAAAATGCTTTATCATACATCGTACTTATTGTGGACTGTACAAAAAAATCAATACTCCGAAACTGGACCTCCGAGGGACCTGTTTTTTTGTGCCAAGGAGAATGTTTACAGCATCATATAAAAAAAATAAAATCTTTAGCGAATAGATAAATGGAATTACCAGGGCTGCCATTTGTTAGAGTCCTTTGGAAACATGCCTGAAATTTCACAAGGCGGGTTTCTGGGCGCAAACTAAGAGGGCTGTGATAATCCTATTTATTGTGCTAAATTGATTGATAGCATGTACAATTTGTACATGAATATCGGCTAGTCCCGGTCGGCCAGCTTTCCATCTAGAGCGAGCAGCCATGTCGCCTACCGGCTTGTATGTATGTTTGCGTGTTTGTTTGTAATGGACAGCTCTGGAGGCCAGAGGAGTAAACCGATTTTGATGAAACTTGACAGGTAGGTTCATACC
>CM068959.1:40058893-40070118 GCA_035128595.1 Eptatretus atami | reverse complement strand
AATGCTAGGATAGATAGACAACGTGTACCCCTTCGCACCATCCATCCCTTCACTGTTTGTAGGCCGCTGGACTCATCTTGAAAATGCTGATGCCTGTGGGAGCTATTCTGAGGCTACATTGGGCCTTGAGACAGATTCGCTTGTCTCTTCCTCAACCCTTTCAAAACCCCTCAACCCTCAACCCTCTGCCAACACACCCCAATAAATCCTGATCGTACCACATACCTTTCCTCGCCCATTGTAAATAAATTATTAGAAATGTTCCCTGCTCATCTTTGTGGTTTCTTTCATTGATACAGCATGGTCCGAATCCTAGCTTAGCTGGGACTTTACTCCCAACGATCCGTTCCTTTAAGCCGGTACGTCCTTGGCAGTGTCGCTCGCCTGCATCCGATCCGGAAAAGTGATCCGGTCCGGTAGAGTGATCCGGTTCGGACAAGGCTACCAAGGGCGTGTTCCCGGTAATTAAACCACGTGATTAATTAGGTAACCCGATTAACCCATAGACGGAGGGACCCGAGGTCATGCGGTTGAGTTATTGGCGTCCACGGTCGGTTAAAAGACCCACCGCGTCACGGAATTATCCGTGTGCGACAGCCTACAATTCCGGGGAGTCTCGTGGGAACCGAGATAGCTTCCCCCACCAAGCGGTCTTCTCACCCGACCCCCGCCCACAAAATATATATATATATATTTATATATATATATGTATATATATATATAGTGTATATGTAGATATCTATGAGTTACCCTTGTGATACACCAGCATTTGCAGCAAGGATTCTGTTCTCTCGCGTATGACTGCCACACATCCACCTTATTTAAGCATCCATTACACAGTTTATGAGGATGTCTTTGAAGCCAGGAAAGAAGATATCATCATTAAAATAGCAACTTCTGGCTTCTAGTTGTAGTTATGTAAGACACAGAACTGCCTACTGCAAATGAGCAGTCTGTTTTCTGCTACAGTGCTACCCACAGTATCTGTAAGCCTCCCTTTGTTTGTTTTTCCAGCAATGCCAGCCCATCTTTTTGGGAAAATATTCAATCTATAGACACGTTTCTAGCTTACTGGCCTTATCAGCAGAGTTGACACCCTGAGAGATGCGAGCATGGCAGAATTGTGGACTTTTTTGTTTGGTATTGAGCTTGATTATGTGCTGTTTCCATTCTCTGGATTGAAGTTTGTCGAATGAACAGCTTGCCTTATTAAATATGTTGGTAAATTCTTGATTTAGTTGCAAGTCACTGCAATGCCCAAGTAAACGACCACAGAGCCAATGTCTTTGTGGTCATTTACTTGGATGTTGCTAATACAATATTCGGTGTTTCTGCAAATGTTTCTGGTGTGGACTAATTAACGACTTCAGTTTTCTCCAAGCTGAGTATAAAAGCAAAGTTCTGAGCAGCTGCAGCAAATGTTTTTGTGACTTATTGGAGGACAAGGACGTTGATATTGGGGGACCTCACCACACCTTACAAATTACAAATACATTAAGAAACAATATAAACAAATCATCGTCGTTTATTGGATCCAAACGTCATGGGCTGTATGCTGAAAAGGGAACAACAAACAAACCAACCCCAAATATGAACATTTTTGTGGCTGTTTGAGTTTGTGTCGAAAAATGAGGTCAAATGGCGACCAAGCAACTTGGCTGAATGGTCGTGAGTAATACGGGCCATTTGGAACAATATTCATAATCGCACGTTAATAAACTGTAAGGCAGCCTGATAAAAACGGTGTAATGCTGTGTGTAGGCAAAATATTTTTCTACAAAACATTAGTGCAATCCACCACCTGTTCCCTTTTCTCTTGTATTATCATGGCAATTAATTGTAACCATCTAGTTGCAGTTACAAGTTAGATTCTGACTCCTGGATCCATATTGCTTGTGTTTATGTAATTATTTCTAATATTTGCACAATTTATTGAAGAAAAAGGGAACTTGTGATGTTGTGTGTATCGAAATACATTTTATGATGGAGTGGATAAGCTAAGGTTTTGAAGGGTACTGATTTGATAGAGTAATCAGCTTAATCACTGCATATACACACACATTGATGAACGTAAATAAGATACAGTAACAGCACATTCAAAAACAAAGACAATTTCAGAGGAAACTTTGACTGATGCTACCCCCCCCCCCCCCCCCCCCAACCCATGCTCAGCATACATGGCACCATTAAAATTTTATCACTGCTCACTTATTAATAATGGTCTTTACAAGGCAAAGCACCTAGCGGAAGTGAAAGAGCGAGGCCATACATAAATGTATCCTCTATGCAAAGAATGAAGGCATCAAACCAGAGGAGAGGAGCAGATCCTGCCTGAAGCCCCTTTGGGAAACACCAATCATTGGTGTTAAATGCTTCTCCACCTTCTCCTCCTTTAACGTCTTTTTGAATACCGTAAAACATTTCATTGTTGCCACGGTATCCTGGCTCTTTCTTTGCTGGTTTAACTCGATTTTCTTCAGCCTCATATTTTTGACCTCCTCCAGGGTTATTACAACAGCATATTTTCACGTATTGTCTGAAATGTTGGAAAAATTGAATTGTGATTTAACTTCAGACTGTTTTAATGTACTGTATCTGCACAGCACAAGCCAAACCATGTTGTTACGGTTAAGAAATGAACATGCCAGGTCACCCTGAGGCCCAGAAGCCTTATTTTTTATTTATTAGATAGTTTATCTTTGTCGTTTCCTCTATTTTCATCCTTCTTAAGACTCTACTTCCCTCTATCCACCCCTCCATCCCCCAACACCCAACCCATCCCTCTTCTTATCAACAATCCCCACCTTCTGCAAAGCTGTCCCACATTAATTTTACATTATGATACTTCTGTCTGCACCCTTCTCCTCCAGACCATTTGATTTGTCCATGTCATATCTATAATTAGTTGCTTGTTTGTTTTAACTCGCTTCGCCTTTGCACGTGAATAACACTAATTTATGCCAGACCCATCTCAAGGTCTTTCATTTCAATATTTCATTCCTTCTCACGTATATGTGGAATGATGCTTACACTTATATTTTATTTTTATTTTTTAGAACCTACTGATAGGTGTCCTGCAAAAAACACATTTTTCTTTTTTAAATATTTGTTTAAGTTTTTAAGTTTATGCCTATAAACTAATGACATTAAAGTGTTTATAATTAACCGGTTATAGAGGTTAATACGTGGATTATATTTGACTGAAATCTGAACATTTTAGTTATCAAGGTTTTCCGAAGAGACCTTTAAATTATCTTTATCTGGCCTTTAAATTTCTTCAATTGTCGAAACATTGATCATCCATTCTTCCTCATTTATCATTCAATTGCTATAATTCATCATTCACTCTCTCTTGTTCATTCAACTTCATAATACACCCCCAATCATTTCCGGAATTCGACCTTTCCATCCATCTCGAGTCAATTGCTAACCTCATTTCATTCATCTGCTTGGATTAATGGATGTTCTATATAGGCTTGCACCTCCCATCAGGTTTTCATACCCTGATAGCCAGTATTCCTGACCAATAAGATATGTTAAGTTTGCACAAAATTAATTGCACATAGGTATCCATTATCATTATGGAATCTCTGAAAGATTAGCAGGTGTAGGAAGAGGAATAGGAAACCAGAGATTTTTAGTATCAAACTTTACATTGAACCACTTCCTTTAAGGCATCCGCTGCACATTGTATCATTACATGTGGATGCTTGCACGTTTAGGATACAATGTACAAATCAACACAATACACTAACAAGTATATGGGATGTAAATGTGAGGTCATGACATCACGATGTAATTGTTCTTATAAGGCCATCGATCAAATAGGTTCACGTGTTTCCTACGAACGAGTTCTCAATTGCATTGCGATCGTCTATTTGCAATGAAATAGCTCAAACACAGTGAATGTCTTGAAGTTGAACATTGAAGGATCAGCTAGACTGCTGCTAGGGAGATCATTTTCCCTTGTTTTAATATGCAGTGTGTTTTCAGTTTG
Organism: Eptatretus atami; assembly: GCA_035128595.1. NCBI lineage: Eukaryota > Metazoa > Chordata > Myxini > Myxiniformes > Myxinidae > Eptatretus > Eptatretus atami. The sequence continues at coordinate 40,066,121 of CM068959.1, read as the reverse complement.
TTAAATAAGTTTGTGAAGCTCAATGATTAAGCAGTTACAGTTCCAAAAAAACAACAACATAATGTGTCTATATTCCCAAGTTCTTTATATATTCAGTTTCCCTTGATATAAAAATAATTACACATTTTTTCATAAATATCACCAAATATAGTTATGTGATGTTTTGCATGTTGAAAAGAAACCTTTGCAGCAAACTAATCCGATTATCATAAGTGTGTCATATCAGCGCTGCTCTTGCAGTCATATGTAGATTCTATGCACAGTCTGACCTGTGGCCTCTCACCTTCCTTCTTCTTCCCAAGGTCCTCTATTATGTACAGCATCATATAGAAAAAAGTATTGTGCTATGAAGGAGAGAAGGAGAGAAAGGCCTTCCTTAGGGGTTATATATTTATGATGTCTGCATGAGAAGGTTGGGGAGGGCTATCAGACTGTACATGGTGCATACAGGAAATAGGTGGAGATCAAAATTTCGCACATATTTGTGTAAATAGGAAATGAATGCCCCATATTTTATAAGAACTAAAATCATGAAAGCCTCCAAATATATATTGTATAAAGTATTTTTTGAAGCCACAAATTTATTGAGCTCAATATTCCCCAAAGGCTCACATTTCCCTTGTTCTCCTTTTATGCTAAGGTGTAAGATGAAACAATAATTGAACACAGTCTTTATAATAAGCCAAATAAAACAATTTAAAGAAGCATACTTGCATAATTTGCCATTTGTTCTGAATAGAGCAATACAGTTCATGAGCTCATATGTGGCAAAAATCAACAATTGATCAAGCCTGGAGCCCAGAAGCGTCCAGAATAAATGTCCAGAAAACGTGAATTTTGACACCTTGTGAGATCATGAGCTGCTGCTAAGATGTGTAAATGTCATTCCAAGAGATCTGGCTTGAAGCACCATATCCTGCCTTTTTATAATGTCTGTAAATACAGTATATTGGAAGGGGGAGGGTATGAGTTGTGGGTGCTATTATCGGTACATCTCAGCCACCTACAGATAACGGCCATGAGATATCCAGCACTCACTCTTACAGCAATGGCGATCTTTGCCGCAATACTTCTCTGCCTTTTGAAAAGTGTTGGGGGGGGGGAGGGGGAGTGAGGTGGATAGGATAGAGGTCCATGGTGAAACTACTTTGCTCTATATTCATAGTTTGAGTGCCAAGGCCTTAGTGGTTATTCTTTTAGCTTGCTATTGTTTGCTGAGTAGCAGTCTATCTCTACAATCAGTAACAGTCTGTCCCTTTGATGCTCTACATGGAGGCAATGGTTTGGGGTTTGAAATTGACTTTACTTGACAAATCACATTTTTGGCTTGGGAGAACAGTTCCCAAAGATAAACAAACAGTTCCATTTTTCAGTTGCTCCAATTAATCCCACCTTCTAGTGGGGTTGGAGCAAGTCTTTTCATGAACTGGTTTGTCAGTGTTGATGTTTGGACTAGCGAATTTGGGAAAGAATATGATATTTGGTCAGGATGCCGACAAAAATTATTGGCTGGGGTGCTGGCCTTCTTCTTGTGAATGACACTGTGGGAATATTAACGTCCAGGTATTGAGAGTAAAGGGGACACCCAGAATAATGTACACCTGAGGGACAGAGGACTTTGTGATGCAACACCCTGATCCATAAAGCACCAATTTGACAGTTTATGGTTGAACCAATAATTGAATTGAACACAACTCAAAGGTGAGTGCACTACATCTGCATTATCCTGCCACACCCTTTTTCAGTCATAATTGTAACAACATGGATGATCAAACACCTTACCCAAATGCAGCGTTCAAGTCATGTATATCATTCAACTGAAATAAAATAATGATTATAAAGGCTGTATAAAAAATCCAGTAGTTAAATAAATCCAGTAGTTAAAGTACTGTTAAACGGCAGTACTGCCGTTTAACGGCAGTTAAAGTACTGTTAATCATTACCCTGATGCTATGCATATTGCTAGAAAATGTATAGTTTACCACGTAAATGCATGGTTCATCCAAAAATATGAGCAATTCGATTTGCACACAACAATGACAAGTTCCTTTTAGTCAGCTATGTCGATAAGTGCTTGTTCCTAGATAGCTCACCTTCCATTGTTAAATGTTCAGAAATCGATTAATTGCGCTGGCGGATCGATTTAAATAGTTAGGAACGAACAATGGAGACATCCCTCCCCTCTTCTGTGAAGAGGAAGAACCACCCTGCCGTCCTGTGATTCATGATGTCAATAACTCCTACCTCCGTGGTTTGAGCGGGGGATGGAGCACGAGGGCATGATCACGCCGGGAGCGGGGAAGGGCGGGAGAAGGATAAGAGGAGATCTTTTCTTTTGTTCGTGGGCAGAGTTGGAGAAGGAGTAGAGAGTAGCCGTTCAGCAGACATTCGGGTCCTGTTGGCTTGGGTTAGGGTTGAGGCCTTCGAGCTTTTGCTTCGGCTGGCTCAGTGATTTCGGCTGAGGCCTGGCCGGGAGGAGGCTTTTTGGAGGATTTTGCTTTGATGGTTCCGTGAGCTTCGGCTTCTGCTTGGCTCGGGAGAGCTTTTGCTTCGAGCTGCTTTGCTTGGAAGGAAGTGAAGCCGTCGCGTCGTCGAGCTGCGAGTGTGTGGCTTCTTCTTCTTGGTTTGTGGAGCTCTTTGTTCTCCATTTTGGTTCCGGCTTGTGCGACTCATCGACCTCTTCTTGGAGGTGGTTCTCGGGAGGTGACGCATCGACGGAAGGATCGCGCGCCTCGTTCACAGCACGTGTGAAAGCGCGGAGGATTCGCGGGAGCTCGGGAAGGATCGACGCCTCGTCTCACAGCACGTGTTGAGTAAGCGCGGGAGATTCGCGGGAGCTCGGGAAGGATCGCGGCTGCTTGGCGATTGGATCCAGCCTCGCTCTCGCTGGAAGCCCAGGTCCGGACAACTTGAAGCCACCGAGGCGGAGGAAGGTTCGAGATAGGTTCTGGGTTTCAGCTCACCTGTCCTCGAGCTGGAGCTCGTTATTAAAGGCCCTCTGCCACCCATGTTCTTGGGTGTGTTGTGTGTGTGCGTACGTGTGTCCGTGGGCCCGTCTAAATAAGTAGGAACTGCTGTTAAGTGCAAGTGACTGTACATAATAAGTAGACGGTTGTAGTTCTTTGTCGTGCTTTTGTGCTTGTATAAATTGCATAACGTGTTTTGCCTTGTTTAATTGCATACGTGCTTTATTATAATAAAGTCTTGTGTGAATGTAAACTGTCGTTGCGTCCATTCCCTCATTGAACGCCCATCTTGCACTCGGAATATAGTGGTTTTTAAATTAGCCGTAAAGTGATGGTCCACGGACTTGGCGCGATAATACCGCTCGGTTATCCCAAAAGGAAGCGAGCTGCTTAAGCGGCTCGTTTCCAAGCGGTCCCGTTGAGGTACAATCTCTCGGTAACCTACCTGCGCGAATAATTAGGTAAATCGAAGATTTGGCGATCGGACCCTGTAGCGCGGGTAGAGTGCAGACAAGGTTGTGGTGGGATTAAAAACACACCGTGACTGGTTTCTGGCGTTGTTCCAGAAAGTCAGGACTGGATTGTCCGTTCGGTGGGCGAAGCGACCGCTATTAGCTAAACGCGGTCGTTCGCACGCCGACGGGCGGAATTCTACAACAATATATATGTATATGTATATATACTCTATATATATACAAGCTTGCACACTAACAACTCGGCTCGCCGTCACACACACGATCCCTATGAATTGCTGTGGCACTTAGCGATTGACGACAATGTTTGGGAAGTCTTGGCGTTCCATAGTACCACTTGCATTTGCACAATACTATTTGTCATTCCCCGTGTACGGTCGTCGTCTGCTACCAGCTATGTTGTACTGCTATCCCGTGCATGTGCATGGTATCGCTAGTTATATATATATATATATATTATATATTATATATATATATATATATTATATATATATATATGTATATCAGACACACCTCCTGACTGTTTGATGAGCATCGCCGCAGATATGTCTCGCACAGTTAAAACCGCATAATCCACACAGAACAACCATCATCTGCCACCAGACATAATTCTGCTAATGCAAACCATTCAACCAGAAAGAAGTGATGTGATCGCGGGAAAATCAAAACATGTGGAGTGTGACGAGCACTCCGCGACCCCATTGGACACAGTCCAACACGGGTCGAGGCCTCTGTGTTGGAGGCGACGCTTTTGTGTGGACTGTGTCCCAAGGGAATTGCGGAGTGCTCGTACACCTCCACATGGTTTCACATGTATGTATGTATATATATATATATATATATACAGTTCTTATATACATATATACGTCATGTATACATATATAACTCTATAAGTACATGTATACATATATACATCTTACAACGTTGATGTTTTTGTGTTTGTTTGTTTTTTTACTGCAAGGATTAAATTCAAAATTTGGCAATATTAAGACTTGTGGCAAAATCTATACAACTGCACTTCAACAAATGTACTTGTTTACGTGACCATTACCAATTTATATTTAATTGCCATTGTCTTAAGATGATGCAGAAAAAAAACAATTTCTGGAGTCATACACTTACAATAGTCATATTATATACTTTACAGTACAGAATGATTCAACTCATTCATTTGTTCCTCTTTTTCATTCTTTTTCAATCTTCAACTCATTCATTTGTTTCCCCAAATACACATTGTTCCTTCTGTGGAACCAACATCCACAATCTTTAAATCTCATTCCTTTCACCAAGTCTTCAAGACAGTTGTTCACCACCATCTCAGATCATCCCCAATCCAATACCATGATCTTTTCTACCTCATTAACCCCACCCCACCCCACTAGTCCAGGAGCCCAGAAGGTTTATTCAAGTGAAAAGCGCCGGAACGTTTGACCTCATTGGCTGATGGGGTCATCCACCGACATCACAAAAATGCATTGCTGCCGGGTCTGACCCATGGCTTTCCCCCCGAAATCACTCATTAGTGATGCCATTACCTATAAACCTATTTGCTCAATATCTGGAAAAATATGCATCATAATATAACGAATAAGGTGTCTACACCTATGTTTATGTCAATGCATTACACTGACACCCACATTATTGCAAGAAAAATGTATAGTTTACCGTGTAATGTTTAGTTCACCCACTCAGTAGCAACGTCATTTCGGAAAAACCCATTTTCATTATATCTGAAAACACTGCATGATATTATCACAAATAAGGTGTCTATACCCATGTTTTTATGGTGAAATATTACAAGCCATACTTAGTGCTTGAAAATGTTTAGTTCACCCTAAAAGTTGCCCACTGGAGTCATACCATCTTTGTCTCTTGTTACAATGTGGCAAATAATGCATTAGTCTCTGTCCTTTTTGTCATTTACAGATCATGGCAATGACGACCCCGTTTGTATAATTTTGCAAAGAAAGAGGAGAAAAGAACGTGCCCTGAAGTGTTTCAATCCCAGCAACTGGGAAACAGCCAAAAATGCTGCTAGACGGCGAAAGGCAATTCAAAGTGACAAGTTTTCGAACACCTCGGAAGAGATCAGAACAGCTGAGGCCCAGGGGCAAATATTACCACTCAGTTTGCCTCAGTCGATTCTGTGCTGTTAAGAGAGGAGCACCTCCAAGCACAGAACATCTGAACCACCTCAGAAGACCACTCGTTCAAGTTCCGATCATCCTTCTACCAGCACGAGAGGCGTCTTGGACAGGAATGTCTTTTGTGGACAGAAGAGAAAGAGGAAGTTGCAGAAAAATGAACGCCTCAGCCAATGTTTGACCACAGACGGGAGCAAGGCAATCCTTCTTGCTGCTAAGAAAAGTGTGATACTGGATCATTGGACTAGGGGAAGATCTATGTAAAGGAAGCCAAATACCATAACACTTGTCGTCGTGACTATGTAAGACTGAATGTGACGGATGAAGAGCAAACGTTGAATCGGAAGATGCACGTTGAGCTTCAAAAACTTGTCGATGTTCCTCGAAAATGAAGTCATCAAAAACAAAACTCCCATGTTGGCTCAGTAATTTTCAATTGTACAAAGAAGAGTTCTTGCTCTTGGAGGAACACAGGATGACATTGATAGGTACACTACACAAAAGTCTGATATCGAAGATAAAGGAACGATTCCTGGAAATCCTCGTTGACAAACGAGCAAACAAATCTGGAAACCTTGTACTCCACTCATCACTGACGTCTGCTGAGGCATTTGCTATGCTGACTGATTCCAATGAAAAGATTGAAGAAATCAGGTGTGCTGCCATGGCATTGCGGACAGAAATTCTTGCAATCCCCAATCAAAGACCCCATCACCCACTTCAGTTCACACCCTGAAGGAAAATTCCCCAAGTATCCCAATCTGACTCTCCTGTTCTTCCATACTCTCATCGTGGGTTGCAATCAGAAATTGGTGGAAATAACTCCAATAGGGATGTGATCGAAGTGAAGTGAAGGCAAAGTGAAGCCCTTCCAGCAGATGGAGTCAATGCAGCTCATGTGATGGCATTGCGATCTCTAACAGCTGAAGAGGTAGACGTCCAAGCTGTTACATCCTTTGTCTGCATGCTGTATGGCTTCAAAACCTCTGATATTAATGTAGCCAGATACAAGGCGTTCATGCGAATGAGTGGTGGAGACGAAAAGATCCCCTTGCAGAATAAGAAGATAAACTGTGCCTCTCTTCCCCCGTGCGCCAAGACACTTGGTAATCATATGAAAAGGGCGCACTATGTGGCAAGAATCTGGAAGAGAGCTGATCAGACAGATCAACTGGTGGGGCGAGTCCGACAGACTATGAATGGAAGTTGTCTCAAAAAAGCTTTGAACCAGACTGATATCCAGGAAGTTCAGTTCCAGAGTCCCTCACAGGCCACATGAGGATGATGGGGATGGCATAGAAGATATTCAGTAGATGAGGAAGAGTCAGATAATGCTTTGAGTGAGGACAGTGATGAGAGTGACGAAAGTGATCGAGAAGACTTGTAATGCCAAGAGGACATCAAGTTAATTATGTGAACTGCACATTTGCAAGTTTTCCATATATCGTTGTTTTCGGTAATGGCGTTGCTTAATGAGCGGGTGGGCTACACATTTACATGGTAAACTACACATTTCCCAGTAATAACACAGGTGTCAGGGAATGATTGACCATAAAAATATCGGTATAAGCACCTTATTTGTGATATTATCACGCACAGTTTTTCAGATAGTGAGGTTACGGTAATGGTGTCGCTAATTTTAAGT
>CM068959.1:40042345-40058458 GCA_035128595.1 Eptatretus atami | reverse complement strand
CATTCGAACACACGGATGTTTTGCAGCTTCTGCGATTTTTTAATTCTCCATTCTTAGAGGGTTGCTCATATTGACTTGGATGATCAGTCCCGTCCTCCGCGAGCGGCGGGGCGGGGTTTTGCAAAGTGTGTGTGTGTGATGTGTGTTGGTGTGTGTGTGTGTGTGTGTGTTGTGTGTGGTGTGTGTGTGTGTCAATCGTCTGTCCAGGCCACAGCTTGAGAAAATTTGTCAAAGTGTGAAAGGTTACAATCTGAATGACTTAAATATCCTATTAGCCGTTGCGTGCATCCAAGTTCAGAGACGACCCATTTTTTTTTTAATCGTTTCCGTTGTTTATTTATTTACATTTGAGCTCCAGTGTGTCTGTCCGGCACAAATTTCCAACAACCTTTTATTCTAAGAAAATGGAGACCTCAAATGATAAAAAATGTATTTTTTTAACCGCTGTGTTTGTCTGAAATGAAGTTGATCCATGGTTTGTTGCTGTAACATTTCCTGCCATGTCCTTGGGAAAAGTTAATGTGGTGTTAATCATTCACTTGTTTGCAATTAAGGCTCCAAGTTAAATCATTAGCAGAGTAATTTTTTTGTTTATTTGAACTCATCATTCATATCTGAGCCTCCATTTAAATTTTTTTGGCTTTCAGAGTGTTGCAAAATGCTGTTCTGAGTTGTGTGCATTATCGCGTCTTTGTCAAGCAAAGCGGACCGCCGAGAGGGGGGGGGGGGTTGTCCGAATAAAACTTTATAACAGTCTTTGGTGGCCTCAAATGGACGTCAGGCAACATTGTGGTAGCTTAAACCTTGCTCAGTTTTGAAGTAACCAACTCCAAAATTTGGGGCTTCTAGGTGCTATGGGTGGGAATTATTAGGGGTTAATAAGACTTTGCGTTCATACTCAGAAGTAGTTTATAGTTCAGAGCATGTAGATAGGCTATATCTATTTGCTAGTATGCGGATTTGCGAATGTTACAGTGAGATGTTTTGTTTCCCTACATATGTTTTGTTGGCTCCCATAATTCAAACTCTGGCTGTACATTTTTAATGTTTTCTTAACCTCTGTTTAATGTCTTTACAAGCACACTCAAAGCTTGGCAGGCTAACGCATGAGAATGTGCAGGTGTGCGTTGGAATCTGGCATTGCGGAGTCTGCAGTTCGTTCTCAGGAGCTTGTTGCTTGCATGGGGCTTGTCAGTTGATCAGGTTGCGGTTTCTGATTTAGGGGTACTTTGGAAAGAGGGAGAGCTTTCTTTTGGGTTCGTTGGTGACCGGCTTGACTCAGAGAAGCAAAGTTTGGCAATGCAGCTGCATTGAAGAAGCTGTCAAAGCTGGGAGGACATAATGCTGGAGGAGAGGCCCTGAGATCGGCAAGAGGTCACTGAGATGCGAACTGAGCTGTGCTGAAGCTGTGAACTTTTATTTCCCAGCAATGAATGGCGTTTGCGGGGAGGCGCGGTTTGCCGGATTGCACAGAGTGGCTCCGTCACTGCTTCCATTTTCTGCCAGTTGCCTCAAGTTTGGATTTATCTCTTGGTATTGCTTTTGTACCTCGTAATCCCTGTGCTGTTTTGGTCGAGTGCATGAGGCCCTACAGAAGAACCGTGATGAAATCTGCGTCACTTGGGATCACGTTGCAGGTATTTGAAGGCAATATTGTTTGGTTGTTTACCTCGTGAAGGAGAGGGTTATGCTTCATGGGTCAGTTTGTTTGTCTGTCTCTTTGTTTGTTTGCACAAGAAAACTTTTAGTTTTTCCGCGCACGTGTTGTGCGGTTGAGGCTAATTTTCACCATGGAGTGATACTCTGCGGAATGATTTAACAAATATTATGAGTCAGGACGGGTCTGCAGCCATATTGAAACCCAAAAATGGACCTCTGTATCTCGACCGCTCAAATGAAAAAATTGAAACTTGGCACATGCAAGTCCTCATGGGGGAATAATGTGATTTTCTTTTTTTTTTGACATATGGGTGCCTTATTAGCGTCATAATTTGCTATGTTGGAACGCTACTCTGATCCGAATGAAATTTTTGAGGGGTATCCGGGATAAATTGTCCAGCAGAAAAAAATTGTGATGCTGTCATCGGTCCACTCATTTGGCAGCCATTGGTTTTTTTTTTAAAAACTTCAATTCTCTGAAGTAGCTGAAGCAGATCGAGGGTGAAACTTTGCAGTATGATGCCTTCCATGAGGAAAAGGTTTCTCACATTGACATATCGCGTCAACTGGTTTGGCGCCATATTGGAATTTACCCTAAACCTATTAAAAAAAATCTTCTTCTCCAGAAGGGTCTAGGAAGATCGAGTGGAAAATTCACACAAAATGTTCCCCAAACGCCTTGGTGTACACGTTTGTTAGGATTCATTGATATAAGGTCCACATGGTTTTAGCAGCATATTGGATGAAGAAATTTTTTTAAATGTTTTGCTGGAATCGTCTAATCAATCGAGTAAAGCTCCAATTGTGATCTAGTGTGATGGGAGGAAACCTGTTTCGATTTCATAGTTGATCGGAGCATGTCTGGCAGGGCAGAATTTATTTTTTTGAGCTGCGGTCCCTTTTCCTCCTCCTTTGTTTTTAAATTTTGGTTGTTTTTTTGATAAGGTTCACTTTGGGCTGCTGCACTGAATGGGTTTTTAAGGTAGAGGAGGAAATGTGAAATGCAATCCTATCAGTTCTCCTGATGGACGTTCTCTTTGGCTTTTTGTTTTGGTTCCTTCTGATTACTCCAATGCGAGGACTGTACCATTTGGGTCTTCACATTTGATATTGAATTTACTTTTATCCCATTCTGAATTCAACTGATATATAAAAACGTCATCGTCAGGTGTCGCATCACAGCAGGGTTGCATCAAGGGCAGACGTCTTGTACTAACCCGGTTGATCATTTGCCATCAGTTTATCGTTGCAGTTCTAGTTGGTTCGTATTAATGACGTTAACAACGCAGTACCAACACCACACACAAACAAGTCCTGGTGAGGGGCTGCATTCTCTGATTGCTCTGATTGCATACATACTTGATTGCATCATAACAACTCTCGATGCATTGTAACATACACGGCATGTTCACCGCACGACTATGGGACGGCATAGTCGACGTTAATGGTATCGGCTGATACTGGCTCTTGGTCCCTGAACTAGGCTGCTGTTCTTATTGCTTGCTTGAGTACGGTTCCTAGATGGTGAACCCGATGAACCGTTCTTGTGCGGAGTTTGTCACTCTTTGGTGAGCCGAACGTGGACATCAGCAGACCTTGTCAGCCCGGTGACGTTGGGAAAGTCGTGTGATGGTGGTAATGACATCCCAATTGTCTGGCTACATTCGTTGGGCAGACAATACCGCCTTGTAACTATCCCAGGGCCATTCTCTTTGCACAGTCGAAGTTGTGGCATCGTTTGCGTAAAGTTGTACAATCTTCTGAGCGAACAGATTAAATGTTTTCTCTGACCAGCCCTTTTATAAAGATGCCTTGTGTGGCAATGTGCGTGTTTCCAACATCTGTCATGCATTGTGCACAATTCAATTGTTTAACTTCACTGTATGGCATTACATTCCTGGATTTCACCATGCTTTTTACCATCATCTTTTCTAACATGCGATTGGTTTACTATTTTGAATTTCGTTTTTTTCGGAATTGCGTTCTCCTTTTGTTCTGGAATTTCGTATATTTTTTCGGACTTGCGTTTCTTTTGTGCCTAGTATTTTTTAATATTATTTATATATATTTTATACTTATATATATTATTTTATTATATATATTATATATTGGGTGGTCGCTAGGGAGCTACCCTTATCTCAGTTTTTCCCCCGTCTGTCTGTATGTTGCGGTGGTCGCTAGGTACCTTATTTTCACATTTTCCGTCTGTTGTATGTCTGTTGTTAATGTAATGGACAGCTTCTGGAGGCCAGAGGAGTGCAAACGCGATTTTGAATGAAGCTTGACAGACGGTTCATACCAGGATTAGTTGTTATGTTTTTGGCCCGTTGCTATATGGCACAACCCGTTTGCTGCAATGGGACTTTGAAATTTTGAAAATCCTAAAAATTTGTTCTTTCAAAATCAAAAATCGACTTCCAGGCTTTTATGCGCACTATATTAACCTCTTTGTCAAAATTTCAGCCCGATGCGTCAAAAAAACTGTATGACTAGTATGCATTATGTCGCGACCACCCATGTCGCCTACCGGCTTCTTTGTATGTTTGTATGTATGTTGCTGTTGGGTGGTCGCTAGAGTTACCCTTTTTTCACTTTTTTTCCGTTTTGTCTGTTGGCTGCGTCTTAGAGACCCTTATTCTGGGCATTTTCCATCTTGTCTGTCTGTCCCGAAACTTTTGTCAACCTGGGGCATAAACCATCAACGATTCCAATGAAATTTGTAAGGTCGACCCAATATTTCTGGGAATCGTGTGCTTCGAATTGGGACCCGGGCCCTAGCAACAGCATAGCACGGCCTTTAAGTGGTTCAAAAATTCAAAAAAAATTCGCAGCTTAGAGTTCTGGTGCGCAATCTATCTAGCTCCTTTCTCAATTTGCAGCCCTAAACAAAAATATTTGTAGGAGGGAGATAGGTTTTTGGGCGAGTACATGTCGAACATTTCAGAACGGTTTTAATTGCGAGAATATCTCTAGAGAAGAAGTTGATTTTATGAACTGGGTGAAATGTGTACAATGTGGGCTAGCTGTACACAAATTAATGGTTGCTTGCACCACCTCCGATTGCTTTAGCAACAGCTAAAATGGCTTTATCATACATCGTCAGCGTTTATTGTGGACTGTTACAAAAATCAATCTCCCGAAACTGGACTCCGAGGAGCCTGTTCTTTTTGTCGCCAAGAGAATGTATTACAGCATCATATAAAAAATATAAAATCTTTTAGGCGAATAGATAAATTGGAATTAACCGAGGCTGCCATTTGTTAGAAGTCGCTTTGGAAAACAATGCCTGAATTTCACAAGGGGGTTTCTGGGCACAAACTAAGAAGGGCTGTGATAATCTATTATTGTGCTAAAGTTGAATTGATAGCATGTACATTTGTACATGAATATCGGCTAGTCCCGCTCGGCCAGCCTTTGCCATTAGAGCGAGCAGCCATGTCGCCTACGTGCTTGTATGTTGATTTTTGCGTGTTTTGTTTGTAATGGACAGCTCTGGCGGCAGAGAGTAACCGATTTTGATGGCAAACTTGACAGGTATGTTAATACCAGGATTCTAGTTCTATGCTTTTGAGCCGTTGCTATGGACACCGACGTGCCTAGCAACGGAACTTTTAATTTTGAAAATCATCAAACATTATTTTTTCGAAAATCTAATTGGCTTCCAGGCTTTTTGCGCACTATATCAACCTTTTGTCAAAATGTTCAGACATGATCCGTCAAAAACCTGTAATGTAGTATGCATTATGTACGACACCATGTCGCCTCGGGCTTGTTATATATCATAGTATTTGCATTTACTGATTAATTTTATTGCGGATATGGACCTGGTTTCCTTTACTGTATATTCCCCAAGCAGTTTTCACAATTAACATCATTGTATGAGTCCAAGTGCCGTGCCATTCTGCCTCATTAAGTGCCTTTTTCTGCTTTAACGCCTACTTTTGACAGCCAATGAATATGTCTCTTCCCATGAGATTCATATCACATTGACTAACCTTTAATATCCATTGGTGAAATAAAATAACATGGGTCTGGAAATTGCAATACTGTAGATTCTTATTTCCAGATAGTGGATAGAGATGGCAGAAAGAAGGCGGTGGGCCTACATCGGGAATTTAACCACTGCTTGCCAACATACTGAAAGTTGAAAATGCATGCATTGTCATGTAATGAATACCAGTCTCGTGTCTTGCAAATAAAATAGAAATGCAAGTGTTTAAACGATGCCATACTATTCACAATCATTTTTTCACATTGTTTTTATAGTTTTCATCTATGATTGATTAACAAGGCCAAATGTCAACTTAACTCATAAGTCTTCCAACTTACACACCCTTTTGATTGATGTATTACTGCAGCCACTATTAATATAAATAAATTCTCCGAATTTAAAAGAAAACCAAGGAATTATTTCACTGACGACATGTTGGAAAACAATGCAAATATTGTAGTTCCACTTATCAGACAATAAGGCTAATCTTTAGTCTCCAATTCATTTCACTACATTAGACCGATTCTATTTGTAACGGCCTTAATGTCAAAGGAAAGATTCACCATGAAGTTCATATAATCAGGAGCATTGCTTGATATCATATCATCACGATTCTGAAACCACATTTTTATAACTATTTGCTGCAAATCTTTTTTGTTACTGGCCGATCAAAATTGTTCTTTCTTCTCAAGTTTATACAATTTCACATGGTTATACATTTCATTGTACCCTAACCTTTGACTGCAATTGGTATTTCGCATTATTACAAATGCAGTTGAGAGGCAAAGAGCGATAGAGTGAGATCCAGTGAGGATTCATATCCATTGAAAGGATGCCTTCAAAATATACAGCTTTTTAAGCACTAAAAACAACGTATGCACCACCATTGGCAAAAAACAAGATGGCAGAAGGTCAAAACGTTTGTAATAAACAATTTTCTCGTTCTCTCTATTATACGTACTCGTACAATAGGTAGGTGGTAGATGAAAAGCTATTTGATGATGTGATAGCTATCATGTATACCTGGCCGATGGGTGAGACCTGTAGATTGAAACGTGAAGTGCATTCAGCATTCCTGAAGGACATTTTTTTTTTCCCGTTCCTCCTTTTCTTTTTCCTCCCCTTCTCTTTCTTTAAGTTCTATTATACTTGCAACGTCCCTGCACGTTTCCTGGAATTGTTCCTGGATTGGCTTAGGGTCCCTTGAATGTCCAGGGATTTGCATAAAATATCCAGGCCAGCTGGGCTCACACACGTACAGCCTCGGTGCTTCAACAGTGAGTGCTACAGCCTGGGGTGCATTGTACAGGTCAGCCTCCGCATTACAGGCACTATATCCATGCACTTGTTGAACTTAGAATCCATACCCGCAAACACACACTTATATACTAATATATATATATATATATATATATTAGTATATATACATACATATTAAAGAAAGACCCACACATCTCTCACCCGTGATGGAAGGAATGCCAATGGCTCTCACCTAATCATTTAACTCAGGTGGCTAGGGATTATAAATAAATTAACACCTCACGTGCTCTCGAGCTGAAAGTGCTACTAAAGTAGCATTACAGCTGTGAGGACTCTGAGAAGGAATTTACCCAGCATAGTGGTTACTTGTGTAGGCCTTCTTGGTTGCTTTACACGCAGTTCCGTGAAGAGAGATGGGAGGTTGTTTTATAATATTATATATATATATTATATATTATATATATATATATATCATATTTTTGTAACGGCCTTAAAATGTCACAAGGAAAGAATTCACCACTGAGTTGCATATATCAAAGGAGCATTGCTATATCATATTGTTGGTGTTTCTTGGAACCGCATGACTCCAACAGACAGTAATCCCAAGACAGTTATTCCATTAATATACGTGTTAGTCGTCCTTTCCTTTTGTCTAGCGGGACAACAAGGGAGTGCGTTGCGATGATCTAAATGCTAGGTTGCTTAATATCATTTTCTTCTTCATTTCGTTCCCGCTCTTTCCTTTCGTCTGATTATTCCTGAGGTAAATCAGCCACGTGCGCCTTCGCTGTGAGGTGGGCCCTCGTTGAGGCCACGCGTGCGGTGCGCTGTGAGGAAACTGCAGCACAGAGCTTCGTCCGGGCAAGCCCTAAACCCAACGTGTGCAGCGAGCATACTAAGTGCGCTTAGCAGTGCGGATTATCGACTCGAACTTCGATGATCTGGGGGAAGATTGCGGTTGCATTAAAGGCATGCGAATGAATACCTCTTATAGAGGCTGCACGAATGGTGTTTTTCACAACACAGGAAACACAGCCAGCACGCGCCCACGCTGCACGAAATGCGTACGGAGGCCGATGGGGACGACTCCATGCCATGTTGGATGGATGCGAGTGTGGCGAGTAGAAGCGGCTTGTTCTTTTTCAACCTCAATATCCAGCACATATTTGGTGCTCGCCCCGCGCACACGCTAGCGAGACGTCGCTGTGAACGCGAGTGCTGGCCACGTGCCTAATGGCGAACCGCGCGGCGCGGGGAGAGGTGAACCCACTCAAGGAACCCGGGGTTAGTGTAGTAATAGTTAGCGGGTTAGTTAAATTAACCAAAGGATGTGTTTTGTTGTTGGTGTTGAACGAAGGCACGAACTTTTGTTGGGGGTGCAGGAGACTATTGACGGCTGAGCGTGGCTGGTGAAATATGTGTACTGAGTAGAGGCCACCCCGGGCACCGAAGTAGTTGGCCAGAGTAGGCCATGGTCCAAGCGACCGAGTTGTGTATTGGGCACGGTACCAGGGGAAGGGACCCGGAGTCCAACATGCCATGTGGGCATCGACGGGGCCAATGCAGGAAGGCATTCCCCCACATTCATAAGGAGTAGTAGGTTCGGAGACAGCCTCAGCGACCCGCTGGGGTGCCGAAGATGAGTTCGGCAGGTGGGTAGACCTGCCAGTGAGAGACACGCTGCCCAGCCACGAAATGTGCAAGAGCACGGGAGAAAACTTGTGGGCAGGCCCAATATTAAAATGACACCAACACAGGTGATGGAATCGTGGTTGCGAGAACCAATAGTTTAAAGAGACAGGCGTGTTGAAAAGCCCCGGGGATAGATTAAAGTTAATAAATGCCTAGGATAGATAGACAACGTTACCCTTCGCACCATCCATCCCTTCACTGTTGTAGGCCGCTGGACTCATCTTGAAAATGCTGATGCCTTGTGGGAGCTATTCTGAGGCTACATTGGGCCTTGAGGACAGATTCGCTTTCTCTTCCTCAACCCTTTCAAAACCCTCACCTCAACCCTTCCAACCACCCAATAATCCTGATCGTACCACATACCTTTCCTCGCCCCATTGTAATAAATTATTAGAAATGTTCCTGCTCATCTTTGTGTTTCTTTTCATTGATACAGCATTGGTCCGAATCCTAGCTTAGCTGGGACTTTACTCCCAACGATCCGTTCCTTTAAGCCGGTACGTCGTTGGCAAGTGTCGCTCGGTCTCATCCGATCCGGAAAAGTGTCCGGTCCGGTAGAGTGATCCGGTTCGGACAAGGCGTACCAAGGGCGTGTTCCCCGGTAATTACCACGTGATTAATTTGGTAACCCGATTAACCCATAGACGGGAGGACCCGAGGTCATGCGGTTGAGTTATTTTGGCGTCCACGGTCGGTTAAAAGACCCACCGCGTCACGGAATTATCCGTGTGCGACAGCCTACAATTCCGGGGTCTGTGGGAAACCGAGATAGCTTCCCCACCAAGCGGTCTTCTCACCCGACCCCCAGCCACAACAATATATATATTATATATATAATTTTATATATAATGTTTATATATATGTATATATATAGTTAACCCTTGTGATACACCAAGCAATTTGCAGCAAGGATTCTGTTCTCTCGCGTATGACTGCCACACATCCACCTTATTTAAGCATCCATTACACAGTTTGATGAGGATGTCTTTTGAAGCCAGGAAAGAGATGATCATCATTAAAATAGCAATCTTCTGGCTTCTAGTTGTAGTTATGTAAGACACAGAACTGGCCTACTGCAAAATGAGCAGTCTGTTTTCTGCTACAGTGCTACCCACAGTATCTGTAAGACCTCCCTGTTTGTTTTTCCCGCAATGCCAGCCCATCTTTTGGGAAATTTCAATCTATAGACACGTTCTCAGCTTACTGGCCTTATCAGCAGAGTTCGACACCCTGAGAGATGCGAGCATGGCAGGAATTGTGGACTTTTTTTGTTTGGTATTGAGGCTTGATATGTGCTTGTTTCCATCTCTCTGGATTGAAGTTTGTCGAATGAACAGCTTGCTTAATTAAATATGTTTGGTAAAATATCTTGATTTAGTTGCACAGTCACTGCAATGCCAAGTAAACGACACAGAGCCAATGTCTTTGTGGTCATTTACTTCGATGTTTGCTAAATACAATATTCGGTGTTTCTGCAATGTTTCTGGTTGGACTATAACGACTTCAGTTTTCTCCAAGCTGAGTTAAAGCAAAGTTCTGAGCAGCTGCAGCAATGTTTTTTGTTGACTTATGTTTGAGGACAAGGACGTTGATATTGGGGGACCTCACCACACCTTACAAATTACAAAATACATTTAAGAAACAATATAAACAACATCATCGTCGTTTTTGGATCCAAACGTCATGGGCTGTATTGCTGAAAAGGAACAACAACAAACCAACCCCAAATATGAACATTTTTGTGGCTGTTTCGAGTTGTGTCGAAAAATGAGGTCAATGGCGACCAACAACTTGGCTGAATGGCTCGTGAGTAATACGGGCCATTTGGAACAATATTCATAATCGCACGTTTATAAACTGTAAGGCGCCTGATAAAACGGTGTTAATGCTGTGTGTAGGCAAATATTTTTTCTACACAACATTAGTGCAATCCACCACCTGTTCCCTTTTCTCTTGTATTATCATGGCAATTATTGTAACCACTAGTTGCCGTTACAAGTTAGATTCTGACTCCTGGATCCATATTGCTTGTGTTTATGTATTATTCTATATTTGCCAATTTATTTGAAGAAAAAGGGAACTGTTGATGTTGTGGTATCGAAATACATTTTATGATGGAGTGGTAAGCTAAGGTTTTTGAAGGGTACTGATTTGTAGGAGTAATCAGCTTAATCACTGCATATAACACACACACTGATGAACGTTAATAAGATACAGTAACAGCACATTCAAAAACAAAGACAATTTCAGAGGAACTTTGACTGATGCTACCCCCCCCCCCCCCAACCCATGCTCAGCATACATGGCACCATTAAAATTTTTATCACTGCTCACTTATTATATGGCTTTACAGGCAAGCACCTAGCGGAAGTGAAAGAGCGAGGCATACATAATGTATCCTCTATGCAAAGAAATGAAGGCATCAAACCAGGAGAGGAGGCAGATCCTGCCTGAAGCCCCTTTGGGAAACACCATCATTTGGTGTTAAATGCTTCTCCACCTTCTTCCTCTTAACGTTCTTTGAATACCGTAAAACATTTCATTTGTTGCCACGGTATCCTGGCTCTTTCTTTGCTGGTTTAACTCGATTTTCTTCAGCCTCATATTTTTGACCTCCTCCAGGGTTATTACAACAGCATATTTTACGTATTGTCTGAATGTTGGAAATTGAATTGTGATTTAACTTCAGACCGTTATGTACTGTTATCTGCACAGCACAAGCCAAACCATGTTGTTACGGTTAGAAAATGACATGCCAGGTCACCCTGAGGCCCAGAAGCCTATTTTTTATTTATTAGATAGTTTATCTTTGTCGTTTCTCTATTTTCATCCTTCTTAAGACTCTACTTCCCTCTATCCACCCCTCCATCCCCCAACACCCAACCCATCCTCTTCTTATCACAATCCCACTTCTGCAAAGCTGTCCCACATTAATTTTACTTATGATACTTCTGTCTGCACCCTTCTCCTCCAGACCATTTGATTTGTCCCATGTTCATATCTATAATTGGTTGCTTGTTTGTTTTAACTCGCTTCGCCTTTGCACGTGAATAACACTATTATTGCCAGACCCATCCTCAAGGTCTTTCATTTCATATTTCATTCCTTCTCACGTTATTGTGGAATGATGCTTACATTATATTTATTTTTATTTTTTAGAACCTACTGATAGGTGTTCTGCAAAAAAACACATTTTTCTTTTTAAATATGTTTAATTTTTAAGTTTATGCCTATAAACTAATGACATTAAAGTGTTTATAATTAACCGGTTATAGAGGTTAATACGTGGATTATATTTACTGAATACTGAACATTTTAGTTATCACGGTTTTCCGAAGAGACCTTTAAATTATCTTTATCTGGCCTTTAAATTCTTCAATTGTCGAAACATTGATCATCCATTCTTCCTCATTTATCATTCATTGCTATATTCATCATTCACTCTCTCTTGTTCATTCAACTTATTAATACACCCCCAATCATTTCCGAATTCGACCTTTCCATCCATCTCGAGTCAATTGCTAACCTCATTTCATTCATCTGCTTGGATTAATGGATGTCTATTAGGCTTGCCCTCCCATCAGGTTTCATACCCTGATAGCCAGTATTCCTGACCATAAGATATGTTAAGTTTGCACAAAATTAATTGCACATAGGTATCATTATCATTATGGAATCTCTGAAGATTAGCAGGTGTAGGGAGGATAGGAAACCAGAGATTTTTAGTATCAAAATTTACATTGAACCACTTCCTTTAAGGCATCCGCTGCACATTGTTCATTACATGTGGATGCTTGCACGTTTAGGATCAATGTACAAATCAACACATTACACTAACAAGTATATGGGATGTAAATGTGAGGTCATGACATCACGATGTAATTGTTCTTTAAGGCCATCGATCAAATAGGTTCACGTGTTTCCTACGAACGAGTTCTCAATTGCATTGCGATCGTCTATTTCAATGAAATAGCTCAACACAGTGAATGTCTTGAAGTTGAAACATTGAAGGATCAGCTAGACTGCTGCTAGGGGAGATCATTTTCCCTTGTTTTATATGCAGTGTGTTTTCAGTTTGTTAAATAAGTTTTGTGAAGCTCAATGATTAAGCAGTTACAGTTCCAAAAAACAACAACATATGTGTCTATATTCCAAGTTCTTTATATATTCAGTTTTCCCTTGATATAAAAATAATTACACATTTTTTCTAATATCACCAAATATAGTTATGTGATGTTTTGCATGTTGAAAAGAAACCTTTGCAGCAAACTAATCCGATTATCATAAGTGTGTCATATCAGCGCTGCTCTTGCAGTCATATGTAGTTCTATGCACAGTCATCTGACTGTGGCCTCTCACCTTTCCTTCTTCTTCCAAGTCGCTTATTATGTACAGCATCATATGAAAAAGTATTGTGTATGAGGAGAGAAGGAGAGAAAGGCCTTCCTTAGGGGTTATATATTTATGATGTCTGCATGAGAAGGTTGGGGAGGGGCTATCAGACTGTACATGGTGCATACAGGAAATAGGTGGAGATCAAAATTTCGCACATATTTGTGTTAAATAGGAATGAATGCCCCATATTTTATAAGAACTAAAATCATGAAAGCCTCCAAATATATATTGTATAAAGTATTTTTGAAGCCACAAATTTATTGAGTCAATATTCCCCAAAGGCTCACATTTCCCTTGTTCTCCTTTTATGCTAGGTGTAAGATGAACAATATTGAACACAGTCTTTATATAGCCAAATAAAACATTTAAGAAGCATACTTGCATAATTTGCCATTTGTTCCTGAATAGAGCAATACAGTTCATGGCTCATATGTTGGCAAAAATCAACAATTGATCAAGCCTGGAGCCCAGAAGCGTCCAGAATAAATGTCAGAAAACGTGAATTTTGACACCTTGTGGATCATGAGCTGCTGCTAAGATGTGTAAATGTCATTCCAAGAGATCTGGCTTGAAGCACCATATCCTGCCTTTTTATAATGTCTGTAAATACGTATATTGGAAGGGGGAGGGTATGAGTTGTGGGTGCTATTATCGGTACATCTACCACCTACAGATAACGGCCATGAGTATCCAGCACTCACTCTTACAGCAATGGCGATCTTTGCCGCAATACTTCTCTGCCTTTTGAAAAGTGTTGGGGGGGAGGGGGGGTGAGGTGGATTGGATTAGAGGTCCATGGTGAACTACTTTGCTCTATATTCATAGTTTGAGTGCAAGGCCTTAGTGGTTATTCTTTTAGCTTGCTATTGTTTGCTGAAGTAGCAGTCTATCTCTACAATCATGTAACAGTCTGTCCCTTTGATGCTCTACATGGAGGCAATGGTTTGGGGTTTGAAATTGACTTTACTTGACAAAATCACATTTTTGGCTTGGGCGAACAGTTCCCAAAGATAAACAAACAGTTCCATTTTTCAGTTGCTCCAATTAATCCCACCTTCTAGTGGTTGGAGCAAGTCTTTTCATGAACTGGGTTTGTCAGTGTTGATGTTTGGACTAGCGAATTTGGGAAAGAATTTGATATTTGGTCAGGATGCCGACAAAAATTATTGGCTGGGGTGCTGGCCTTCTTCTTGTGAATGACACTGTGGGAATATTAACGTCCAGGTATTGAGAGTAAAGGGACACCAGAATAATGTACACCTGAGGGACAGAGGACTTTGTGATGCAACACCCTGATCCATAAAGCACCAATTTGACAGTTTATGGTTGAACCAATAATTGAATTGAACACAACTCAAAGGTGAGTGCCACTACATCTGCATTATCCTGCCACACCCTTTTTCGTCATAATTGAAACCATGGATGATCAACACCTTACCCAATGCAGCGTTCAAGTCATTTATCATTTTCAACTGAAATAAATAATGATTTAAAGGCTGTATAAAAAAATCCTAGTTAAATAAATTCACAGTAGTTAAGTACTGTTAAACGGCAGTACTCTGCGTTTAACGGCAGTTAAAGTACTGTAATCATTACCCTGATTCTATGCAATATTGCTAGAAATGTATAGTTTACCACGTAAATGCATGGTTCATCCACTAAAATTAGCGACACCATTACCGTAACCTCACTATCTGAAAAACTGTGCGTGATATATCACAAATAAGGTGTCTTATACCATATTTTTATTGGTCATCATTCACCTGACACCTGTTGTTTATTACTGGGAAATGTGTAGTTTACCATGTAAATGTGTAGCCCACCCGCTCATTAAGCAACGCCATTACCGAAAACAACGATATATGGAAAACTTGCAAATGTTGCAGTTCACATAATTAACTTGATGTCCTCTTGCATTACAAGTCTTCTCGATCACTTTCGTCACTTTCATCACTGTCCTCATCACAAGCATTTATCTGACTCTTCCTCATCTACTGAATTATCTTCTATGCCATCCCCATCATCCTCATGTGGGCTGTGAGGGCACTCTGGAACGAACTTCCTGGATATCAGTCTGGTTCAAGCTTTTGAGACAACTTCCATTCATAGTCTGTCGGACTTCCCCCCAGTTGGATCTGTCTGATCAGCTCTCTTCCAGATTCTTGCCACATTAGTGCGCCCTTTTCATAATGATTACCAAGTGTCTTGGCGCACGGGGAAGAGAGGCACAGTTTATCTTCTTATTTCTGGCAAGGGATCCTTTTCGTCTCCCCCTCATTCGCATGAACGCCTCTGTATCTGGCTACTTAATTATCAGAGGTTTTGAAGCCATACAGCATGCAGACAAAGGATGTAACAGCTTGGACGTCTACCTTCTTCAGCTGTTAGAGATCGCAATGCCATCACATGAGCTGCATCTGACTCCATCTGCTGGAAGGGCTTCACTTTGCCTCTCACTTCACTTCGATCACTCCCTATTGGATTATTTCACCATTTCTGATTGCAACCACGATGAGAGTTGGAAGACAGGAGAGTCAGATTGGGATACTTGGGGAATTTTCCTTCAGGTTGTGAACTGAAGTGGGTGATTGGGTCTTTGATTGGGGGATTGCAAGAATTTCTGTCCGCAATGCCATGGCAGCACACCTGATTTCTTCAATCTTTTCATTGGAATCAGTCAGCATAGCAATGCCTCAGCAGACGTCAGATGAGTGGAGTACAAGGTTTCCAGATTTGTTTGCTCGTTTGTCAACGAGGATTTCCAGGAATCGTTCCTTTATTCTTCGGATATCAGATCTTTGTGTGGTATGTGTACCTATCAATGTCATTCTGTGTTCCTCCGGAGCCGAAACTCTTCTTTGTTCAAATTGAAAATTACTTGACGCCACTGGGCGTTTTGTGTTTTTGATGACTTCATTTTCGAGGAACATCGACAAGTTTTTGAAGGCTTCAACGTGCATCTTCCGATTCAACGTTTGCTCTTCATCCGTCACATTCAGTCTTACATAGTCACGACGACAAGTGTTATGGTATTTGGCTTCCTTTACAATAAGATCTTCCCCTAGTCCAATGATCCTAGTATCACACTTTTTCTTAGCAGCAAGAAGGATTGCCTT
>CM068959.1:40019841-40042320 GCA_035128595.1 Eptatretus atami | reverse complement strand
AATCATGGCTCCACAATTTCGGCATTTACAGCTCGGTGCTTGCCAGAAAGTGAGTGCTACAGCCTGTGGAGTGCATATGTGACAGGTCAAGCCTCCGCATTACAGGCTATATCCCATGCACTATGTTGAACTTAGAATCCATACCCGCAAACACACACTTATATACTTAATATATAATATCATATATTATATATATATATATATACATACAATTAAAGGAAAGGACCCAACACTCTCTCACCCGTGATGGAAGGAATAGGCCAATGTTGCTCTCACCTAATCACTTTAACTCAGGTGGTAGGGATATATAAATAAAATTAACACTCACATGCTCTCGAGCTGAAGTGCTACATAAAGGTAGCATTACAGCTGTAGGACTCTGAGAAGGGATTTACCCAGCATAGTGGTACTTGTGAGCCTTCTTGGTTGCTTTACACGCGTTCGTGAAGAGAGATGGGGAGGTGTTTTAATAAGTATTATATTATTTATTATTTATATATATATTATTATATATTTTTGTAACGGCCTTTAAATGTCACAAGGAAAGAATTCACCTGAGTTGCACTATTATCAAAAGGCGCATTGCTATATCTATATTGTTGGTGTTCTTGGAACGCATGACATCCACAACAGTGAGTCCCAAGACAGTTATTCCATTAAATGACGTGTTAGATCGTCCTTTCCTTTTGTCTAGCGGGACACAAGGGGTGCGTTGCGATGATCTAATAGCTAGGTTTGCTTAATTAATCATTTTTTCTTCATTTCGTTCCCGCTCTTTCCTTTCGTCTGATTTATCTGAGGTATCAGCACGTGCGCCTTCGCTGTGAGGTGGCCCTCGTGAGGCCACAGCGTGCGGTGCCGCTGTGAGGAAACTGCAGCAAGAGCACTTCGTCCGGGCAAGCCCTAAACCCAACGTTGTGCAGCGAGTCATATAGTGCGCTTAGCAGTGCAGGATTATCGACCTCGAACTTCGATGATCTGGGGAAGATTGCCGGTTGCATTAAAGGCATGCGATGAATACCTCTTAAGAGGCTGCACGAATGGGTGTTTTTCACAACACAGGAAACACAGCCAGCACGCGCCCACGCTGCACGAAATGCGTACGGAGGCCGATGGGGACGACTCCATGCCATGTTGGATGGATGCGAGTGTGCGGAGTAGAAGCGGCTTGTTCTTTTTCAACCTCAATATCCAGCACATATTGGGTGCTCGCCCCGCGCACACGCTAGCGGAGTCGTGTGAACGCGAGTGCTGGCCACGTGCCTAATGGCCGAACCGCGCGCGCGGGAGGAGGAGTGAATCACTCAAGGAACCGGGGTTAGTGTAGTAATAGTTAGCGGGGTTAGTTAAATTAACCAAAGGATGTTGTTTTGTTGTTGGTGTTGAACGAAGCCACGAAACTTTTGTGGGGGGGTGCAGGAGACTATTGACGGCGGAGCGTGGCGGTGAATATTGTACTGAGTAGAGGCCACCCGGGCACCGAAGTAGTTGGCCAGAGTAGGCCATGGGTCCAAGCGACCGAGGTTAGTGTATTGGGCACGGGTACCAGGTGGAAGGGACCCGGAGTGCCAACATGCCATGTGGGCATCGACGGGGCCAATGCCAGGAAGGCATTCCCCCACATTCATAAGGAGTAGTAGGTTCGGAGACAGCCTCAGCGACCGTGGGTGCGAAGATTGAGTTCGGCAGGTGGGTAGACCTGCCAGTGGAGAGACACGCTGCCCAGCCACGAAATGTGCAAGAGCACGGGAGAAAACTTGTGGGCCAGGCCCAATAAAAATGACACCAACACAGGTGATGGAATCGTGGTTGCGAGAAACCAATAGTTTAAAGAGACAGGCGTGTTGAAAAGCCCCGGGGATAGATTAAAGTTTAATAAATGACTAGGATAGATAGACAACGTTACCCTTCGCACCATCCATCCCTTCACTGTTGTAGGCCGCTGGACTCATCTTGAAAATGCTGATGCCTGTGGGGAGCTATTCTGAGGCTACATTGGGCCTTGAGGACAGATTCGCTTGTCTCTTCCTCAACCCTTCAAAACCCCTCACCCTCAACCCTCTGCCAACCACACCCCATAAATCCTGATCGTACCACATACCTTTCCTCGCCCATTGTAAATAATTATTAGAAATGTTCCTGCTCATCTTTGTGTTTCTTTCATTGATACAGCATGGTCCGAATCCTAGCTTAGCTGGACTTTACTCCAACGATCCGTTCCTTTAAGCCGGTACGTCGTTGGCAAGTGTCGCTCGGCTGCATCCGATCCGGAAAAGTGATCCGGTCCGTAGAGTGATCCGGGTTCGGACAGGCGTACCAAGGGCGTGTTCCCCGGTAATTAAACCACGTGATTAATTAGGTAACCGATTAACCCATAGACGGGAGGACCCGAGGTCATGCGGTTGAGTTATCGTGGCGTCCACGGTCGGTTAAAAGACCCACCGCCGTCACGGAATTATCCGTGTGCGACAGCCTACAATTCCGGGGAGTCTGGTGGGAACCGAGATAGCTTCCCCCACCAAGCGGCTTCTCACCCGACCCCCAGCCCACAACAATATATATATTATATATATAATATTTATATTATAATGTTATATTATATGTATATATATAGTTAACCCTTGTGATACACCAGCATTTGCCAGCCAAGGATTCTGTTCTCTCGCGTATGACTTGCCACACATCCACCTTATTTAAGCATCCATTACACAGTTTATGAGGATGTCTTTGAAGCCAGGAAGAAGATATCATCATTAAAAATAGCAACTTCTTGGCTTCTAGTTGTAGTTATGTAAGACACAGAACTGCCTACTGCAAAATGAGCAGTCTGTTTTCTGCTACAGTGCTACCCACAGTATCTGTAAGCCTCCCTTTGTTTGTTTTTCCAGCAATGCCAGCCCATCTTTTGGGAAAATATTCAATCTATAGACACGTTTCTAGCTTACTGGCCTATCAGCAGAGTTCGACACCCTGAGAGATGCGAGCATGGCAGGAATTGTGGACTTTTTTGTTTGGTATGAGCTTGATTATGTGCTGTTTCCATTCTCTGGATTGAAGTTTGTCGAATGAACAGCTTGCTTATTAAATATGTTGGTAAATTCTTGATTTAGTTGCAAGTCACTGCAATGCCAAGTAAACGACCACAGAGCCAATGTCTTTGTGGTCATTTACTCGATGTTGCTAATACAATATTCCGGTGTTTCTGCAATGTTTCTGGTGTGGACTAATTAACGACTTCAGTTTTCTCCAAGCTGAGTATAAAAGCAAAGTTCTGAGCAGCTGCAGCAATGTTTTGTTGACTTATTGGAGGACAAGACGTTGATATTGGGGGACCTCACCACACCTTACAAATTACAAATACATTTAAGAAACAATATAAACAAATCATCGTCGTTTATTGGATCCAAACGTCATGGGCTGTATTGCTGAAAAGGGAACAACAAAAACCAACCCCAAATATGAACATTTTTGGGCTGTTTTGAGTTTGTGTCGAAAAAAAGGAGGTCAATGGCGACCAAACAACTTGGCTCTGAATGGCTCGTGAGTAATACGCGGCCATTTGGAACATATTCATAATCGCACGTTAATAAACTGTAAGGCAGCCTGATTAAAACGGTGTAATGCTGTGTGTAGGCAAATATTTTTCTACAAAACATTAGTGCAATCCACCACCTGTTCCCTTTTCTCTTGTATTATCATGGCAATTAATTGTAACCATCTAGTTGCAGTTACAAGTTAGATTCTGACTCCTGGATCCATATTGCTTGTGTTTAATGTAATTATTCTAATATTTGCACAATTTATTGAAGAAAAAGGGAACTTGTATGTTGTGTGTATCGAAATACATTTTATGATGGAGTGGATAAGCTAAGGTTTTTGAGGGTACTTGATTTGATGGAGTAATTCAGCTTAATCACTGCATATACACACACACTGATGAACGTAAATAAGATACAGTAACAGCACATTCAAAAACAAAGACAATTTCAGAGAACTTTGACTGATGCTACCCCCCCCCCCCCCAACCCATGCTCAGCATACATGGCACCATTAAAATTTTTATCACTGCTCACTTATTAATAATGGTCTTTACAAGCAAGCACCTAGCGGAAGTGAAAGAGCGAGGCCATACATAATGTATCCTCTATGCAAAGAAATGAAGGCATCAAACCAGAGGAGAGGAGCAGATCCTGCCTGAAGCCCCTTTGGGAAACACCAATCATTGGTGTTAAATGCTTCTCCACCTTCTCCTCTTAACGTCTTTTTGAATACCGTAAAACATTTCATTGTTGCACGGATATCCTGGCTCTTTCTTTGCTGGTTTAACTCGATTTTCTTCAGCCTCATATTTTGACCTCTCCAGGGTTATTACAACAGCATATTTTCACGTATTGTCTGAATGTTGGAAAATTGAATTGTGATTTAACTTCAGACTGTTTTAATGTACTGTATCTGCACAGCACAAGCCAAACATGTTGTTACGGTTAGAAAATGACATGCCAGGTCACCCTGAGGCCCGAAAGCCTTATTTTTTATTTATTAGATAGTTTATCTTGTCGTTTCCTCTATTTTCATCCTTCTTAAGACTCTACTTCCCTCTATCACCCCTCCATCCCCAACACCCAACCCATCCCTCTTCTTATCAACAATCCCCCCTTCTGCAAAGCTGTCCCACATTAATTTTACATTATGATACTTCTGTCTGACCCTTCTCCTCCAGACCATTTGATTTGTCCCTTCATATCTATAATTAGTGCTGTTTGTTTTAACTCGCTTCGCCTTTGCACGTGAATAACACAATTATGCCAGACCCATCTTCAAGGTCTTTCATTTCAATATTTCATTCCTTCCACGTATATGTGGAATGATGCTTACACTTATATTATTTTTATTTTTTAGAACCTACTGATAGGTGTCCTGCAAAAAACACATTTTTTCTTTTTAAATATTGTTTAATTTTTAAGTTTATGCCTATAAACTAATGACATTTAAAGTGTTTATAATTAACCGGTTATAGAGGTTAATACGTGGATTATATTTGACTGGAAATCTGACATTTTAGTTATCAGGTTTTCCGAAGAGACCTTTAAATTATCTTTATCTGGCCTTTAAATTCTTCAATTGTCGAAACATGATCTCCATTCTTCCTCATTTATCATTCATTGCTATAATTCATCATTCACTCTCTCTTGTTCATTCAACTTCATATACACCCCAATCATTTTCCGGAATTCGACCTTTCCATCATCTCGAGTCAATTGCTACCTCATTTCATTCATCTGCTTGGATTATGGATGTTCTATATAGGCCTTGCACCTCCCATCAGGTTTTCATACCCTGATAGCCAGTATTCCTGACCATAAGATATGTAAGTTTGCACAAAATTAATTGCACATAGGTATCATTATCATTATGGAATCTCTGAAGATTAGCAGGTGTTAGGAAGAGGAATAGAAACCAGAGATTTTTAGTATCAAAATTTACATTGAACCACTTCCTTTAAGGCATCCGCTGCACTTGTATCATTACATGTGGATGCTTGCACGTTTAGGATCAATGTACAAATCAACACAATACACTAACAAGTATATGGGATGTAAATGTGAGGTCATGACATCACGATGTAATTGTTCTTATAAGGCCATCGATCAAATAGGTTCACGTGTTTCCTACGAACGAGTCTCAATTGCATTGCGATCGTCTATTTCAATGAAATAGCTCAAACACAGTGAATGTCTTGAAGTTGAAACATTGAAGGATCAGCTAGACTGCTGCTAGGGAGATCATTTTCCCTTGTTTTAATATGCAGTGTGTTTTCAGTTTGTTAAAAAAGTTTGTGAAGCTCAATGATTAAGCAGTTACAGTTCCAAAAAAACAACAACATAATGTGTCTATATTCCAAGTTCTTTATATATATTCAGTTTCCCTTGATATAAAATAATTACACATTTTTCATAATATCACCAAATATAGTTATGTGATGTTTTGCATGTTGAAAAGAAACCTTTGCAGCAAACTAATCCGATTATCATAAGTGTGTGTCATATCAGCGCTGCTCTTGCAGTCATATTGTAGATTCTATGCACAGTCTGACTGTGGCCTCTCACCTTCCTTCTTCTTCCCAAGTCCTCTATTATGTACAGCATCATATAGAAAAAAGTATTGTTTGTATGAGGAGAGAAGGAGAGAAAGGCCTTCCTTAGGGGTTTATATATTTATGATGTCTGCATGAGAAGGTTGTGGGAGGCTATCAGACTGTACATGCGTGCATACAGGAAATAGGTGGAGATCAAAATTTGCACCATATGTTGTTAATAGGAATGAATGCCCCATATTTTATAAGAACTAAAATCATGAAAGCCTCCAAATATATATTGTATTAAGTTATTTTTGAAGCCACAAATTATGAGCTCAATATTCCCCAAAGGCTCACATTTCCCTTGTTCTCCTTTATGCTAGGTGTAAGATGAAACCAATTATTGAACACAGTCTTTATAATAAGCCAAATAAAACATTTAAAGAAGCATACTGCATAATTTGCCATTTGTTCCTGGATAGAAGCAATACAGTTCATGAGCTCATATGTGGCAAAAATCAACAATTGATCAAGCCTGGAGCCAGAAGCGTCCAGAATAAATGTCAGAAAACGTGAATTTTGACACCTTGTGAGATTCATGAGGCTGCTGCTAAGATGTGTAAATGTCATTCCAAGAGATCTGGCTTGAAGCACCATATCCTGCCTTTTTAATGTCTGTAAATACAGTATATTGAAGGGGAGAGGGTATGAGTTGTGGTGCTATTATCGGTACATCTCAGCCACCTACAGATAACGGCCATGAGATATCCAGCACTCACTCTTACAGCAATGGCGATCTTTGCCGCAATACTTCTCTTGCCTTTTGAAAGTGTTGGGGGGAGGGGGAGTGAGGTGGATAGGATAGAGGTCCATGGTGAAAATACTTTGCTCTATATTCATAGTTTGAGTGCCAGGCCTTTAGTGGTTTCTTTTAGCTTGCTATTGTTGCTGAAGTAGCAGTCTATCTCTACAATCAGTAACAGTCTGTCCCTTTGATGCTCTACATGGAGGCAATGGTTTGGGGTTTGAAATTGACTTTACTTGACAAATCACATTTTTGGCTTGGCGAGACAGTTCCCAAAAGATAAACAAACAGTTCCATTTTTCAGTGCTCCAATTAATCCCACCTTCTTAGTGGTGGTGGAGCAAGTCTTTTCATGAACTGGTTTTCAGTGTTGATGTTTGGACTAGCGAATTTGGGAAAGGAATATGATATTTGGTCAGGATGCCGACAAAAATTATGGCTGGGGGTGCTGGCCTTCTTCTTGTGAATGACACTGTGGGAATATTAACGTCCAGGTTTGGGTAAAGGGGACACCAGAATAATGTACACCTGAGGGACAGAGACTTTGTGATGCAACACGCCTTGCATCCATAAAGCACCAATTTGACAGTTTATGGTTGAACCAATATTGAATTGAACACAACTCAAAGGTGAGTGCACTACATTCTGCATTATCCTGCCACACCCTTTTTCAGTCATAATTGTACAACATGGATGATCAAACACCTTACCCAAATGCAGCGTTCAAGTCATGTATCATCATTCAATGAAATAAAATAATGATTATAAAGGCTGTATAAAAAAAATCAGTAGTTAAATAAATCCAGTAGTTAAAGTACTGTTAAACGCAGTACTGCCGTTTAACGGCAGTTAAGTACTGTTAATCATTACCCTGATTGCTATGCATATTGCTAGAAAGTATAGTTTACCACGTAAATGCATGGTTCATCCACTAAATTAGCGACACCATTACCGTAACCTCACTATCTGAAAAACTGTGCGTGATAATATCACAAAATAAGGTGCATTATACCGATATTTTTATGGTCAATCATTACCCTGACACTGTTGTTATTACTGGGAAATGTGTAGTTTACACATGTAAATGTGTAGCCCACCCGCTCATTAAGCAACGCCATTACCGAAAACAACGATATATGGAAAACTTGCAAATGTTGCAGTTCACATAATTAACTTGATGTCCTCTTGGCATTACAAGTCTTCTCGATCACTTTCGTCACTCTCATCACTGTCCTCACTCAAGCATTATCTGACTCTTCCTCATCTACTGAATTATCTTCTATGCCATCCCCATCATCCTCATGTGGCCTGTGAGGGACTCTGGAACTGAACTTCCCTGGATATCAGTCTGCGTTCAAGCTTTTTGAGACAACTTCCATTCATAGTCTGTCGGACTTGCCCCACAGTTGGATCTGTCTGATCAGCTCTCTTCCAGATTCTTGGCCACATAGTGCGCCCTTTTCATATGATTACCAAGTGTCTTGGCGCACGGGGGAAGAGAGGCACAGTTTATCTTCTTTATTCTGGCAAGGGGATCCTTTTCGTCTCCACCACTCATTCGCATGAACGCCTTGTATCTGGCTACTTAATATCAGAGGTTTTGAAGCCATACAGCATGCAGACAAAGGATGTAACAGCTTGGACGTCTACCTCTTCAGCTGTTAGAGATCGCAATGCCATCACTGAGTGCATCTGACTCCATCTGCTGGAAGGGCTTCACTTTGCCTTCACTTCACTTCGATCCATTCCCTATTGGAGTTATTTTCACCAATTTCTGATTGCAACCCCACGATGAGAGTTGGAAGAACAGGAGAGTCAGATTGGGATACTTGGGGAATTTTCCTTCAGGGTTGTGAACTGAAGTGGGTGATGGGGGTCTTTGATTGGGGATTGCAAGAATTTCTGTCCGCAATGCCATGGCAGCACACCTGATTTCTTCAATCTTTTCATTGGAATCAGTCAGCATAGCAATGCCTCAGCAGACGTCATGATGAGTGGAGGTACAAGGTTTCCAGATTTGTTTGCTCGTTTTGTCAACGAGGATTTCCAGGAATCGTTCCTTTATCTTCGATATCAGACTTTGTGTGTAGTGTACCTATCAATGTCATCCTGTGTTCCTCCAAGAGCCAAGAACTCTTCTTTGTACAAATTGAAATTACTGACGCCAACATGGGAGTTTTGTTTTTGATGACTTCATTTTGAGGAACATCGACAAGTTTTTGAAGCTTCAACGTGCATCTTCCGATTCAACGTTTGCTCTTCTCCGTCACTTCAGTCTTACATAGTCACGACGACCAAGTGTTATGGTATTTGGCTTCCTTTACAATAAGATCTTCCCCTAGTCCAATGATCCCAGTATCACACTTTTTCTTAGCAGCAAGAAGGATTGCCTTGCTCCCGTCTGTGGTCAAACATTGGCTGAGCGTTCATTTTTCTGCAACTTCCTCTTCTCTTCTGTCCACAAAAAGACATTCCTGTCCAAGACGCCTCTCGTGCTGGTAGAAGGATGATCGGAACTTGAACGAGTGGTCTTCTGAGGTGGTTCAGATGGTTCTGTGCTTGGAGGTGCTCCTCTTCTTAACAGCACAGAATCGACTGAGGCAAACTGAGTGGTAATATTTGCCCCTGGGCCTCAGCTGTTCTGATCTCTTCCGAGGTGTTCGAAAACTTGTCACTTTGAATTGCCTTTCGCGCGTCTGCAGCATTTTTGGCTGTTTCCCAGTTGCTGGGATTGAAACACTTCAGGGCACGTTTCTTTTCTCCTCTTTCTTTGCAAATTATACAAACGGGGTCGTCATTTGCCATGATCTGTAAATGACAAAAAGGGACAGAGACTAATGCATTATTTGCCACATTGTAACAAGAGACAAAGATGGTATGACTCCAGTGGGCAACTTTTAGGGTGAACTAAACATTTTCAAGCACTAGAGTTGGCATTGTAATATTTCACCATAAAAAACATGGGTATAGACACCTTATTTGTGATATTATCATGCAGTGTTTTTCAGATATTAATGAAAATGGGTTTTTCCGAAATGACGTTGCTAACTGAGTGGGTGAACTAAACATTTACACGGTAAACTATACATTTTTCTTGCAATAATGTGGGTGTCAGTGTAATGATTGACCATGAAAACATAGGTGTAGACACCTTATTCGTTATATTATGATGCATATTTTTCCAGATATTGAGCAAAATAGGTTTATAGGTAATGGCATCACTAATTGAGTGATTTCGGGGGGAAAGCCATGGGTCAGACCCGGCAGCATGATTTTGTGATGTCGGTGGATGACCTCGCATGAGGTCAAACGTTCCGGCGCTTTTCACTTGAATAAACCTTCTGGGCTCCTGGACTAGTGGGGTGGGGTGGGGGTTAATGGAGGTAGAAAAGATCATGGTATTGGATTGGGGATGATCTGAGATGGTGGTGAACAACTGTCTTGAAGACTTGGTGAAAGGAATGAGATTTAAAAGATTGTGGATGTTGGTTCCACAGGAAGGAACAAATGTGTATTTGGGGAAACAAATGAATGAGTTGAAGATGAAAAAGAATGAAAAAGAGGAACAAATGAATGAGTTGAATCATTCTGTACTGTAAAGTATATAATATGACTGTGTAAAGTGTATGACTCCAGAAATTGTTTTTTTTTTCTGCATCATCTTAAGACATGCAATTAAATATAAAATTGGTAATGGTCACGTAAACAAGTACATTTGTTGAAGTGCAGTTGTATAGATTTTGCCACAAGTCTTAATATTTGCCAAATTTTGAATTTTAATCCTTGCAGTAAAAAAACAAACAAACACAAAAACATCAACGTGTAAAGATGTATATATGTATACATGTACTGTATAGATGTATATATGTATACATGAACTGTATATATGTATATAAGAACTGTATAATATATATATATATATATACATACATACATGTGAAACCATGTGGAGTGTGACGAGCACTCCGCCAATCCCCTTTGGGACACAGTCCACACAAAAGCGTCGCCTCCAACACAGAGGCCTCGACCCGGTGTGGACTGTGTCCAATGGGGATCGGCGGAGTGCTCGTCACACTCCACATGTTTTGATTTTCCCGCCGATCACATCACGTTCTTTCTGGTTGAATGGTTTGCATTAGCAGAATTAATTGTCTGGGTGGCAGATGGATGGTTGTTCTGTGTGGATTATGCGGTTTTACTGTGCGAGACATAATCTGCGGCGATGCTCATCATAACAGTCAGGAGGTGTGTCTGATATACATATATATATATATATCCCCGTGTACGGTCTGTTCGTCTGCTACCAGCTATGTTGTACTGCTATCCCGTGCATGTGCATGGTATCGCTAGTATATATATATATATATATATATATATATATATATATATTATATATATATATATATATATATATGTATATCAGACACACCTCCTGACTGTTATGATGAGCATCGCCGCAGATATGTCTCGCAACAGTAAAACCGCATAATCCACACAGAACAACCATCCATCTGCCACCAGACATATTCTGCTAATGCAAACCATTCAACCAGAAAGACGTGATGTGATCGCGGGAAAATCAAAACATGTGGAGTGTGACGAGCACTCCGCAGCCCCATTGGACACAGTCCAACACGGGTCGAGCCTCTTGTTGGAGGCGACGCTTTTGTGTGACTGTGTCCCAAAGGGAATTGCGAGTGCTCGTACACCTCACATGGTTTCACATGTATGTATGTATATATATATATATAATATACAGTTCTTATATACATATATACAGTCATGTATACATATATAACATCTATACAGTACATGTATACATATATACATCTTACACGTTGATGTTTTGTGTTGTTGTTTTTTTACTGCAAGGATTAAATTCAAAATTTGGCAAATATTAAGACTTGTGGCAAAATTCTATACAACTGCACTTCAACAAATGTACTGTTTACGTGACCATTACCAATTTATATTTAATTGCATGTCTGTAAATGATGCAGAAAAAAAACAATTCTGGATCATACACTTACATAGTCATATTATATACTTTAACAGTACAGAATGATTCAACTCATTCATTTGTTCCTCTTTTCATTCTTTTTCATCTTCAACTCATTCATTTGTTTCCCCAAAATACACATTGTTCCTTCCTGTGGAACCAACATCCACAATCTTTTAAATCTCATTCCTTTCACCAAGTCTTCAAGACAGTTGTCACCACCATCTCAGATCATCCCCAATCCAATACCATGATCCTTTTATACCTCATTAACCCCCACCCCACCCACTAGTCCAGGAGCCCAGAAGGTTTATTCAATGAAAAGCGCCGGAACGTTGACCTCATGGCTGATGGGGTCATCCACCGACATCACAAAATGCATGCTTGCCGGGTCTGACCATGGCTTTCCCCCCGAAATCACTCAATTTAGTGATCCATTACCTATAAACCTATTTGCTCAATATCTGGAAAAATATGCATCATAAATAACGAATAAGTGTCTACACCTATGTTTTATGGTCAATCATTACACTGACACCCACATTATTGCAAGAAAAATGTATTAGTTTACCGTGTAATGTTTAGTTCACCCACTAGTAGCAAAGTCATTTCGGAAAAACCCATTTTCATAACTACTGAAAAACACTGCATGATATTATCACAAATAAGGTGTCTATACCCATGTTTTTATGGGAAATATTACAAGCCATCTTAGTGCTTGAAAATGTTTAGTTCACCCTAAAGTTGCCACTGAGTCATACCGATCTTTGCTCTTTTACAATGTGGCAAATAATGCATTAGTTCTCTGTCCCTTTTTGTCATTTACAGATCATGGCAAATGACGACCCCGTTGTATATATTGTGCAAAGAAAGAGGAGAAAGAACGTTGCCCTGAAGTGTTTCAATCCCAGCAACTGGGAACAGCCAAAAATGCTGCTAGACGGCGGAAAGGCAATTCAAAGTGACAAGTTTTCGAACACCTCGGTAAGAGATCAGAACAGCTGAGGGCCAAAGGGGCAAATATTACACTCAGTTTGCCTCAGTCCGATTCTGTGCTTGTTAAGAGAGAGGAGCACCTCCAAGCACAGAACATCTTGACACCTCAGAAGACCACTCGTGTCAACGTTCCGATCATCCTTCTACAGCCGAGAGGCAGTCTTGACAGGAATGTCTTTTGGGACAAGAAGAGAAGAAGGAAGTTGCAGAAAAATGAACGCTCAGCCCAATTTTGACCACAGACGGGAGCAAGGCAATCTCTTCTTGCTGCTAAGAAAAGTGTATACTAGGATCATTGGACTAGGGATCTATGTAAAGGAGCCAAATACGCAATACACTTGGTCGTCGTGACTATGTAAGACTGAATGTGACGGAAGGAAGAGCAAAGTTGAATCGAAGATGCACGGTTGAAGCAACTTCAAAAACTTTGTCGATGTTCCTCAAAAACTGAAGTCATCAAAAACAAAACTTCCCATGTTGGCGTCATAAAATTTCAATTGTACAAAGAAGAGTTCTTGCTCTTGGAGGAACACAGGATACCATTGATAGGCTAACACTACACAAAGAGTCTGATATCGAAGATAAAGGGAACGATTCCTGGAAATCCTCGTGACAAACGAGCAAACAAATCTGGAAACCTTGGTACCTCCACTCATCATGACGTCTGCTGAGGCATTTGCTAATGCTGACTGATTCAATGAAAAGATGAGAAATCAGGGTGGCTGCCATGGCACTTGCGGACAGAGAATTCTTGCGATCCCCCAATCAAAGACCCCCATCACCCACTCAGTTCCACAACCCTGAAGGAAAATTCCCCAAGATACTCCCATCTGACTTTGCCTGTTCTTCCATACTCTCATCGTGGGATGCAATCGGAATTGGGTGGAAAATAACTCAATAGGAATGGATCGAAGTGAAGTGAGAGGCAAAGTGAAGCCCTCCAAGCAGATGGAGTCAGATCGCAGCTCAGTGATGGCATTGCGATCTCTACACAGCTGACGGCGTGACGTCCACTGTTACATCCTTCGTCGCATGCTGTATGCTTCAAAACCCTGATATTAAGTATGCCAGAGTACAAGGGTTCATACGAATGAGGTGGTGGGACAAAAGATCCCCTTGCAGAAATAAGAAGATAAAACTGTGCCTCTCTTCCCCCGTGCGCCAATGACACTTGGTAATCATATGAAAAAGGGCGCACTATGTGGCCAAGATATCTGGAAGAGAGCTGATCAGACAGAATTCAACTGGTGGTCGGCGGTCCGCAGCTACGAATGAGAAGTGTGTCTCAAACAAGCTTTGAAACAGCACTGGATATCCAGGGAAGTTCAGTTCAGAGTCCCTGCACAGGCCACATGAGGAATGATGGGATGGCATAGAAGATCAATCAGTAGATGTAGAAGAGTCCAAGTTAATCTTTGAGTGAGACAGTGGATGAGAGTGACTGAAAGTGATCGAGAAGACTTGTAATGCAAGAGGACATCAAGTTAATTATTGAACTGCACATTTGCAAGTTTTCCCATATATCGTTGTTTTTCGGTCAATGGCGTGCTATAATGAGCGGGTGGGCTACACATTTACATGGTAAAAACTACAACATTTCCCCACGTAATGGGTAAACAAGGTGTCAGCGAATGATTGACCATCAAAAAAAAATATTTTCGGTTTTATAAGCACCTATTTTGATATTATCACGCTACATTTTTCAGATGTGAGGTTACGGTAATGTGTCGCCTTTAATTTTAGGGATGAACCAGCATTACGTGGATACATATTGTACCATTTCTAGCAATATGCATAGCATCAGGGTAATGATTAACAGTACTTAATGCCGCTTATAACGGCAGTACTGCGTTTAACAGTACTTTAACTACTGGATTTATCCTTAACTACTGGATTTTTATACAGACCTTTATAATCATTATTTTATTTCATTGAAATGGATATACAATGACTATGAACGCTGCATTTGGGTAAGTGTTTTGATCATCCATGTTGTCGTACAATTATGACTGAAAAGGGTGTGGCCAGGATTAATGGCAGATGTAAGATGCATCACCTTTGAGTTGTGTTCAATTCAATTATTGGTTCAACCAAAACTGTCAAATTGGCTGACTTTATGGATGCAGGTGTTGATCACAAAGTCTCTTCCCTCAGGCTGTACATTATTCTGGGTGTCCCGTTTACTCTCACCGGACGTTAATTTCCCACAGTGTCATCACAAGAAGAAGGCCAGCACCCCCATGCCAATAATTTTTGTCGGCATGCTCTGACGCATAATATCATTTCCTTCCCAATTCGCCTATCCAAACATCCAACACGAAAACCAGTTCATGAAAAGACTTGCTCCACCCACTAAGAAGGTGGAATAACTGGAGCAACTGAAAAATGGAACCTGTTTGTTAGCTTTTGGGAACTGTCTCCCAGCAAAAATTGATTGTCAAGTAAAGTCATATTTCACAACCCAAACCTATGCCTCCATGTAGCATCAAAGGCGACAGGACGTTACGGATTGTAGAAATAGACTCACTCAGCAAACAATAGCAGCTAAGAAATAACCACTAAAGGCCTTTGGCACTCAAACTATGATATAGAGCAAAGTTTTCATCCCATGGCACCTTTCTGATCTATCCACACTCACTCCTCCCCTCCCCCCATCACTTTCAAAAGGCAGAGAACAGTATTGCGCAAGATCGGCATTCTGTAAGAGTGAGTGCTGGATGATCTCGATGGCCGTTATCGTAGTAGGTGGCTGAGATGTACCGATCAATAGCACCACAACTCATACCCTCCCCCCTTCATATACATGATTTGACAGACATTAAAAAAGGGCAGGATATGGTGCTTCAAGCCAGATCTCTTGGAATGACATTTACATCTTAGCAGCAGCTCAGCAATCTCACACGGTGTCAAATATTCAGTTTTCTGACATTATTCTGGAGCGCTTCTGGCTCCAGGCTGATGCATTGTTGATTTTGCCACATATGAGCTCATAACGTGTATTGCTCTCTTCCAGGAACAATGGCAAATTATGCAGTATGCTTTCTTTAAATTGTTTTATTTGCTTATGTATAATAGACTGTGGTTCAATATTGTTTCTTTACCCTTAGCATAAAAGGAGAACAAGGGAAATGTGAGCCTTTGGGGAATATTGAGCTCAATAATTTGTGGCTTCAAAAAATAACTTTAATACAATTATATTTGAGCTTTCATTGATTTAGTTTCTTATAAAATATGGAGGCACTCATTTCCTATTTACAAATATGTGATGAAATTTTGATCTCCACCGTATTTCCTGTATGCCACCGAATGTACAGTCTGAATAGCCACTCCGCACAACTTCTCATGCAGACATCATAACATCTAGCGCGTGCGTTTTGTCCTGTCTCTCCTTCATAGCACAATACATTTTTTCTATATGAATGCTGTAACATATAGGGACTTGGGAAGCAAGAAGGCAAGTGAGAGGCCCACAGGTCAGACTGGCATAGAATCTACAATACTGAACGCAAGAGCAGCGCCTGATATGACATCACTTATGAATAATCGGATAGTTTGCTGGCAAATGTTCTTTTCAACATGCCAACAAATCACATAACTTATTTGGTGATATTATGAAAAATGTGTAATTCATTTTCATATCAAGAACACTGATATTAAAGAACTGGAATT
Organism: Eptatretus atami; assembly: GCA_035128595.1. Taxonomy (NCBI): domain Eukaryota; kingdom Metazoa; phylum Chordata; class Myxini; order Myxiniformes; family Myxinidae; genus Eptatretus; species Eptatretus atami. The sequence continues at coordinate 40,025,775 of CM068959.1, read as the reverse complement.
ATAGACACATTATGTTGTTGTTTTTTGGAACTGTAACTGCTTAATATGGTGAGACTTCAACAAACTTTTTAACAAACTGAAAAACACTGCATATTAAAACAAGGAAAATGATATCTCCTAGCAGCAGTCTAGCTGTCCTTCATTTTCAACTTACAAGAACATTCACTGTGTTGAGCTATTTCATTGATAATAGACGATCGCAATGCAATTGAGACTTCGTCGTCAGGAAACACGGTGAACCTATTTGATCGTATGGCCTTAAAGAACAATTACAGCGTATGTCATGACCTCACATTACATCCCATATACTTGTTGTGTATGTGGTTGATTTGACATTGATTACCTAACGTGCAAGCATCCACATGTAATGATACAAGGGCAGCGGATGCTTAAAGGAAGTGGTCAATGTAAAGTTGATAGCTAAAACTCTCTGGTTATCTATTCCTCTTCCATAACCTGCTAATCTTCAGAGATTCCATAATGATAATGATACCTATGTGCAATTAATTTTGTGCAAACTTAACATATCTCATTGGTCAGGATACTGGTACTCAGAGGTATGAAAAGCCTGATGGAGGTGCAAGAGCCTTATATAGAACTCCATGAATCCAAGCACGAGAATGAAATGAGGTAGCAATTGACTCGAGAGGATGATGATAAGGTCGAATTCCGGAAAAGATTGGGGGTTGTATATGAAGTTGAATGAACAAGAGAGAGGAATGATGGAATTATAGCAATGAATGATAAAATGAGGAAGACATGGATGATCATGTTTCGACAATTGAGAGAAATTTAAAAGCAGATAAAGATAATTTAAAGGTCTCTTCGGAAACCGTTGCATAACTTTAAATGTTCAGATTTCAGTCAAATATAATCCACGTATTAAACCTTAACCGGAGTTAATTATAAACACTTAAACTGTCATTAGTTTATAGGCATAAACTTAAAAATAAACATATTTAAGAAAGAAAAAATTGTGTTTTGCAGGACACCTATCAGTAGGTTCTAAAATAACTAAATAAATATAAGTGTACAGATCATTCCAATTATACGTGACGATAGAGAATGAAATATTGAAATGAAAGACCTTGAGATGGGTCTGCATTAATAGTGTTATTCACGTGCAAAGGCGAAGCGAAGTTAAACAAAAGCAACTAATTAGTAGATCATGAAGGACAATCAAATGGCTGGAGGAGAGTGCGAGCACAGAAGTAGTCATAATGTAAAATTAATGTGGGACAGCTTGCAGAAGGGGGATTGTTTGATAAGAAGAGGGATGGTTGGGTGTTGGAGGCGATAGGGTGGATAGAGGAGTAGAGTCTTAAGAAGGATGAATAATAGAGAACGACAACGATAAAAGTATCTAATAAGATAAAAATAGCTTTCTGGCCTCAGGGTGACTGGCATGTCATTTCTTAACCGTACACAACATTGTTTGGCTCTGATGAGCTGGCAGATACAGTACATTAAAACAGTCTGAAGTTAAATCACGAATTCATATTTGGTCCAACATTTCAGACAATACGTTAAAATATGCTGTTGTAATAACCCTGAGAGGTCAAAAATATGAGGCTGAAGAAAAGATCGATTAAACCAGCAAAGAAAGAGCCAGGATACGTGGCAACAATGAAAAGCTGTTTACGGTATTCAAAAACGTTACAAGAGGAGAAGGTTGGAGAGCATTTAAACACCAATCATTGGCTGTTTCCAAAGGCGGCTTCAGGCAGGATTCGGCATCCTCTCCTAATGGTTTGATGCCTTCATTCTTTGCATAGGAGGATACATTATGTATGGCTCGCTTTCACATTCGCTAGGTGCTTTCTGTGTAAAGACAATTATTAATATAGTGTGCAGTTGATAAAATTAATGTTGCCATGTATGCTGAGCATGGGTTTGGGGGGGGGGGGGTTAGCATCAGTCAAAGTTCCTCTGAAATGTCTTTGTTTTGATGTGCTGGTTATGTATCTTATTTAGTTCATCACTGGTGTGTGTGATATGGCAGTGATTAAGCTGATTACTCATCAAATCAAGTACCCTCAAACCTTAGCTTATCCACTCATCATAAAACTGTACTTTCGATACCAGCACTCACAAGTTCCCTTTTTTCTTCAATAAATTGTGCAAATTTAGAAATAATTACATTAAACACAAGCAATATGGATACCAGATCAGAATCTAACTTGTAAACTGCAACTATGGTTACAATTATTGCCATGATATACAAGAGAAAAGGGTAACAGGTCGGTGGATTCACTATGTTTGCTGAAAAATACTTTGCCTACCACACAGCAATTACACCGTTTTATCAGCTGCCTTACAGTTTATTAACGTGCGATTATGAATATGTTCCAAATGCCGCTATTACTCACGACATTCAACCAAGTTGTTGTCGCCATTGACCTCATTTTTTCGACACAAACTCAAACCCCAAAATGTTATATTGGGTTGGTTGTTGTGTTCCTTTCAGCATACAGCCCATGACGTTTGAGTCAATAAACGCGCATGATTTGTTATATTGTTTCTTAAATGTATATTGTAATTGTTTAAGGTGTGGTGAGGTCCCCCAATAATTCAACGTCCTTGTCCTCCATAAGTCACAAAACATTGCTGCAGCTGCTCGCAACTGTTGCTTTTAACTCAGCTTGGAGAAAACTGAAAGTCCGTTAATTAGCTCCACACGCAGAAACATTGCAGAAACACCGGAATATTGTATTAGCAACAATCGAGTAAATGACCACAAAGACATTGGCTCTGTGGTCGTTACTTGGCTTGCAGTGACTTGCAACTAATCAAGAATTTACCGAAACATATTAATAAGCAAGCTGTTCATGGTCCGACAAACTTCAATCCAGAGAATGGAAACAGACATACTCAGCTCATACCAAACAAAACGGAGTCCCACAATTCCTGCCATGCTCGCATTGCTCTCAGGGTGTCGATCTCTGCTGTAGGCCAGTAAGGCTAGAAACGTGTCTATAGATTGAAATATTTTCCCAAAAGATGGGCTGGCATTGCTGGAAAAACAAACAAAGGAGCTTACAGATACTGTGGGTAGCACTGTAGCAGAAAACAGACCTGCTCATTTTGCAGTAGGCCAGTTCTGTGTCTTACATACTACAACTAGAAGCCAAAGAAGTTGCTATTTAATGATGATATCTTCTTCCTGGCTTCAAAGACATGCCTCAGTAAACTGTGTAATGGATGCTTAAATAAGGTGGATGCTGTGCAAGTCATACGCGAGAGAACAGACTCCTTGTGCTGCAAATGCTGGTGTTCACAGAGGGTTAATCTATATATATACATATAATATAACAATTATAATAAAATATATATATTAATATTATATTGTTGTTGGGCTGGGGGTCGGGTGAGAACCGCTTGGGGGGGACTATCTCGGTCCCACCAGACTCCGCCGGAATTGTAGGCCTGGTTCGCACACGGGATAATTCCGTGACGCGGTGGGTCTTTTTCAACCGACCGTGGACGCTCACGTCACTCAACCGCCATGACCTCGGGTCCTCCCGTCTATGGGTTAACGGGGTTACCTAATTAATCACGTGGTTTAACATTACCGGGGAACCGCCCTGGTACGCTGTCCGAACCCGGATCCACTTCTACCGGACCGGATCACTTTTCCGATCGGAATGCAGCCGAGCGAACACTTGCCAACGACGTACCGGCTTAAAAGGAACGGATAGTTGGAGTAAATCCCAGCTAAGCTAGGATTCGGACATGCTGTATCAATGAAAGAAACACAAAGATGAGCAAGGAACATTTCTAAAATTTATTTACAATGGGGCGAGGAAAGGTATGTGGTCGATCAGGTATGGGGTGTGGTTGGCAAAGGGTTGAGGTGTTAGGGGTTTCTGAAGGGTTGAGGAAGAGAACAAGCGAATCTGTCCCTCAAGGCCCAATGTCGCCTCAGAAATAGCTCCCCACAGGCATCAGCATTTTCAAGATGAGTCAGCGGCCTACAACAGTGAAGGGATGGATGGTGCGAAGGGTAAAATCGTTGTCTATCTATCCTAGTCATTTATTAACTTTAATCTATCGCCCGGGGCTTTTCAACACGCCTGTCTCTTTAAACTATTGGTTTCTCGCAACACGATCCCATCCCTGTGTTGGTGTCATTTTTATTGGGCTGGGCCCACAAGTTTTCTCCCGTGCTCTTGCACATTCGTGGCTGGCAGCCGTGTCTACTCCACTGCGGTCTAACCCACCTGCCGAACTCAATCTTTCGCACCCACGGTCGCTGAGGCTTGTCTCCGAACCTCCTACTCCTTATGAATGTGGGGAATGCCCTTCCTGGCAGTTGGCCCCGTCGAGCCCACATGTGCATGTTGGCACTCCGGGTCCCTTCCACTGGTACCCGTGCCCAATACACAACCTCGGTCGCTTGGACCCATGGCCTACTCTGGCCAACTACTTTCGGTGCCCGGGTGGCCTCTACTCAGTCCAATACTTCACCGCCACGCTCCGCGTCAATAGTCTCCTGCACCCCCCCACAAAAGTTTCGTGGCCATTCGTTAACACCAACAACAAAACAATCATCCTTGTTAATTTAACTAACCCCGCTAACTATTATACACTAACCCCCGGTCCTTGAGTGATTCACTCCTCCCCCCTCCCGCGCCCGGTTCGGCCATTAGGCACGTGGCCAGCACTCGCGTCACACGACTCCGCTAGCGTGTGCGCGGGGCGAGCACACCAATATGTTTGGCTGGATATTGAGGTTGGAATAAAGAACAAGCCGCTTCTTAACTCCGCACACTCGCATCACAATCCAACATGGCATGGAGTCGCCCCATCGGCCTCCCGTACGCATTTCGTGAGCGTGGGCGCGTGCTGGCTGTGTTTCCTGTGTTGTGAAAAACACCCATCGTGCAGCCTCTTAAGAGGTATTCATCGCATGCCTTTTTAATGCAACCGGCAATCTTCCCCCAGATCATGGAAGTTCGAGGTCGATAATCCTGCACTGCTAAGCGCACTATATGACTCGCTGCACAAGTTTGGGTTTAGGGCTTGCCCGGGACTGAAGGCTCTTGCTGCAGTTTCCTCACAGCGGCACCGCACGCTGTGGCCTCACGAGGGCCACCTCACAGCGGGCGCACGTGGCTGATTTACCTCAGAATAAATCAGACGAAAAGAAGAGCGGGACGAAATGAAGAAGATAAATGATTAAATTAAGCAACCTAGCTATTAGATCATGCGAACGCACTCCCTTGTTGTCCCGCTCAGACAAAAGGAAAGGGACTATCTACACGTTCTTTAATGGATAACTGTCTTGGGACTCACTGTGTTGGATGCATGCGTTCCAAGAACCACAACAATATATGATATAGCAATGCTGCCTTTTGATATATGCACTTCATGGTGAATTCTTTCCTTCTGACATTTTAAAAGGCGTTACAAAATATATTATAATAATATATATATATATAATATTATATATATAATACTTTTAAAACACCTCCCCATGCTCCTCTCACTGAAACGCGTGTAAAGCAACCAAGAAGGCCTCACAAGTACCACATGCTGGTAATCCTTCTCAGAGTCCTACAGCTGTAATGCTTACCTTTACTGTAGCACTTCAGCTCGAGGACATGTGAGGTGTTAATTTTATTTATATAACCTACCAAACCTGAGTAAATTGATTAGGTGAGAGCTCATTGGCCTATTCCTTCCATCACAGGTGAGAGAGTGTGTGGGTCCTTTCCTTTAATTGTATTGTATATATATATATATATATATATAATATTATATATTTACAGTATATAATGTGTGTGTTTGCGGGTATGGATTCTAAGTTCAAATGTGCATGGGATATGCTGTAGGGAGGCTTGACCTGTCCAATGCAAAACTCCAGCCAGGCTGTAGCACTCACTGTTCTGGCCAGCACCGAGCTGTAAATGCCGAAATTGTGGAGCCATGATT
>CM068959.1:39990643-40011698 GCA_035128595.1 Eptatretus atami | reverse complement strand
ACAAGATGAGAGTTTTAGTAATATATATATATATATATATATGTACAAATATACATACATAAACACACGGCTATTCTTGTCAAATGATATCTCAAAAGCTTTTGACAGAACGTGGCATCAGGTCTGATCTCCAAGATACCCTCTTTTGGATTTCCTCCTTCACTCTACTCTTTCATATCTAGCTTTCTCTCCAGCTCTTATATCTCTATAATTGTTGATGGTTCAACCTCTCCCTCCTCCCTTCCAACAGTGGTGTACTTCAGTGTTTTGTCCTGTCCCCCACACTCTTCCTTCTTTTTATCAATGATCTTTCTTCTCCAAAGAACCAGATGCCAAGGGCGTAGCCAGAGGTCCAAAAGCGATGAGGCGAAAAAGAGGTGAACGGGATGGGGGTGGGGGGGGGTATTGTCCTATTTAGGTATTGTGATAGGAGTGGAGATAAGAGTATTCAGAGCCGGGTAGCTTTGATAGTTTCTCCCACAGGGAGCTCAGATGGCCAGAGGGCTCAGGCCAGATCATATTTCAGGAAATGATCGACGAGGCAACTGCCTCGTCTTCCTCAGCCTGGCTACGCCCTTGGATGCTATGCTGACGACTCAACATTACATTCCTCTACGTTTTTCATATCTGCTCCATCTTCTCTTGCTCGATCTACATCTTGTTTCATCACAACTACCTCTATAAATTTGGATTTGGATAGGATTCCTCAGTGGGGCAAATGTAATCAAGTTAACTTTAATGCTTCTAAATCTCAATTTCCACCCATTTCTCTGTCTAAAACTCTTCTCAACTTTCCCATCTCCTATGAAGGCTCTACAATTTAACCACTCAGTACAGTAACCATACTTGGTATTACTGTGACATCAAATCTATCTTGGAAACCTCATGTTGTACAAATTAGCAAGGTCTGCCTCAAAGAAACTGGGAGTCCTGTTTAGGTGTCGAAGATACTTCTCATCTGAACAGTTGCACAGATTTATATAAGGGATTGATTTGGCCTTGTATAGAGTACTGCTTTCATATCTGGGGCGGTTCTAGCTCGACATATTTATTTGACGGAGTCGACTTGCTTGATTCCGACTTATCAACTCTCCCAAACTCACCTCAAAACTCAACTTTCTTGAATTGCACCATAATGTTAACTCTCTTTACCTTTTCGATAGATATTAATTCGTTTTTTTGCTCCGAGAACTAGCTGCTTGCATACCTCCACCATTAGCTATGCTGGAACACGAAATACCCGGCAAGCCACTATGTCACATGATTATTTTGTGGCCATTGGCAAATCAAGGGTGGGCCATTGTGATGTTTCTTTCTTTCCTTTCACCGATAAATTTTGGAATTATTTACCTTATCATGTCTTTCCTAATAGTTAAATCCTGTCTCTTTTCAAAAGGTAGGTTTTCCAGTTCCTAAAAAAACTCTTAGATTATTTTCCCTTCTCTATTTCTTCAAAATATTTTTTTTATAATTTAAGGTCTGGCATCTGGCATGTCTGGCATGACAAACAAAAAGGGCATCCCATCTGCCAGAATTTGTTGATAGACGTTGAAGACCCCACAGTCTTATTTGTGTAGAGTAGGTGAGGTATCACCAGTATCCTGGTAAAATTCCAAATCCCTGCCATAACTACTGCTGGGAAGGCAATTACAAACCACCCCAGTATAACCCTTGCCAATAATTTATTTCGGCAGCACCGACACTTTGTAAGAGAGTATGATACATCAGAACATACATACATATAGGTAGTGGACAAAAAAAATGAGGGACACCAAGCAACGGCTTCCACACAGGTGTGCTCCGTGTGTAAGTTAAACAAATAACATCCCTGCGTGCTTCGGGTGATATATAAAAATCAGTCTACTGGACCTGTAGCTTACTTGGGCGCTGGCCTAATGTTGTAACCCAAATTTGATAGCATTCTGATTGATGGGACTGGAGAAGAAGATTTTTGAAGGAATTTATGGATTTTACCAATAATTTACTCAGTCCACCATTTTGACACACTTCCGGTCACGTGATCGGCATGACCTCCACAATTTAACTTCCCTACCCTGGCCTAATGTTGTAATCCAAATTTGGTAGCATTCTGACTTGTGGGCCTGGAGAAGAAGATTTTTAAAGGAATTTACAAAATCTGCCATTTTGACCTACTTAGTCACGTGACCGGAACGAGCTTTGCAATCCCTGTTAACACTCAGGAGCGAAACCTTGTTGCCAAATTTCAGCCAGATAGGCCCAGCGGTTTGGCCGGAGAAGTCGAAGAGGATGGACGGACGGTGTCCGATGACAATACCTTATCTGGAATTCCAATTCCAGATTAGCTAAGAGTGCTGCATGGGCCTGGTTGCCTATAATGATGGCTAGCCAGCATGGTTGGCAAGGGGAGACCCCCACCCCCCCCCCCCCGATGCCCCAACCACAGAGCGTGTGTGGTCACCCAATGGTTTGACGAGCATAGCAATGATGTTATCCATAAGTCATGACCTTTCAGTAACCAGATCTGAACCCAATCAAACATTTCAGGGATATTCCTAAACGATGCCTGAGAGCATTTTCCACCTTCATCACACAGGTGTGAGTTGATTGACTTTCTTGTGGAAGAATGGTGCCACATCCCTCCTGCAGAATTCCCGATGCTGGTGGAGTCTATGCCACGGTGCATATAGCCTGTACTGGCCAAACGTGGTGGCCCAACTCCCTTTTAAGGGACTTTACATTGGTGTTTCCATTTTTTGTCCACTGCCTGTATGTTAAAAAGAGCATACATACATACATACATACATACATACATACATACATACTTTCATAGAATTGGTGTATTTTAGTATAATTGAGGAAGTTGCTAGAAAGTTCCTGTGTGTTTAACCCTGACATTGAAATTTCAGAGGAATAATGGAATATAACGGGATGTCTTATGCAGGGTGCCTCCAAAGTAATGTCAACTAAGCCAACAAAAAATATTGGACAATGCATACTTGTCTGCTCAATGATGGTAACTTCCCAGGCAGAACTTTCAAGAAGCTTCCCAAAGAGGCAGTATTTTAGCTGGAAAACACTTTATTGGTAAGACTGGAGAGAACGTTTCTGTTGTGAGTTTGACACAAAACCCTATGGATATATGATTTATCTGGTACCGGCAGATGAACTCCAAACTAGAGTTTATTCCAAACTGAAAGACAAGCGGTACACAGTGGCATGGTACCCAACAAAGCAACCTTTTTCAGCCTATTTTCCTTCTTCCCCGCTTCTACTCTGCTTCCCATTTGTATATCTTTGGAGAGAGAACATTCACGAAGGTTCCTCTCTTTACTAGCTACTCATACTTGCTGGACGATTGTATATCTGGAAGTAAGCGGAAATCTAATGAACTCTGGCAATCATTCTTCGAAGGTTAAAGTCAAACTACAACATTGATACCTTTTTTGTACTTGATTCCAATTTTGGTGAAACATCTCACCTCAACAAACATTGCATAGTCCTATATAACAACCAATTTGGACCATATTGAAACATTGACGTACTGGTGTTGACATCATACTGTACCAATAAACCCAGCTCTAACAGACACCGATAAATAATTTTGGGCAGGGGTTTTTGAGTATGCATTGATCCAAAATAGCTATGAAGACCGAGCCCTCATCTTTACGATGCCACTTGAACTCTGTAGTGAGCTATTGTGACCCTGTTGGCTGGAAATCCAAAGCCTTTGTCAAGTTATTTTGATATCTGAGATATATTTTCAGAACTTGCAACAACAATGCATTACTTGAGTTGATGGTCTGTTTAACTGCTACTAGACTTATAATAAAGGTTACAAGTCAATTTGTAGCTACTGCCCTTCCAAAACAACAGTCACAATGGCTCAGAGAAGGAGGGGGAGGGTGTGGAGAGTAGGAGTGTTTGTTAGTTTCAGCTCCGTGCAACACGTTGGAAACCAGGAATGTGAGACATTGACCTGATGAAGAAACGCATTCTGTTTGTACATGCACTGGTTGAATCAAAAATAGTGCCGTTATTGAGGAGTTTGGTTTAAAAAAATTGGTGCAGACAGACATCGATGGATCTCATCTCAGTAAAGTTGAGGACAAACTGTATCTCGGATATGGAGCAAAATATCGTAATCCTGCGCAAAATACTCCAATCCTTTATCATTTTCCTGTACATCGATCAATGGATATATATATATATATATATATATAATACATAATATAATATAATATTATATGTATATATATAAAATATATTGTATGTCTCTCTCTCTCTCTCTCTCTCTCTCTCTCTACATATACATATACATACATTACACATATATATATACATATACATACATATACACATATATATATATACATATACATATACATATATATATATATATACATATATATATATATATATATATATATATCACATTTACGTTCTGTGGACACATTTCCTAAATATGGAAACGTGAAGGGAAACTCGGACACGTCAGAAAAACCAAGATCTGTATCAACGTTTGTGGTTCTCTGAGTCGGACTTGGTGGACTGCCGACTCTGGCACCATATCATGATTAATCACTTTCGGTCACCTTCAGTCACTTTCAGTGGTGGAGTTTGGTCCTGAATCCTCAAAGGTTTGAAATTTAAAATGATCTCTGTAATTTACACATCTCTGCATGCTCACCTTGTTGTTTACCCTCCATTTACACAACTTGCATGGTGATCTTGCCAGAAAGATGTTTTAGCTTCTTGCTGCAGACTTGTCCAGTTGTCCTCAAAGGAACTCAAAATAAAAACAAAAACAAAATAAAACTCTTCCTTTGCTCCCCAAGGCTCGTGTTTGTTACTAATGAGTCCCAGTGGGATGTTATTTACCGATCAGGAATACACGGTCCATGTACCTTGGATTCACCACAACTACACCTCTGAGTTATTTATATGGATACATTCCACCTTCTTCATGGTAATGTTAGATAAGTTTGGTACGTGTCACATTAAGTATTGTTATAATATGATCCACTGCACTATATTGTTATAGATCATTACCTGTCATGATTATATATTACGAGCAGGAGTACCTGGCGTTGCCTGGTATTGCCCATTCTATTTTTTGTGGGGCCTAAAATACTTTCCTAAACCTACTAAGGAATGTGGTCGGGATCATTTAGTATTACCTGTCACCTAGCAACAAAGGCTTAGGCACGACAGAGCGATAACCCCCTCCCCCCCCTCTCCCCAAAAAACAAAAAACAAAAACCTTTTTTATTTTGCCTAAAACAATCCCCAGTACTCAAACATGAACCTCTGAAAGTTTGACGAAGATCTATTCAGCCATCTCAGAAAAATAGTGATACACAGACAGACAGACAATATACAAGCGGCTCTCATAGTATCGATTACATGATGTGTAATACAAACAGTGTTTGATGGAAGGCATGGTATACTGTGTATATTTGGTATGGTGCACAGCACAGTAATGTTGAAGTTGTAGTGCACATTAATGACCACTTACAAAGTCCACTACAGGAATTTTTTCTTCCACGTGATTGCAGTGAGGATATCTGGCTGAATAGTTTTCCTGTCTGCGAGGTGTGATGGCCACTGAAGTGTGGTACATGTTACAGTAATACTTGTATGTGGCACACAGAATGGTAATGGTATGGTATATATTGTGTGAAATATTCTGGTATGTGGTCCACCCTGCAGTGGTCTGTGGTCCACAACAAGTTCGTCTGTGGTCTACAATATGGTAATGCTATCGTCCGGTACATGGCACACGAGACTTAACTACAAGGAGATTTATTCATTGCTTGCATGCAGAGCCTTTAGGTTAAAACTCATTTTGAAAGTCACTTATCATTAGAAAGATATGATGAGTGTTATCTGTTTTCGATGGCGATACATGTTTATCGCTTTCCTCCCCCCCCCCTTTTTTTGTTTTTTTTTTTTTTTTTTAAATGGGGAATAACTGGCAGTTCCTTCTCGCTGCCTAGGTGGAATGTTCCCAAGCGAGCGTCTGCAATCTGCGTTATCTTAATTGAGGCAATATGGAAGCAGATCAGGGTTAAGTGCCACCTAACGGGGTACGCATTAGTGAGGCTTCCCGGGTAACATCCACATTCAGAATCCTCGGTGACGAAGAGAGCTGAGATGGAATTGTCTTCTCTGATGCTTGTAAAAGTGACGACTTCGATTTGCTCGTCGATTATCTGCAATGCAGTGAGCGTTACTCTTATCGGCACTCTTCAGCAATACACACTGTTTACGCCAATGGATCTGCTGAAGAAATCTCAAAGAAATTGTGAGGCAAATGCGTCTTCTCGGCTCCCCAGTGAAGGAGATATGGAAGTTTCACAATGCATCTCTTACTGGAATGGCTTTTTCATCATAAATAGCCACAGAGAACGCAGGGAAACCTGACTATGTGGTGTGACAACTTGTGGAACTGCATCATCTGAAATACTCGACATTAAAAACACTCAATCATTCCTTCATTGCTCAAACATTCCTTCAATGGCTTAATCACTCAATTTCCTCAAACATTTCAAATCATACATACTTCAGCACAGAAACCTCTGTTTCCTTCAACCATTGCTCTGCTACATGCTTGATCTCTAAAACATTTAGGATTGTGTATTATTTGGAGGATCCAATATGTGAGGCAAGATATCTCAATATCAAGATATTTGCAACCAGAGCGATTGCCTCTGCCATGCCCAATTTTTTGTATCAAGTCATGAGCTAAGCTAAGGCTTCACACCCACTAGTTGACTTTTCAGTTGATGTGGCTTTTTGAGGTGAAAGTGTTTCATTTTCACACCCAAACCTGGGGTATTATCAAGCCTTCCAGACTGAAAGTTTTCAAAAATTAGTCTTCTGATGAGATTGTTAAGTAATCCTTAATAGATGTATGTGGCTGAAAGTGGATGCTGCAGATATGTCATTGTGCAGAGGCAGTGGATGACATGCTGCCCAACCATTCGGTGACGCACAAACAATTCAATTGAATTTGCATAAATTTGGGGGAGATCCAAACCCAGACTAGACCATATAAAGGTGAGTGCACATACATACGTCAAAGCTATCTTAACAGCCCATCAGTATATGTGTGTATGTATGCATGTATATACCAGGGTGTTTCAAAAGTATGAGTGAACTCCACAAAATACTTGTGTTTCATGTGTTTGTTAATCTTACAATTAAAATGTCGGCTTCTTTACTTACAGGTATAATTGACCCGCTCAAGTGAGATACTCACCATGTCATTGTTGCATATAGTAAACCCTAAAATATCATGGGGGTTAGGTTCCTAGAAAATGTTGTGATAGTTAAAACCGCAATCGTGGAAACGAAGGGCCAATGGAAAAAGGGGAGATCAGTTCCTGGACTTTGAGAAATTATTGAGGAAGATGGACGGCTTTCAGAAATAAACATGTAACGATATGTATAATGTATATGTATATGTATATATGTATATATTCATGTATATATGTATGTATGTATGATTGTGTGTATAGGTATATATGTATATATGTTAATATGTATTATATGTATATGTTGTTCGTCTTTCGGCTGCTCCGTTAGGGGTCGCCCACGCGGATCATCCGTTATGATCCGCAGACTGATTTGGCACAGGTTTTACGCCGGATGCCCTTCCTGATGCAACCCTGGTCGCCTCTTACGACACAGGGATAAGGATTGGGTTTCGCCATGATTCCGGGCTGCCCTACACCCTCTCATAGCGTGGCCCAGCGCAGACCTCCCGTCCTCAAGCGATCCTCCAACCCAAGCCTCTGAGTAGCCGGATTACAGGCGCACGCCACTACGCCCGGTATGTATATAATGTATATATATATATATATATGTATACTATATATGTATATGTATATATAATGTATATGTATATATGTTAACATACGATGTCATCAACACCAATGCTCAACATATGTATATATGTATACATATACATATATATGTGTGTATATGTATATATATGTATATATATTGTATTGTATATGTATATATGTATGTATATGTATATATATGTGTGAATGTATATATGTATGTATATGTATATGTATGTATATGTATATGTATATGTATATATATATGTATATACATATATGTACATACATACATCAGACGCACTTCCTGACTGGTATGGTGAGCATCGCTGTGATTATGTCTCACATGATAAAACCACATAATCCACAAAGAACAACCGTCCATCTGCCACCCAGACGATTGTTCCCGCTAATGCAAACCATTCAACCAGAAGGCACGTGATTTGATCAGCAGGTAAATCGAAACACGTGGAGTGTGATGAGCACTCCCCCGATTTTGTAATCATGGAATGAGGGTTATGATGTGTAAATAAAGGTGGAAAAAGGCTGATTTCATGCAATTTAATTCAGCATATAAGGCAACAAAAGGAGAAAAATTGAAAGGGGATGAAAACTTTCTTTCAGCAATATATATATATTGTTACGGCTGTGGAAATTCGCAGAGCACCATATAGGTCCTTAGATCAGTTATGCCAATAAGTCTGTGTTCAGATAGATTTCCCCACCGTTGTCTAATGGGAATTATTCGTGTCACCCGGGCTGTGATCTTTGAGGTAGCTGTTTTTCTTTTACTATCGTTATTTTGGACCAACCACAACGCCAACCACCAACCACCTTCTCCACCACGCCAACCACCAACCACCTTCCCACCCACGCCAACCACCACCACCTTCTCCACCACGCCCACCACCACCACCTTCTCCACCACGCCAACCACCAACCACCTTCTCCACCACGCCAACCTCCAAGCACCTCCTCCACAACGCCAACCACCAACCCACCTCTCACACCGCCTTCACAACAACGACATCTCACCATCTCCTAAACCACATCTCCCCCGAAAAATCAACACGAACAACGTCGCCTCACCTTCATTTCCGAAATGACGCTATCTTGGCGCCAGCCATGGCGAGTCCGCATTGCTGCAGGCAGACGCGGGGTTTCCTCGCCGCGCAAGTCGGTGATTTCGCGCACGTCCGCTCGCCGCGCAGGGTCGCTGTCTTCGCGCACGTCTGCTCTGTGCAAGCTTCGCCTCGGAATTCGGATCAAGAGAGCGAGAGGGGCGGAACCAGTGGGGGTCAGAGGTGAGAGTGCGGAGATCAGATCTCGTCTCTCGGCCCTATAAAAGGGCGAGCGGAACGCCAAGCGCAGTCAGTCTGTGGAGTGTCTGTCGGGGTTCGGAGCGCCTGGAGCCTGGCGCCTGCAGTCGGTGGAGAAGCTGAGGAGAGCAGAGGAGACGCGAGCTGGGAGCACGGCCAAGCCTGCTGTGCCGCGCGGAGCTGCGTGTTCGTGTACAGGACGTGGAGAGAGCCGGAGAGAGCTCGCCAACCAGCACCGAACGGTCTGAGGTGATCGGGCTTCGAACAGTCCGAGCATCGCTGAGGGACGGCCGGGTTCTTAAAGAGAGCATCAACTCTGAAAGAGCAAAGACCGTTCGTTCCTCTCAGGCGTTGCCGGCTGGGGCCCGAATCACACGGCGCGCCGAGCCGCGTTACGCTAGCTACCGTGGGGACGGGACATCGCGGGTCGCCCCAGCGAGTCACCACCAGGACAAGGTAACCTGCGCGGCCTCTTGGAGCTTCTTCGGTCCTCAAAGCTCCATGTCATAAAGACCCCGAGAGGTCCAGTCTACCCCTTGTCTTTGAGGGGGTTTTTCCTTGCTTTTCTTTGTATGAAAGTTGTGGCGCAAGTCCGATAAGTAGAACTGATAAGTGACTTTACATAATAAATAGACGGTCGTAGCGCTTTGTCTTGCTCACGTCTTGTCCCTACCCCCATTCATTGCATAACTGCATGCGTGTTTTGCATTCATTGCTTGATTGTATACGTGCATGGTTGTGTACAAATAAATGTGCTTGTTTGAATGTTAACCCGTTCGTTGGTCCTCTTTCCCCAATTGAACTGCCATCATGCCCTCGGAATATAGTTGGTTTTCAAATAGCCGTAAAGCGATCGGGTCCAACGGGAGCGCGATAACACCCCGCTCGGTTATCCAAAACAGAGCGAGCTGCATTAAGCGGCTCGTGTCCAGCGGCCCCATTGAGGTAAAATCTCTCGGTAATCTACCCGCGTGAATAATTAGGTATATCGACAATTCGGCGATTGACCCTGTAGCGCGGGTAGAGTGCGGACAAGGTTGTGGTGTGGTTAAGAACACACCCGTGGCTGGTTTTCGGCATGTGCTCCGGAAAGCCGCGACTGAATTGTTTGTCCGGTGGGCGTACGGCCGCTATTAGTAAAACGCGGTCGTTCGCACGCCGGCGGGCGAGAATTCGTAACAATATATATATATATATATATATATATATATATATGTATATGATATGTATATGTATATATATATTATATGTATATGTATATATATATGTATATATATATAATATACCGGGCGTAGTGGCGTGCGCCTGTAATCCGGCTACTCGGAGGCTTGGGTTGGAGGATCGCTTGAGGACGGGAGCTCTGCGCTGGGCCGCGCTATGAGAGGATGTAGAGCAGCCCGGAATCATGGCGAACACCAATCCTTACCCTTTGTCGTAAGAGGCGACCAGGGATGCGTCAGGAAGGGCATCCGGCGTAAAACCTATGCCAAATCAGTATGCGGGATCATAACGGATGATCCGCTTGGGCGACCCCTAATGGGAGCAGCCGAAAGACAAACAACATAATAATATGTATATTATATATATATATATATATATATATATTATATATATATAATATATTTCGAAACATGTGGAGTGTGACGAGTACTCCGCTGATCCCCATTGTACACAGTCCCATGCCAAAGCAACGCCTCCAACACAGAGGCCTCGGCCTGGTGACTGTCAAATAGACAAAGATTATATGGTCGACATCAGTAAAACATCAAACATAGCCACCGATCCAGATTGCAGGCTTATCTGCCCTCACCAGGATGGCATACCGATAAATATATAACCAATGATAACCGCATTCATCGTTGTGACATCAATCGCACCTCCTGGTCCCGCTGATCGCACCACATGCCTTCTGGTTGAATGGCTTGCATTAGTGGGAACAATCGTCTGGGTGGCAGATGGATGGTTCTTCTTTGCCGATTATGCGATTTTACCATTGAGACGATAATCCGTGGCGATGCCACCATTACAGTTCAGGAGCTTCACCATAAATATGAGATGTATATAATACATACGTATATATATTACAATATATACATATATATATACATTATAAACATATAACATACATAAATTATACATAACATAATAACATATACATATACATAACATAACTAATATACTATACATACATATACAATACAATATATATATATAATACGTATACATATATAATACATATAATAACATATACGATATCCATTATATCATCTCAAAACATAGCCTGGTGTTGGCGCAGTGTTAGGGCAGTGGCTTGGGACCCAAAAGGTCTGAGTCAAGCCCCGTTGGGACACTGAATAATAATTATATATATAATATGTATATGTATATATATATATAATATATATATATATATATATATATATATATATATATATATAATATATAAAACCAAGTCGAAAACAACAGGGGGTTGACTCACCTGCCATCCTTCCGAGGGGCGAAATGAGTACCATTGTACTGGCCCGGTGTATGCCCGGTTAGAATAGGTGTACCATATCCCTGTGTGTCGTAAGAGGCGACCAGGGTGCGTCAGGAAGGCTTCCGGCGTATAAATACCTATGACAAATCATTATGCGACAACCAAAACGAATTCCATACCGGATCGGTCGGCCCGGTTACCAAACGACCGCCACCGGTACCGGTGGTCAGCAGGGTACAGTGAAATTGTGCTACTGCGAGCGAGCGGGGCAGTGGGAGAGGGGAAGAGTAGAAGTGTGGAGGTGAGAGTTGGAACTCTGAATGTTGGGACGATGACGGCAAAGGGCGAGAGTGGCTGATATGATGGTGAGAAGAAAGGTGGACATACTGTGTGTACAAGAGACCAAGTGGATGGGGAGTAAGGCTAGGAGCATGGAGGTGGTTTAAACTGTTCTAATCACTGGTGTGGATGGGAGGAGAAATGGTGTCGGGTAATCCTGAAGGAAATTATGTCAAGAGGGTATTGGAGGTGAGGAGAGTGTCTGACCGAGTGATGAGTGTGAAGTGAAATTGAAGGGTGATGATGAATGTCATCAGTGCATATGCCCCACATATGGGGTTGAGATGGAGTATAAGAAGATTTCTGGAGTGATTAGATGAAGTGGTGGAGAGTGTATCCAAGATGAAAGAGTGTGATTGGAGCAGATTTAAATGGGCATGTTGGGAAGGAATAAAGAGGATGAGGATGAGGTACGGTACGGTCTTTTTGAGGTACGGTCTCTTGTGAGGTACGGTCTCAACAAGAGAAATGTGAAGGGCAAATGGTGGTAGAGTTTGCAAAAAGAATGGAAATGGCAGTGGTAAATAACATATTCAAGAAGAAGGAGGAACACAGGGTGACATACAAGAGTGGAGGAAAGTGCACACAGGTGGATTACATCTTAAGCAGGAGATGCAACCTGAAAGAGATTAGTGACTGTAAGGTGGTGGCAGGGGAGAGTGTAGCTCGACAGCATCGATTGGTGGTCTGTAGGATGACTTTAGAGGTGAGGTTGAGGAAGAGAGTGAGGGCTGAACCAAGGACCAGATGGTGGAAGCTGAAGGAGGAAGACTGTTGGCTGAAATTTAGGAGGAGGTGAGACAGGCGTTGGTGGTGGTAAGATGGGTGGGATATTGGGCAATCTAGCAGAAGTGGTGAGGGAGATAGCTAGGAAAGTACTTTGGTGTGGAACAGGAAGTACAGGAAAAGTATAAGGAAGAAGGGTTGGCGAAAAGGAAGTGGATAGTCAGAGAGATGAAGAAAGGCAGAGTACAAGAGGCGGCGAAAGGCAAAAGAGAGGTGCAAAGGCCAAAGGAAAAGGCATATGACGAGCTGTATGAGAAGTTGGATACAAAAGAAGGGGAAAAGGATTTATACCGATTGGCAAGACAGAGGGACCGAGCTGGGAAGGATGTGCTGCAGGTTCGGGTGATAAAGGACGCAAATGGAATGTGCTGACGAGCGAGGAGAGTGTGTTGAGAGGGTGATGGAGTACTTTGAGGAGCTGATGAATGAAGAAAATGAGAGAGAGAAGGTTGGAAGAGTGGAGATAGTGAATCAGGAGTGGGGTGGATCAGCAAGGATGAAGTGAGGACTGCTATGAAGAGGATGAAAAGTGGAAAGGCGGTTGCCCAGATTGGTATACCAGTGGAGGCATGAAATGCTTAGGAGAGATGGCAGTGGGGTTGTTAACCAGATTGTTTATTAAAGTCTTGGAAAGTGAGAGGATCCGAGGAGTGGAGATTAAGTGTACTGGTTCCGATTTTAAAGAAAAGGGTGATGTGCAGAGCTGTGGAAATTACAGAGGGAAAAAGTTGTTAAGCCACACCATGAAGGTTGGGAAAGAGTAGTGAAGCTAGGTTGAGAGGAGAGGTGACGATCTGTGAGCAGCAATATGGGTTATGCCAGGAAAGAGCACACTGATGCAATGTTTGCTTTGAGAATGTTGATGGAGAAGTATAGGGAAGGCCAGAAGGAGTTACATTGTGTGTTTGTGATTTAGAGAAACTTATGATAGGGTGCGCAAAAGAGAGGAGTTGTGGCATTGTATGAGGAAGTCGGGAGTGGTGGAGAAGTATGTGAGGATCGTGCAGGATATGTATGAGGACAGTGTGACAGCGGTGAGGTGTGCGGTAGGAATGACGGACCGGTTTAAGGTAAAAGTGGGATTGCACCAAGGATCGACTCTGAGCCTTTCCTGTTTGCAATGGTGATGGACAGGTGACGGACGAGATCAGACTGGAGTCTCCATGGACTATGATGTTGCGGATGACATCATGATCTGTAGGAGAGTAGGGAGCAGGCTGAGGCGAGCCTCGAGAGGTGAGGTACGCACTGGAGAGAAGGGGAATGATAGTCAGTCGGAGTAAGACGGAGTACATGTGCGTAAATGAGAGGGAGGGTGGTGGTATGGTGCGGTTGCAAGGAGTTGAGGTGGGGAAGTGGATGGGTTTAAATACTTGGGATCAACTGTCCAAAGTAACGAGAGAGTGTGGGAGAGAAGTGAAAAGAGAAGTGCAGGCAGGATGGATGGTTGGAGAAGAGTTGCAGGAGTGATTTGTGACAGAAGGTAGCTGCAAGAGTGAAGGGGAAAGTATATAAGACGGTAGTGAGACCAGCTATGTTGTATGGTTTGGAGGCGGTGGCACTAACAAAAGACAGAAGCGGAGCTGGAGGTGGCAGGTTAAAGATGCTGCGATTCTCGTTGGGAGTGACGAGGATGGATAGGATAAGAATGAGTATATTAGAGGGACAGCGCAGGTAGGACGGTTTGGAGACAAAGTGAGAGAGGCGAGATTGAGATGGTTTGGACATGTGCACAGGAGGGAAGCGGAGTATCGGAGAAGGATGTTGAAGATGGAGCGCCAGGCAGGAGGAGAAGAGGAAGGCCAAAGAAGAGGTTCATGGATACGGTGAGGGCGGACATGCGGGTGGTTGGAGTGTCAATGGAAGAGTGGAGGATAGAGCGAAATGGAGACGGTTGATCCGCTGTGGTGACCCCTAACGGGAGCTAGCCGAAAGGAAAAGAAGAAGATATAATCTCAAAACATGTGGAACATGATGAGCACTCCCCCAATCTCCAATGGACATGAAGACTGACACCGAAGCATCACCTCCAATCTGGAGGTCTCGCCCCGGCGACTCTGTCAGACAGACAAAGATTACATGGTCATCAGCAGTTAAACATCAAACGGAGCCGCCTATCTGGATTTCGGGCTTATTTTCCCTCATCAGGATGCCACACCAATAAATATGTAACCAATGATGACCACATTATGCCTGGTGTTGGCCTAATCGATAGGATTGTGGGCTTGGGATCATTTGATCCTGAGTTCAAATCCTGCTTGGCTGTTGAAGTAATTCCAGGTGGGGTTGACTCAGCCTGTCATCCTCCTGAGGTTGGCAAAATGACTAACAGTTTGCTGGGATGATTGAACCATTTGAGTATCTTGTGTTGGAGTGGTGACCTGTCCAGGATTGTGCCCATTAGCCCAGGAGACTGCTTTGGCAGTACCAATGCTCAACATAGAGTGTGGTCCCAATGGATGACCACATCCGTTAGTTGAACATCAGATGCACCTCCTGACTGCTTTGGTGAGCATCGCTGCAGATTATGTCTTGCAAGGTAAAACTGCATAATCTGCTAAGAACAACCATCCATCTACCACCCAGATGATTGTTTGTGCTAATGCAAATCATGATGAGGGCAAATAAGCCAGAAAGCCAGATAGGTAGCTCCGTTTGATGTTTAAATGAAGTTGACCATGTAATTTTTGTCTGTCTGACAGAGTCGTCGGTCCGAGGCCTCTGCGTTGGGGGTGATGATTTGATGTAGGACTATGTCCAATGGAGATCGGAGGAGAGCTCGTCGCACACGACATGTTTCGATTTACCTGCCGATCACATCACGTGTCTTCTGGTTGAGTGGTTTGCGTTAGCAGGAACAATCATCTGGGTGGCAGATGGACAGTTCTTTGCAGATTATGCGGTTTTACAGTGGGAGACATAATCCACGGCGATGCTCACCATAACAGCCAGGAGGTGCGTCTGATGTTTAAACGACGAATGTGGTCATCATTGGTTAGATTTTAATTGGTAGGCTATACTGATGAGGGCAAATAAGCCTGAAATCTGGATAGTTAGCTCTGTTTGATGTTTAACTGATGTTGATCATGTAATATTTGTCTGTTTGACAGAGTTGCCAGGCTGAGACCTCTGGATTGTAGGTGATGCTTTGGTATAGGTCTTTATGTTTATTGGAGATTGGGGAAGTTGTCGTTATGCTCTACATATTTTTGATTTACCCGCCGATTGCACCACGTGCCTTCTGGTTGAATGGTTTGCACGAGTGGGAACAATCATCTGGGTGGCAGATGGACAGTTGTTCTTTGTGAATTATTTGGTTTTACCGTGTGCGACATACTCCACGGCGATTCTCACCATAACAGTCAGGAGGTGCATTTGATATATATATATTATATATATATAATATATATATTATATATATATATATTTTATTTAGTCACGTCGTCTTGTTGTAATACCGATGTTAATGTGCCTCTAATTAGTGTGGCATACACCTTTGAGATGGTGTTAGTCACAAAGACAAAAGTGAAACGATACCCATAATGCAAAATGTAAACTACATGGCAGAGGGTCGTTTGAGGTTTGACCAATGCAGAGTAATTTTGAAGTGTTTTTGGAAATTAAAAAATGTGTGTGAAGTGCAATGACAGTGGAGATGTGAATTTGCAATGCAACCTCCAACACGGATAACAATCTCAAGAATTTGTGATAAATTTGAGACGTATGGTACTGTGCAAGATGTGTGCAAGCAACGATCTGGGAGACCCTGCTCATCAACGTATGGGGCAAATTCTGCTGGTGTTACAGCAATTTACACAATTACCACAAAAATCTGTAAGTCGATGTGCTTGCGAGATTGAAATCAGCAGGGCAAGTGTACACCGGATTCTCAAAACAGCTAAGTGGAAATATTATGTGCCAAGACTGTAACATGAAGTTACAGTAACATGACGTCTTCAACATTGAAGACGATTTGGATCGCACAGCTGAGGTTTGTGATAGGTTTAAAGGGAAGGTGGATGAGGGTGCACAGTTTGTGGACAAGATTGTTTAGTCAGATGAGGCAATATTCAAGCTCAAGAGCACAGTGAACTGACATAATTGTGTGTATTGGTCCTCTGAAAATCAGAACATTCATTTAGAGAAGGCAGCTATCCCAGCAGATTCAATGGTGAACGTTTGTTATTCAGGTGCTTGCCGATATCATCAGTGCCTAATAGCCTGGTGTTGGCCTAATGGGTAGGGTGCTTAGCTTAAGATCCTTGGGTCTTGAGTTCAAGTTCCTGTTAAAACTGTTGAATTAACACCAGGCAGGTTGACTCAGCCTGTCATCCTTCTGAGATTGGTGAAATGAGTACCAGTGTATTGGTATAGGGGCACAGCATCAGCAGCATAGTCATGCCCCAACAACAAAATGTTAGCTACCTGGCAGCCAAGTTACCATATGCAAGAAGAAGAAGTAGAAGAAGAAGACCAGTGCCTAGAAGCTGACAGTAGTCAATTTGAACATTTGTGATAGTTCACCATGTGCCACAAACTATTACTTTTGCACACACCAAATATTGCCATTTTCCAAAGTGTGTAATAGGGAGTTTTTCTTTCTTAAAATGCATGTACTGTGCATCTTTTGGAGACACCCTTTAAAGTGTGCCAACATCTTTTCGAGACACCCTGTGTATATATACAACTGGAATAAATTCCCACATGGGGATAGTATGGAAATTACTCACTCATTCCAACATTCAAACCCAGGGCCTTTTCACATATATGGTGACAGCATACTGAGCTTTCGTCTTAAGGATAGCCTCAGGAGTTTCTCACATGAACACTGCAATCTACAATGACCGATGTCTCGCATGTCTGCTGGACAGGCCCAGAATGTGTGTGTTCTTGATCCATCCCTCGATATATAATTAAATTATTTTATAAACATGAATAAATTCCAGATATATAGAATTTAATTAATTAAAATGTGTTTGTGTATGTGTGTGTATGTCGGTATATATGTATATCAGGGTAGCCCGAAAGTTACTTTACCCCTGATAAATTTCTCGCACTTCCCTCCGTCCCTTCCCCTCTGCTCTCGCCCCCTCGCCCGCTATGGTATGCGGAAACACTGACTCAGAAGAATGATGGAGCACATACAAATACAATGACAAATTAATTATTGTAAGTACTGTACAATAAAACCTGTATATTAAAAGAGTTCAAGAACAATGCTTCACTGGGAAGGGTAAAGTGACTTTCAGGCCACCCTGTATATATGTTTGTAAAGGATTTGGGTGGTTGGAATTACACATTTTTATAGAAGGAGGCATTTCCAACCAAAAGTAAAAAAAACTAGATCGACTCCACTAATTTGAACAAAAAAAGCGAGAGCAGACCCGGTCTCAGGCAATGTTTCGCCAGCTTTTGCAGCCGGCTTCATCAGGCACAATAGCACAGCTATGGGTTCACCGGTCTGTGCTGTTGTCGCTAATTTGGTGATGGAGAAACTTGAACGAAGCTTATTGAGTCTCATGAGAATTGGCTCCCACGGTGCTGGAACAGATATGTAGATGACACCTTCGTTATTGTGCGTACAAACATGGTAGCCAACCTACTGCGACAACCTGGCCAGGTATTCCATCCATCCATTGGGACCATACTCTGTGCAGAGCGTTGTTACTGCCTAAGCAGTCTCCTTGGCTATTGGGCACAATCCTGGACAGGTTGCCACTCCAACACAGGATATGAGCAAGCTGGCACTCATTTTGCTGACCTCAGAAGGATGACAGGCAGAGTCAACCCCACCTGGTATTAATTCAACGGCAGAGTAGGATTTGAACTCAGGATCCAAGGATCCCAAGCCCACCACCCTAACCATTAAGCCAACACCAGGGATACATACATACATATATGTATATATTATATATATTATTTTCCTAGCCACTCACTCACTCACTGACTCACTCAATCAATCACCCACTCATATAAATGTTTAGTACTTTCTAGGTAGGCTAGAAAGCTGAAATTTTACATACTGATGTAACTGGAAGCCACAGTTCTCAGAAAAAAAACACAAAATTGTCCATGAATGTGTCAGTGGGTTTTTATTCTTTGTGGATGATGTGCAGTGGCAAGTGTTGCAGTGCATCGGCTCAGCCCTATGCTTTAAGAATTGCATGTTTACACTTGCAGTTTAACTTCTGTATCACCCTGGTTTAACAAACATTCAGAACACGTTTTAAACAATGCATAATTTCCACGTATTCATGATCGACATTGCTGCAAATTAACCTAGAAACAAAGAAAGATTGCTTTGTCCCAGAAAATTAAACGCATATTCAAGGCCATACGTTTGAAAATGATCACAATATAGACGAGATCGCCAATTCAATCATCCAAAACGTCAAAGGAAACAATAATTTTATTATTCCCTGCATTTTTGGTTTGCCATGGTGGTGAAATACACCTCCCAGGGATGACGCTGAGGAAAGGGGGTGGAGACATTCAGCGGGGTGAGAGTTGTTTGGACTTGTCCCATTGGAACAGTCTGGGAAAAGGTTCAGAGAGACCGAATTTAGGTTTTTTGGAAACGGAATTTATGCTTCACAACAGCATATTGTCTACCCAGTATGGCATGACTTCCTTATTATATATTAAAAGAATTCAAAATGACTTTTAGACCCTACTGCACTGCATTTATTGGCGGGTCTGGAATTGAACTCTAATCAGACAAATATTTGCTTGCACCCTATTCCATAAATCATTACTAATCAAAATAAAATCAATGTCTCAAAATATAAAAAAAGGCTAAATTAACTTGCTGATAAACCTGAATTGGCTCTGTTATTAACAATGTGAAATGTGGGTACAACTAAACAATATGACAAATAGTTTGTTTTCCACTTCAGTTTACAAGTTCCAAATCCACCCCTTAACATTTGTTTTTGACTTAGAATCATAAACTCTGCTTGTTATTGTTACCTAGCAACCCATTAGAATGTAAAGAATATCCTTATTTTGATAATTTTTGACGTATTTACATTTATAAATACAATAGCTGTAAATTCTTCAATAAAGAGCTCATAAAGAGTTCAGAGGTGAACGAGTGATCATTCGCATCACTCGTTCTTGATTTAATCGAGTTATATAGCTACTTGCAGAATGCAAACACAATCCATTTCAATATATAAAGCATGTTTGTATATACATACGAGGTGTGTTCAAAAAGTATCCAACCTTAATTTTTCGTGCGTAAACAAGATGAAGCTAGGGAGGCGTGGTTTGGTGCACGTATGTAGGCGATCCTAATCCGTATGCGTGAATATTTTCCGCCTGCAGAAGCTGTCAGTCGCCGACAGACCGCCGATGAGTGAGGAAGTGTAAGTGAGTGCCGTCGGATTTTCGTTTTGACAAAATGACGATCACTGTGGTCTCATCGCCAGTGATCACTGTGTTGAAGAAGTTGGGATCGCTGTTCACAGTCTCCAGCATGTCCTGTGCGATCTCCAAACGGAGTTGCTTCTGCTCGATCGTTAGCAGCTTTGGCACGAACTTTGCTGAGATTCTCCTTAAGCCCAAATCCTCAGTCACAATGGAATGAACGGCTCCAATGCTGACGCCCGCCTCGTCTGCAAGTTCTCTGATCGTGATTCGACGATCCTGCATCAGCAGGGTCCTCACTTGGTCAATGACGATCTCATTTCGGGATGTTGAGGGCCTACCAGAACGTGCTTCACTTTCCACTGATGGTCGGACCATCTTTGAAGCGGTTGTACCACTCTTTTATCTGTGTGGTGCCCATTGCTTCGTTCCCGAAGGCCTGTTGAATCTTGCGGATCTTTTCCACTTGGGAATCGCCAAGCTTTACCAAAATTTGATGCAGTAGCGTTGTTCAAGTTTTTCCGTCATTTTGTCAAAAACGAAAATGCGACGGCGCTCACTTACACTTCCTCACTCATCGGCGGTCTGTCGCGACTGACAGCTTCTGCAGGCGGGAAAATATTCACGCATACGGATTAGGATCGCCTACATACGTGCACCAAACCACGCCTACCGAGCTTCATTTGTTTACGCACGAAAAATTAAGGTTGGATACTTTTTTGAACACACCTCTATATAATATATATATATGTATATATACTGTATATAAATACATGTATATATATGTATATATATATGTATATATTTATTTATATATATATATAAATATATACATATATATGTGTACTAGCGGGGTGTGCTTTCACATTGTGTAAGCATACGATCCGTGTTTCCCCATTGTCTCGGGTCACTCACCTGCATTTGATTTTTCTCTT
>CM068959.1:39978521-39989079 GCA_035128595.1 Eptatretus atami | reverse complement strand
TTGCACACACCCAAATATTGCCATTTCCAAAGTGTGTAATAGGGAGTTTTTCTTTCTTAAAATGCATGTACTGTGCATCTTTTGGAGACACCCTTTAAAGTGTGCCAACATCTTTTCGAGAACCCTGTGTATATATACAACTGGAATAAATTCCCACATGGGGATAGTATGGAAATTACTCACTCATTCCAACATTCAAACCCAGGGCCTTTTCACATATATGGTGACAGCATACTGAGCTTTCGTCTTAAGGATAGCCTCAGGAGTTTCTCACATGAACACTGCAATCTACAATGACCGATGTCTCGCATGTCTGCTGGACAGGCCCAGAATGTGTGTGTTCTTGTCCATCCCTCGATATATAATTAAAATTATTTTATAAACATGAATAAATTCCAGATATATAGAATTTAATTAATTAAAATGTGTTTGTGTATGTGTGTGTATGTCGGTATATATGTATATCAGGGTAGCCCGAAAGTTACTTTACCCCTGATAAATTCTCGCACTTCCCTCCGTCCCTTCCCCTCTGCTCTCGCCCCCTCGCCCGCTATGGTATGCGGAAACACTGACTCAGAAAGAATGATGGAGCACATACAAATACAATGACAAATTAATTATTGTAAGTAACTGTACAATAAAACCTGTATATTAAAAGAGTTCAAGAACAATGCTTCACTGGGAAGGGTAAAGTGACTTTCAGGCCACCCTGTATATATGTTGTAAAGGATTGGGTGGTTGGAATTACACATTTTAAAGAAGGAGGCATTTCCAACCAAAAGTAAAAAAACTAGATCGACTCCACTAATTTTAACAAAAAAGCGAGAGCAGACCCGGTCTCAGGCAATGTTCGCCAGCTTTTGCAGCCGGCTTCATCAGGCACAATAGCACAGCTATGGGTTCACCGGTCTGTGCTGTTGTCGCTAATTTGGTGATGGAGAAACTTGAACGAAGCTTATTGAGTCTCATGAGAATGGCTCCCACGGTGCTGGAACAGATATGTAGATGACACCTTCGTTATTGTGCGTACAAACATGGTAGCCAACCTACTGCGACAACCTGGCCAGGTATTCCATCCATCCATTGGGACCATACTCTGTGCAGAGCGTTGTTACTGCCTAAGCAGTCTCCTTGGCTATTGGGCACAATCCTGGACAGGTTGCCACTCCAACACAGGATATGAGCAAGCTGGCACTCATTTTGCTGACCTCAGAAGGATGACAGGCAGAGTCAACCCCACCTGGTATTAATTCAACGGCAGAGTAGGATTTGAACTCAGGATCCAAGGATCCCAAGCCCACCACCCTAACCATTAAGCCAACACCAGGGATACATACATACATATATGTATAATTATATATATTATTTTCCTAGCCACTCACTCACTCACTGACTCACTCAATCAATCACCACTCATATAAATGTTTAGTACTTTCTAGGTAGCTAGAAAGCTGAAATTTTACATACTGATGTAACTGGAAGCCACAGTTCTCAGAAAAAAAACACAAAATTGTCCATGAATGTGTCAGTGGTTTTTATTCTTGTGGATGATGTGCAGTGGCAAGTGTTGCAGTGCATCGGCTCCCTATGCTTTAAGAATTGCATGTTTACACTTGCAGTTTAACTTTGTATCACCCTGGTTTAACAAACATTCCAGATCACGTTTTAAACAATGCATAATTTCCACGTATTCATGATCGACATTGCTGCAAATTAACCTAGAAACAAAGAAAGATTGCTTTGTCCCAGAAAATTAAACGCATATTCAAGGCCATACGTTGAAAATGATCACAATATAGACGAGATCGCCAATTCAATCATCCAAAACGTCAAAGGAAACAATAATTTTATTATTCCCTGCATTTTGGTTTGCCATGGTGGTGAATACACCTCCCAGGGATGACGCTGAGGAAAGGGGGTGGAGACATTCAGCGGGGTGAGAGTTGTTTGGACTTGTCCCATTGGAACAGTCTGGGAAAAGGTTCAGAGAGACCGAATTTAGGTTTTTTGGAAACGGAATTTATGCTTCACAACAGCATATTGTCTACCCAGTATGGCATGATTCCTTATTATATATTAAAAGAATTCAAAATGACTTTTAGACCCTACTGCACTGCATTTATTGGCGGGTCTGGAATTGAACTCTAATCAGACAAATATTTGCTTGCACCCTATTCCATAAATCATTACTAATCAAAATAAAATCAATGTCTCAAAATATAAAAAAAGGCTAAATTAACTTGCTGATAAACCTGAATTGGCTCTGTTATTAACAATGTGAAATGTGGGTACAACTAAACAATATGACAAATAGTTTGTTTTCCACTTCAGTTTACAAGTTCCAAATCCACCCTTAACATTTGTTTTTGACTTAGAATCATAAACTCTGCTTGTTATTGTTACCTAGCAACCCATTAGAATGTAAAGAATATCCTTATTTTGATAATTTTTGACGTATTTACATTATAAATACAATAGCTGTAAATTCTTCAAATAAAGAGCTCATAAAGAGTTCAGAGGTGAACGAGTGATCATTCGCATCACTCGTTCTTGATTTAATCGAGTTATATAGCTACTTGCAGAATGCAAACACAATCCATTTCAATATATAAAGCATAGTTTGTATATACATACGAGGTGTGTTCAAAAAGTATCCAACCTTAATTTTTCGTGCGTAAACAAATGAAGCTAGGGAGGCGTGGTTTGGTGCACGTATGTAGGCGATCCTAATCCGTATGCGTGAATATTTTCCCGCCTGCAGAAGCTGTCAGTCGCCGACAGACCGCCGATGAGTGAGGAAGTGTAAGTGAGTGCCGTCGGATTTTCGTTTGACAAAATGACGATCACTGTGGTCTCATCGCCAGTGATCACTGTGTTGAAGAAGTTGGGATCGCTGTTCACAGTCTCCAGCATGTCCTGTGCGATCTCCAAACGGAGTTGCTTCTGCTCGATCGTTAGCAGCTTTGGCACGAACTTTGCTGAGATTCTCCTTAAGCCCAAATCCTCAGTCACAATGGAATGAACGGCTCCAATGCTGACGCCCGCCTCGTCTGCAAGTTCTCTGATCGTGATTCGACGATCCTGCATCAGCAGGGTCCTCACTTGGTCAATGACGATCTCATTTCGGGATGTTGAGGGCCTACCAGAACGTGCTTCACTTTCCACTGATGGTGGACCATCTTTGAAGCGGTTGTACCACTCTTTTATCTGTGTGGTGCCCATTGCTTCGTTCCCGAAGGCCTGTTGAATCTTGCGGATCTTTTCCACTTGGGAATCGCCAGCTTTACCAAAATTTGATGCAGTAGCGTTGTTCAAGTTTTTCCGTCATTTTGTCAAAAACGAAAATGCGACGGCGCTCACTTACACTTCCTCACTCATCGGCGGTCTGTCGCGACTGACAGCTTCTGCAGGCGGGAAAATATTCACGCATACGGATTAGGATCGCCTACATACGTGCACCAAACCACGCCTACCGAGCTTCATTTGTTTACGCACGAAAATTAAGGTTGGATACTTTTTTGAACACACCTCGTATATATATATATATATTATATATACTGTATATAAATACATGTATATATATGTATATATATATGTATAATTATTTATATTATATATATATAAATATAACATATATATGTGTACTAGCGGGGTGGTGCTTTCACATTGTGTAAGCATACGATCCGTGTTTCCCCATTGTCTCGGTCACTCACCTGCATTTGATTTTTCTCTTTTTTTTTTTCCTATAATTTATATTTTCATTCATGGATGCTTTTTGATGGTTCTGTGATTTTTCATGGTGTATTTGACTTCGATGTCCATCAGCCACAAAATTACCATGCTTCCCCATTGTCTGGGGTCACTCACCTGCATTTTTTCATTTATTTGTATTTTCATTTATGGATGTTGTCCGACGATTCTGTGATTTTTTTTTCCAGTGTATGGGCTTTGATGTCCATCGGCATGCAAAATTTAAGCTTTCTACATCACCCACAAAGCACGATCTTTAATATCAGTCATTCAGTCAGTAGTTAGAAAGAGCTTTATATATTAGATATATATGAGTAATTGAGTAATTCGAACTCCCAGCCACTTAAAACAACATTGATGCCTCCTGGTTTTGATTGGTATGGTGAAAGACAATGTATCCATATGGTACAGTCGATGGCACTTGCTTGTTCCAGGTCATGCAGCAATAGCTGCAATGGTACTCGATCTGGCATCCTCACAATCACATTTGGGTGTCATGAAAAAATATATATATGTATATATACAGCTCTGGAAAAAATTAAGAGACCACTGCAAAATTATCAGTTTTTCTGGTTTTACTATTTATAGGTATGTGTTTGAGTAAAATGAACATTTTTGTTTATTCTATAAACTACTGACATTTCTCCCAAATTCCGAATAAAATATCGTCATTTAGAGCATTATTTGCAGAAAATAACAACAAAGATTCAGTGTTTTCAAACCTCAAATAATACAAACAAAACAAGTTCATATTCATTTTTAAACAACACAATACGAATGTTTTAACTTAGGAAGAGTTCAGAAATACATATTTTGAGGAATAACCCTGATTTATCAACAGCTTTCGATGTGTCTTGGCATGCTCTCCACCAGTCTTTCACATTGCTGTTGGGTGACTTTATGCAACTCCTGGCGCAAAAATTCAAGCAGCTCGGCTTTGTTTGATGGCTTGTGACCATGCATCTTCCTCCTGATCACATTCCAGAGGTTTTCAATGGGGTTCAGATCTGGAGATTGGGCTGGCCATGACAGGGTCTTGATTTGATGGTGCTCCATCCACACCTTGATTGACCTGGCTGTGTGGCATGGAGCATTGTCCTGCTGGAAAAACCTATATATTATATATATATATATATACATACGCATACATAACCCACATACATATACTACACTCTTCGATATAACACATATATATATTATATATATATATATTATATATATACACACATATATATATATATATATATATTATATATATATATTATTAATATATATACAGTCATGGCCGCCACTCTACGACGGGGTTACGTTCTGAGAAACAACGTCCGTTAAGCGCCGTCGTGTTGTGCGACATCATTTTTTTTTCACTTTTCGTTTTCGAACATCGTTTTCGAACATCGTCTTACACAACCTAACACTCTAACTATATTGTAAGCCTATTGCTCCTCGGATCAAACCTATACAGCAATGTTACTGACTGAATACTGTCAGGCAATTGTATACACACATCCAAAGAGACAGAAACAACGTTAGATTTACCTTTGTGCAGTCATGACGGCCCTCAGTGGTTGTTAAGAGCAGCTTACACGTCGTTCGCATCGATTATAGAAAGGTGAATAAATAGCGTTTGGATTTTATAAAATCCGTAATCATTGATCGATGTTATAATTTACAAATAATAAACGACGCACCTGTCAATGTGATTATATTTTCGGAACAGTGCGATTGTTGTAACAAACATAAAAAAGCTTCACTAAAAAATACAATTTGTGTTATAATCGACGAAACAACGATTTATTCGTGGAATCCTTCATTCAAAGGTAATTAGTTGCAGAAGGTAAACATGGAACCAACTATTGTTCAGTTTGAAAAGCGATTTCCCATTGATCCGATTTAGCAGCGACCCTCTTTTTTTTAGCGATGACATTTTATGGACCTCAACGAATCCCCCCCCCCCCGAACGATCGCATTCATAACAGGGCCACACTGTCGTTGTTTATTATCATTTGAGGTATTTATGTTCTGTAGAGTTGTAACATAATTGTATGTGCTATTTTTATACGAGGCGACATCACTCTGCGATAGGAATTTTTCAGCTACATTTTTTTTTCATTATCTTTTTTTTTTTTTTTCAGAGCTGGCGACCTCGTATATGCGACCGTCGTTGCACGGAACGTCGTTACGGCACATGAACTGTATATACACATCATATATATATATATCACCAATATATATATATATATACATTATATACACACACACATATATATA
This sequence comes from Eptatretus atami, assembly GCA_035128595.1. NCBI lineage: Eukaryota > Metazoa > Chordata > Myxini > Myxiniformes > Myxinidae > Eptatretus > Eptatretus atami. The sequence goes on along the minus strand of CM068959.1, from coordinate 39,983,058 downwards.
TATAAATATATATATATAATATATATATATATTATATACACACACACACATATATCTCCACATAATCCATACATAACCATATACATATATTATATACATATACATATACATAATATATATAATATACATATACATATATACATATACATATATATAACCATATACATATAATATACACATATATAGTTATACACACATTAGATATACACATATAATATATATATATATATATATATATACTATACATAATACATAGCACATATATATACACATATATCTAGACACACCTATATTTATAACACAACACACACATATATATATATAATAATATAATAATATATATAACACACACACACACATATAATATATACCAGCATTCCTGAGTCTAACAAATAAGGCAATTATAGTGTTCCATCTTCTCCTAATAATTACATACAGTCAGTCCATCTTCAGTAAATTACACTATACATATATATACATAACATAATTATATACAATATACATATATATACATATACATATAAATATATATACCGTATATATATACACATAATATAGATATCACACATATATATATAATAACATTCATATATAGATATACAACACATATATTGTGTATATATATATACATATATTATATATCACACACATATATATCTATATATTTATTATATATATACACATACATATATATATATATATATAAATATATACACATATACATATACATATATATACACATATATAACATATTTTTATGATGATATGATGAGAGACTCGGATGATAGGGGTAAGGGTTAAATAGTGCTATATGGCATTATCCAAAATGGCAGTGTCCCATCATCACTCCCTCCTCGTGGCGCACTCATATATTAATGTGTATACTATATGTATGTGTTATATATATATATGTGTATATATATTGTGTATATATATATGTGTATATATATATGTGTGTATATATTTGTGTTATATATGCATATATATATATATGTGTATATATAACACATAATATCTATATTATATAATATATACTATATCATAACATATTATATAATATATTAATATATATAATCACATATATATATTCATATATATATATATATCTCGCATATTACGCATATACATATACACATGTATATATTAATATACACATTATATGACGGCGCCGAGGAGAATGATGTTAGGACATCATCGGCCATTTGGAGTTAATGCCATTTTGCAACTATTTTAACCCTTACCCATCATCCAGCTATATATATATATAAGGATCCGGCTGGAAATTTTTGACAATATGGCTGAATGTACTTGCCACAGGTCGCTCGTGGCCGATTTTTGATTTTCGAAAAAAATAATTTTTTATGATTTTCAAAATTTCAAAGTCCCGTTGCTAGGCAACAGTGGGTGTCCATAGCAACGGTTCTCATTTGCACAAACTAGGTCATGGTAATGAACCTACCACAAGTTTCAATCGAAATCGCCATTGTATTAACTGAAATCGCCATTTTAAATACTGATAATAAGGGTAGTACAAAACTCAAAAAAAAAAAAATTTTCGACTAGATCGACTACCCAACAGACACTTTCAACTTTATATATATAGATAGAGCAAAATGGATGTCATATGCGGATAGGGATCACCTTAAGATTATGCATATCAAATCTCATCCGTTCCATCTACTGATAACTACTCGGTATCCATTTGAATGAAAAGTACCGAAATGTGGTTTGAATTGGAAATCCCCAAAGTTTGAGGGGGTGCTGTGGCGTGAACAAAGATCTAAATCGAAAATCGCGCTCGATTGATTGTGCCAATGTATTCCAGACGATTAGTGTGAATTTTTCATGACCATCCGACCATAACCCTAGGAGGGGTGCATTTGGCGCGAAGGCACCTCCAGCTCTCGCATATTATCGATTTTTGCACTAATCACCTTTGACCCTGACCTAAGCGAAATCGTCATATGTCCTGAGGCAATGTTGTAGTACTCATTGAGTCCATGAAACCTGCAAGTCTCATTCGTATCGATGCACTTACCTGGTCCGCTAGGGAGCTTCAATTTTCGCCAATTTTCGCGCATACCCTAATTGTGGGGGCGCTGCGGGTACAAATATTCCATATATCACAAAACCGGAATATATTTGATAGACATCACCTGTAGATCATTCGTGCCAAAATTTCATAACCCTACGTGGGATAATGGCTTTCAGAATTGATTTTCATGTGAACGTTACCGATTTTGAAGGTTTTTCGGTTGTTGCTAGGGAACCAAAGCGTCCCTGCATCCATCACAATTTCGAAGAACTAGGTCATAAGATGTACCTACCACCCGAGTTTTGGTCAAATCGCCCACGTTTACTACCAATTATGCTGTGACAAACGAACAAACATCCAAACAAACAGACGAATTACTGACAATAAGGGTCACCTATTTCAGCGACCCAATATAATATATATATATATTTATATATATATATATATATATATATATATAGTATTATATATATATACACACATATATATCTAACACACACAACAAAATATTATATTATATTATATATATATTATATATATATATATATATAACACACACCACACATATATATGTGTATATATATAGTTACTATATATACACAACATATATCTATATATATTATATAACACACACACACATATATATATATTAACTATTATATATACACACATTTCCGGCCAACACCAATATAGATCATATATATATATATATTATATATATAATATATATATATATATGTTGTTCGTCTTTCGGCTGCTCCGTTGGGTTGCCACGCGGATCATCCGTATGATCCGCATATGATTTGGTACATAAGTTTACGCAGATGCCCTTCCTGACCGGCACACCTGGTCACTCTTACGACACAGGGATAAGGATTGGGTTTTTCGCCATGATTCCGGGCTGCCCTACACCCTCTCAATAGGGCGGCCAGTGCAGAGCTCCGTCTCAGCGATCTCCAACCAAGCCTCAAGTAGCCGGATTACAGGCACCGCCATACGCCGGTTATATATATTCTATACACACACACACACAACACATCATATAAATGTAACACATATATATAATATATATATATATATATATTTTTTCTTCTTTCGGTGCTCCCGTTAGGGGTCGCCACGGGACATCGTATGATCGATAGTGGATTTGGCACATGTTTTACGCCGGATGCCCTTCCTGACGCATGACCCTGGTCGCCTTTACTAACAGGATAGGTACACATATTTTAACGCGGGGTAGTACACCGGCCCCAGTATACTTGGTGCTCATTTCGCCGACCTTCTCGGAAAAGGAATGACAGGCTGAGTCAACCCCCTGGGTGTATTAATTCAGTGGCCCAAAGGGGCTTGAACTCAGGACTTTTGGATCCCAGCACTGCCTAACCACTGCGCCAACACCAGGCATAATTATATATATATATATATATTATATATATATATATTATATATATTATATATATATATATATATATATATATAACATACGTACGTATATAAGCTCTGGAAAAATAAGAGACCACTCTAAAAAATTTAAATCAGTATCTCTTCATGTATGCAGCCATTCCATTCCAGTGTCTGTTGAATTCCAACACAGGCACACCTTATTCTACTTAGTGAGGTACTGATTAGGTGATCACCTGAACCGAATCTTATTTAACAAGGAAAAGTATAAAACAACTGCTGTGGTCATCACTATCCTCTTGCAATAGGACCAGCTGGATGGCAAAAACAGTGCTAGTAGTACCTCAAAAGTAATTGAATCAAAAAAATAACTATTGACCATGCCAAAGAGTTGAAAAGAAAAGTTTGAGTGAGGAAAAGAAGGGTTCAATTCTGGCTTTAACTGGCAGAGGGATACAGTAAGCATCACGTTGCTTCCATCCTTAAATTCAAAGACGGCGGTTCATAAGAACAATGTCAAGCAGCAGACATTGGGGACAACAAGCTACAGACTGGCAGAGGGCGAAACGACTTTTCACTGACCGGGATGACCGCCAACTCATTTGAATGTCACTCAACAACCGTAGGCTGACATCAAGTGACCTACAAAAACAATGGCAACGGCAGCTGGGGTGAAGTGCATGGCGAGGACGGTTCGAAACAGGCTTCTAAGGGCAGGGCTGAAGTCGTGCAAGCTAGAAAAAGCCCTTCATCAATGAGAAGCAAGAAGAGCCAGGCTGAGGTTTGCAAAAGACCATAAGGATTGGACCGTAGAGGACTGGAGTAAGGTCATCTTCTCTGATGAGTCCAATTTTCAGCTTTGCCCAACACCTGGTCGTCTAATGGTTAGACGGAGACCTGGAGAGGCCTACAAGCCACAGTGTCTCGCACCCACTGTGAAATTTGGTGGAGGATCGGTGATGATCTGGGGGTGCTTCAGCAAGGCTGGAATCGGGCAGATTTGTCTTTGTGAAGGACTCATGAATCAAGCCACGTACAAGGTTGTCCTGGAAGAACACTTGCTTCTTTTCTGCTCTGACAATGTTTCCCACTCTGAGGATT
>CM068959.1:39961631-39973078 GCA_035128595.1 Eptatretus atami | reverse complement strand
ACCCAGGAAACGCCTTAAGACCCCAGAGAGCGAGGTGGCCGAGGATCGCCTGATGAAGGATATAATTAAACCCAAATACCCAATTTTCACTCTTGCACTAATACATCACCCTGCTTGCAAAACACCAGGAAGACTGTTTGTAGTTGGGTGGAGATTAAAACCCAGGATACACAGCTCAAAAGTGAGCTAGTGCAAACACCTGCAAACTATCCTGCCAGCCCACTCTTTTTTTCAGACTTGATGAGCATTCTTGTCCCTCTTATACATAGACTCTTACTTGCCAACTTGTGGCCAGACTGAATGTACCAATTTCAGACACAGGTCAGGTGCGGATTATAAGAAATATCCTGAAGAATTCTTGCATAAATTCTTACACATCTTTAGGCAACCTGTACTTGGCAAGCATGGTAGAGTATTGCAATACCCTCAATGTGAGTTGAATGCCAAAAATATTAAGTACGTACACATACTTAATGCCTAAGTAAATGGAATTTCAGAACACCTAAAATGAAGAACAATCCAAGTTTTCAATATTCTTAGTAGATGACAAGGCTGCATTACTGTTGCAATGAATGTTAGCAACCCCCCCCCCCCCCCCCCCCCCCGAGTTTATTTTCATGCATAAAAAGTTCATTTTACTATGAGTTGACATAAATTTTTCTTGGAACATGCACTACAAAAACAAACGACATGCTGTTATATATTTTTTTGTTTTTCTCAGTTATCAGTATGAACAGACGTGGCGTGTAAAGAGGTACAGAATGATCGTGTAGACTGTAGAACGTATTGGGCCATGATGAAGAGATATGGATATTTCCTTGATGCAGTAATGAAGAGATCAGATAGAATTGATGTCATGTGAAGATTAAAGAATATCCATTCATTTTCATCAGCAGCATCGATAGAACTTGTCTCTAAATCTTTTCATGAAATGGCCATTGGAAGGATACTTTTGCCTGTTGTTTGTTTTTCTTCCAAACACTAGTATGTCTATTTTTAACATCATTTTGATCAGTAAAGATAAAAAGAGCCTTGAATTTGTCACGGATTTCATAAATTGTCCTTTAAGAGTGAGAGAAAAATTAAATTAGTTTATAATTCAAGGGAACATGTGTAGCTATTAGTTATATTACGATGAGGCTGAAACATGAGCACATCATTAAAGTGAGAAAACTTTTCATGACTCTCTTGAGAAGTTTACTTAAGAATGACTGACTATGTAAATTATAGGAGAAGATGGAACACTGTTAATGACTTCTTTTAGACTCAGGAATGTGTTAACCCATAAACTGAATTAGGGGGAAAGCATGACATTTTGTTTCTATTTGCCTCAATTATGAACAGTATGCTTTGATCTTTCACTTGCTTTATCTTTGACTTAGATACAGAAAAATCTGTTTCACCAATCTTGCTGAATGTATGTGCAGTATACACATTTATATAACATTTTACAAGAATCACTTTGCATTGAACTTCAATCAAAACTTCTTTCACTGACAAAGTGAGACCAAGATACAATGAGCATTCAAAAATTTTTGTGAGTCAAAATGACACAATACCAGTTAAAGAAACAATATTCTTCTTCTTTTAACAGCCACTATCTCAACCCACCTTTTTCTTGTGGGGTCGGCTGGGGGAAGCTTAGCCCGAGTCTTCATGAACCAGCTGACAAGGCCTGATGTTTGACTAGTTAGGGCAGGAATTTGGAATTTGGCATTGGTGTCAGCGATAGCTCACCTACCTTCACAAAGGACACCATGGGATCTTTAACATCTACCAATTAATGCTGGCAGATGGGACACCCATTTAACGTCCATCTATGGGACGGCACACCCATTGATGAATCACTCTGCCTGTGAATCACCGGGTTGACAGTTTATAGCTGGGTCAGGAATCAAACCCAAACTAGACCGCTTAGAGGAAAGTGTGTATACCTCTAAGCCAACCGGTCAGCCAGTTAAAGAAACAATGAATGTGCTCTTATCATGGTTTCACTGTCCAGCAAACTTGCAAATAATTATTTTTCTGATTCTGATGTACACCATACTCTGTTACAGAGTATCGGTGCTGCTGAAACAGCTTCTTGGCAAGGGTTATACTCGGTGGTTTGCCATTGCTTTTCCAGCAGTAATGGCAGGAATTTGTAATTTGTTCAGTGTCGGCGATAGCTCGCCGACTCTTCACGAACGTGGGGTCTTTAACATCCACCAACTAATACCAGCAGACGGGACGTCCAGTTTAACGTCCATCTGAGAGACGGCACACACATTGATGAATTGTCCTGCCTGTGAAACACTGGGGTGACGGTTCATAGCTGGGTCGAGATTCAAACACAGGCTAGACAGATTAGATGCAAGTGTGCGTACTTCTCGGCCATTTTGCCAGCATATGCAAATAATAGTTCTTGCTTTATTTTTGACGCAGTACTCTGGGAACAAGACGCTTGGTGCAGCACCTTCAAATCCGAGGCAATCCATAGTTCTCTAAATTAACATGCAAGTATGGCTTTCAGGACTGTAAGAGATTCGTTTATATTTGTGCAGAAAATGCTATTTGACCTCATTTGAAAAAAAAAAGTTTGGAACAATCTGCTCTGCCAAGGCCATGTGGTTTGGAATCCATGAAGTTATTTTATTTATTTATTTATTTTTTCGCCCACTTCAGTATAACCTTTTCTTCTTCATGACAGCAAAACAGAGCTTTCCACGATACTATCCCTGCACTGAGAGATAGACGTTTTCCCACAATGAAACAGAAAGACTGAGTCACAGGTCAAATAAAGTCAAAACCGTGGAAGGTTCAGGATTCATGACGTTGATTAAATGCCCTAATAAGTCTACTGTAGCCACATGTCTTGAGCCACATGTTGGACAACCCATTCTCTCAACGGAGAAATATAAACAGGGCGATTTTTTTTTTGATCTCCAAAACTTAAAGTTGCCAAGCTCTTTCTTTTTATATATATTGAAACCACATTGTCATCTATTCAAGTCAAAATGAATCATTATGTATTTGTACTGTTACCAGGAAAAACAAAATCTAATGACTTTGGGAGGGGGGCACATTGCAGCAATTGCAACTTCTTTATCGTTAACCCATTCTTGCAGTGAATTTAACCTAACTTAAGGTATACGTCACTTTGGAATCAACTTTTATATTTCACACATCAGTGATACACATGCAGCTCTCTTGTTTCTCCCTTCACACTATCCCCCATCAGCACCACATAACTCTCCCCAAGATTAGGTATTTCTTGGAAGTTATTAACAGCCATCTCTGCTCTCTGTTTCTCTGCATGAGGGTGGTGTGTAAGGGTTCCACAGGTGAAGCAATTAGTTGGTGAGTGGCAGTTGTTTTATTAAAGTTTTTATTTGAAATTTCACTTTGAAAAAGCAAGAAATCCCTATAAACACGATTTGAAGTGAAAACTTAACATCACGTGTGAAGTTTTCACGAGCGTCAGTGCTGGAGATGGGGGAGGGCCAGTTGTTGGGAAGGGTGGGTGTGGAGAGATTTGTGATACGTTTGTGACAATGCGTTTATATAACACTACACATGTTTTAATTTGTTCAGTGATATTTGGTACAGTTCTATCACTCGTGGAATTTCCACTTGAGGTCAATAAAATGTGATGTTCATCAATAAAAGGTTTTGTTTCAAAAGTTTTTTTTTCCAACAAGAAAGTGATTTTTTTTTTTAATACAATTCCTCACCTGCCTGTAATAATCTACTCGGTTAATTATCTTATTAAAATAAACAAGTTGGTGTCTGACGTTTTTTTGACCGCGATACATTCAGTGGTTACTTATCAAATCGCAACCAAACTTGACAGGAGGACTGAGTCACAATGATGGAGGATGTAGCGATTTAATTCCCCCCTCCATCACCAAGGGGGGGTTGCGCCTTGCACAAACTCCATGTTGAGGTGTATTATAGGTTATTATGGCTTTCATGGGGCACATCTTCCGGACGTAAAACTTATTATAACCACAACCGTTTCAGTAGATGCCGTCCAACGCACAATTACATTTTTAAACTGAAAGAAGTTTCAAGGAAACTCGACGTGATTAAGGCATTTTATACTTATCGTGTCTTGTCTTCCTCAGATGATCCCTGGTGTTGGCTAAATGGTTAGGGTGGTGGGCTTGGGATCCTCGGGTCCTGAGTTCAAATCACACTCAGCTGTTTAATTAATACAAGGTGGGGTTAACTCAACCTGTCATCCTTCCGAGGTCGGCAAAATGAGTGCCAGCATGCTGGTATACTGTGTCGGAGTGGCGACATGTTCAGGATTGTGTCCAATAGCCAAGGAGACTGCTTAAGCAGCACCAACGCTCTGCACAGAGTATGGTCCCAATCTCCTCCTCCTCTTCCTCAGATGAATGGATCAGAGCTGTCTTGACTTGCTAGGCCTCCAGGTAAGCGACAACGATATTTAGCTAACAAAGCTGCTTACATGAGTCTTTACATGTGGATGATGGAGGTTGTAGCGATTTAACTTGCCTCCCTCCCCAAGGGAGGGTTCTACCTTGGGGAAAGTCCGTGATAAGGTGTATATCCGTGTTAAGATAGCTAATGGTGACGTTGTTCCAAGGCCGCTTCTCATACCAAAAATACCAACACTAATGATTATTATAATAGCATATTCATGTTTTTACAAAATAATATCCTCCCTCTCCCAAGGGGTTTTTGGGACGTGCGATATTGCCCCTCCGACACCCTCACGGAGGTAAATTATATTTTTGGGGAATATAGAATGGTGAGGCAAGGTTTCCAATCTCCGTCAACAAGAGAATAATTGAGTAGGGAATGATTGAGAAACATATTACATTGATCTGATCTAACATGTTATAATGTCATGCACTGTCTGATCCTTCCATTGACATGATCTCACATGTTATGATGTCATACATAGTCTGGTCCTTCCAATAACCTCATCTAACATGTTATAATGGCATGCATGCACTATCTGATCCTTCCATTTACATGATCTCACATGTTATGATGTCATACATAGTCTGGTCCTTCCAATGACCTCATCTAACATGTTATAATGGCATGCATGCACCGTCTGATCCTTCCATTGACATGATCTCACATGTTATGATGTCATACATAGTCTGTTCCTTCCAATGACCTCATCTAACATGTTATAATGGCATGCATGCACTGTCTGATCCTGCTAATAACCTGATGTAAGATCTTATTAAATATTCAAGCGAGGCACGTGGTGAGTGCTCTACAAGCTGATTGGTAATGGAACACACCCCTTCTCAACACGTTGATCTTCTCAGTTTTAAAGATTTTAATATTTTTTCGGTTTATATAAAGACCAGCATTTACATTTTCCTTCTTCACTGTCTGCAGCAGTTTCATCAAATCCTCTTTACGTTCTGCCAACAGAGTGGTGTCGTCGGCATACCTTAGGTTTTTGATACATCTTCCTCCAATCCCGACTCCAGCCTCACTGTCATCCAAGTTATGTTTTCCATCAAAATTATTCTAACCACAAATTAATTGGTTGATTCCGTCCATTGATAATGGCATAATGATAGTAATATTAACACGGGAGCTGGCAGGATGGCCTCGAGCTATGCACATTCTCCTCTAAGCTGTCTACCCTGGGTTTGAATCCCAACCCAGCTGTCGTCCCGTCATCCCAGTGTTTCAAAGGTCGGGCAATCAATGTGTGCCATTTCTCGGATGGATGTTAAGCTGGCATCCTGTCTGCCAGCATTAGTTGGTGGACTGTAAAGATCTCACAATGTCCTTCACGAAGAGTAGGTGAGCTATCAGTGCCACTAATCAAATTATAAATTCCTGCCTTCACCTTAGTCGAACTTCAGGCATGGCCAGCCAGTTTGTGAACGGCTTGGGTCAAGCGTCCCCCAGCCAACCCCACAATAACATGGGAATAATTATGGCCGTTAAACAATCAGGATAATAACAAACTGCCGTCCGCATGGTGCGCACTTGACGTGATCCCCCACCCCAACACCCCTCCCCCAGTTGTTCCCGCAGAGAGTGGGTGTACAAGTAGAAACAAATATGGTACTTTGTTTTGCCTAAGCTTTAATAATATGGAGACATGTAAATAGTATATAGGAGGGGTACAAGGAATGCTTTTGTGGTGTGGTATTAACTCATGGTACCAGACTCAGTGGCATAATGGTTTGAGCATCTTCTCCGAGTCTGGGAAGTCTGTGATTCAATCCTCGTCTGAGTTGCACAAAAGACTTTTTTTTTAATGATACGTGCTGCTTCCTTGCTTGGCACTCAACATTTTAAAGGATAGAGCATGGACAAACATTGCTGGGAAGGCAATGCCAAACTACCCAGTACAACCCTTGCCAAGAAACTGCTTTGGCAGCACCAACCATCTGTAAAGCGTATGGTACATCAACATCAAAAATTAACTCATGGAGAAAAAGTTCCAATGCATACTTGTATGTGGGGAGGTGGAGTTCCTAATGGTGTACACATGGTGTGAATTGGAGGAAGAGGGGCATAAAATTTCTGCATCACTTTCATATGCAATAAATACAATAGATAGCCCCTAAGATAATCAACTTCAAGGATTTTAAGATAATTTAATTATGAATGCAAACGTTGGGGAAGGAAATGAAAAGTGAAAGTGTTGCGGCAGCCTTGGGTTGATGAGGTTACCCTTAATTGTGCTTTACATAAAGTTACTTGAATAAATGATATAATGTTTGCTATTCCTTCATTTTTGGAGAAGAGAGGGGAAATGGGGGATGGATGAGGAGTGGTATATTTTGAATAAAAGGAAGAATGTGTTACGTGCCAAGTAAGTTATTTATTGAAGAACATCGTTTACATGTGTATCTGCTATTCACAGGTTTGTTCATTGGCACATATCTGATTTTTGAGAAGTGATATTGCATCAAATATCCATCCATGCACTTAATGAGGTGGCTGATGGAGAAGTGGCAACTAGCTATATCCCTGTTGTTTTTTTACAACCATGGAAGGCCAAGCTCAAGCAGAATGGTGAATGTCACAAAGGTGTGTCTTGTCTGATTGTGGATACAGTGTGTGTCAGAGATGCATATTTAACAGTTCTCAGCTAGCTCTCATTCCCTCTGATGAACATAAAGGTTGAAATCTCAAAACATTAAAACTCTTCTGGATTCTGCCAAGACAAAGCCAGGATTGAGGATACCAAAATTGAGCAAACTCGATTCGATGGTCATTATAATGTGTAGTGCTCCATCATGAGCTCAAAAGACAAAATGGCCAAATTTGCCACTGGGTTCGTTGTTGTCTACAGAGTCTAGACTCGTGGAAGAGTTAGGTGACAAAGGATAGATGGACACACACTGTCAGTGGGGCAGTTGGCCAACCCGTGTATGCAACAAGGTGATGAATGAATAGAGAAGAGGGAAGGAAACAGAAGTGTACAGATCAATAGTGAGAGTCGCTGAGCAGAGAAAAGATCATGGGTAGTGATGGAGGATGAGCTAAGGTGATGCGTACTGCCAACTCGAGACCTTGGAGCGAAGAGCAGGATTAAAGAGACTGATAAAGGTATTTTACAATGATGGTGTTGCTGGAAGAATGTGTGCAACCTGGAGGGTATGGAAAGGAGCACAGGGAAGAAAGAACAGAGGAAACAAGACCTGAGGAGAGGTTCTTGAAGACAGAGGAGCCACCAAACTGCCTGTGATGGCAAAACAGTTGGTCTTGTGCTTCTGCTTCTTTGTCTGATGTTGAGAGCTTGAATTCCACTGTATACAGAAGAGATAAGTATGGAGTAGTGACATCAGCTCAAAAGGAAAAGCATGACTCCACTGTGCTGAGCTGTCTTGTCGGCCAGGAAGTTCAGATTTACCAAGCAAGAACTGTAGGTTGCCCAGTCTGTGGCTGGCTTTGGAGGCCAGCTCTGAAATATGGTCTGCTCAGGAGAGGTCTGAGATCAATGAGAGGCCCAGTAGTTCAAGATACTGATACTTTTCCAGAGGTTGAGTTTGTTAATCGATAGGTGTTTGTTTTTTTTGACAATCTTTCTGCAGACAAACAAAGTGAGAATGTAAGATTTTCCTGGAATGAAAGACATTTCCCAAGTGTTAGATCAGAATGTGATCATTTACAGGTCAGCAGAGAAGGAAGCGGCTGTGGGCCGGCCTGTCAGTGAGATGTGGAATCGTTTGGTGTACTATGGAGTAATCCGTGAAGAAGATCTTGTGCATCCTCTCTTGTATAGGTGGGAATTAGTACCCATTACACAGACATCATAAAACATGGAGTTTTCCTCCTGATGAGCATACAATAATTCCAAAGGTCTACCACCAAATTATGTGCCACTTGTTCCTGTGCCTTACTTGCCAATCTGTGTTTTCAGCAGTGTGTGCTCTTGAATGCTGTCTTTCCAACATCAATGGCTATTAGTCTTCACATTATCTCAGTGTCTGGTCTGTTTGTTACCAGTCTGTTGTAAATACATTTTCATAGACCACTTTGGAAAGCAGAACACATACTTCCCTTCAGGCAAAGCGAGATAATGATCAAGCTCTTAATGCATTAATTCAGGACTCAGAAAAGACAGCCTTTACAGAGCTTCCTTCCTCTTGTAGAAGCCTCAGAGGTCCACCAATTGAAACTACTACATTGAAGGTGACAGACAGTCAGCACTCACATCAACTGCCAGTCAATTCAATAAATCAATTTGACAAGCTACTTAGCTTTGGCCAGAGGGTGACCATTCTACCAAAGCTCCATTGCCAGATGTTTAGAGTCCAAGTAAAGAGAAATGCCAAAGAAAGAAGAAACCATCGGATGAGGAATAATATAAAACATGTATCTTTTTGGCATTCTTTAAGGATGGGATTGGAAATGGTATCAGAGCTAAAACGTTAGTACCTTCAAACCTGCAAGTATCATTTGACAACCACATTGAAGATGGTCTTGGATTAGGTTTTTCCTTATTGTATACTCATGTTTATTAGTACTTGCACCGCACAATGAGGAGGTGCAATCGAGATGAAGAAGAACATACATTTCACTTGCAATAAGGTTATTACTGATCGAGAGTTACAGAACAGAGCTTTAAAAATGTTTGGATGTTATAATCTGACTTAGAGTCCAGTACCTGAATATTAACTTATTGTCATTATATTATTATGCATATCCAGTCCCTGAAAATAGCGTACTATTCAGGTGCAATCAGTAATAGTGGAATTGCCAGTGCAAATTATACATGGCTGACTGATGTACCAAACTCTGAGTTACAGAGCGTTGGTTCTGCCAAAGCAGTTTCTTGGCCAAGGGTCATGCCGAGTGGTTTGTAATCCCTCTCCCAGCAGGAGTTAGGGCAGGGATTTGGAATTTGGTCAAGGTGCCAGCGATAGTTCTACTCTTTACGAAGGCCACGGTGAGATCTTAAACATCCACCAACTAATGCCATTTTTCATCCATCCAAGCGACAGCAGATACATTGATGAACTAACCCACCTATTAAACACTGGGATTACAGTTTATAGCTGTGCCAAGATTCAAACCCAGGCAAGATGGCCTCGAGGCAAGTAAATTATACACATATGTGTATGTGTATGTATGAAAATTATTATATATATTGTTGCGGTTCTCGGAACCGCATGCATACAACAGATAGTTGTCCTGAGATAGTTATCCCATTAATATACGTGCAGATAGATCCCTACCTTTTGTCTAGCGGGACAGCAGGGAGTGCGTTGCGATGGGTTATTAGTTAGGTTTATTAAATCATTTTCCCCTCCATTCCACTTCCCACTCTTCCTCTTTTCGCTGCTGAGATAAATTTTCCTCGCTTGCTACCCTCGTCTCACTTACCACAGCGTGACGATCCACGGTGCCTTGCCTTGCTTGCTACCCTCGTCCCGCTTAACACAGCGTACCATCGTCTACCCGGAGTCTCATTTTCTGAGGCAAAATCTCGACGCGCACGTTTGGCTGGACAAACGCTTTAAGCTGCACCACCATCCATCTGCCCAAGGCCAGACATGCGCGACTTGTCACGTATGTTTTGCACCCAGAAGGGTGGGCTATACCGGCGTCTGGCTGAAACCCCAGGAAGGCAGACCACGTGTAGGGTCGGAACCAGTCTTGCCCGGCTTGGTCGATGACGTCAGTTTCGGCATGGCTCCTCCCCGAGCTCCGGGCTCTATAAAGATGGAGGGGTCCTCCATGAATTCAAGAGAATGGAGGAGAATGGAGAGGAATTGAGGAGAATTGCGGGAATTGTGGAATTGAAGGAGGAGTGAAGTGTGTGTTCCTGCTACTTGTCTCCGATCACACGACGTCGACCAAGCGTCCTGCCTATTGCTCCACCCCGTCCTCTGGACTCCGCCCTACTCCACTCAAGCTCCTCCTCCAGACACGATCTCGACACGTGCGGCTGTGGCGCGAAATACACAACCATTGTTGGGTAGCGCACCATGGAGCATCCTTCCCCAAAACGCTCAGGTACCGAAAAACTATAACCTCAACCCTTCTCTCTGGCTGAAAGTCCTTTTCTTTTCATTGGGTTTTCTTTGTCTGAGTGTGTGTCTGAGTGTGTTGGCGCCTGTCTGTCAAGTAAGCCTGTAGAAGATATTTTATTGTTTTACTGTGAATAATCTCATGTCAAGTCTGCACTGTGTCTGCTTTGGAAAGTTGCTTTTATAATTGTCGACCCCACTCCTCTCCTCTTTCCCTGCATTATCCCAATAAACCTTTGTTGTGCCACATGCTTTTCCTCGCTCGCTTGTAAATAAATAATCATCATTAGACATGTTCCCAGCTCACCTTTGTCTTTTCTCTCATTGGTCCAGCATGGTTCGGATCTAAGTCTAGCCGGGACTTCATTCCCAACAATCCGTTCCTTCCAGCCGGTACGTCCTTCGCAGTGCCGCTCGGCTGCATCCGATCCGGAAAGGAGATCCAATTCGGTAGAGTGGTCCGGTTCGGACAAGGCGTACCGAGGGCATGGTTCCCCGGTGGTTAAACCGCGTGGTTAATTAGGTAACCGATTTCACCCATAGGCGGGAGGACCCTAGGTCACGCGGTTGAGTTATTGGCATCCACGGTCGGTTAAGCGACCCGCCGCGTCACGGAGTTATCCGTGAGCGACGGCTACAATTCCAGGGAGTCTGGTGGGAATTGACGTAGCTTCCCCCACCTAGTGGTCTTCTCACCCAACCCCACGGCCCGCAACAATATATATATAATATATATATATATAAATATATAATATATATATATATATTATATATATATATAGATATATACTTGATGACCGGCAAACCCGTTGGGTTCCTGTTGTGGCAGCGCGTTGATGAAAAAAAATATATTATACACAAAAATTTTAATATTATTTAATGGTCAAACTTTAACTTGAAGAAAATTTGAGCATTTACCTCAGGAGTCATCATTCGGCGAACCGGTTTCTCGAGGTATATCAACACATTCTC
>CM068959.1:39936604-39946604 GCA_035128595.1 Eptatretus atami | reverse complement strand
AAGCTATATGGTGTAGCCTATTGCTCCTCGGATACAACCTATACAGCATGTTACTGTATCTAATAGTGGGCAATTGTAACACACATCCAAGAGAGACGGAAGACATGTTAGTTTTACCTTTGTGCAGTTCATGAACGGCCATCGGTGTGGTTAGCAGCAGCTTACAACCTCCTCCGCATCGATTATCGAAAGGTGAATAATTAGCGTTTGGATTTTATAAATACGTAATCATTGCATCGATGTTATAATTATAAATGAAGAAACGAGCTCCTGTCAATTGTTGAATATATTCGGAACAGTGTGATTGTTTTAACAACATAAAAAGCTTCACTAAAAATAAATTTGTTTAATTGACGAACAGCAACGATTTATTCGCGAAATTCTTCAATTCAAAGGTAATTTACTTGCTCGAAGGTAAACGTGGAAACATTGGTTCAGTTGAAAGCCGATTTCCTTGAATCCCGATTTAGCACGACCCTGCTTTTTTCGCGATGACATTTTATGGACCTCAACGATCGCATTATAACAGGGCCACACTGTCGTTATTATCATTATGAGGGATTATGTTCTGTAGAGTGTACATAATTGTATGTGCTATTTTTATACGAGGCTACATCACCTACATATTTTTTTTCATTTTTTTATTTATTTTTTTTCAGAGCTGGCAGACCCGTCGTATATGCGATCCTCGTTGCCCGGAACGTCGATAGCGGCGCATGACTGTATATACATATATATTAAGCCTGGTGTTGGCACAGTGGTTAGGGCAGCGGCTTGGGATCCAAAAGTCCTGAGTTCAAGCCCCGTTGGGCCACTGAATTAATACACCAGGGGGTTGACTCAGCCTGTCATCCTTCCGAGGTCGGCGAAATGAGTACCAGTTGTACTGGGCCGGTGTATACCCGGTTAAAATAGGTGTACCAGATCCCTGTGTCGTAAGAGGCAACCAGGGTGCGTCAGGAAGGGCATCCGGTGTAAAATTGTGCCAAATCACTATGCGGATCATATGATGATCCGCTGTGGCGACCCCTAAAGGGAGCAGCCGAAAGAAGAAGAAGAAGATTATATATATATATATATATATATATATATATATATATATATATATATATATATATATATATATATATATATTATACCAAGTCGAAAACACCAGGGGGTTGACTCAGCCTGCCATCCTTCCGAGGTTGGCGAAATGAGTACCAGTTGTACTGGGCCCGGTGTATGCCCGGTTAGAATAGGTGTACCAGATCCCTGTGTGTCGTAAGAGGCGACCAGGGTTGCGTCTGGAAGGGCATCCGGCGTAAAACCTATGCCAAATCATTATGCGGACAACAAGACGGTTGATCCGCTGTGGCGACCCTAACGGGAGCTAGCCGAAAGAAGAAGAAGATATAATATATATATATATATATAATAATATATATATTATAATATATATATATAATATATATATATACACACACACATACACACACTCTGCGGTCAAAAGTTTTCGAATCCCCCATTTTTCAATTTTTACTGAAATTTCAGCAGTTCAAGTCCAGTGAATAACCCGAAATGGTACAAAGCTAAGCGGTAAACTGCAGAGGTTAAAAAAAAAAGTTTAGGTTTCCAAAAACTGAAAAATAATGTAAATTTTAGAGTGTTAAAAAAGCCCTTTTCAAGAAACAAGTAATGGGTTAGCAACTGCAGCTGTTCTGCAGCAATGGAAGTAAATTAAGCCTTGAAAGTTGATGTGTCCCAACTTTTGTTGTTTAGTTACAAACCCTCTGTCTGTATAAAAGCAGTGTTGGAACAGACTGTGTTGCTACACCCTCTGAAGCATTATTTGGACAATAATGCACTGCAGGAAGTAGTATATTGCTATCATAATGGCGAGAAAAAGACAATTAACAAAGGAAGACAGACAGACCATTATAACCCTTAAAGTATATAGGTCTTTCCTTTTGAGAAATTGCAAAAAGCCAAGGTGTCAGTGAGTACAGTTTCCTACACCATCAAAAGGCACTTGGAAACTGGAGGAAACTGACAGGAAGAGGTCTGGCCGACCAAAGCCACAACACAATCAGAAGACAAGTTTCTGAGAGTCAACAGCTTGCGTGATGGGCGGCTCACAGGACAGCAGCTTCAAGCACAGCTTAACCATGGTCGAAGTGAGGAAGTCTCAGTTTCAACTGTGAGGATAAGACTTCGAGCTGCAGGTTTGACAGGTCGAGTGCAGTAAGAAAGCTATTGCTAAGATGGCAAAGTAAGAAAAAGAGGCTTGCCTGGGCAATGAAGCAGCACCAGTGGACGACTTAAAACTTGAAGAAGGTCTTATGGACCGATGAATCAAAATTTGAAATCTTCGTCATCACGCAGGGTTTTGTACGCCGTCGAGTAGGCGAAAGGATGGTTCTTCAGTTTGTGACACCAACTGTCAAACATGGAGGAGGAACGTGATGATCTGGGGCTGTTTTGCTGGATCCAGAGTCGGCGACTTTCACAGAGTGCCTGGAACCCTGAACCAAAAGGGCTACCACAGCATTTTGCAGCGCCATGCAATACCCTCTGGTCTATGCTAGTTGGTCAGGGGTTCATCCTACAGTAAGATAGCAACCCAAAACATACTCCAGACTATGCCAGAACTACCTTCGAAGAAAAAACAAGATGGTAGGCTTCAAATCATGGAATGGCCAGCACAGTCTCCAGACTTAAACCCCATCGAGCTAGTTTGGGATGAACTGGACAGACGGGTGAAAGCAAAGCAACCTACAAGTGCAACACATTTGTGGAACTCTGCAACAGTGTTGGGAAGAACTTTCCGAACAATATTTGATTTCCATTATCGAAAGAATGCCATGAGTATGTTCAGCTGTTATATCTGCAAAAGGTGGCTACTTTGATGAGTCAAACATTTATATTAAATTTTGTTCTACAAAACGATTCCATGATTCCTTTTTATCTACAATTGTTTATTTTTTATGCTTTAATTTCAGAGTACATTGGAACATTAAACTGCTTAAATTTCAGGAAAAACTGGAAGAATTTGGTGTTCTTAAACTTTTGACCGGCAGAGTATATATTTATTATATATATATATATATATATATATATATAATATGCCTGGTGTTGGCGTAGTGGTTAGGGTAGTGGCTTGGGATCCAAAAGATCCTAGTTCAAACCCTGTTGGCGCTTGAATTAATACACACCAGGAGGTTGACTCAGCCTGTCATCCTTCTGAGTCGGCGAAGTGAGTACCAGTGTACTGGACCCGGTGTATGCCCGGTTAGAATAGGTGTACCACATCCCTGTGTCGTAAGAGGCGACCAGGGTTGCGTCAGAAGGGCATCCGGCGTAAAACCTGTGCCAAATCATTATGCGGATCATAACGGATGATCCGCTGTGGCGACCCCTAACTGGAGCAGCCGAAAGAAGAAGAAGATATAATATATATATATATATATATATATATATATATATATATATATGCACTAGCGGGGTGTGCTTACACATTTGTAAGCATACGAAACGTGCTTTCCCATTTCCTCGGGTCGTTCACCTGCGTTTAGTTTCATTCTTGTTTTCCCCATTTATTTATTTTTCATTGAGGATGTTGTCCGACGATTGTGATGTTTCTTACTTTCATTTGTAATTGCTATTTTCCTACCGAATCTTATTTAAGTGCTGTTTCCTTTTCATTGATTTCCTCATGGTCATGTTGTTCACTCTGCGTTTTAATTTACGTGTTTTTTATATTTTTTTTTTTCTTCATTTGTTTTTTTTTCTCTTTTATCTTCAATGGATTTTTCTTTTTTTTTTTCCTATTTTTCTTTTTTTTTTTTCCCGTGTTCCGGCTTCGTTCTCCATCGGCACACAAAATTTCAGCTTTCTACGTCATCCGAAGTACCGATGTTTAATATCAGTCAGTGAATCACTGAGTGAGTCAGTGGTGGAAAGATATATATAATATATATATATATATATATATAATATATATTATATATATATATAATTATATATAATGTATATGCAGTATCTATCTATAATTCCAGCAGTGTGTGTGTGTGTGTGTGTGTTGTGTGTGTGTGTGTGTGACCGCTGTTTCTCGACAACCACCGTCCGATCTAATTGAAACTTGCCACGCTATATTGCTGGGGACCTGAGGATGTGCCTTTTCAAAGGTTGATATTAATCGGACAAGTGCTTCCCAAGTTATGGCCATTTATTTACCAACCAATGACAGGACACTGCTGCGGCCATTTCTTTTCCAACCAATGACAGGACACATTGCTGCGTAGGCGTGGCTGATGTGGAAGAGAACCTCAGCCGCGTTCACCATTACGGGTTTTTTTCTCTTCTCTTCTCTTTGTGTTTTTTCTTGCGAAAAGGCGAAATACGTTGGCGCTAATTGAATAATTGGCCATTAAAACTAATAATTTATCAAAACTGGCAGATCCAGCAGCCTAAGCATTCTTGCCCTGGATGAGGAAACAAAAAAGAAGCACGTTTCCTCAGCAATGTTGTTTATGAAGAGGTGCTAACGAGATAAAGGTGTGTACATGGAGACAATTTTTTTTATTATTTATTTATTGAAGAAAAATTGTTCCAAAAATAATTTATCAAAAAAAAGTGCACAACTTTTTTTTGTTTCCAATTGTCAAAACGGTGTGCCTTTGGCTTTGGAGGTGTTAAGGAATTCAGCTCTACGCAACATGCTTGCCGACAAAAATACATGAATTTGGTGGTATGCTTTGCAAACTTTTTTTAGCCGCGTCTCGCGTAGCCAACGCTGGCTCTAAGAGAGCTCCGCGTTGTTGTTGTTCTTCTTCTTCTTCTTCTGGTGAAGACAAAACCTTTATTGACTGGTGGAATGACGCAGCTCTTGGACACATTTGTCCTTGTTTTTAAACTATTTTCAAACTAAAACAATTCGAACATGGAATACCTAATGACACTGTACTTTCAGGTCTCCTACAAATCCTACCTTGTCGCCTCACCATGGCGTAGGAGTGGCAATGGTCAATGCAGCGAATGTCATGGCGAGCAAAGACAGGGAGGTACACTTGATTTTAATTTGGATTTTAATTAACTCTGTGTGTAAGTATCACAGTAGTTGTTACTTCAATGAAAGCGATAATTCGTGGAATGATGTGAACATTCCGTACGGCACACACTACTTCTGGATAGTGATGACTTGGTGTATTCTAATAATTTCTCGATTTCTTATGCGCATTTATAGATAGACACAATGCCCCAATCCAGTCGTCGTTTACGAGAGTGAAGGAACTGCCTGTGTGGTGTTTGAAATTTTGGTTTTTTTTGCACGTATGCTACGCACGTACGGGCACGCGAAGCGAAGGAACGGCCTGTGTAGGTTTGAAGTTTTTTGGGGTTTTTTTGCACGTATGGCTACGCATGTACGGCACGTGAGAGCGAAGGAACTGCCTGTGTGGTTGTTTGAAAGTTTTTTGGTTTTTTTGCACTATGGCTACGCACGTATGGGCACGCGAGAGCGAAGGAACTGCCTGTGTGGTTGTTTGAAAGTTTTTTGGTTTTATGCACGTATGGCTACGCATGTACGGGCACGTGAGAGCGAAGGAACGGCCTGTGTGGTTGTTGTTCTGGCACGCGGTTTGAAAGTTTTTTTTTTTTGCACCTACGGGCACGCACTAGTATTTATAAATACAGTTTTAAAAGGTCCTCCTGGCTTAAACGAATCTGCAGTGGGTGGAGCCTGTGAAAGATTATTATCCAAACAAGCAGCGTTAATGTCACATTGCAGTCCGCAGGTTGAAGCATCTTGATGTGTTTTGGTGGAAACTATAAAGGCCATTTTTTTTCACCTGAAAATGTCCAACAATCAGGCAGATCACTTCCTGCTTTATCATTCTCTTTTCTTTCCTGTTGTTACAGCGCGTGCGCTGTATACAATTGCACCGAGTTTGAAATGTCCCCGGCGTTGTCTACCACGTCTCGCGTGGGTCCGGTGTCCCCCCCCCCAGCTGCCTCAAGACAGCCAATGACGGCCGTCCGGTAGATGCAGTGCGTAACCTCGACGGAAAATGGCGACAATTGACGGAAATACCCGAGTATTTCAATGGAAATTTGTGAAACTAATGTGTTATAATAGTGAAGAACCATTTAATTTATTGCTTGACGGAAAAAAACGAAGAAAACGCTCCCCTCATGTATGAACGAACGAACGAAAGACGTCATTTCCGTCCACCATGGCATTTCGCGCCGAACGCAGAAAGCTAAGTTCTTCTTATTGCCATCATTCTTCTTAATATTAGCCATAAACAAGTGTTTCGTCATGCATTAGTAGTTGAAATTTACTTACAACAAGAACGAAAAAATAATCTCCTCAGATTCAACAATAACGAAAAAAAAAACGAAAACATCACGTGCAGGACAAGACCAATCGAGCTGAAGGAAACGATACTGTAACTGCACTGCTCCTGATTGTCAAAGGACACCACGTGTGTTTGTGTGGGCGGTGTTATGCACGAGGATTCCAGGCTAAGTTCTTCTTATGCCATCATTCCTTTAATATTAGCCATAAACAAGTGTTTCGTCATGCATTAGTAGTTGAAATTTACTTACAATCATTCTTTTGCGGCCTCCTGCCACGCTGTATCGAACGATTTCATTCCTTCTGTTATATATAAAGGTGCTTATCACCAATAATAACAAGATTTTTACATTTCAAATATTAGGTACGCTTTTTAATTGTTTTTTCAACTGAAAAAGCATAAATTGCATATTTTAACATTAGTGTACTCATTTGATTCACCACACGCGCTGTATTGAAGGATTTCACTTGTTGTTATCATTTATCACCTATTTAAGCCTGTCAAATCACAACACGATCTAGCTTTTAGAATATAAAACTTTTTTTTAAGTAAGAAATTGGTATTTTGAATATCTATCAGAAGAAAAATAAAATCTAATAAGCCAGGTTTAAATTTTTTTGATGTTGACTCTTTGAGGTGAAGAGGAGTTTTTCCCCCTTCAGTTTGCACAGCACAATGTGTGTAAGACTATTCACCCCTTCCCTCCCAGGGAACCTTTTTCCTTGGCCCCATTCGCAGATAAACAGATTCAAATATGCAGTCATCTTTACGTGGGCCTCACTCTCTTCAGCTCCAAAGGGCAAGACAGGCTGCTCGGACCAAACTGTACCTCGTAAGTATAACAAGTGTGCATCAAAATGTTATGAATTACCATGCATGTGCCTTCAGTTCCAATTTCCTATTTGCCATTGAAACGTTTTGATACTTCTTTGCTGTGTTTGCTTCTGGATTTTCCCCTACAAAAAGTAGTCCCTGGATTTATTTAATACTTGTGAAAATATTCGACGAACTATAGTCAAATTACAGGTGTTAACACGAGTACTCATAATGGGGTTACAGTGCATTCCTTTTGAATAATCTGATTACAGTTTACAGCGTAAGAAGTAACATTTTACTCTCTGACTCTGCAAGTTGCTCATAACTTTCAACCAAAGTGATTCATCAGTTAAATTTCCCAAAATCAAAGGTTTTTCTGAAAAGGCCATGTGAGATGCAGCCAGTGATTAGAGCGACAAGGGAACTCGGGTTCCCCGTCACCCCTTCCTTTGGGAAACGCGGGCAAGGGGGAGGGGGAGTGGACAAGTGCTAAACCAAATGTACCACTTAACCCTATAGTATACCCCTCTGCCATATGGTGGTTCAGTGGTTCAATTGAACATCAAAGTGGTTCAGTAAAACATTGAAAATAAGTCTGGCCATATTGAAAGTGTTTTACTTCTCAAAAACTTCCCCTCCAAAAACAGGAAAATCGTTCCATTTGTTTATTCCTGGCACACCATCATCGAGAGTTCCCCATGTTATGAATGTCTCCCATTTTGCCCTTCACCCCACCCCCATCTTGGTGCTCTTACTCTGATATGAGTTCTGCTTGATATGATTGTCCGTTTTGAGCACTGGATACAATTTGTTCTCATTTTCACATTTATAAATCCTTATCTGCTCGAAGGAAAAGGTAATATATTGCATTGTTCGAAACAATGGAAAACCATTGATTTGCTGCTTCGTTCTCAAACAGCCATGTTGCCGTTCGTTACTCCTTCCTCCAACCACTCAAATTAAACAAGAGTGGAATTATCAAAAATAATAACCCCCCAAAACACTTATTTCGAACACCAAACTAACAATGTATAATTTAGCAATGGAACAAAGTACAGAGCACTCAAACTATATTAATTTTAAGCAGTCAATGAGCAGTTGGCTTTGTAGTGTCAATACATTCTACTCTGACATGGGCTTCACTGGCAGTTCTCAGCTTCACCGATAAAGATACATACAATCAATCAGATTGTCTGTGACCACAAAGCCTATCGTTGTGAAGGAACTACTGCTGGGCATGTGGTTGCAATGACAAACACCAAAAAGACATGAAGTACGACAGCAGCTGCTTCAAGTGACCTTCAAATGGATTTAATTTAAAAAAAACAAAAACATTTGTGTGACAGAGACAGGGAAATGGGGGAGAGTGGTTTTACCCACAGCTTTTTTTCTCTGGGCGAATCGGGAACAGGGCATGCAGTTCAATTTCCCAACGCTGTTGGTAGTGATGGGTTGCAGTGCTGCTGCAGAAAGCCAATGTGAATGCACTAAACAGCTACAACTGCTGGAGCTCAATCTGGCAAGGGACCAAAATGAATAAATGTGCAGGTAATGTGGGCTGGCAGGATGGCGTATAGGTACAGACACTCACTCGCCTCTAAGCTGTTGCAATTAAAGATCCCACGGTGTCCATCGCAAAGAGTCGGTGAGCTATTTCCGGCACCCTAAACAAATTCCTGCCCTAACCTACAGAGGGCATTGCATCAGCTCAGCCATTGATGATACTCGCAGCCATGTGATACATATAAAAGAAGAAGAAGAAGAAGCCTTACTAAGATTCTTGTAAAAAACATTGCAAAATAAGAAACTCGTCGAGCATGAACTCTCAAGCTGAGTGTGGCCACGAGTCCCTCGTATGATTTCCAGGCTTTGGATGGTGCTGAGCTTCCCCTTGGTGGGATATGACTGATCCTCCTTATGACATGATATGGCCAATCAAGGTCATTCAATGGTATTATGACATCTTGGAAGATACCGTGGAGCCACTCTGTTTGCTCGGGCACATCAGCGGCATGCAAGCCACGTGAATACTCGTTTTGTAATTGACAGGGACATCCAACTCTGTCTTTTCAAAATACAAGGAAATCTAACACAGGTGGAGACCATTCAGCCCATCATGCCTGCGTAAACACCACACTAATTTATCTACACAAGATCCAAGGAAGAAAATGCCAATTTTTAAATTTTATTTATTTATTTATGTTTATTTTAAGTTTTTGTAGTTTTTATTTTCTTTTTCTTCTTCCCCTCATGGGAGGGGGCATGGGCTTGGTTAAAAACACACAACATCAACCACACACCAACCCTTGACAAGAAACCCCACAACAGCACTCCGTACACATACACACAATCACCCATCAATGCTCAAACTACCTAAAAGTCTTACCACATCCCCATACCCCTCTATCTCCATAACTTCCAGGAACCTATCTAATTCTAATTTAAACTTATCTACTTTTTCTGCTGCCACTACCTTTCCAGGGAGGCCATTCCATGCATTAACTACTCTTTGAGTAAAAGTCCCCTGCCTTGCTACCATCTTAACTCTCCTCTTCTTTACTCTCAAGCTATGGCCCTGGTCCTATCACTGTCTACTCTGTTGAATAATTAATCTGCACTATTTATCGATACCTTTCATTATCTTAAACATCTCCATCATATCTCCTTGTAACCACCTCCTTTCTCGTGAATAAATCCCTGTCTCCTTCAGCCGCCCCTCATAGCTGAATCTACCTCGGCCCGGACGGAATCAATCTAGTAGCCCTGCGCTGAACCCTCTCTATGGCATCTATGGCCTTCTGGAACTGTGGTGACCAAAACTGCACACAATATTCTAGATGTGGCCC
>CM068959.1:39923400-39934602 GCA_035128595.1 Eptatretus atami | reverse complement strand
CCCCTCCCTGAAGGACGACAGCACACTTTGCCCTCCCTGTGAAGCATCAAGGTGACGGTCTGTCGTCGGACCCAGATCCATCGTGGATCAAATCCACATTATGTACTTCGTGCAGGGGTGTTGAAAATGTTCAAGGAACAAGATACTCACAAGAATCCAAATCACAGGAAATGATAAATAAATAAATAAACAAACAAAAAAGTGCAACCTTGAGGCAAACACATCGATGAACAAATTAATAAAATACATTTATTTATTTATTTATTTACTTGCTAATTACATGCTTCACAAAAACAAAATGCTGGCCATCGATGCATCTTGGACTATTGTCTGTCTATATCGCGAGTACGAGGTTCGTATCGAACTTCTTGAATCGCTCTCATGCTTTCACAGGTGAGAACTCAGCCAGTCAACAATCCTGAGCAATAATACAAAACGCTAAGCGACACCTGATCAGGGATCAAAAGGTTCGCGGTTCGTAGATCCAAACAGTTGTATTTATAAAAGCAAAAAGACTACTATTAGCAAATTAACCTTCAATCGAGATTTTTTTTGTTTTTCCGAATATTTCCAATAAATTGCAATATTCACCTTTGAACTGATTGATGAATCTTGATAGTTTAACAGTTGCATTCTCATTTCGCATCTGTGAACTTTCCGATAAGGTGTGGATATAAATATATATATTATATATATATATATATATATATATATATATATATATATATATATATATATTGTGTGCTTCCATACAAAGCGGAATTCACGCCAATTCTCAGATGGTGTTCAAGTTGGATGTTTCCAAATGGAATCGCAAACACATTTGTAAAATCGACAGTGCATTTGTGCAACAGTTTGTTGTCCGTGTTGTTGGCGCGATGAACCTTGGGACGCGACATCAAACCCTTAGCCACAGACACGGTTCGTCACCAAAGCTGTCTGTTCGGCCCCCTGCACCACATAGATAAGGGCAGCAACGAACTAGAGATGCGGAAAACGTCCATTTTAACCGCCTTTGCATCCCCGCCGAGGCACGCCGTCATCACCGAAGCAGTATCCCAGCCAGCCTCTCCGCGCGAAAATATAGGGATATGGGATTTGAGTCAAGAATAAAAATTAAAGCGGAATGTCGCCTTTCAAAATTTGTGAATTCACAGCTCCAAGCTCCGGACAAGGCTTGGTCTGCTGCTCCGGACCGCAATCCCAGTGGAAAGTGGACACAAGGGCCGAGCGCTGAACCGATAATCATCTGTCGCTAAATCTTCAATTTCCGAACAGGCGCGCGTTTCCTTTGAGCGAGAAACAGAATTTATATTGTTCATGTTTGGTGCTTTAAGCGGACTCGAGGCGCCAATGTCGCGGCTCGTGCGGTGCGCGTGAGCAGGGCGCGTTCCCCGAACAGCGGGAACCGCGAGCTCGTTCCGCCGATAGGGCGCACCCGGCGAGCTCGCCGATTGCGCGGTTCCTTCAGAGCAACCGTGCTGTTCTTATGCGTGTACAATACGTACATGCGAATGATCCTTCAGACGAATGTTAAAGTTTCAGGTTGGAATCCCGACGCGCCCCATTCCTCCCCGTGCCCCGTTGCAGCAGCACGCAACGTTGGGAGTGCGGATGACGCGTCCTCTGTACGAGTACGCGATGGGACCCACCGAGGTACCCGCCGCGGGACGTCGACTGCCTGCTCGGGTGGATCGACAATATAGATCGACACGGTCGGAATTGGGAAGGGGCACGGAATCATCATCATTAATAATAATAATAATAATAATAATAATTAATACTCGACTCTCAGCGAAAGGAAGTGGCTGGTGTACCTCTTCGATTATATATACTGTGACATCAGCGTTATCGATTAGTCAAAACCAAAGACTGTTTATCCATCATTTACAGAGTATGCACCCGACTACCCATAATGCTCCAAAGGTATACCCGTCATTATTCAAACCCTTTAGTGCAACAGACTAAGGAAGGACTCGCGAACATGATTCACCAGATTAGAGAAGCAAGTTCGAATCAGAGTGCGTTTGAACCCCACCCCAGCCTTCCCCTCCCCTTCCCCCACCCCTTCCTTCCATAACGGCCCAAAAACAAGGATTATAATATTGTATCAACTTACTACAGCGTACAATGAATGCTGTTGTACATCGTCACGTGATGCACATGAAAGTTCGCAGGTAAAGTAATTAAGTGCAATATCTTAAGCTCTGTTTGTTTGTTCGCGTTTAGTTTCATTGAAAAAAAAAAACAAAAAAACCAACCTTTCGGATTATGGTCAAACGGTTTATCTAAACTCCGGGCCAGGTATTACTCAATAACTATGATTATTGGAGCAATACGTGCTGTCTTGTAGTTTGATTAACAGGTGCTCTCACTGGTAGCCATGAAAGGGCACGTTCCAGGAGGTTTGATAAAACAAAACCACCCCATCGGTTAAAACAACACCAATTCGTCTCTGCCTGGTCTTTTGCGACGACTACTGTGCTTAAAACAAACAAAAAATATAGAACCACAACGTTTCCCAAATACTTTAGCCAATCACCAAGCGTGTAATATATATATATATATATATATATATATATATATATATATATATATATATATATATATATATATATATATATATACGGTATATATAAAATACCGAGTTTGTATGATTAATAGGGGGAAAAAAATATTCCCTTACTGTGACCATTAATATCTATTTTTAACATTTTTAGAACGTTTGCGGTTCCTGGATTGGTGTCTGTATCTCGTTCCGAGAACTTTCTGAACGGCCCTTTTGGCTGACTGAGTACACCTGTGGAATATTATTGCAGGTTCGGGGCGAGGAGACCCTTCCCGCACGAGTTCAGAACACGTTTCAAACTTCCCCGTCTTCTTTTCATTCCCTCCAAACCCACAAGCAAACACAAGTACCGAACACGTGGTTAGAAAATGTCGATTGCTTTCTTTTATAACTTTGTCAACAACACCGAGCGCAACTCTAAGCAATTACAGCGACCGCATGAAAGAAGCCTAAAAGGCTTAGCGGCTTCTCAGAAACCGCGTCTAGTGTGTACCAGTGGGGGTTGGTGGGCAGCGGAGTTACGGAGCTTTGATTATTTCATCGTCAGCATAGCGGGTAGAGACAGCGGCACGCGGGAAGATCAGCGGCGTGCGGGTAGGGTCGGAAACGCGTGGGTATGGAAGGTGGCGTGCAGAAGGGTCGGCAACGCGCGGGTATGGCAGGCGGTGCGCGGTAGGGGTGGTGGTGCGCGGGTATGGTCGATGGTGCACAGGAAGAGTGGCAGCGCGTGGGTAGGGTTGGCAACGCGTGGGTATGGCAAGTGGTGTGCAGACATTGCAGGCGGTGCGCAGGTAGGGTCAATGGTGCGTGGGTAGGGTCGATAGTATGCGGGGAGAGTGGCGACATGCAGGTAGGGTCAACGGCACACGGGTAGGGTCGGCGGCGTGCAGGTGGGGTCGATGGCGCGCGCGGGTAGCATCGGCGATGCGCAGACGTGCGTCATCGATCCGTGTAATCGCGACGTTCATTACGGGGAGAATAATATGAATTTGTGGGTTAACATGGGGTCGGTTTTAGCGGGAACGGCAGGGACTTCTCAGCCTGGGTGAAAGGGAAGGAGGGTCGGGGTGGATCGGGAAGTAAAAATCCCGAATACCCATCCGTCAATTGTCATCAATGAGTGTGTGGGGAGAGTGTGGGCGAGCAGAAGGCTACGTGAGCAGCGGCTTCGTTTCAATGGGAGAGCAGAATTTCTGGAATACCGCCTCACTGGTGGACCCCGCCAGAATAGCATTTGCTTCTCACCAAGTTCACATTTACTTCTCTGCACTCAAGTTCACTAACTGACGGATGACGTCGTGCCGACGTCACATCACATTTTGTTTTTAAAAGTTGATAACTGAAACAGGAGTGAGGCTTATGCATCACAGCCAAATTACGCTATTTGTTTGTTTTCCTTGAATATTTGATGATTCCTTAATATGTGCCCATGTTGTCGTTGTCACTGCATGAAATGGATCCAAATGGCTGCAGGTAACCCCAGGAGGTAACCTTGTCGTAGTTAAACATCAAACCGGTTGTTTTTGGTATTCAGGTGAACGTGAACACCTGGCTACACGTTTATATGCACAACGTACACGACAGACACACGTGCTATCTCCGAATGACTGCATATGTTGTCTGTAAGTGCGACGGTTGATCAGTAAGTCCGTCGTGGCCTACCAGAGCAATGGAAAAAATAAACAAATGGAATTTCTCGCTTTGGGGCTTAAACTTTTTGCTGTTGTTAAAAGACGATAATGTACATACTGATCACCCCGTAGAAATGCGATGAACGAAATGCTGCCTTTTTGGGACAATGTACCGAGTACATGCAATAGGTGATACCAGTTATATCGAGTTTATATGTAGCATGAAGGTATGAATCCTTCCAGAACTTGTGACCATCATTCAATATACAGTTGTTTGTTTCTCCTGTGATAGCATCCAATCCCCTTAAACTCACAACACCTGATTAATTGGATCATCGGGAATAATATACAATTCTGCAAAAGGTGAAGTTCGGTAACACGTAACATAAATTTGGATCCAGTTCATCAAGGCGTCATGTACTCGGACCTTTAGCATGCTCTGAGAGAAGGTCTCTTCGAGACGAGACCTGACTCATTGCAAGTATATATTTGGTGAATGCCGGGTATTGTGACATCAGAAATGATTCACTTTATATCACAAATAACACATTTGATGTCATAAACAAACCGACTTATCTCACAAAAAATAACCGTTATGCTCTGAACAATGCACTTCACATCACAAACAATACTTCCACCCGACCTCCCAAACTTTACATCACAAACAATACACTCGCTCCACAATGCAAATAAGTAACGTTATGCCACATACAATGCATGCTATGTTAAAAACAATGCACTTCACATCACAAACAATATACTCACCTCACATCACAAACAATAAACCTTATTCCAGTAACAATGCACTTTAGGGTTAAGAACATGCACTTCACATCACAAACAATACACTCACTTTACACCACAAACAATACATCTTATTCTAGGAAAACAATGCACTTTGGGGTTAACCCTTAAGTGCATTGTTCCTGGCATAAGGTTTATTGTTTGTGGTGTAAGTGAGTATTGTTTGTGATATGAAGTGCGTTGTTTTTAACCCTAAAATGTGTTGTTCCTGGCATAAGGTTTATTGTTTGTGGTGTAAGTGAGTGTATGGTTTGTGATATGAAGTGCGTTGTTTTTACCCCAAAATGCATTGTTCTTGGCATAAGGTTTATTGTTTGTGATGAGTGAGTGTATTGTTTGTGACGTGTAGTGGGTTGTTTTTTTTTACTCTAAAGTGCATTGTTCCTGGCATAAGGTTTATTGTTTGTGATGAGTGAGTGTATTGTTTGTGACGTGAAGTGGGTTGTTTTTTTTACCCTAAAGTGCATTGTTCCTGGCATAAGGTTTATTGTTTGTGATGTGAAGTGACAGTATTGCTTGTGATGTGAAGTGCGTTGTTTTTAACCAGAAAGTGCATTGTTCCTGGCATAAGGTTTATTGTTTATCACATAGAGTGAGTGTATTGTTTGTGATGTGAAGTGCATGTTCTTAAAAACAACGCACGACACATCACAAACAATACACTCACTCTACACCACAAACAATAAACCTTATGCGAGGAACAACACACTTTAGGGTTAAAAACAATGCACTCACTTTACACCACAAATAATATGCCTTATGCCAGGAACAATGTACTCAATAATCACAAACGATAAACCTTATACCACGAACAATGCCCTTTATATTAAGACTAGTGCGGGCCCGTACGTGCGTGCCCGTACGTGCTTGCCCGTACTTGCGTGCCCGTACGTGCAAAAAAAAAAAAAGAATTTAGAAAATGATGTACCTGATATTAAGGGTTCAGGTAAAATGGAGATACTGTACTTGATATTAAGAGGTTCAGGTAGAAATGGAGTTACCTGAATTAAGGGTTCAGGTGGAAATGGAGGTACCTGATATTAAGAGTCAGGTGGAAATGAAGGACCTAATATAAGAGTTCAGGTGGAAATGGAAGTACCTGATATTAAGAGTTCAGGTAGAAATGGAGGAACCTCATGTTAAGGGTTCAGGTAGAAATGTTAGGTACCTGATTTTAAGGGTTCAGGTATAAATGGAGGCACCTGATATTAAGAGCTCGGATAAGAAACGTAATATTGGGAGCAGCTAAATGAAAGTGGAGGTGTCTGAAGGTTGTGGACGTAAGTTAGGCGAGCTGAACATGACTGCAAAAAAAAAGATACGATTGGAAGAGTACGTACACTCGGCTTTACCCGTTCAATACCCCCTCCGCACTACACCCTGCCAGCATACCCCACTCTCCGTTGCTAAAACTGCGCTGCGCTATCCCCATCGACAATCCAAGCAATCATGCCAGATTCAGGGCGGGACCTTAGGAGGGGCACCCGACGCAAATGAGAGGTCAGTCGGACGCTGCGATCCCATAGGCTCAAGTAAGCGTGATATGAGCCACGTCATTCACGCTATATATTTGCCAGAGAAGCCAAACTCTCCAATCCGCCTAAACAGGCGGCGAGTTCAGTTGTGGAGTGTAGGAGAAAGCGAGTAGCAAAACAAGACGTTAGCATAAAAGTGCACATCTCACCAAACGATCATGTCCGCTGACTATATGTATGAGCTCAAGCATAGTCCCTCCCAAAGCTCGAGCGTGTTCGTTTACTCGAAGATGTTTTTCGTAACGTTCTCGAGATCTTGCGAGGTGCAGCAGTGGGCGTATTATTACGCAAAGAAAAGCGGCACCAAGGCCGATGTGGGGTGGGGGTGACAAAAAAGGAAGAACTTCAATCGAGCTGCACATTCCCGACCAGACGATAAGGCGGTTCAGCAGTGTATACCTGCAGGATAAGAACCAAAGCGACGATCCGATGACGAAGTGCTTAAAAAAACATTCGCGAACCAGAGGCGATAGAGTTTGGTCAAAACGCACGGGCCAGTGATCGTGGCGCAAGTTTTTTCCTCTGATGCGCCAGCTGGGAATGGCAGCGGAGCTCCCGCTGAGCTCAGAGCTGCCCACCAGCCCTTTAGCCATGGAATACGTAAAGATTTCGACCTCATGAAGTTCGAAGTGAAGAAGGAGCCGGGAATGGAGCGTGCAGCTCTCGCGTGCAGCCACTGCCGCAGCCGCTGCTTCAATGGCCGCGAGCGCCGGCGAAGTAACGGTCGTTGGTGCATCAGAGCATCCGGGTGCCGGATCTCCACCCGCGGTGGCTGCATCCGTTTAGGCTCCATCTCTTCAACTCCGTGTAGTTCCGTGCCCTCGTCGCCGAGCCTCAGCCCTGGGACCGATACAAGGGGTCACCTGGAGGAGTTCTACTGGATGAACGGCTACGGTACGCAGCATCCGCAGCATCAGCAGGAGCACCACCACCACCAGCAGCAGCATCAGCAACAGCAGCACCCTCACGGGCTGCATCCAGCGCAGCAACAGCAACAGCAGATGACCGCCGACGCGTTGGTCTAACCCCCGAGGATGCGTGGAGGCGCTCATCAACGCTCAGCACGGAGCCTCCCTGCACGCGGTTCGAAGGATTCCGCACGGGCGCGCCCGCACCAGCACGTGTACCTGCATGAAGAGCTTCCGCAGCACACCCACCACACCACGGACTTAACCATCATCAGCAGCAGCACGCGCATCACAACAACCATGCGGAGCAGCAGCATCCCGGGGCGACACCGCGCACCATCCGCATCACCCGCACGTGCACCATCCGCCACGCGCAAGGGCCTGGCGCGCATTCGCACTCGGTGCAGGTGGACGATCGCTTCACGGACGACATCAACTTGTGTCCATGTCAGTGAGGGAGCTAAACCGGCAACTTCGTGGTTTCAGCAAAGAGGAGGTCCTCCGGCTCAAGCAGAAGCGGCGCACACTCAAAAATCGCGGCTACGCGCAGTCCTGCCGCCATAAGCGCGTGCAGCAGCGGCATCTGCTGGAGAAACGAAAAGACGGACCTGCAACGGCAAGTGGAGAACCTGCGGGTCGAGCTGCGGCGCCTCGCCCGTGAGAGGGACGCGTACAAAGCGCGTTGCGAGCGCCTCGCCGCGGTGTGCCAACGGGCCGAGAGACCCGGTTCCCCAGGCCGGCCCCGGGATGCTTCACCCATCTACTTCGCGTGATCTGCGCACCGTGGCGGTACGTGTTGCTCATCGCACATGAGTCGGAGATTCCCTCTATATTTATCTTCTCCGCGTCTGTGATAACCAACTTGTGCACCATCTATACATTAAAACGCTATCAATGTCCTATGACCTTTGTACAAGTTCCTTTAGCTGCACTTGTGTCTACATAAAGCCGTGGGGTCAGACACGAGTATGAAAAACAACTGTACAGAAAGCACAATCATATAATTGGTGTACAATTACAGACGAAGAGATGTATAGATTAGGCAGATATTATGTTGCATATACAACATTATAAGGAGCTGCCAAGAAGCACTTTATACTCATCGGCTCCGGCACACGTCACCCGGCACGACCCTTACGCGGTATAGTTGGCCACAGTCCAGGATGCAACATCTCTCCCCTATCCCGACGACGAGTCCTATGCGCATCTTGGCCAGAGCAATTCAGCAATCTTTTGTTTTACCTCAATTTCTAGAGCATCGGTGCTGCCGAAGTAGTCTCTATACGCAGAGAATCCACTGTGTGGTTTGCCATTACCATTCCACTGGTACTCATGGCAAGAATATACAATTTGAACAAGGGACTAGCATATAAACATATACTTTTCAAACGCAGTCATGGAATGCTTTAAAGTGAACCACCGAAAAGCTGGAGTAGACAAGACAGACGGTTAAGCTCCCCATCCGAAGGGCGGTGCACCATACTTGCCTAAAAATCTCCAGGATGACAGTTCATAGCCGGGTCAGAAATCGAGCCCAGAGAAGTAGCTCAAAGGCGACTGCACTATACTTACTACGATCTCCCTTGACAGCTCGGTCTTCTCAAGCCGTCACAGCCTTTACACACTTGGACACAAATGTAGTCTTGTTGTTCACTTCATATAATGTCTGTTCCTGTTATGAAAGCACTTTATTTGTTAAACAAATTGCATTGTTCAGAGTATAAACTACATTGTTCGTGACATAAAACGTTTGTTGTCTGCGAAGTAGAGTGAGTGTGTGGTTCCTGACATAAAGTTTGTTTGTGATGTCGAGCAAGTATTGTTTGTGATACAGAGTGAGTATTGTTTGTGACGTGAAGTGCATTGTTCTTAACATAACATGCATTTTGTTCCAGCACAAGGTTTATTGTTTGTGATGTTGAGTGATGTATACCGTTGTTGACATAAAGTGCATTGTTCTTAACCATTTGAACCCTGAGCCCTTGGACTTTCGACTCCCCCACCCTGTGCTCCCTGGAGAAAAATCGGCCGCTTGGATCTATGGAGGCTTGAGTAGCGGCTGGTAAATCGGCTGCTCGGATATATGGAGTTTGAGTAGTGGCTGGTAAATCAGCGCTCGGTATATGGAGGTTGAGTAGCGGCTGGAAATCGGCCGCTGGGTATATGAGTTTGAGTAGCGGCTGGTAAATCGGCCGCTCAGTATATGGAGTTTGAATAGTGGCTGGTAAAACAGCCGCTCAGGTATGTGGAGGTTTGAATAGTGGCTGGTAAAACAGCCGCTCAGGTATATGGAGGTTGAATAGTGGCTGGTAAACCGGTCGCTCAGGTATATGGAGGTTTGAATAGTGGCTGGTAAAACAGCCACTCAGGTATATGGAGGTTTGAATAGTGGCTGGAAACGGTCGCAAGCGGTATATGGAGGTTTGAATAGTGGCTGGTAAAACAGCCGCTCGGGTATATGGAGAGTTTGCATAGTGGCTGGTAAACCGGTCGCTTCAGGTATATGGAGGTTTTAATAGTGGCTGGTAAACGCCGCTCGGATATATGGAGGTTTGAATACGGCTGGAAACCGCGCCGCTCGGGTATATGGAGGTTTGAATAGTGGCTGGGAAAACTGGTCGCTCAGGTATATGGAGGTTTGCATCGTGGCTGTTAAACGGTCGCTCAGGTATATGGAGGTTTGAATAGTGGCTGGTAAACGGTCGCTCGGGTATAATGAGGTTGAATAGCAGCTGGGAAACGACCGCTCGGTATATGGAGGTTTGAATAGTGGCTGGGAAACCGGTCGCTCAGGTATATGAGTGTTTGAATAGTGGCTGGTAAACCGGTCGCTCGGGTATATGGAGGTTTGAATAGCAGCTGGGAAACCGACCGCTCGGGTATATGGAGGTTTGAATAGTGGCTGGGAAACCGGTCGCTCAGGTATATGGAGTTTGAATAGCGGCTGGGAAACTGGTTCGCTCAGGTATATGGAGGTTTGAATAGCGGCTGGGAAACCGGTCGCTCAGGTATATGGAGGTTTGAATAGCGGCTGGGAAACTGGCTGCTCAGGTACATGGAGGTTTGAATAGCAGTTCGTAATCCGGTCCCTCGGGTATATGAAGGTTTGAATAGTGGCTGGTAAACTGGCGCTCAGGTATATGGAGGTTTGAATCGCGGCTGGTAAACGGTCGCTCGGGTACATGGAGATTTGAATAGCAGTTCGTAAACCGGTCGCTCGGGTATATGGAGGTTTGAATAGTGGCTGGTAAACCGGTCGCTCAGGTATGTGGAGGTTTGAATAGCAGTTCATAAACTGGTTGCTTGGGTATATGGAGGTTTGAATAGCGGCTGGGAAACCGGTCGCTCGGGTTCAAAGGGTTAACAGAAGGTGCATCGTCTATCTATAATTCCAGCAATCTCTGTGTGTGTGTGTCTGTGTGTCTGTCTGCGACCGCTGTTCTCGACAACCACTGGTCCGATCTCATTGAAACTTGCCAGGTATATTGCTGGGGCCCTGAGTATGTGCCTTTTCAAGGTTTGATATTAATCGGACAAGTGGTTCCCAAGTTATGGCCATTTATTTACCAAACCAATGACAGGACACGTTGCTATGACATTACGATTGAAGTCACAATTCTTCTTCTTCTATTTTTTTTTTTTGCACGTACGGCCACGCACTTATGGGCACGCATGTACGGGCACGCAAGTACGGGCACGCGAGAGCGAAGGAACGGCCTGTGTGGTTGTTGTTTCTGGTACGCGGTTTGAAAGCT
>CM068959.1:39898246-39923375 GCA_035128595.1 Eptatretus atami | reverse complement strand
CACACACACACAGAGATTGCTGGAATTATAGATAGACGATGCACCTTCTGTTAACCCTTTGAACCCGAGCGACCGGTTTCCCAGCCGCTATTCAAACCTCCATATACCCAAGCAACCAGTTTATGAACTGCTATTCAAACCTCCACATATCCTGCAGCGACCGGTTTACCAGCCACTATCAAACCTCCATATACCGAGCGACCGGTTTACGACTGCTATTCAAACTCCCATTACCTGGAGCGACCGTTTACCAGCCGCGATTCAAACCTCCATATACCTGAGCGCCGTTTACCAGCCACTATTCAAACCTCATATACCGAGGGCCGGTTAACGAACTGCTATTCAAACCTCCATTACCTGGCAGGCCGTTTCCCAGCCGCTATTCAAACCTCCATATACCTGGCGCCGGTTTCCCAGCCCTATTCAAACCTCCATTACCTGAGCGGCCGTTTCCCAGCCGCTATTCAAACCTCCATATACCTGAGCGCGGTTTCCAGCCACTATTCAAACCTCCATATACCCGAGCGGCGGTTTCCCAGCCTATTCAAACCTCCATATACCGGAGCGCGCGGTTTACCAGCCACTATTCAAACCTCCATATACCTGGCGCCGGTTTCCCAGCCACTATTCAAACCTCCATATACCGAGCGGCGTGTTCCCAGCGCTATTCAAACCTCCATATACCTGAGCGCCGGTTTACCAGCCACTATTCAAACCTCCATATACCTGAGCGCCGTTTACAGCCACGATTCAAACCTCCATATACCTGAGCGCCGTTTCCCAGCCACTATTCAAACCTCCATATACCGAGCGGCCGGTTTCCCAGCCGTATTCAAACCTCCATATATCCGAGCGGCGTTTAGCGCAGCCACTATTAAAACCTCCATATACCTAAGCGACCGGTTTACCAGCCACTATGCAAACCTCCATATACCCGAGCGGCTGTTTTACCAGCCACTATTCAAACCTCCATATACCTGTGCGACCGGTTTCCCAGCCACTATTCAAACCTCCATATACCTGAGTGGCTGTTTTACCAGCCACTATTCAAACCTCCATATACCTGAGCGACCGGTTTACCAGCCACTATTCAAACCTCCATATACCTGAGCGGCTGTTTTACCAGCCACTATTCAAACCTCCACATACCTGAGCGGCTGTTTTACCAGCCACTATTCAAACCTCCATATACCTGAGCGGCCGATTTACCAGCCGCTACTCAAACCTCCATATACCCCAGCGGCCGATTTTCCAGCCGCTACTCAAACCTCCATATAACCGAGCGGCTGATTTACCAGCCACTACTCAAACCTCCATATATCCGAGCAGCCGATTTACCAGCCGCTACTCAAGCCTCCATAGATCCAAGCGGCCGGATTTTTCTCCAGGGAGCACAGGGTGGGGGAGTCGAAAGTCCAAGGAGCTCAGGGTTCAAATGGTTAAGAACAATGCACTTTATGTCACAAACGGTATACATCACTCAACATCACAAACAATAAACCTTGTGCTGGAAACAATGCATGTTATGTTAAGAACAATGCACTTCACGTCACAAACAATACTCACTCTGTATCACAAACAATACACTTGCTCGACATCACAAACAAACTTTATGTCAGGAACCACACACTCACTCTACTTCGCAGACAACAAACGTTTTATGTCACGAACAATGTAGTTTATACTCTGAACAATGCAATTTGTTTAACAAATAAAGTGCTTTCATAACAGGAACAGACATTATATGAAGTGAACAACAAGACTACATTTGTGTCCAAGTGTGTAAAGGCTGTGACGGCTTGAGAAGACCGAGCTGTCAAGGGAGATCGTAGTAAGTATAGTGCAGTCGCCTTTGAGCTAACTTCTCTGGGCTCGATTTCTGACCCGGCTATGAACTGTCATCCTGGAGATTATTAGGCAAGTATGGTGCACCGCCCTTCGGATGGGGAGCTTAAGCCGTCTGTCTTGTCTACTCCAGCTTTCGGTGGTTCACTTTAAAGCATTCCATGACTGCGTTTGAAAAGTATATGTTTATATGCTAGTCCCTTGTTCAAATTGTATATTCTTGCCATGAGTACCAGTGGAATGGTAATGGCAAACCACACAGTGGATTCTCTGCGTATAGAGACTACTTCGGCAGCACCGATGCTCTAGAAATTGAGGTAAAACAAAAGATGCTGAATTGCTCTGCCAAGATGCGCATAGGACTCGTCGTCGGGATAGGGGAGAGATGTTGCATCCTGGGACTGTGGCCAACTATACCGCGTAAGGGTCGTGCCGGGTGACGTGTGCCGGGACCGATGAGTATAAAGTGCTTCTTGCAGCTCCCTTATAATGTTGTATATGCAACATAATATCTGCCTAATCTATACATCTCTTCGTCCTGTAATTGTACACCAATTATATGAATTGTGCTTTCTGTACAGTTGTTTTTCATACTCGTGTCTGACCCCACGGCTTTATGGAGACACAAAGTGCAGCTAAAAGGAACTTGTACAAAGGTCATAGGACATTGATACGTTTTAATGTATAGATGGTGCACAAGTTGGTTATCACAGACGGCGAGAAGATAAATATAGAGGGAATCTCCGACTCATGTGCGATGAGCAACACGTACCGCCACGGTGCGCAGATCACGCGAAGTAGATGGGTGAAGCATCCCGGGGCCGGCCTGGGGAACCGGGTCTCTCGGCCCGTTGGCACACCGCGGCGAGGCGCTCGCAACGCGCTTTGTACGCGTCCCTCTCACGGGCGAGGCGCGCCAGCTCGACCCGCAGGTTCTCCACTTGCCGTTGCAGGTCCGTCTTTTCGTTCTCCAGCAGATGCCGCTGCTGCACGCGCTTATGGCGGCAGGACTGCGCGTAGCCGCGATTTTTGAGTGTGCGCCGCTTCTGCTTGAGCCGGAGGACCTCCTCTTTGCTGAAACCACGAAGTTGCCGGTTTAGCTCCCTCACTGACATGGACACAAGTTGATCGTCCGTGAAGCGATCGTCCACCTGCACCGAGTGCGAATGCGCGCCAGGCCCTTGCGCGTGCGGATGGTGCACGTGCGGGTGATGCGGATGGTGCGCGTGTGTCGCCCCGGGATGCTGCTGCTCCGCATGGTTGTTGTGATGCGCGTGCTGCTGCTGATGATGGTTAAGTCCGTGGTGGTGGTGGTGTGCTGCGGAAAGCTCTTCATGCAGGTACACGTGCTGGTGCGGCGCGCCCGTGCGGAATCCTTCGAACCCGTGCAGGGAGGCTCCGTGCTGAGCGTTGATGAGCGCCTCCACCGCATCCTCGGGGGTTAGACCCAACGCGTCGGCGGTCATCTGCTGTTGCTGTTGCTGCGCTGGATGCAGCCCGTGAGGGTGCTGCTGTTGCTGATGCTGCTGCTGGTGGTGGTGGTGCTCCTGCTGATGCTGCGGATGCTGCGTACCGTAGCCGTTCATCCAGTAGAACTCCTCCAGGTGACCCCTTGTATCGGTCCCAGGGCTGAGGCTCGGCGACGAGGGCACGGAACTACACGGAGTTGAAGAGATGGAGCCTAAACGGATGCAGCCACCGCGGGGTGGAGATCCGGCACCCGGATGCTCTGATGCACCAACGACCGTTACTTCGCCGGCGCTCGCGGCCATTGAAGCAGCGGCTGCGGCAGTGGCTGCACCGAGAGCTGCACGCTCCATTCCCGGCTCCTTCTTCACTTCGAACTTCATGAGGTCGAAATCGTTTACGTATTCCATGGCTAAAGGGCTGGTGGGCAGCTCTGAGCTCAGCGGGAGCTCCGCTGCCATTCCCAGCTGGCGCATCAGAGGAAAAAACTTGCGCCACGATCACTGGCCCGTGCGTTTTGACCAACTCTATCGCCTCTGGTTCGCGAATGTTTTTTAAGCAACTTCGTCCATCGGATCGTCGCTTTGGTTCTTATCCTGCAGGTATACACTGCTGAACCGCCTTATCGTCTGGGTCGGGAATGTGCAGCTCGATTGAAGTTCTTCCTTTTTGTCACCCCCCCACCCCCCACTCGGCCTTGGTGCCGCTTTTCTTTGCGTAATAATACGCACCACTGCCTGCACCTCGCAAGATCTCGAGAACGTTACGAAAACATCTTCGAGTAAACGAACACGCTCGAGCTTTGGGGAGGGACTATGCCTTGAGCTCATACAATATAGTCAGCGGACATGATCGTTTGGTGAGATGTGCACTTTTATGCTAACGTCTTGTTTTGCTACTCGCTTTCTCCTACACTCCACAACTGAACTCGCCGCCCTGTTTAGGCGGATTGGAGAGTTTGGCTTCTCTCGGCAAATATATAGCGTGAATGACGTCGGCTCATATCACGCTTACTTGAGCCTATGGGATCGCAGCGTCCGACTGACCTCTCATTTGCGTCGGGTGCCCCTCCTATAAGGTCCCGCCCCTGAATCTGGCATGATTGCTTGGATTGTCGATGGGGATAGCGCAGCGCAGTTTTAGCAACGGGAGAGTGGGGTATGCTGGCAGGGTGTAGTGCGGAGGGGGTATTGAACCGGGTAAAGCCGAGTGTACGTACTCTTCCAATCGTATCTTTTTTTTGCAGTCATGTTCAGCTCGCCTAACTTCACGTCCACAACCTTCAGACACCTCCCACTTTCATTTAGCTGCTCCCAATATCTACGTTTCTTATCCGAGCTCTTAATATCAGGTGCCTCCATTTATACCTGAACCCTTAAAATCAGGTACCTACATTTCTACCTGAACCCTTAACATGAGGTTCCTCCATTTCTACCTGAACTCTTAATATCAGGTACCTCCATTTCCACCTGAACTCTTAATATTAGGTCCTTCCATTTCCACCTGAACTCTTAATATCAGGTACCTCCATTTCCACCTGAACCCTTAATATCAGGTACCTCCATTTCTACCTGAACCCTTAATATCAAGTACAGTATCTCCATTTCTACCTGAACCCTTAATATCAGGTACATCCATTTCTACCTGAACTCTTAATATCAGGTACCTCCAGTTCTACCTGAACCCTTAATATCAGGTACCTCCATTTCTACCCGAACCCTTAATATCAGGTCCCTCAATTTCTACCTGAACCCTTAATATCAGGTTCCTCAACCATATTAACCTGAACACATTACCCTCTTAATAATATGTACCTCGATGTCAATCTGAACTAGTTACGCTCCAATACCAGATACCTGTGCAATATCTGACTCGGTGCTATAATGGTTAGAACGTCCGTTCTGAGTCAGGGAGGTCGGTGGTTCGAACCCCGGCAGAGTCATTCCAAAGACTCCAGAAATGTTACGTGCTGCTTCCTTGCTTGACGTTTAGCATTTGAAAAGGATCGAGGACGGACAAAAAACCAAAACATAGGTTGGTAATAATAATGCACCTTCCTTAATTATACCGAGTACTTTGTAAATTAGTGCTATGAACTGGAGAAATCTCCGTGTGAAAGCTGATGGGGTGGTCTTGGCGAAAGGGAAAATGGGAGATGAGGGTTAGCCAGCAGATTAATAGGGATTGGGTGGGGGGAGGATGGGCTTCCCACAAATTTGTCCTGATGTCCTGGAATCCGCTTTCAATGTGGAGTGCGATTGGGTCCCGTCTCTGTTACTTGGCTTGTCTGCGGTCACTGCAACTGGCTCGGGTCGGGCATCGCCAGGTGAGCATGCACGACCGGAGAGCCATCCGGCGGGCCGAACTGCTTTGGTGCCCTCTCGCGGCCGCTCCGTGCACGCGCGCGCGCTCTCCACCGCCCCCCCCAAAGCGCAAGCACACCGAGTGCGTGAGGCGGCCCAAATAGCGCGTCCGAAACACCGACTTGAGTAACACGGTTATTGAGTGAGGGAAGCAAGTTTGAGGACAACTCGCTGGGATTAACTTCAACAACTCGGACCCTTCGTATGTATGATGGTCAATGTGTTCGAAGAGCTGTTGCCCGCATGGGGTTCGCTTCGGCCCTGAAGCCAGGTATGAGGTGTAGCGTTTTCTAGGGATGGAAATGCACGGATATAACACGCTTTGGTGATTAGTTAATATTAAATTGAAGCGGAAATCACTGCAATGTGTACACACACACCGTGAAATGCGCAACAATGTGGAGAGCAATGCGCATCAAAGCCATCACGTCCCCCATTCATGCTAAATACACAACACACACACACACCACACACACACACAACACACACACAACACACACACACACACACTGTGAAATGCGCAACAATGTGGAGAGCAATGCGCATCAAAGCCATCACGTCCCCATTCATGCCTAAATACACACACCACACACACACACCACACACACACACACACCACACACACACACACACACAACTAGTGAAATGCGCAACAGTGGAGAGCAATGCGCATCACACACTCACGTCCCCCATTCATGCCTAAATACACACACACACACACACACACACACACACACACAACACACACAACCGTGAAATGCGCAACAATGTGGAGAGCAATGG
Source organism: Eptatretus atami (assembly GCA_035128595.1). NCBI lineage: Eukaryota > Metazoa > Chordata > Myxini > Myxiniformes > Myxinidae > Eptatretus > Eptatretus atami. The sequence continues at coordinate 39,916,917 of CM068959.1, read as the reverse complement.
CATCAAAGCCATCACGTCCCCATTCATGCCTAAACACACACACACACACCCACACCACACCACACACACACACACACACACTGTGAATGCGCAACAATGTGGAGAGCAATGCGCATCAAGCTCACACGTCCCCCATTCATGCCTAAATACACACAACATACACACACACACACACACAACACACACACACACACTGTGAATGCGCAACAATGTGGAGAGCAATGCGCATCAAAGCCATCACGTCCCCCATTCATCCCTATACAACACACACACACACACACACACACACAACACACACCACACACACCGTGAAATGCGCAACAATGTGGAGAGCAATGCGCATCAAAGCCATCACGTCCCCCATTCATAGCCTAAATACACACACACACACACACACACACACACACACACAGCACACACCACACACACACACACACCGTTATTAAGTGTTAAAGAATACCTATCGGTAGTGTGTCACATGATCTCTCCTAGGATAACTGTATGGGGGGGGGTCTGAGTACACAGGTTGTGCACGGAGCCTGTGCGGGTCATCTTCGACAGGTTTCCAGTAAAGACAGGTTAACGTAAACTTACGTAAAGCGAAACCTGAGTTTTGTGTAAGCCTGCCGAGAATCCCCCCACGAAGACCGAAGCACGTGATAGTCGCTCTTACCAAGCTCGGGGGATTTTCGTTTGTTTTTTTTCCGTAGTCGTCGAGCGGGAATCGAAACGAGGGGACGTCTTGTACAGGTAGTTATCACCTCCTCTACCATATATTGTGTTTTATGCGCACAGTTCGATTCCTGCAGCCATACCAAAAGCCCACCAGCACGAGCCATTATTGTAATAATAATGATTATTATAATTATTATTTTCGATTAAAATTTGCGAGCCTAATTGCGCACATCTCACCTTCGCTCAACGCTGTCACTTTAAACGTATATAGAAGTATAACAAATGACTGTTACAAAGTGTGAAACGCTCGCGGCGAAATCGCCTTTCGCGCAGGACGGGACTCAAAACAACAAGGGGCTCGCGAGGAATTTTCAAAACAACAAGGGGCTCGCGAGGAATTTGCGATTCACTGGCGAGCGAGTGCCAAGAGTCCGTGCGCAAGAGCAACGTGCCGCGCTTTGCGTAATGCTCTTACGCACCAGACCCCGCACGGTGCGGTGCCAAAGGCGGTGCTTATAATTATGGTGCCGGGTGAAGAAAAAAAAGAAGAAGAAGTGCGTCAACAACGCACCACGCACAGGTATTGTATTTATTTCGGACTCCGACACGAGGATGGCGCAGAGGTACCCGAAGGTGTAAACTGTTTATTGCTTCGCAGGCAGGGCGTTGCGTTAGAGAGAGTGTGTGTGTGTGTGTGTCACATGATCAATTAATTCATTGTAAGAACACGAGCCCGATATAAAGTATGCGGAACTGCGTCAAAATGCTTCACTTGTGCTTTGACCGTCTTAGTTATCAATGATTTCAACCAAATACCGTTTTAAATGAGACAAAATGGTTTCATGATACCGCGAGCTGTACGCGGCGCACATCCACGCTGCCTCGGGACGATCTGCGAGCCTTGTTGACAATGTCGTCGAAGTCGCGACGTTGCGACTTCAGTCCTCTATGACTGCGCTTCAGCATTGTGACGTTGCACGGTCACGTGGTCATCCGGTCACACGGAGAGCCGTTCGTAGGGAAACGCGCGTGCGGGAACGCGTGCCGCCGGACGCGCGACCTGCCGTTTCCCACCAAGCAAGCGCGACAGCAAGACGTCGCTAATTAGAGGCGCTTACGGCGCGTCCGCTTCTCAGCTCGTTTGAAGACATCGCGGGAAGCCGCTTTGGCAGGGAAATCTACAAACTGCCTTCTGGCGGCTTTCCCTTTGAGTAGATTTCGTTTATCTTTTCCAGCGTGCTCCCCTCTCTCGGTCCGTTGGATGCGGCCCTTGTTCAATGGGCCTCTCTGCTCGAATTCAAGGAGACGCGCAGATCGCACTGAGCGCCTCGTTTCTGAATGGCCAACAGCCCGTACGCGATTACAAATCCCGTAAAAACACCATCAAACACATTCATCGGTTAAAACTGGTCATCATTTAGTAGGATGATCGTTGGGCAATGTCCTGGGTGGCCATGGTGGGCAAGGCCTCGCTGTACCTGCCTATTGTGGTCATTACCTGCGTGATTGTGTGACATCACCGTGGCAACAGTCCTGATCATACCTCGACAAACTCGCGTTTTTGACATTGGAGTCAGAAACCTCATTATTGGAAGTCTCATCGGCACGTAATGAACACCTGAGTGTTCACCAGGCCCGATACTTGATTTATTTTTCATGACATCATGCAGACGGTCTGTATTTGCAATGCAAAACAACTGTTGATTGGAATAGTGCGGGCCAATGGCAGTACATTTACCTTTGAGCGCTGCAACGATAAACTGTGGCTCTGATGCTTCACATGCCGCGTGGACAACGCACGCCGACCATCGGATAGACGTTAAGCTGGGTATCCCATCTGCTAGCAACAGTTGGTAGACGTTTAAGATCCAATGGTGTCCTTTGCGAAGAGTAGCCAAGCTATCGCCGGCACATTGAACAACGAAAAAATTCCTGCCACCTCCAGTCAAACGTCAGGCCTGGCTAGCCTGTTCGTGAAAGACTTGGGCCAAAAACGTTCCCTGGTTGACCACACAAGAAGATGGAAATAATTGGGGCCATAGTACTTAATATGCCTGTTGTTGGTTTAATGGTTAGGGTGGTGGGCTTGGGATGCGAGGGTCCTGAGTTCAAATCCTGCTCAGCAGTTGAATTAATACCAGGTGGGGTTAACTCGACCTGTCATCCTTCCGAGGTCAGCAAAATGAGTGCCAGCATGCTGGTATACTGTGTCGGAGTGGTAACCCGTCCAGGATTGTGCCCAATAGCTAAGGAGACTGCTTAGGCAGCACCAACGCTCTGCACAGAGTGTGGTCCCGATGGATGGATGGATAGTACTTAATAGTATTCTTCTTTTGAATGCAGCACAAGGCTGCTGTCGCAGCATTGGGGTTGGGGGCACAGGTGTGCCTCTGAGTCGTAGTAGCAGTAGTCGTGCTTTTGTTGGAAAGGCTTTAAAGGCTTGCGCTCAGGGTGCAGGAAAGCTCAGGCAGACATAAGTTTCCTGTTTATTGTTGCTCGACTTCCTCATCTCTGCAAGTCCATGGTTAGAACTTCAGTGGACAAGGCGATGCATTTTAAATCGAAAGCACTACCAAGACAGATAATGAGGGAGAGAGACTAAAACAAAAGGAAGTGTGTGCGAAAATAATCGTGATAGAAAAATAAAAGCAAGGAACCAAAGTGTGGTCCAAATACCTTTAAACCTTCCAATAGTTTGGGAACGTTGCGCCACCTTCAACCTCAAAGTGATTCGTGAACATCATAAAGTTTTCAGGCATGCCAAGCCATGTTGCAGCACATCGCTGTCAATATTTGTCTTTCCGGTTTTATATATTGCAAGTTTTTCAGAGGCCATGTAAAGTTAACATGGGTCAGATCCCGTGATTTACTCTCCTTTACAGGATGACCGAAAATCAAGAGTGTTGGGAAAAAAGAAGCCAGAAGTGTGAAGATCAGGTTTTTCCCAGCAGGTATACTCGTTGAAGTTGCGTGCACTGCAGGTATCTGTGAAAGATGGTTTCCGTTTCACCGCGCAAGCAACATCCACCAGGAAGGTTTGTGAGATGTGGCAGCAGAGCTCCAGAACTCAGTTCCCCAGGAAACAATTTCCTTCTTCGGTCTCCCGCCCGCCATCCTTGGTGTTGGGTAGAGATAAAAAGATTTCCGACTTGGCCGGACAGGCAAGGGAGGCAGAAGAACCGCGCGCCAGGGAGTGTCCAACCGATCTGCCAGCGTAACAAAGTGGAGTGAGTGGATCACGAGCACATCCATTTCCTTCTTGATCGTTCACTGAAGGGGACACCTCAACCGTACGATGGACCATGATCATATTATGTGCAGGTGATGGTTGGGAGAGATCACGACCTCATGGTTTAACTATAAGAGCCATGGAAGCATGGGGGGCAAACCTGCCCAGCTTCGTCACCTTCGCAATGATTCTCCAGATAAACCAGACAGTCAGGAGACAATGAGTTCTTAACGTCGAATATCCTAAAAGGAACTCTAATTGTCTGTAGGTCTACCTTTGCTGCGAGTTCCCCAGGTGAGGGAACATCATTCATCCCATCCTTTAAGAGATCTCCCGCTGTGCATATACCATAGTAGTAGTAGTAGTGGTAGTAGTTGTAGTGGATGATTCAAAGTCAAATTTGAATTCCTTTTTTTACACGAGATCCTTATCAGTTGCGACGTTACATTGTAGTTTATGGGGGGAGAAAAATGACGCTACACTGCTCAACGCTGCCATTGCAGCAGTCAGTGTCCAATTTTTTTTTTTTTTATAGATAATGGTTCATTTACATTGAATCAAACTGATATTTTGGCAATGTATTCCGGGCAAACAACTCACGTGTCATAATTATTCCAGCAACCAGGTCAATCAGTGACAGCTGCTGGCAACAAACCAACACTATACAAGACAGCTTGCCCGGGGGTCCATTAACCTTCCACCGGTGAAATTACCTCGGAGCCATATATTTACCAGGTACACACGAGGGAAGAGAGGACAGGGGTAATCGGAGAAAGAAAAAAAAAATGTAATTGATAAAAGGACCTGAGAAGGGTGGATGATGTGAAAACTGGAGGGTAGGAGCTCGTGGGAGGAATGGAGAGAAATGAGGGAGGGAGGGAGTGAAGGAGCAGAAATAGGACAGAACAGAAGGGGGCCTTGTCTGGAACATACCCGAATGGGAGAATCCAAAACTTTTCAATAACTGCGTACATAATAAATAGATTTTCCCGTGCAAGTTCTTCGTTGAAGAGTTTGCAACTAGATTACTCCATCAAAGAAAAGGACGCCATGACTGACAAATGAATGGTTTATATTAATGGCCGTGGATATGAAGGTGTCACCGAAGCATTCAACAGCCAAAGAAGTGCCCCAAAAATAACATTTGCGAAATAATTTTTACATTTTTATTTAATTTTTCAGCTTGGGCCTAATTATACATTTTCATTGTGTTCATTTTGAGTTACGATCTCCCATTATTTGAGAAAATGAAGCGAGTGAGGGTAAAGATTTTGGATGGATGTCGGCGGAACGAAAAGAGTGGGTTCGTCAAGGGAATCATGCCGCTTGTTCTTGTTTGAAAGGAGACGATATGAGTATATGGTCCAGTGTTTCAGATAAATGAGGTTTGTGATTGAACGGTAGGTCGTGAAACACTGCCTACCATTACATGCACAACACAGAGGACAACAGAGAAGCGTCTAGAGGCTAGTTTACACCACATCTTCGAGGCCCCTTGGGACCGGGCACGCAGTGTCTGTGAAAGTGCGTTTGTCATCCACACCATACCCGGCAGGCAAGAAATATTACATCTCTCGTATTAGTTACACGCCACGCATATGATTTACATATGACGTCATGCACTATTTTACTGATGCTGTGCAGATGCTCGTCCGACCAAAGTGAAGCTAACAGTTGTGAGGGTCTTGCTTGGTTTGCCACTTCCGAGACAAACTGCGCCAGCGCAGACTCGGGAACAGCTGTTCACCATCATCTCAGATCATCTCCCATCCACGACCATTATCTTTTCTACCCTCATTAACCCTTCCAAAACCCACCTCTTCTCTGATTTCCAAGTTTCCAGTTTTTCCTTCCACTTCTGTGATTGAGAGTTTGCGGCTGTATCCATCTTGTTCACCCCCCGTCTCTCATTCTTCCCCACATGATCCACATCCCTTATTTCTCCAAGTCTCCCTCTGTGTTGTCCCTCAACCCTGCTGTGTGTGTTTCCCCTCCCTCTTTGTACTGTTCATTTTGTTCCATTACATCCTCATCCGTTTTATGTTCTAGCTCCTACATATGTGCACAAAAAAGAGAATATCCACCATTTTTGTACTTCTCCGAAATCGAGTAACGTGATGATGTCATCTCGATGACATTGATTGGCCACTCGTACTCAACCCAAACCAGCCGCAACTGCCCCAGTGATCGAGCAGATGACTCGACGCTCGACACCCCGTCCATGACCGATCGGATTAGTTGTGAACACAACTTCATGTGGCCTTGCCCATTCCGAAGTAGCCTCAAAGACGTGATGTAAGTGAGCCCGATGTGAACGGCCATTTTATTAAGCTGGGAAGCCACCAGTAGCTCTGCACCATCAAGGCAAGTGAACAAAGTGCCCAAGATCACCCCATATGAAACTAGAACGGGACTCAGTAGAGTGCATACCTCCGCCAGGCTGAACAGTTTACGTTTTGTATCACACTGATAGGCCGGACCTTAAACAAAATCTGTTCGGCTTGTTCTTGTCACGTACCAAACACATCAACCAAGTTTTGTGACAACCCGTCCACAACTTTTTGAGATATCCTGCTCACAGACAGACAGACAAATATGGGTGAAGACATAACCTCCATCCACCTTCGGTGGCTAAGGTCAATATCGCACTGTCTGTTCATCTTGAGTGAGCGTTAACTACTGTAAATGACTCGTACATTTATTTTGCATTTGAGGCACAGTATTTATGTTGCTCATTGCTTGCACTTCAAGTTGTCTTTGTGCTCATCAGACTAATTGTGCTTCTTCAGATGTGCCATGGTTCCTGCTTCCAACCCTGTTTGGAAAATAAAGGCCTAATGCTTCCATTTTTGCCTGGATTTGTGAGCCGCGATGAGCTGCAGATGGCCAGTGCTTCAAATTCCAAAACCGAAGCAAGTGCTTCCTAGATTGACTACAAATGAGTTTACTTTAAGTAGATTTTAACCTCAGCATTGTCTATTTATTCTGTGAAATAATGCAGTTATATAATTTGTAATAATGCTAAATCTGCCAGAGGACAAACATCATAGATCAGTCTATATATTATATATATATATATATATATATATATAATATAATATATATATATATATACATATCTCTCTCTCCTCTCTCTCTCTCTCTCCTCTCTTTCTCTCTTCTCTCTCTCTCTCTCTCTCTCTCTCTCTCCCCCTGTACCATTTGTTGAAGGTGTTCCTTATACTGTTGTATACCATGTCCCAAACCTGTCCAGGTGTACCTTCTCTTAATGGAAGCATGTAAGACCACGCACAAACCTCTGCTTCGAACTGACCATCATGAACCGTAAACCTCCAGCAGAAAGGCGATTAACCCATTTGTACCTTTTTAGCTGATACCTAGCAGAGTGATGTGAGATACAATAGATTTTTCCCGCACATTCTTTTGGCAAAAGGTTAAAAATGAGGTATCAAATTGCCTTGACTTATTTTACACAATGTTTCGCTCCTGGTGTTGTATTTTCTTTCAAAAAAAAAAGAAAGAGCTAACTAAAACAACCACTGATTGTCTCAAAGGATGGGGGGGGGGGAAGAGATGTAGCAACTTCCCTGTGGGTTGTCGAGTCTGGGGTTAGATCCAGACTCGACTATAAGCCGTCAGACAGTTGCACGCAGGGCATGTGCTATCCTTCGGAGGTAAAAGGTGGACATTAAAGATCCCACAGTGTCTTTAAATGAAGAGTCGGTGCGTTACACTGGCAAAATTCCAAATTTCTGCCCAAATGTGCAGGGGCACTGCATCAGTTCCACAGCCACACCTCAGTAATGATTTAACCAGTGGGCCAAATTCGTAATGGAATCCAAATCCAATATGCAATTGCTCATGATGAATGACTTATTTCCTCCTGATGGTTTTGGATGTCATCCACATCCTTCCGCAGAATGGCATTCTCCAGCTCCATCGCCTCTGCTGCTGGATTGTGTTTCCCAGGTCCCAATTGGATTTCTCCATCCAAATTTGCTTTCTTTGAGTCAAAGCGTCAATATTTTCGCCTCATCATTTGTAAATACATTTTACTACCAGGACTCGATGATTAATTTTGCCTGCCTGTTGCATCATGACTGAAGCAGTGTCCCTGCACATGAGAGCAGGAATTTGGAATTTGTCCAGGGTTCGAGTGACAGTCACCTCCTCTTTGTGACAGACACCATGGGATCTTTAACATGGACTAATAATAGTAAACGGATTCTCAGCTAAATATTCCTCTGTTGGATGGCACACTCATTGATATGACGCCCTGCCTGAGAAAAACCAGTCCAAAAGTTTATCGTTGAGTGGAGCATTAAACCCAGACTTGACAATTCAAAGGCAAACGGTTTATCAGATATCAATCCTTTATAGTCACAATGATACATACTATTGTACATTATATTAACAATGAGAGTTATATACAGTACAATGGCAGTTATACAGGGTTTGTAAAGGAAACCAGAAGGCAACAGTGTTGCACACATGCTAAGCTGTTTCTATATTTCTTTATCCATTTATTATGCAAATACTTGCAGTGTAATTCATCGGAATCAATGAAAGCCCCAGGCAATTCCATAACGAGTATATTTATTGAACTGGCCTTGTAAGCACATGGTTTGACCCACGATGGATTGTCAATCGGAACCCCGTGTTTGGCAATGGGTTATGCTAAGCTGGTGTGTGGCTGGGGGAAGCATGTGAGAGACTGGATATCGAATTGTAGAGGTGGGGGTGACATCATGTATATAATTATACAAACAACAAGGTTGGTTCTATTGACCAGAGTACCTGGATGTAATTTCAATACAATACAATCTGAAGTTCCGCAATGGAGTCAACTAATGTATGTGTCTAATGGGTTTGTCGAGCTATACCGGCATGCTGATAAAGGCTTCAAACCATAAATTTTATAAATGTTGAGAAATATCTTCCTCATAACTAATTAAACCAGAGAGTTGGTGTCAAAGCCACCCAATGCTCGCCTGTTTATACATTTATCGTTTTTAAAAAGACTAGTCTAATAATATTTTTTATAAAGCATTGCAGTGAAGTCTGATCCAATAATTTTAAAGCAATATATGTATTTGTATATTGTAATCAGTAAACTAGTACACATATTAAATGAATGGCAAGCGTCTAGTATAAACAGGCGAGCATTGGGTGCTTTGACACCATCTTAGGCTGAAATTTTAAAAAATTTAAAATCATTTGTTAATTTCAACTTCACTACACCAATAGTATACCCCAAAGGAACCTCCATGCCAAATATCAGCATCCTAGTACACATATTAAATGAATGACAGGCTTCTAAAAATAACTTGCACCAAAAACTTTAACGTTGATGTGCTACAAAAAAGTTAAGTTCAAAACAGGTCAAAAATTTAAACATTTGAAATATTTGTTAATTTCAACTTCACTACACCAATAGTTATCCCAAAGGAACCTCCATGCCAAATATCAGCATCCTAGTACACATATTAATGAATGGCAAGCTTCTAAGTAACTTGCACCAAAAACTTTAACATTTTCACGCTGACGCTCATGGGCTCGCCAGGGGTATCGCTATAGCTCTCTGTTCTTCGAACAGGCGAGCTAAAAACGACCTAGCTATGTGTATACATACATAAAGTGAATGCCAGTTGTGATGATGATGGTATTAGTGACGAAATACAATCACAATCTTATGCATATGATAAACTTGCCTTGTTTCAAATCATTCATGCTCTCATGAACTGAATTGTACATATGTTTACATTCTAGATCTAGAACGTGATATTCAATCTGGGTTAGTTTCACAAACTGACTAAACTAGACTCGAGTGTGGTGTAATGATTCGAGTGTCTGCTCCGAGTCTGGGGGTTTGGCATTTCGAACCCCGGGGCGAGATACCAAAGACTTTAAAAATGGTACGTGCTGCTTCCTTGCTTGATGCTCAGCATTTAAAAGGATAGAGCATGGACAATCCCCATAGGATGGCATCCATCGGGATGAGGAAATTCCTCCTTAGGAAATTCCCCGCTGAGTGCAGTGAGAAAGGCGGCGCCATTGTTGTGATGTCGCTGAAACCAAGAGTGCCCCGGTGAGTGACGACATTTAACTCCCCCAAAGCTCAATGGCTGTGTTCCTGGTGTTGGCTTCATGGTTAAGGTGGTTGCCTTAAGATCTTAGGGTCTTGAGTTCAAACCCTTGTCAGGCCGTTAAACAGCACCAGGTGGGTTGACTCAGCCTGTCATCCTTTCGAGGTCAGCAAAATGAGTACCAACTTACTAGAAACAGGGGGCACTGCATCAGTGGCACAGCTGTGCTCCCAGCAATGATGCAACCAGCAGCCACAGGCTGCATATGAAATAATGTGTGTGTGTGTGTGTGTGTGTGTGTGTGTGTGTGTGTGTGTGTGTGTGTGTGTGTGTGCGTGCGTGCGTGCGTGCGTGCGTGGCAGCTCCACAACGAGCCTTAGTTCTTGTTAAAACAATTCCTCCAGAAAGTCTACCCCACTGATCATATTAGCTTTTATGAACAAGCTCGGAGAGAAGTCCAGTCCCTGAGTTCCTGGGAATCACCATCAGACATGACCTGTCTTGAGCAGACCATATTTTCCTGTCCTCTAAAACCAGCCATACACTCGGCCTACTCCACCTAACAAGTATTCTTTGCTATTGTTTGTCTCATAGCTGAAAGGCATTTCAAATAAAGTCATGTCTCATCGAAGAGTAAAACAATAAAGTATGAAGAGGCTACAATCAACATGGAAGGCATAGAGACATTCAAAATGCGTTCAAACATTGTTTGACAAAATAGGGTGTAGGGAGCAGTTGCCATGAAGATGACATGTTTTCAAAAATAATGATTTGAATGATAACTAGAAATAGCATGAGATGGTGATGAACTGCATTCGTGAAGTAGCTCAATACCGCCCCTGAAGTAGCAGTGATCTGCAACATGAGATGGTGATGAGCTGTAACCTTGAAACAATGGAGGGAAGCACATGATTGGACAGATGCAGGAATGCAATTGCACAGGCAGAAGAAAATAGGGGTAAAGGAATGCAGATGAGCAGTGAGCCTAAGCTTTGGAAGGTTGACAAGGAGGGGGTTGCAGGATGAATACATTCATCTTGCAAGGGTTGCCAAGGAGTGGACAGCTGAAAGAGCAGAAGGTGTAAGATCAAATGAGAAGTGATAGAAAGCATATAGGCCACTGACTTGTCCATGGTAAGAGAGTGGAAGGCCCTGTGACTCGACCTATTGATAAGTAAAGCTGATGATTTTCATGCCTTGCACTTTACAGCATCCACAAGTGAAAGATGTGATGCAGAGGGAGCACCTCGTCAGAAAAAGCAATACTGTACTTCAATGTGCTATGTACAAATATCACTCTACCTCTTTTTCCCTTGTCTACTTTATCCCTATCTGGCAATTTGTTTCTTGTCTGACCATCCCTTGCTCACTTGTTTTTCTCTGCCATACTGTTAGCATGTTGACCTCTCATCTTTTGTTGTCTAGCTCTTCCATGAGTCCTGGACCTTGTATTGAAAATATTTAGAGGCAGTAAATAATTTAGTGGGACTAAGGAAGGACTGGGGGCTGCAGCTGGTTTTGGAGACCAGTTTGGAAATGTATGTCCAAAAGGAGGAGTTATGGCTTATGGTTAGATCACGGAGATTTGTGGACTAAACTTGTTCCAGGGGCTAGAGGTTGTTCACAGACCTGGATATGTGGATTGGCATGACATACCTTCCTGAAGGACAAAGTTAGGATGGGAGACTTTTCTGGATTATGTAGATGTTCTATGTATTGGCTGAACTTCAGATTTTATCTAAATTGGTTGTGATGGAAGTAATCGTTGCACAGGATTCGAAAATTTGGCCATGAAGGCCTCTTGAGCTGAGAGTCACAGTTTCTGGCCGTGTGGTGGTCATGGCTCTGACACCACCAAAACATCAGGCGATTAACAAACCATCACCATCGCATTGCATGTTCAGTAGTCATCACCATACATTCTTTCATCCATGTTGTGGTTGGGGTAATTCAACAACAAAGACGACAAGCTGTCCCATTATCCGACATTACCACATCTTCAACAGAGGCAGTCACTTATCTACCTATATAAAACATAGTGTGTACTTGTATAAGTGTCTGTCCCCCTTCATAAGGACGATTTAAGTTGGGTTCTAAAGGCCAATCTTTTAACACGACTGTGCGGTCTGTTTTTCAGGATAAAAAGAAACTTGAAAAATATTTTCCATTAAAGATTAATTATATCTCTTAGATTGGAAATGTAGATGGTGACTTGCAACCAGGCCTCAAGGGTGGTGCACAGAAGCGTTAAAAAAACAACAATAAATACAAGGCGTAGGGAGGTGAAATTCGCTACACATGATGTGTAACGCGCAGAGTAAAACGAGTGTTCATTTACGTTTACAGGATGTCTCATAAATAAAGATACTGTATAAAGCACAACCTGATACTAGGCCGAGGCTTCAGACTTTGGCATGCTCACGAGGCTGGACCGTCGAAATGAAACGTCCCAGAAGATTAAAAAAAAAATAATAATAAGGTCACATTTGTACATTTAGTGTTATAAAATAACGCTTCTTGCTACGAAACATCATATCTTCCAGTCTGAATATTTTGAATAAAATAATTCAAACCCACAATTTTTATATGAGTACATGAATACACCCCACCCACAGAACCTGCGTGATGACTTTGATTTGAATTGGATGCTGGGAGGTGACAATCAGGCCATTCAGGAAACCAAGATCTCGAGGTAAACACACTCATTTCTAAGCTGTCTAGCCTGTGTAATTTGAATCTCGACCCAGCTATTAATTGTCATCCAGGGATGTGTTCAGTTACCAAGTTTCTTGAGTGCTCACCAAGTGGCTTAAGCACTCAAGCCAGCTCTCCGTTCAAAACCGTTGATGAGGAATGGCTGGCTTGGCAAGTGCTAGCTAGCTGCTTGGTAGCTGAACACACCACGCACGTTTCGCAGGCAGGGCGGTTCGTCAATGTGTGTGCCGTCCCTCGGAAGGATGTTAAACCTGTTGTCACTTTTGCTTGCATTAATTGGTGGATGTTAAAGATCCCATGATGTCCTTCGCAAAGAGTAGGTGAGCTATTGCCGGCACCATGAATAAATTCCAAATACTTGCACACACTGTCGAGTATCCTGTGTCAGAGTGGCAACCCGTCCAGGATTGTAACCCTCGCTAGGAAACTACGTCAGTAGAACAGGCTCACTGTTTAGAGCAAGGTGGATGATGATGATGATGATGATGACGATGATATTGTTGTGGAAATGACTCCTCATGGGCTAAATATGTTTAATATAGTGAAGTGATTTCCTCAATGATGTGTCAGCATAAATATCAAGTAATTATATCTGATGTGAGATATGCATTGTTTATGTAATAGTTTGACACCATCAACCTTCCCCATTGCATACTGTATTTCTAAAATGATCAACCAGTTTGAGCCCATTTATTGATGTTTTACCTTTTGGACCCTGTAATAAATGTCTTTTTAGCATTCTGGAAGGCCTTGAGGCGCAAGATTAGGTGGGGAATCCCATTGAGCAGACCGGGTCGAACGGCTCTGTGAGCTGTGAGTGAGGTGAGGAGGGTCGGTCAACCCATTGGGCCGACGGTGGCCAATTGGTGAGTGAGAGGGGAGGGGCATAAACCATCAAAGGCCGAGGGCTGGGGGGGGCAGGGGAATCCCGGGGCGGAGGGGGGGCAGAAGAAGTGGGGATGGGTCAGTGGCTGGGCTGGGGAGGCAGGGAGGATGGCGCGGTTAGACCAGATCAACAACCGTTGAACCCATGCTCCATAATCCCGAGGGCATGGTAAACAGGGCTCAAACTCCAACCAAAGAGCCTTTCCACCCAAACACAAACACTGACAGTTTGAAGTCAAGATTAATTGCCGATATGATTGCTCAATATGGAAAGGAAACTCTTGAAAAGAACATAACTACAAATGAACATAATTCACCCAAACTTTTGTGAAGTCCAGCCATTCTTACTGTAATTCCTTTAATACAATTTATGCATCACAACCTCGAGTTGTTTGCACTTTGAATGCGTGCAAACGTTAAACGTGTTGTACAGTTTAACTTGCTGTACAGTACTGCACTAGTATTCACTCTAACCACTCGTTAAAACGCTCCCTCATATTTACTTTTGGTAAGTTATATTCGGGTTAGTTATGTATCAAAATAGCGAGTTATTATGCATAAATTATATTAAGGGAATTACAATAACAATAACTAAACTTCCAGGAAGCGAGGATTCGGGTTGGACAGGATGTGGATGTAATATGCAAGGATAAACCAATGAGAGCCAGAGACGTCAAGGCCACGCCCCCAAACCGGCACAATATAATTTAGAATTTAATTTGACTATCATTATTAATGGTCATAAAAAGGACCAAGTAGCTTATGTTCAACAGGAGGTCTAATTTGGTCTATCTGCCGAGTTTGGTGGCAAATGGCCCAATAGTTCTGGCGTGATTGGTGTTACACACAGACAAACAGACAGACAGAAAATGACACTTGTGATTAGATTATTGTGCATTGCTTGTTTTGTTTCCTTCCCCCATGCCATTATTGCTGTCTTATTAAATATGCTTTGTCTCGGGGGTGAATTCTGGCTGTGGTGGCCGCTTTAACTGATGGCTCCATAAAGACCCGTTCAGGGAAATAATTGATCGTGGTCTCAACGCCACTAGTAAAACCGTGTGCGTCACGTGACTTAGGTTGCTTGGCCTATGATTAGTTCCAGTCCTGTGATGCCTGGCAGTCGTGGGCTGATTTGAGACTTCCAATCTGCACGGTAACATGGTCGTCAGACGCAGATCCAGCAGGGGGATCTTAAAGCGGTCAATTTTTGTGGTCGCTTTGACGCAACCCACCGGATTAGAACCTGGCACCAGGAATGGTCTGACAGCAATAACAATATGATATGATAATCGAGACAATGATTGTATACACTTCCTAAATCTCTCTCTCTCTCTCTCTCTCTCTCTTCTTTTGTAGTCCCCTTTCATGTCTTTGGTTTCCTCCTATCTCACCCTTTTATAGTTCTGTCAGGAATCAAACCTTAAACAAGACCAATTAAAAAAGTAATTGCTTTTATCACCCGACATTGTTGGTACCTGTCATGCGATGGCATCGCTATGCCTCTGCACCATCCTCTCAGACTAAGGTTAGATGAACAAAATACTTATTATTACTTTTCAATACAAAATTATGATTTGGAAGAATAAACGAAATACATTTTTTTAATTTAACATACAAACATCGTTGTACTGTATATTTTGGCATGTTTTGGACTATTGTATCTCGTTTGTAGAAGATATCGTTTGGGAATATCAATTGTGGATGCGGTTACATAAATGAGTAAATTACTTGAGCTTTCTTTGAATTTTATATTCATTCCTTTAGATTTCTTAGTCTCTTGTCTTGTAGTCAAATATTCTCTTCTTATCACAATCAATCTTTCAGAAAGCCTTGTATTTTAATGCCATTCGTTGTCATGTCAGGGTGTATTCAAGGCCGCTCAAGCATGTTTGCACCAGTAAGCTTACATCAAGCACATTTTTATCTCAATTGTTCATAAAAAGTTTAGAGCAAATACATTCATGAGAGATTTTTCAAAGTACAGTGTATCGAACAATCTTTGTTTTTCATGCAAGACAGTCCAGTTTTTAACCAATCTATTATATAAGAGAGCCTTTTGTCTGTGTCGCCATTTTTCTCAGATGGCTGAACGGATCTTCGTCTAACTTTCAGAGGTTCATCAGTGAGTGCTAGCGAGTGCTTTAGACTAAAAAAATTTGGGGGGGGTATTTTTGGGATTTTTTTTTTTTATCACTCTATCGTGCCTCAGCCTTTGTATCTATGTGAAAGCTGATGTTAAAAAGGTGGAAGGGATTATTTTAGGCCCCAGAAAAATAGAAAAAACAACATTTGATTTCTTCAAACTGTCTACAGGATTAGAATGGCACCGGGCAACGCCGAGTGCTCCTGCGAGTATTATATAAACTGAACAGTGCAAAATTTTCTTGAGGAACAAATACGAGCAGGTGCAGCATATACCGGTGACCTGTCCATCCAACTGCTAGGTCCAGACGTACCACTGGGCCAGTAATTAGCACACATCACAATTAGTGTAAAGGGAGTACACAGCACACGTGCCACGACAAATGCTCTTGGCACGAAGCAAATGTCATTGGCATCTCGGCTCTATGGAGTAATGCGCAATAGTTTGGCTTAGGGAGGGAAGGATGAGTCGAGACTTTATATACAAAAAGGATTATTAAAAACGAGGACCGAGAAGAGGAGGGGTCGGGGGAAGAGGAGCGTTGGACAATTTATTCGAATTGAGAATGGGGGAGAGGGGTTGATGGGAGGTACGGAGCAAGCGTCACAATTAATTACCCCACCGAGAGTGCAAAGCACAGAGCACATTTCTATTAGCCCAGGACCCCTGCAAGTATGTCATTAGCAGAAACGCATTTAATTTCCGCAAATCGGGGCTCTGTGCTTGGCCATTTGAGAGGCTTGCGATGAGGGCCCTTACAGACCAGCCCAAAAACTGCGTGAACTACGTGCATGCCTAGAAAAAAAATTCACCTCTGAGAATGCATGTCCATAGTGATATGGATTCAACACTTCACAGTTTATGTCGTTGTTGCTACTTTAATTGTTTCTGTTGCGGCCTTTTCATTACCTCTGGGCGGAGGTAATGTTTTTACCCCTGACTGTCTGTTTGTTTGTTTGTTTGTTTGTTTGTCTGTGAGCAGGATATCTCACAAAGTTTTTGATGGATTCGCACAAAACTTGGTGGACATGTTGGGTGTGTAACAAGGACGAAATGATTCGATTTTGGTGAAGATCCGGTCCGGAAACTGGAATTTTTTAAGTGATTCTTCACCATTGAGAGATGGGGCCAAAACGATATGTCACATGATATCTCAAAAAGTTGTCGACGAGTTATGACAAAAGTTGGTGGATGAGTTGGTAAGGTAACAAGAACAAGCGGATTAGATTTTGCTTCAGATCTGGCCTATCAGTGGGATATAAAACGTAAATTGTTCAGCCTGATGGAGGTATGCACTCTACCAAGTGCCGTTCTAGTGTTATCTGTTTTCATGTTGCTATAATCTATGAACGAGTTCAGTTACAGCTTACAGGTGTACTGCATGTGCCAATAGCTCATACTATCAAATTGGAGTACCACTAATATGCATCGTGTAAGAAAAAAATGTTGCTTCCTAATTATTTTTAACTATGTGTTGAAAATTAAACGAGTTGGTGTGACATGAACTATTGTGAGTATCTGGTTCGTATATTTATTTGAATGGCCCTTGTACCTGTCAAGTTCCCATTGTGTGCTGCCTTTTTGGCTGCTGGTTGCATCATTGGTTATGGGCGCAGCTATGCCACTGATGCAGTGCCTCTATTACTAGTGTACTGGTGCTCATTTCGCTGACCTCGGAAGGATGACAGGCTGAGTCAACCCCCTGGTGTTAATTCAGTGGACAACGGGGCTCGAACTCAGGACCCTCGGATCCCAAGCCACCACCCTAACTGCTAAGCCAACACCAGGCTACATCTGTCAAGTGATGACGTTTCTTCACAAGCCAACCCCCACGCTGACTTCAGTTCAGATTCAGAGGAAATTGAACTTCAATATATGGATGGCATATGGTTTATCATTGCCTCTGTTAATCTGTGTATGTTCAATGGAGTGCGAATGCTTGTTGAACGAGCCGTATGGCCTCTACATTCATAAGAGGCATGTCCTACACACTAAACTACATTTCACACTCCATCTCAGGGCCTCAAGGGGTCAGCATGGTAAGGTCTTTACATGGCAAAAACATGAACATAGAAATGTGACGAAATAGGATTTTTTTTGTATACAATGTCAAGGCTCGCTATAAGAACTAACACACAAAACCTACAACAAAGGAAGCAGGAGACAAGAGGGGCGGGAGAGGGAAGCACAAAACAGTGTGGAACAGAGACATGAGGAGATCTGTGGAAGAGTGAGGGATGGGGTAAGGTACACAGGGTTATCAAGATGGACACTACAGGGACTTTCAGGTCCTTAAACGACAGGGAACTTTCAAGAAGGAAAGTAGGGAATTTGAAGGAAGTGGGTTTGTGGTGGATTAGCGAGGGTAGAAAAAAAATTGTGGTTTTGGATGGGGGAAGAGAAGAGGTGGTGGTGAACAGCTGTTTTGAAGACCTGGAGGGAAGAGTGGGATTGAAGAGAGTGTGGGAGTTGGTTCCAAAGGCGGGAAAAAAGAGGAATGAAAGAGTGAAGGTGAGCAGTGATTCTTGATTTTGGTAGTTTTACCAGAAGGGGGTTGTTGGCGGACCTTGAGCGCCCTGCAGAAATATGGGTGGGACAGATAGCAGACAGAGCAGTGGTGGTGAGGCTGGAGAGGAGATGGTAGAAGACAGAAAGATCACCGACCTGCCTGCGGTGAGAGACCCAAAGACTCAACCTCATCATGGGAGATACCAATGATCTGAAATGCCTTGGTTTCCACAGCGGTAAGCTGAGAAAGGTGGGAGCACCAGCCCAGAGGGGAGAGCAGTACTCTGTCAGGCTGCGGACGGAAGCTTTGTAATGTGGTCAGGGGCTCAGGTGTGCCAAGAAAGGACGATGCACGATGGAGGATGCCCAGTTGGCGACTGGCTTTGGAGGCCAGGTTGGAAATGTGGCTTTCCTAGGAAAGATCATT
>CM068959.1:39860566-39891218 GCA_035128595.1 Eptatretus atami | reverse complement strand
ATATCGGATGTTGTGGTTGGGGTAATTCAACAACAAAGACGACAAGCTGTCCCATTATCCAAACATTACACATCTTCAACAGAGGCAGTCACTTATCTACCTATATATAAACATAGTGTGTACTTGTATAAGTGTCTGTCCCCTCATAAGGACGATTTAAGTTGGTTCAAAGGCCAATCTTTTAACACGACTGTGCGTCTGTTTTTCAGGATAAAGAAAACTTGAAAAAATATTTTCCATTAAAGATTAATTATATCTCTTAGATTGGAAATGTAGTATGGTGACTTGCAACCAGGCCTCAAGGTGGTGCACAGAAGCGTTAAAAAACAACAACATAAATACAAGGCGTAGGGAGTGAAATTCGCTACAATGATGTGTGTAACGCGCAGAGTAAAACGAGTGTTCATTTACGTTCAGGATGTCTCATAAATAAAGATACTGTATAAAGCACAACCTGATCTAGGCCGAGGCTTCAGACTTTGGCATGCTCACGAGGCTGGACCGTCGAAATGAAACGTCCCAGAAGATTAAAAAAAAATAAAATAAGGTCACATTTGTAACATTTAGTGTTATAAAATAACGCTTCTTGCTATGAAAATCATATCTTCCAGTCTGAAATTTTGAATAAAATAAATTCAAACCCACAATTTTTATATGAGTACATGAATACACCCCACCACGAACCTGCGTGATGACTTTGATTTGAATTGGATGCTGGAGGTGACAATCAGGCCATTCAGGAAACCAAGATCTCGAGGTAAACACACTCATTTCTAAGCTGTCTAGCCTGTGTAATTTGAATCTCGACCCAGCTATTAATTGTCATCCAGGATGTGTTCAGTTACCAAGTTTCTTGAGTGCTCACCAAGTGGCTTAAGCACTCAAGCCAGCTCTCCGTCAAAACCGTTGATGAGGAATGGCTGCTTGGCAAGTGCTAGCTAGCTGCTTGGTAGCTGAACACACCACGCACCGTTTCGCAGGCAGGGCGGTTCGTCAATGTGTGTGCCGTCCCTCGAAGGATGTTAAAACTTCTGTCACTTTTGCTGCATTAATTGGTGGATGTTAAAGATCCCATGATTCCTTCGCAAGAGTAGGTGAGCTATTGCCGGCACCATGAATAAATTCCAAATACTTGCACACACTGTCGAGATATCCTGTTCAGAGTGGCAACCCGTCCAGGATTGTAACCCTCGCTAGGAAACTACGTCGTTAGAACAGGCTCACTGTTTGAGCAAGGTGGATGATGATGATGATGATGATGACGATGATATGTTGTGGAAATGACTCCTCAGTGGGCTAAATATGTTTAATATAGTGAAGTGATTTCCTCAATGATGTGTCAGCATAAATATCAAGTAATTATATCTGATGTGAGATATGCATTGTTTTATGTAATAGTTTGACACCATCAACCTTCCCCATTGCATACTGTATTTCTAAAATGATCAACCAGTTTGAGCCCATTTATTGATGTTTTACCTTTTGGACCCTGTAATAAATGTCTTTTTAGCATTCTGAAGGCCTTGAGGCGCAAGATTAGTGGGGAATCCCATTGAGCAGACCGGTTCGACGGCACTGAGCTCTGTGAGTGAGGTGAGGGAGGGTCGGTCAACCCATTGGGCCGATCGGTGGCCATTGGTGAGTAGAGGGGAGGGGCATAAACCATCAAAAGGCCGAGGTGAGGGGGGGGCAGGGGAATCAGCCGGGGCGGAGGGGGGGCAGAAGAAAGTGGGAGTGGGTCAGTGGCTGGGCTGGGGGGGCAGGAGAGATGGCGCGGTTAGACCAGATCAACAACCGTTGAACCCCATGCTCCATAATCCGCGAGGGCATGGTAAACAGGGCTCAAACTCCAACCAAGAGCCTTTCCACCCAAACACAAACACTGCAGTTTGAAGTCAAGATTAATTTGCCGATATGAGTTCTCATATGGAAAGGAAACTCTTGAAAAGAACATAACTACAAATGAACAATAATTACACCAAACTTTTTGTGAAGTCCAGCCATTCTTACTGTAATTCCTTTAATAAATTTATGCATCAACAACCTCGAGTTGTTTGCACTTTGAATGCGTGCAAACGTTAAACGTGTTGTACAGTTTAACTTGCTGTACAGTACTGCACTATATCACTCTAAACCCATCTTTAACGCTTCCCTCATATTTACTTTTGGTAAGTTATATTCGGGTAGTTATGTATCAAAATAGCGTTATTAATGCATAAATTATATAAGGAATTACAATAACAATAACTAAACTTCAGGAAGCGAGGATTCGGGTTGGACAGGATGTGGATGTAATATGCAAGGATAAACCAATGAGAGCCAGAGACGTCAAGGCCAACGCCCCCAAACCGCACAATATAATTTAGAATTTAATTTGACTATCATTATTAATGGTCATAAAAGGACCAAGTAGCTTATGTTCAACAGGAGGTCTAATTTGGTCTATCTGCCGAGTTTGTGTGCAAATGGCCCAATAGTTCTGGCGTGATTGGGTTTACACACAGACAAACAGACGACAGAAAATGACACTTGTGATTAGATTATTGTGCATTGCTTTGTTTTGTTTCCTTCCCCCATGCCATTATTGCTGTCTTATTAAATATGCTTGTCTCGGGGGTGAATTCTGGCTGTGGTGGCCGCTTTAACTGATGGCTCCATAAAGACCCGTTCAGGGAAATAATTGATCGTGGTCTCAACGCACTAGAAACCGTGTTGCGTCACGTGACTTAGGTTGCTTGGCCTATGATTAGTTCCAGTCCTGTGATGCCTGGCAGTCGTGGGCTGATTTGAGACTTCCAATCTGCACGGTAACATGGTCGTCAGACGCAGATCCAGCAGGGGGATCTTAAAGCGGTCAATTTTTGTGGTCGCCTTTGACGCAACCCACCGGATTAGAACCTGGCACCAGGAATGTCTGACAGCAATAACATATGATATGATAATCGAGACAATGTTGTATTAAATCGTCTCTCTCTCTCTCTCTCTCTCTCTCTCTCTCTCTCTTCTTTTGTAGTCCCCTTTCATGTCTTTGGTTTCCTCCTATCTCACCCTTTATAGTTCTGTCAGGAATCAAACCTTAAACAAGACCAATTAAAAAAGTAATTGCTTTTATCACCCGACATTGTTGGTACCTGTCATGCGATGGCATCGCTATGCCTCTGCACCATCCTCTCAGACTAAGGTTAGATGAACAAAATACTTATTATTACTTTCAATACAAAATTATGATTTGAAGAATAAACGAAATACATTTTTTTAATTTAACATACAAACATCGTTGTACTGTATATTTTGGCATGTTTTGGACTATTGTATCTCGTTTGTAAAGATATCGTTTGGGAATATCAATTGTGGATGCGGTTACATAAATGAGTAAATTACTTGAGCTTTCTTTGAATTTTATATTCATTCCTTTAGATTTCTTAGTCTCTTGTCTTGTAGTCAAATATCTCTTCTTATCACAATCAATCTTTCAGAAAGCCTTGTATTTTAATGCCATTCGTTGTCATGTCAGGGTGTATTCAAGGCCGCTCAAGCATGTTTGCACCAGTAAGCTTACATCAAGCACATTTTTATCTCAATTGTTCATAAAAAGTTTAGAGCAAATACATTCATGAGAGATTTTTCAAAGTACAGTGTATCGAACAATCTTTGTTTTCATGCAAGACAGTCCAGTTTTTAACCAATCTATTATATAAGGAGGCCTTTTGTCTGTGTTCGCCATTTTTCTCAGATGGCTGAACGGATCTTCGTCTAACTTTCAGAGGTTCATCAGTGAGTGCTAGCGAGTGCTTTGACTAAAAAAATTTGGGGGGGTATTTTTGGATTTTTTTTTTTATTACTCTATCGTGCCTCAGCCTTTGTATCTATGTGAAAGCTGATGTTAAAAAGGTGGAAGGGATTATTTTAGGCCCCAGAAAAATAGAAAAAACAACATTTGATTTCTTCAAACTGTCTACAGGATTAGAATTGCACCGGGCAACGCCGAGGTGCTCCTGCGAGTATATATAAACTGAACAGTGCAAAATTTTCTTGAGAACAAATAGAGCAGGTGCAGCATATACCGGTGACCTGTCCATCCAACTGCTAGGTCCAGACGTACCACTGGGCCAGTAATTAGCACACATCACAATTAGTGTAAAGGGATACACAGCACACGTGCCACGACAAATGCTCTTGCACGAAGCAAATGTCATTGGCATCTCGGCTCTATGGAGTAATGCGCAATAGTTTGGCTTAGGGAGGAAGGATGAGTCGAGACTTTATATACAAAAAGGATTATTAAAAACGAGGACCGAGAAGAGGAGGGGTCGGGGGAAGAGGAGCGTTGGACAATTTATTCGAATGAGAATGGGGGAGAGGGTTGATGGGAGTACGGAGCAAGCGTCACAATTAATTACCCCACCGAGAGTGCAAAGCACAGAGCACATTTCTATTAGCCCAGGACCCCTGCAAGTATGTCATTAGCAGAAACGCATTTAATTTCCGCAAATCGGGGCTCTGTGCTTGGCCATTTGAGAGGCTTGCGGATGAGGGCCCTTACAGACCAGCCCAAAAACTGCGTGAACTACGTGCATGCCTAGAAAAAAAATTCACTCTGAGAATGCATGTCCATAGTGATATGGATTCAACACTTCACAGTTTATGTCGTGTTGCTACTTTAATGTTTCTGTTGCGCCTTTTCATTACCTCGGGCGAGGTAATGTTTTTACCCCTGTACTGTCTGTTTGTTTGTTTTTTGTTGTTTGTCTGTGAGCAGGATATCTCACAAAGTTTTTGATGGATTCGCACAAAACTTGGTGGACATGTTGGGTGTGTAACAAGGACGAAATGATTCGATTTTGGTGAAGATCCGGTCCGGAAACTGGAATTTTTAAGTGATTCTTCACCATTGAGAGATGGGGCCAAAACGATATGTCACATGATATCTCAAAAGTTGTCGACGAGTTATGACAAAAGTTGGTGGATGAGTTGGTAAGGTAACAAGAACAAGCGGATTAGATTTTGCTTCAGTCTGGCCTATCAGTGGGATATAAAACGTAAATTGTTCAGCCTGATGGAGGTATGCACTCTACCAATGCCGTTCTAGTGTTATCTGTTTTCATGTTGCTATATCTATGAACGAGTTCAGTTACAGCTTACAGGTGTACTGCATGTGCCAATAGCTCATACTATCAAATGGAGTACCACTAATATGCATCGTGTAAGAAAAAAATGTTGCTTCCTAATTATTTTTAACTATGTGTTGAAATTAAACGAGTTGTGTGTGACATGAACTATTGTGAGTATCTGGTTCGATATTTATTTGAATGGCCTTGTACCTGTCAAGTTCCCATTGTGTGCTGCCTTTTTGGCTGCTGGTTGCATCATTGGTTATGGGCGCAGCTATGCCACTGATGCAGTGCCTCTATTACTAGTGTACTGGTGCTCATTTCGCTGACCTCGGAAGGATGACAGGCTGAGTCAACCCCTGGTTAATTCAGTGGACAACGGGGCTCGAACTCAGGACCCTCAGATCCCAAGCACCACCCTAACTGCTAAGCCAACACCAGGCTACATCTGTCAAGTGATGACGTTCTTCACAAGCCAACCCCCACGCTGACTTCAGTTCAGATTCAGAGGAATTGAACTTCAATATATGGATGGCATATGGTTTATCATTGCCTCTGTTAATCTGTGTATGTTCAATGGAGTGCGAATGCTTGTGAACGAGCCGTATGGCCTCTACATTCATAAGAGGCATGTCCTACACACTAAACTACATTCACACTCCATCTCAGGGCCTCAAGGGGTCAGCATGGTAAGGTCTTTACATGGCAAAAACATGAACATAGAAATGTGACGAAATAGGATTTTTTTTTGTATACAATGTCAAGGCTCGCTATAAGAACTAACACACAAAACCTCAACAACAAAGGAAGCAGGAGACAAGAGGGGCGGGAGAGGGAAGCACAAAACAGTGTGGAACAGAGACATGAGGAGATCTGTGGAAGAGTGAGGGATGGGGTAAGGTACACAGGTTATCAAGATGGACACTACAGGGACTTCAGTCCTTAAACGACAGGGAACTTTCAAGAAGGAAAGTAGGGAATTTGAAGGAAGTGGTTTGTGGGTGATTACGAGGGTAAGAAAAAAATTGTGGTTTTGGATGGGGGAAGAGAAGAGGTGGTGGTGAACAGCTGTTTTGAAGACCTGGAGGGAAGAGTGGATTGAAGAGAGTGTGGGAGTTGGTTCCAAAGGCGGGAAAAAAGAGGAAGAAAGAGTGAAGGTGAGCAGTGATTCTTGATTTTGGTAGTTTTACCAGAAGGGGGTTGTTGGCGGACCTTGAGCGCCCTGCAGAAATAATGTGGTGGGACAGATAGCAGACAGAGCAGTGGTGGTGAGGCTGGAGAGGAGATGGTAGAAGACAGAAAGATCACCGACCTGCCTGCGTGAGAGACCCAAAGACTCAACCTCATCATGGAGATACCAATGATCTGAAATGCCTTGGTTTCCACAGCGGTAAGCTGAGAAAGGTGGGAGCACCAGCCAGAGGGGAGAGCAGTACTCTGTCAGGCTGCGGACGGAAGCTTTGTAATGTGGTCAGGGCTCAGGTGTGCCAGAAAGGACGATGCACGATGAGGATGCCCAGTTGGCGACTGGCTTTGGAGGCCAGTGGAAATGTGGCTTCCTAGGAAAGATCATTGCAGATAGTGAAGACCCAGAAGCTTGAATGAAAGGACTTCTTCAAGCGAAAATCTGGTGCAGATTAGAATTTGGCAGTTAGGATGATAGTGTTGATACTGTGCTGTGGTTCACTTCATCACCTCGACACAATGAGGAAGGAAGTGCTTTGTGGGACAGTTTCAGAAAAAGGACATGAAGCTTATATATATTATACTGTCTGTATGGATTGTGTTTATATATGTTTATATATATAATATATATATGTTTACATATACTGTATATACATACATACATGCATACACAGTGCATGTGTAATAGCCAAACGATTGAGCTGGCAGAATAGAGTCTAGAGGGGTGCACACTCACCACTATGCTGTCTCGCTGGGCTTGAATCTCGCCCAGCTATAAACTGTCATCCTGGTGTTTCACAGAAACATCAATGTTACACTGTCCATTTCAGATGGACGTTAACCTGGGTGTCCCATCTGCTAGCATTAGTTGCTTCATTAATAGTCGAGTAGTTATTACGCATTCCTGCCCTAACTACTGCTCGGGAAGGAAATGGCAAACACCCAGAATAATCTGCTGTGAAAAGTATTGTACATTAGAATGATGATGATGGCAAAGCAGACAGGATGCCACGATGGCTCGTCTCACTGTCAGACATAGCGCGCGACTCCAAAACAACTCCAAACCCTCCTTCCTGCACCCCATTCAATCCTCTCTGTCGTTCTCCCCCTCCTCCTGGACTCTTCCACCCCATCCTACCCCAACCCTCCACTGCATCCACCCTCCAGTTTTTTGCTCCCGACCTCGTTTTAATGTGATCAGCAATTGAGTCCAACAGGCTTTAACCACCTGCTGTGAAACAGCGGCGCGTATGGCTCATGCTGCGCTCGGTTATACAGCAAGACGCGCTCATTTTAACTCTAACTCCCAATTTCTGCGTTCAACCTGCTAGTACTTGTATACAGAAAAAGCAAAAAGCCCAATATTAACATTGCTCTCTCTCTCTCTCTCTTTCCACTGTATTAAGTGTGATTTTTATTAGTGCCCCTCCCTCCTTAAGCTCACTTTATTTCCCGCTCACTTCTTCCTCTCTTTGTCGGGTCAAAGGTGTTTTTTGTTGTTGTTTTGAGTGCCTTCAATACACCATGCACAACAACAATCAGGATTTCGTCTTTTGGCCTATTCAACCCAATAAATAACAGAAATAATTGCTGGCTTAAGTTCATCTCCATCATCCATGTATGGACTGCGTGATGAACTCCTCCGATGCTTTTTTGCCACAAGTACCCTCGATGATAACAAAAATAATTCCAGACAGTGAACGACATCGAGGTAGACCTTCAGGAAATCAAGCTGTTAAAGTGCGAAACCCGTATTACAAATCTAGTCCGTGAGTTCCAGGAAATTAAACACGACCCAACTCTTGGTTGTCATGAATGAGCAACTTGAGCAGTTTACTCCACGGGGTTCGAAAAATCACAGCAATTGCATAGATTTCTGAAGGTTCGTGTTACCTTAGCCCAGGCGATTGAGATCATGGCGTGCAACCAAGTATCAGTTTTGTCACTAATTTTGAGCCTTTAATCTGAAACTTTTGGCTGGCACGATATCCTTGTCGAGGTATGTGCCCTTGCCATTGAGCGACATCTGGCCTGGTTTTTGAATCCAATGCAGCTATAAACTGCCATCCTGGTGTTTCGCAGGCAGGGTGAGGACCAGCAATGTGTCCCTCGGTCATGGACGTTAAACCGGGCGTCCTGTCTGCCGACATTCATTTGTGGACGTTGAAGATCCCACGATGCCCTTCAAGAAGAGCAGGTGAGCTATCAACGGCTCTTCTGGTTAACTCTGCGGAATCTTCAATGGCAACCATAAAGTTGCCTCCTCAATGTTTAAGATACTAAATTTCTAAGCTTTAGGTCAATTAAGAATTGGGAAGAAGAAAGTAAGGAAGTTACAAAATCGGAGTGGCATTTGAATAAACGCCATTCTATACTCAGTTGTGCCTATATCGCGATGGACCATTCACAACTGAATGTCAATGTGCAATGATTCCTGAATCGACCGTCTGACGCTGATGGGTGACATCATCACGCTGATGGGTGACACTCAGAGATTGATTTGGACTTTCAAGCTGGGGTGATATCCCACACTGCCCCCTTCATTTTGATACTGTGCACATCATGCTGCGATAGGTGTCACAGAGGGGAGGGGGCTAATGAGTGGTGGATTGGGACAAGCAGAGATGGCAGAGGGGGATAATGTGCTGAGAAAGAGGGGGCAATAAAAATATGCGCGAAAAAGACAGATCGTGCAATAAATTTCCTTTCCAATTAGACTAATTGAAGCTAAGTGATAAAGATGCTTTTGTACAAGACCGTGACATTGCTGAGATGGATCCACTTAATCGCTCGTGTTCCTGCAATCTACATGCAATAGCTGGAAAAGAAATTCCCATCGTAGATTCCTCTCTCCCGCTGAGTCCGGACCTGGTTCGGGATTTGTGACGGATCTGCGTGACTCGTTTGTCTTTTTATCTCCTGTATTTTTGGTTTCAGGAGCGGGGTGGATATTTATCGTCGTTGCCATGCAAAACGAGGATGCACCGTCAAACATCTCTCTGGTCGGGACGGATTGTGGAACATGGAGATGCACCGTGGATCACGACGGGAGGCAATAGATGACTGGGGTGGATGGGCAGAGATCATGGAGCTTTCCCGTGAAACAGTCAGGAATGGACTGTGGAGCATGCTGACAATGATGGACTGCGGAGCACAGAGATGAACTGTGGAACATGCTTTAACTCGTAGAACAGGGTGATGGACCACAGGATATGCTCTCAGGGATGTGCCATTCTGAATAACTTCATTTCGAATTTTAACGTTTGCAGCTTCTGGTATGATTATTTGTGCTACCTTTAAATAGGATGTTGCTCTAACTTCAGTAAGTAGCTTTAACATCAGCAGTAATACCAATGTTTAAGCATAAGAGATGTTTAGAGAACAGGGACTGACAGGATGGCTGAGAGGTATGTACCCTCACCTCTATAGCTGTCAAGCTTGGGTTCAAATGCTGACCTAACTACAAACTATCATTCTGGTGTTTCACAGGCAGGGTAATTCATCAGTTAATCTGCTGATGTTCAACGTCCACGTTCTCATGAAGGACACCGTAGGATTTTTAACGTCCATCCGAGCCGGCCCTCGGTTGGACGTTAAATGCGTGCCCCTTCTGTCGGCATTAGTTTGTTGACATAAAGATCCCACAGTGTCCTTAGTGAAGATCGGACGAGCTATCGCCGGTACCATGACCAAAATTCTCCTGCTCTTACCTGAGGCGTACATCAGGCCTGGCCAACCAGTTCGTGAAAGAGTTCGGCCAACCTTCCCCTGGCCAAACCCACAAGAACGTGGGAATAATTGTGGTCATTAATGAAGAATAGAGAAGAATATGTTTAGAACAATCTATGATGAAACAAAAACGCTGAAAAACACAAAAATGTAGACTTTTATCAAATCAAAACTGTTTTCTTGTCATAATGAAGACATCTGTCATCATGAACTCTCTTGCTTTCGTAATCCCTAATTAATAATCATTGTATTTTGCGATATCCTGGATGATATCTGTATAGTATTGTCCTTTCTACCTCATGGAGATCTTTGTAAAATGACTAGAACTAGATTGGAGAAAGACATTCATACCCTGTTTGTAATTCAGGTCATAAAATTCAATGACTACTGCACGACCAAAATAAATTCAGAAACCTTCCGCCAAAAGATATATTTCCCTCGCCTGCGTCATGGACTCCAAACGTTTATTGATGACGTGGTCTGTTCCATATAGGTTTCTCGATCATTATCATCTGTAAGGCCTTTGTAAATGTTGGAGTAGAGGAGTGAGTGAGTGCTTTTCGTTCATCCGATAGATCCTCAATGAGGTTGATGTTATGTGTATCCAGGGTTTGGGGATTACCACAAGGGGAGGCACTCGCGTTCTTCCGAATGGCCGGCCCTGTAGGCTGACGTGCCGCGGATACTCCGTAGCCCGGTGGGTTGCTGAGCACTCACAAACATCAATTAACCAGCCAACTCTAACAGGGTTCCCCATCTGATACTGTTTACAGGGTGAGCTGAGTTTATCAATTGAGGTCCGTGCCCTCAGTACGTACCCGTCCATCTATTTACGTCCGGCCGAATGAGAACCGTGGGTACGTATTGGCTAACGAGAGCAAATCACGTGGGGTAAAACTTCCCATCTAATACTGCAGACTGTGCTGGACCAATGAGGAAAGGACACCACGAGCAGGTTAAAATGAACAATTTTCAAGGTTTATTCACAAGGTGAGAGCGAGGAAAAGCATGTGGCACAGTGCAGAACAGGGGTTTATTCACAGGGGCATCCATACAGCAGGGACGTACAGTAATCGTGTGGTGCGGCAAAAGGCATACATGCAATAGCAAAGGGCCAAAGAGCAAAGTTCCAGTGTGAGCACTCCTCATTTTCATAAATGCCAAGGTGAGCCAATTAAAAAAGCCAATAAATTCACAAGGTTTCGGAAAAGCGAGATAATAGAAAACCAAGACGCCAAGGTAAACAACGAATAGCCAAGATCGTGTGAAAAAAGCCAAGAGAGTAGTCACACTGAGAGTTACCCCAATTTATCTGCTTATTACATAATACTTATATTAACATCACGGCCCATCAGGTTCATTCCATGGAAGAGTAAATCAGAGAGAGAGAGAGAGAGAGAGAGATGAGAGAAGCTGAGGCATTGGCGACTCCTTGCTTACCCGCACGAACACATAGGCACGTGCTGGTCCAAGGTGAGGGGTGGAGGTGAACAGTAAATGGGTGGTGTCTCGATGCATGGTGAAGAGTGTGAGTGGGGTGTGGTGCCAGAACTTAGATTAAGAATGGACAGTGTGTGGTGTCAAGTGGTCGCTCTTAAAAGAATGTTTGGTCGGATGTTGCCCTCACAATGGGTCTTTTTGCGTCCACAAAAGCTGGCTTGAGATGAGTCAGAAGAGAGAAGAACGTGAGAAATAGAATTATCCAATGTGTGGTATTGCTGGTCTGGCTTCTCGCTCCACACTGCACCCGGACTGAATGGCACTTGGACTGCTCACGCCCCTAGTGTTCATTTTCATTCTCTCTGTTCCTCTTACCAGCGACCAGCAGCACACTCACAAACAAGCGAACACCCAGCTAACTCGTGCACCAGCTTGGCTATTAAGCATCTCGAGGGGGTGGAGTTTGTTGTGTCAGAGTGGAAATTCCCCGCCTCTTTTAAGCATGGTTACGGAGCAAGGGTCACGTGCCACCTCCTTTTCTCCGATCAAGATGTGCCATTGGCCAGCCATGCTCCAGTGTGATGTTACCCTCTACGTGAGCATGCTGGTTTGGAATTATCCTTAGTACATCTCTGGCCGTGCCAAGAGGCATGAGCTCCCGACTTAACATGGGGCCAATGTGTATATGGTCCCCATTTGCCGCCCGAACGCCCGAAGAGGGTGCGGATAGCATGTTAGAACAAAAGATGATCTTCGCTAGTCGAGAAACATAATGGAACGGTGAGCGCACACCTGCGCCCATGTGTAACAGTCTCCGTTTGTTGCGGCACTGGCCTTGGGACGAGTGTAAGGCCAAAGGCATCCTTGGCAAGGTGAGATGATGATGTGGAGGTGCAGGAAGGCGATTGCAGTGGTGAGGCGGGAGGTTGGTGTCGTCATAGGGAAGCGTGTGGAGCAGCCCAGTTGGGAATGGTCGATGTGTGCTGTGGGTGAAGGCTGGAAAGGCAAGCTTGAATGGGGTTTTGAGTGAAGAAATAAATAAAGTCTGACGTGTGTTTGTAGCAAGCAGGGGTTGTGCTGACATTGAGAGAGAATTTCAATGAATAGGCTATTGTGGTTGAAGGGCAGTTTGATTCTGGTGCAAAGATTCAAATTGTGTTTTGGTGCACACATGCAAATGTCGATGCAAGCATAGAGCGTTTGTAAGTAGAAGAAGATCTTGGGGAAGTAGGGAAAACGGAACTAATCCCTCTCGATGCGGATTCACTTTGTAACCCATTATGCACAATGGAGGACCCACCTGGAACATGTAATCACGAAATAACTGACTCCGGGAACCGCAATTTGTTTGCCATTGCCCTGAGTCTTTGCTTCCAGAAACCGTAACAATATATACAGTATAATATAATATATATATAGATATATACAGAGTGTCCATAAAGTCTCTTTACAATTTAAAAAATTTTATTACAAAATCAAATGAATAGATAAACCTGTGGAAATTATTACAAAATGAGGAGTAGATATTGAATTTTTTTGCCTCATTTAATACACTTCTATATGGGCACCATTAGTTGCACGAAGCACATCAAGACGATAAATTATAAATTGGAAAGGAGACTTTATGGACACCCTGTATTCTGTATATATAGATTATAGATATATAGATGCATACGAGTCCGTCTAAAAGTAACGGGACTGACTTCACAGAAATTTTATTCCAAAAATATATTGAAATCACAGCTTGCCCTTCAAAATAGTTTCCCTCCAGTCTCACACACTTGTCCATCCTCTTCTTCCACGCTTCGATGCACCCCCGGAAGGCTTCTTCTGGAATCCTCCGGAGCTCCGTCATCACGGCCCTTTTGATGGCCTCCACATCAGGAAATCGGGTCCCCTTGATCATCCCCTTGAGCTTGGGGAATAGGAAAAAATCACAAGGGCCAAGTCTGGTGAATACGGGATTGCTCCAGAGTTGGCACGTTCCACTCCGCCAGAAACTGTCAGATGCTCAGGCACTGTGAGCAGGGCATTGTCATGGTGGAGCACCCAGACGACGTCTCCCACAGATCTCTCCTCTTGTCCCGGACTGATCTCATGAGGCACCGGAGATCTCCTTGTACACGTATTGATTTCACTGTTTGACCCTGTGGTAGAAACTTGAAGTGGACGATGCCCTCATGTCAAAAACGCGATGAAAGCACACCTTGACCTTCGACTCTCGACATCCTTGCTTTCTTTGGTCTTGGTGATCTGGCAGACTTTTCATTTGAGACTCTCGTTATGGTTCGGGATTGTATTAATATCCACGATCATCGCGTCATAATTCTCGCGAGCAGGTCTGGATTGTTCCCTCAGAGCGCACTCGTAATGTCTTGACAAGACAGTGACTCTTTGCTGTTTCTGTGTCACTCGGACAACAGGCTTGGGGGACCATCTTTGCGCACCCCTTGGCGCATTTCCGAGATTTTTCAGATGATGATCCTCCAACAGCAGTGTCTGTTGATGGAAAGTTCGCTCGAAAGCAATCATCAGCACATAAGTCGACGATGCTGCGCGGGCCCACCCCCATTTTTTATTATTCTTGCTTTCCAACAAACGCTCGATGTTGTCCGCCGTTCTGCTCAGTTGAAGGTCTTCCGACTGGTCTTCACTTGTCCGTCCTCTTTTGACACCTCTTGTGCCATTCAATATTGCACAGTGTACGTGACATCGTTTCTCCCGTAGACCTTGCTGGCAGCATTGGCGAAGGATGGAAGGTGTTTTTGCCAAGCTTGGCAAGAAAACTTAGATTGGCTCTCTGTCACAACTCATAGCGCGAATGTACTCAGACTAGACACACGTGATAAACGCACGACCTGTAAAAAATCACACAATGAGCACAGTCAACAATCACCAATCATTATATTGCAGAATGTTTGAAAAGACTGTGAACAACCCATTCATTCAATTGTTGTAATGGAGCACACAGCAGGCTCAGTCCCATTACTTGTTTTAGAATGCCACCTTCATATATCATATATATATATTAACGCATCTCTTTGTTCGGGTCTTGCACTTGGTTCACAACGTCGTCTTACCATTGATCTTCGCTCGCCACCACGGCCACCAATGTCTCCCGCAGATGGCAGACATCTTCCCACACCTCCGCCTCGATGCAGCCACCACCAAGCAGAGGCATGCTGTTCGGCCTGGATCGCTCAGGCCCCATGGCATCCGGATGAAGCAAGTGCATTGATCAGCGCCAACCGCAGCACGCCGGGTGTGCCCGAACGGGCGTGGGGGGCCCACCGGAACGGACATTCAGTCGTGACCTCCTTGGAACTACTGCCAGGAGCTAGTCACAGGTGGGTCTTTCGACCCCACCACATCGTGCCATCGGCCACCCGCGCAGGATAGGGTGTTCGCCAAACTCGACCTACCTAAGTACCTGCGCGGGTAGTTAACCGGGCGATCGTACCTCGCCGCTGGCCGGCCTAGGACACGAACCGCTTAAGCGGTCCGTTCCGTGCTTCAGTGATAACGAGCGGTGTTATCGCCGGCCCCGACGGACGTGATTTTTTACGGGTGCTTACACCCTCCTACCAATTCCTTCCGTGATGCAAGATGGAACTTTCAAACAAGGGAAAGGACGCAACGAAACGGGAACAGTTCAACAAGCACATTTATTGCACACTCAGACAAGCACGTATTTACAGCCATACAGAAAATCATGCACGTATAACAGTGAAGCAATGAACAAGCAAAGGCAGAGTTACAACCGAATACGAGCAATGAGAATGTACATGCACAGTCACTTACACAGGTCTACTTTACAAGCGGCGCCAAACACATGCACTTACACAAAAGCAAAGGAAAAAGCCACCCTCAAAGGCAAGGTGGCGGACAGGTCCGTGGCACCAATGTGCGTGGAACCTGGATGACGGCCAGGTCCACGAGACCGAAGGGTCTTACCCGCGCCTCGTGGTGCGATGGCGGGCAGCCGCGATGTCAGCGTAGCTGAGCCTGGCTTCGTGCCCCTGTCGTGGCCGGTGAGCTCTCTCCGCGTTCGGCCTCCGTCTGCCTTTCCCGTCTGCTTCGAGCTCCGTCTCCCGACTCTGCCCCACCGACACTGCCGCACGACACATGCCGCACCGACACTGCCGCCGTCTGCCTCTTCGCGCTCCGTCCTGTTCTCCGACCCCTCCAGACTGCCACTCCATCGACTCCAGACTTGACTGCCACACACACTGCACTCGACTTGACTGCCGACACTGCCCTCGACTTGACCCCGCTTGACTGCCACACTGCGTTGTGCTCGCGCTTATATAGGCCGGGGGAGGAGCGCCTATGCAAATTTGTGGATCACAGCGGGTTCGGAGGCGGGGCTACACCACTGATGCTCAGCATTGGATGGAAGAAAAGTGGGCGTGAATCATTCCTGATCCGTTTTTCGAGGCGAAAGGACCCATTCACAACCCATGGCACGACGTTTGGAAAGGCGAAGGTGGTGGGAGTTTGCTGCGGTGGTTTGGAGGGTGTTGGTGGTGGGATTTGGTTGCTGGCGGGCGCTGTTGAGAATGCGGGTGAAGCGATGTTTGCGGGGTGGAGTTGTGGAGGTAAAGAGGCGAAGGTGGTGGTGTTTGAGTTGTGAGTTGTTTGGGAATTATGTTGGTGGTGCGATTTGGTTGTTGGGGATATTGGTCCAAATAATGTTAGAGAAAGAAAAACGGCTATCTCAAAGGATCGCAGCCCTGTGAACACGGAAATTCCCTCTAAACAACGGTGGGGAAATCTAACTACACATATACTTATCGTCATAAACTGATCTAGGTCCTTTATGGTGTTTGCGATTTCCACAGCCGTAACACTATATATACAAGTATATATATTATTTCTGTTAACGTCTGCGTGTAATTTGACGTTTCTCCTCCAAAACTGCGGACGGATTGTCCCCACTTTCGGCATGCGGGTGCTCTGGGGTCTAATGAACAGCATGGCTATGTGAGATCGCGCCAGACGGACAGGTTTGGGAATTTTTGGGCGATTTTCTAATTTTACATTCGTTT
Source organism: Eptatretus atami (assembly GCA_035128595.1). Taxonomy (NCBI): domain Eukaryota; kingdom Metazoa; phylum Chordata; class Myxini; order Myxiniformes; family Myxinidae; genus Eptatretus; species Eptatretus atami. Next base: position 39,874,705 of record CM068959.1, on the reverse strand, counting down.
GCATGGCGACGTGTGTGACGTCACGCTAGAGGCGTAATTCGTCATGACATCATCGGTTATTCGCTGACGTCATTACGTCTGTCGTCGACAGACCGTCACCGCCGGGAGTGCAATGCCACTCCGAGAAACAGCATCTGCAATGTAAAACCCTCTTCTGCAATGGCTGACTACCTCAGAAGGTGAATTTGACACAAAAAATGTTAAAGAAACATTGTATTTAAAGTAAAGATTTATTTTTTAAAAATATTAATTTCTGTTAACGTCTGGCCGTAATTTGACGTTTCTCCTCCGAAACGCTGCAGGAATGTGCTTCCATTTCCCATATACTGGGGTTCTTAATGTGACGAAGACATGCACTAATTTATAAGCTGGAATTGGTTGACAACGTGGCTTCAACAAGATTTTCAACCCATCGACGGCCGCATTTATTCCCTTCGGTCGCCATCGCCTGAACTGTTGCCGGTAAAGTGCTGCCATCTATCCAAAAATATATGAACTCGAGTAAGGGAGTACTCATTGCATCAAACCTGAACATAAACACAACTGTAATAATAGTATAGCTCAAGAACATCAGAAAATGGTTGTCATGTTTTAAAATCAGTGTGGAGGAGTACGATGGCACCAGAGCTCTGCCAACATGATGTACCCGATTGGCTCTTTCCCGGACTGAACACGCCCTCTAGACTGTCAATTTGTGTCTGAAATCCAACGTACTATTAAAAACACCCGGAAATAAGTTGCAATAGGCCTACGTCCAGTACATCAAGCTATAATCTGAAGGTGGGGACCAGGACGGGTATGTGGTCATCCCTTCATTGCCCGGCATTCTCTTCTTTTCTTTGTTCTTCGAAAGCGCGGTGTCCGACAATAGATTCTGTACCTTGATCTGTGCGGTTAACTGTTCAACTTAAAGAGGTGTTCGATTGTCGGATGCACCCAAACAACTGCCGTTCTTTACTTCAAAATGTCAATATCACCGCCATCGTTACCTGTGTTTTGTGTCTTGTGTGTGTGATCTTCAAATTAAAGCGTCCAGCGTGTTCGATCGGGGATGTGCGCCAAAAGGTGCCGTTCATTGGAATTTGCATTCTGATTCTCGTCACCCTTCACTGCTCCTGTTCAGTCAGGGCTAGGCTATATCATGTTAAACTTGCCCCATCAGACGCCAACCTTCCGTCACACTGCAGAGGATGCATTTCCATTCAGACTCGCATACTCGATGACATAAACAAATCCCAGGGCCAAACATTTGACAAACTCGGGAATACTCTCCCAGCCCTGTGTTCTCCCATGGCCAACTACTTGTTGATTTCACGTGCAGAGTTACTCTCTATTATCTTTCAAAGTGGAACAATAATTCCTCACGAGGACTATTTAGCAACAAGACACTCACCCAAAATGTCCATCTACAGGGAGGTCCTTTAGAAAACTAAAGGACAGGTACCATAGTGCATCACATCCCTATGACACCCTGCCCAGCTTCCATAACATCAACTATTATGCTCATCCCTTTTGCCCCCATTCAACTCCGTGTGAGCAGGGTTGCTAGTATATTAATATATTATATATATATTATATATATATATATATATATATTATATAATTATATATACAGAGGTCAGTCTAAAAAGTAACGGGACTGAGCCTGCTGTGTGCTCCACTTACACAACTTGAATGAACAGGTTGCATACAGTCTTTCGCAATCATTCCAGCAATATATATGATTGGTGATGGTTGACTGCGCTCATTGTGTGATTTTTTACAGGTCGTGCTTTACATGTTGTGTAGTTGAGTCGTCGCGCTATGAGTCATGGCAGAGAGCCATCTGAAGTTTCTTGCAAGCTTGGCAAAACACCTTCCGAATCTTCGCAATGCTGCACAAAGTCTACGGGGAGAAACATGTCACGTACACGTGCATTTGAATGGCACAAAGAGTTCAAAGAGGGAGGACGGAAAGAGGTTGAAGATGATCCACGATCTGGAAGACCTTCAACGAGCAGAACGGCGGACAACATCGAGCATGTGAGGCAGATGGTGCGCGAGATTCGTCGACTTACGGTGCGGATGATTTTGAGGAACTTTCCATCAACATGGACACTGTCCGGGCATCAATCACTGAAAATCTCGAAATGCGCAGGTGGCGCAAATGGTCCCCAAGCTTTGTCCGAGGAACAGAAACTGCAAAGAGTCACTGTTTTAAGACATTATCAAGCACCGCGAGGACGATCCAGACCTGTCGGGAGAGTCATTACTGGCGATGAATCGGGGATATTCGAATACGATCCCGAGACCAAACGGCAGAGTCGTCGTGGAAAGTCCGACATCACCAAGACCAAAGAAAGCAGATGTCGAAGTCGAAGGTCAGGTAATGCTCATCGTGTTTTTGGCATAAAGGGCCATCCACTTCAAGTTTCCACCACAGGGTCAAAAGTGATCAATACGTGTATATAAGATCCTCCGGCACCTCATGAGATCAGTCCAGGACAAAGGAGGGTCTGTGGGAGAACAACGCCTGGGTGCTCCACCATTATAACACCCTGCTCACAGTGCCCTGAGCATCCGACAGTTTTTGGCGGAGAGGAACGTGCCACTCTGGCGAAAGCCCGTATTCGCAGACTTGGCTCCTTGTGATTTTTTCCTATTCCCCAAGCTCAGGGGTGATCCAGTGGACCCGATTTCCTGATGGGGGGCCTTCAAATGGCCGTGACGACGGAGCTCCGGAGGTTTCCAGAAGAAGCCTTCTGGGGGTGCATCGAAGCATGGAAGAAGAGGATGGACAAGTGTGGTGAGACTGGGAGGGAAACTATTTTAAAGGGGACAAGCTGTGATTTCAATTATTATTTTTGGAATAAATTTCTGTGGTCAATCCCGTTACTTTTTAGATGGACCTCGTATGCATATATATATGTATTATTTGTTTTTTATTGTTATATATTATTATAGTATATGTACCGGGCGTAGTGGTGTGCGCCTGTAATCCGGCTACTCGGAGGCTTGGGTTTGAGGATCGCTTGAGGACGGGGCTCTGCTCTGCGCTGGCGCGCACTATGAGAGGGTGTAGGGCAGCCCGGAATCATGGCGAAACCCAATCCATATCCCTGTGTCGTAAGAGCGACCAGGGTTTGCGTCAGGAAGGGCTCCGGCGTAAAACCTATACCAATCAGTATGCGGATCATAACGGATGATCCGCTGTGGCGACTTCTAAGCTGTTAGGAAGAAGAAATAAGAGATATGTGTATATATGTATATATCTATATATATAAAGTTGAAAGTGTGTCTGTGTGTTTCTCTTGTGACATGCACGCGAGTCTGAAACTGATCCTCACCAAACTTCACATGCTGACAGAACTGTACCCGGGAGTGTCCCGATGTAAAATAATTGTTACTTCCGACTTGCGGTTTCCGAATTATGACGTCATCACCTGATTTCGTAATGTTAATTTTTAAGTTCAGCCGATTGACATGGGCCAACCATATACAATATATCTAACATATGTTTTAAGTTTTTGTTTGTCTGTTTGTTTGTTTGTCTGCCACGTGCTAATCTCCTGAAAGGTGAAAGATAGGAGCTAACCACTGAAACAGAAATGTCGGATGGGCCCCGGAAGGTTATAGGCTATTGTGGCAAGGCCCCTCGGCGGGGGGGGGGGGGGAGGGTGTGTTTTCCCCCTCAACCCCCATAGCCTATGGCTGGCCATGGCCCAATAGGGAACTGATACTGTGCTCGCGTCAGACTATGTATAGAAGATTAAATTCATTCAGAAAGAACCCGGGCAGCGCCAGGTGCATTCACCTAGTATATATATAATATATATATATTATATATATATATTAATATTATTATATATATATATATATATATATATATATATATATATATATGTGTGTAAAAAAAAGTATAATATATATATATATATATATATATATATATATATATATATTATACTGTATATGTATGTGTGTAAAAAAAATAAAAAGTAAATTTTTTTTTATGTAATTTATATATGCTTATATTATATATATATCACTGATGGGGTGCTCTGCTCTTTTTTGTTTTTACTTACACGTGTTCTTGTGTCATATGTGTGTTGTTGTTTTTGCGTTATTGTGTGTGCTTGTTGTTGTTTTCCTGTTTCCGGGGCACGAACATGGCTGGTTTCGTGTCCGTGTTGGGCATGATGAGGTGTTGGGGTTCTCGTTTGGTGTTGAGTACATGTGGATGTGGTGTTTGGGATTGGGTGTTGTTTGTTGCTCACCTTATCCAGCTGTTTGCACCATCCAGTTTTCGCCATCTGCATCAGAGGTGTGTATTTTGTGGGTATGTCTCCCATCTCCCCAGTTAGACCACCCTCCTGGCTCTTCATGTGCCACGCTTCCAAAATCAACCGGTGTCATTTGTTCGATGTAGTGTCTAGGACACGGGTCCCATCAGTCAAATTTATGGCCAGCTTTTAGGCAATGACGTGCTGTGGCTGACTGGGTCACCTTTCCAAGCCTCATTGCTCTATCATGTTCATCTAGCCATTTTATTCAATTTCTTCCAGTTTCACAAATGTAGACTTGGTCACAGTTTTTGTAGGACAAATGATACACTCCAGATTTATCAGGTCAGGTCAGTTATGGGAGCATGCGCAAGAGCAGCGTCTCGTTGCGTCCACTTTCCGCCGGTACTCCAGGGGCCTCCATCTGGCAATCCCCCAGGCAGATGGCTGGCCCATCCCCATCTCCTTGAGATGCTGATCAACCTGCTGCAACCACGAGGCATGTGGTCGGCCCATTGACCTCCTCCAACCACGAGAATCCCTCACTGAGAGAGTCTGGTGAGCAGGATCAGCATCAGGAAAACGAGCCACATGTCCATAGAGCCACAGCTGATGCTCATGGACTATGCAGGTAACAAATCTCATTTGAATCTCTCTCAGCATCCGCTCGCTGGACACAAAGTCCGACCAGGGATAGCCAAGGATTCTTCGAAGAGACCTGGTACCAAAGGAATTAAGTCTACGTCTGCAGACTCCTGGTCAGAGTCCAAGTCTCACATCCATACAGCCAAGACTGGAAGCACCAAGGACCTGAAGACTCGACTTTCGTCCGCCGCACAGGTACCGGCAGCGCCACACCATTATCCAGTGAATCCATGACTCCCCAGGCTCGACCCAGACGTCTATTGACCTCTGACTCACAGCCAGCAGAGACATGAATATCACTGTCAAGGTAAGTGAATCTCTCCACGACCTCAACATCCTTACCACAAACAGGCACAGACAGGACAGCAGCATCCAAGATGTCATTGAAAGCCTGGATCTTAGTTTTGACCCAGGAAACCCGTAATCCCAGCAGCTCCGACTCCTCATTCAGCACCTCGAGGCCCCAAAAGGATATCTAAAGTCTCCGCAAACATGACTGCATCATCTGTGAAATCAAGGTCAGAGATCTTCACATTCCCAACGATGCACCACAGCTTGATCTCTCCGACATCCTCCTAGAATCCAGTCCATACAAGTGCTGAAAAGTGTGGGGGCCAGTACACACCCTGACAAACTCCAGTAACAACTGGAAATAAGTCAGAGATGGTACCACCACATCTCACAGCACTCTCAGTGCCAGAGTAGAGTTCAGACATCAGATCGATCAGTTTTGGTGCACCCCACGAAGACCAGAAATCTCCTGAGAGCATCCGATTCACTGAATCAAACGCTTAACAGAGATCAACATAAGCTGCAAGCAGCGCGTGCGGAACCTCTCGTGCGTTGGTTGAGGACCCGAAGAGCAAGCATGCGTCATATCGTTGACTCTTTGGTGTAAATCCTGACTGCTCGGTGCTGGTGCTCAAGCAGATGGTGGCGAAACCCTATCAAGAATTATCCGAGCAAAAGACTTGCCCGGCACTAGAGAGCAGTGTCACCCCTCGGTGGTTGTTGCAGTCTTGGCGATCACCCTTCCCTTTCCAAAGAGGGACAACAAAGCCCTCTTCCAGTCAGTTGGGATGATGCTTGGTTCCAGCAGAGCACAGAACTGCATGCAACAACACGAGTGCTAGCATTTCCACCAGCTTGAGAAGTTCAGCATGGATGCCAGCAGATTCCTGGAGCCTATCTCAGTTTTCAACCGGGTTAGACAAGCCTGTGTTTCCACAAGCAAAGGTGGACCGACAAGTTGATTTTAGAGTCACAAACAGTTATTGTAAGCACCGCCTGCACGATCCAATCTGACAGCTGGTGATCAGCCTGGTTACAACCGCTCAAAGTAACCGCCCAGCGGGCATCACATTCGGACTCCTGGACTGTCAAGAGCCTTACCCACCGGCTCTGCTCAACTTCAGTACACGCGAGGATGGGCTTGGATGAACGCAATGCGCGACATTCCCTGTTAGCAGGTAACAGAGAATCACTTGACCACAGGTGATGCTCTACCCCCTCACAGATTCCTCACAAATAGGCCTCCTTGTCCACCCTTAGCTCACATCGTTTTACGCCTCAGCTCCCTGAACAGCTCACCTCTGCCATTCAGCCTGGCCTTGCGACTCTGGTCAATGGTATCCAGTGTCCCTTGAGAGACAAAATTATTCTTTGCCCTCTGGTGAGTTCCAAGACATCCACCGGCGACATCAAGGACGGTGGTCTTGAAGGCACTCCACAACTCTTCAGGACCTCCCAAAGCACCCAGACCCCCCAAATCTCCACTCAGCCTGTTCGCAAACTCCTCAGCTACCCTCTCATCCTTGAGCTTGCCAACATCCAGCCTATGTCCAAACGCTTGAGCTCAGATGATAACAGAGACAGGTGATCATCCTCTCTTCGGGATAGGACATTCCAGGCACCCACCCGAAGGGACCGCCTCAGGTTAACCCAAGGAGACCGCCGTCGGGTGGACGACACTTCAGCACCACTCCGTCACACTCTCCCGCAATCTGACTCGGGAATGTTACCCCGTGGTTTCCCTCCTATCATCAAAGATTGGGGGTTCCGAAGGCTTTGCCCCAATCCCATCATCCGGTGAGCTGCCCTGCGAAGGGAAGCTGCACAGGAGGTACTCCCACGGAGTGGGTTTTCAGATTTCTTTGCGTTTTTGTGTTTTGCGGAATGAAGGATTTCACGGAGGCCGGAGTGCAAGATTTATCACCAGTTGGTATTGGGTCCTTTAGTTTTTAAATGACATTACAGATGGTGTGTGGAGGCTTGTAGGCGACGCCAATCAATGTGCCACGTACGATCCTGCCCATCCTTTCAGAAAGGCCCGGTAGTATGGCAGTACACAGTGCCCAAGCGTGTCTGGCTCCTTCTGTCCTGTCCGTTTTGGTTTTTCCAAGGTGGGTAGTATCCCCTTGCTGTTCCCATTTTTGAGCAGGACTCCTCTAACTAATATGATTTCTTTCGTTACATCGGCTTTAGAAGATGACACCGTCCATGTCTGAGCTGCTTAGGTCTGTACTGCACTGCATTTGTGGGAGATTGGGTTGCAGGAGTTAAAATCCAGTAATCAGCTGGTGTGGGTTGATTTCCTGTAAACCACAGTATTTTGGGAGCCGTTCGGCTTACGGTGAACCTCCACATTTTTGGATGTGGAGATTCACAAAAAAATTATACATATACATGTCTGTGAGCCTGGTGAGAACTTCATGCACATTCAACTTCTCTACCTTCTACCTTCTATATCAACTCACTTACAGATCCTCAAATGCCTCTTTCTTTTGCAGAGAGGTCAACTTGATCTCAAGGGAGGTGAACGCAATTACTATATAAATGAGTGTGTTTCAAAGCCCCCTGCCCCTCCTGAGAGGGGAATCTCTGCGGCACAAATCCGCAAATCAGGTACTGCCACAGCAAGGGAAGCAGTGCCCCATCAACGACCAGCAAAGGTTGCTCAACCACCCTCTCAAACCCTGTGCCAATGAAGGGATTCCAAGCTAAGGAAAGAGGGAGAGGGGAAGGAATAAAAGGAGAAACACATAGTCAGTTTGAGATAGTTCAGGACAAGATCCTTTCAAAGGAGTTGCAGTTCAGTTCAAGTTCCTTCCAAGGCAGTTGACGTTCGAGTGTGTTCTTTCTCGAGATCAGAGCCTTTTGCCTTTTGTTCAAGCTGCTTCGCTGATGATTAAAAGTGAGCTACTAGGGCTGAAGTTAAGTGGATCAGTTTTTGCACCTTTTTACATAATGCAGTGATGTTGGTGGATATCCAAGCTGATGGAAGATGATCGAAGGCAAAATACAGGGTGAGAAGGGCAGAGAGAGGATGTGCAAGAGCAGCAGAGCAGGTTTGTAGGACATGTGAGCTGATGCCATCCTGTCCAGTAGCCGAGTCAAGAGTCGAGGGTTTAAAGAATCTTCTCCACCTTTTCAGGTGCAAAAGACACACAGTCCAGGAGCAGTTGCATACAACAGGGAAGGATGGATACCAAGAGTGAGGGGTTGGGAACACAAAATTTGGAAGCAAACATAGAATTGAGGCATTCAGCCTTCTCATGAGCGGAGTCAGCTCTGGTGCCATTTGAAGAGAGGGAAGGCATGATAATAGAGCATACACCAGAGACAGCCTTAACAAAGCACCACCAGGTTTTGGAGAAGTTTGAAAGTTCTGATGTGGACCAATCTTGAGGATGGGCAGATGTTGTTTTCTGGCTCACCTGAGAGTGAACACACACTTGTTGTCGACTGTATGGAATACATTGAGATTGCCTTCGGACGGATTTGCCTTCCAGGAAGAGAAGGCATGTTGTTTCAGAGCAACTGCCCCACTACATGATTCAGTGTACCATTGGTGGGAAGAAGAGTTGGGTAAATGAAGACAAGATGGGATGAATCTGTGCACGAGTCAGAGCAGGAATCTGTGAAAGAATTCCCAGGCTGAGTTAGCATCAGGGGCAGTACTGCAGATATGGGAGACAGTCCTGAAGAGAGAAGGCAACTTCAATCCCTGACAATTTGCCCAAGTTAACTGCCAGACTCGCCGCTGTTGAGGCAGCTCTCTGAGAATTGCCAGAGAGATGTTGTCTTTCACAAGCATCTATCTATAATTCCAGCAATCTGTGTGTGTGTGTTTTGTGTGGTGGGTGTGTGTGTGTGGTGTGTGTGTGTGTCCTGTGACCGCTGTTCTCGACAACCACTGGTCCGATCTAATTGAAACTTGCCAGCTATATTGCTGGGACCTGTGGATGTGCCTTTTCAAGGTTTGATATTAATCGGACAAGTGCTTCCCAAGTTAGGGCCATTTATTTACCAACAATGAAAGGACACGTTGCTGCGTATTGCGTGGCTGCGTAGGCCGGTGCGCGGCCGGCCGACGATGACGTCACGTGCCGTGCCGGTTACGATGGGATCGGTGCCTTAGTTACCGTGGCGAGGAGTGGCAATGGTCAATGGCACGAATGTCATGGCAAGCAAAGACAGGGAGGTAAACTTGATTTTAATTTTGATTTTAATTAACTCTGTGTGTGTAAGTATCACAGCAGTTGTTACTTCAATGCAAGCGATAATTCGTGGAATGATGTGACATTCCATACGGGCACACACCACTTCCGGATAGTGATGACAGTAAAAAATACAGTAATTTTTTTCGGATCTCATGGTCACTTGACAGTTGCAATTCCAGGGAGTTTCCGCATATCTCACCGATTGTGAATTGGACAGGCGACCATGACGAGCCATGACATGTAGGAGCTGTTTCAATTGCGGTTTCTGTGAAGTCGGTGATACCATGAAGGGGAGGGCAAAGCATTAAATATTCTGCTGTTTCGATGTGGGCATGCCCATTTGCTTTTATGAATGGAGGGTGGTGGGTGAGGAGGGGAGGGCAGAACAGAGTTGGGGTTGGAATGAGGTTGGGGGGGGGGGGTTGAGAGCAAAGGTGAGACAGAGTTGGGAGGGGGAGGTTGAGGCTTTGAGGGTGGGGGTGGGGAGGGGGTTGAAGCAGGCCCGTCGCTAGGGGGGGCATTTGGTGCAATGCCCCCCCATGGCGCATCTGGTGCCCCCCCACTTGTACGTCACCCATTTATGCCCTGTTGCACCCTGTGAACAACTTGGTGTTTAAGGACGAGCGCCCACTGTGAACTTGCTGTTTAAGACTTCACTCTGTGTGAACTAAAACCCTTATTCCAGATGTTCAACATGGTGAATAATAAGGCCTTCTTGGATAAACGTTTCTTTAATAATATCCTTCTTTGAATAAGAGTCAACAGATAAGTGTGCGCTTCCCAGCGCATCTCCAAAGCAATTGGCAAGACAATACAGTCCAAGCCCACAAGATAAAAGATAATAACGCCAGCACCAACGCCAGCAGCCAAGACCTCGTGTCGAATGTCGATGTTGTGGTGGTTATATATATGGATCATTTAGTTTTAAGGAATAGCCAATCAGCGTATTCGATATGGAGACCCTATTGAGCAGGTTACCTGATTGGTTCTAAGTTAGGTATAAATGTAATATAGTCATAATATGATAATATGATAAGGAAAAGACATAAATTTACATAATTAAAGATGAAGTGCACGTGCACCACGTGACCTTCACAACCCGTCAACCTCCATCTTACAAAGTATTTTTATAATAAAATTAAAAATTGTGTGTGCAATTGTGCTTACATTTGAAATTATGCAGATAAAACCTGTTTTGATGCATGCATCAATTAATAAATAAAACCGTCACCGTGAAATCTAGCGAGTCGCGAGATTAGTGACGCGAGTCACGAGGGACGAGTCATGGAGAGCGCGAGCTAGCAGCAGGAGAAAAAGATGTGGATGATGGATATACGAAAATGGCTCAGAAAGGAAAAATGCAACCGACGAAAATGAAGAAGATGATGAAAGACATGTTGTGGGAGGAGTTGGAGGAGGAGGAGGAAAAGACGATCATGTCGATGAATACCGACAGAAGCTGGCCAACCTGGCCAGGCCAGCAACGTCAGCCCTGCGGCTGGAGCCCCAGCGCAGGCAGCCGAGTTTCCACGCTCGCGGCGGCCTCGGACCGGCTGTGACTGTCAGCCGCTTCCCGATGATCTTGGAAGTGAGAGAACGAATCAAGTTGTTCTACAGCGGTACCCTGGCCATCTGTTGCAGAACAAGAGTCGCTCGTTTGTGTCCTCGTGGTACCAGACTAATGATGGCTGGAACACAGTGTGCAGACAGATGCAGCATTCTGCTATCCATGTAGGAAGTTTAACACTGCACGCGGCCAGTGGACTCTACTTTCACAGTGCGAGGCTACCGGAATTGGAAACATGCCGTTGGGAAAGGCAGGGGGTTTCACAAACACGCAACTTCAAAAGGACATTTAACTTTGTTTTGAGGTGGAAGGAGAATGAGAGCGCATCGATTGTGGTAAGGAGATTTCCACTCCTCAATGCTGACCAGCTAAATAGAAACCGGTACTATGTGTCTGCTCTTATAGATGTTGTGGGATTTATCGCCGAAAATCAGATACCTTTAGAGGGAGCCTTGATAATTTGAAGATATATGTCAGACGGGCACAGTGGGCTCTTCCTCTCGCTTTTAAACTACACACTCAAAAATGACACCTAGCTAGCCGAAATAATAAAGCATATCCACGAAACGCAAGCTATACTAGTCCAGAAATGCAGAATGAACTGATCTGCACATTGAGTAATGTTGTGACGGATGCCATCGTGGAAGAAGTAGGCACATCGTGGTTTACCATCAAGGTGGATGGGACGAGGGACCCACTGAATGTGAGAACATATCAATCATCATTCGCTTTGTATCGGCATCAAATGAAGCAACAGAGCGTCTACTCACAATAGCTACAGCCGACGCTGGAGATGCAAAAACATTGACAGACCTAATAATTGCAGAGCTGACAAAAACAGGACTTGACACGTCAAAAATATTAAGTCAGGTGTACGACGGGGCTTCGGTAATGGCTGGGAAGCACGGTGGGTGCAAAAGTTGTTGCAAGAGATATTGGAAAGAGAAATCCCCTATGTGCACTGCTTAAATCACCAACTCCATCTGGTAGTTATCCACGCACTGGCAGCAGAGAAAGCTGTCACTGATTTCCTCGAGGTTTGTTGTTGCCTGTACAAATTCTTCAGAAAGCCCACTGTTGCTGCACAGTATAAAGGTGAGCGGTTAAAACGACTTCTTGATCAAAGGTGGACGGGACATTTAGCCACCGTGTCTGTGATCATAGGATCTTTTAAGGATATCACATCCTTACTGTCGAAGATTGATGCAGAGCGCGCCTGTAGCAGAGATGAGGATGGAGGCTATTTGGCTTTTGCGGGAAGTCTCTGGGCCTGCCTTCATGTTCATTGCTATCTTTGTACAAAAACTGCTGATGTTGTTTAGATGGCCCTAACAGACTCTTGCAGGCAAGAGGACATGGACTTGCTAACGGGGTTGGAACTGGTGGCGAGTGCTACAGAGTGCGTGAAGAAACTCCGCTCTGAGGATGAGTTCACTGATCTGTGGAACAAGGCCAACGATGCTCACACTTCTACACCTGCACCACCACAAAACGGAGACGCACAATGCATAAGAACTTGGAACAGTTTGTAGTTTTGGAGACTACAACAAAACAACGACAATGACAAGACGGAACTGCAGAGGGTTTTTTTACAGCGCAATTGACACTGTGCTTGGCGAGATCGCTCAGCGCTTCAGTGAGCGCACACACAAACTCGCCCGTTCACTCGCTGCCTTGAATCCCGAAAATGGCACGTTTTTGGATCCCCACTTGCTCCAGCACATCATGACATTAACAAAGTCAACCATCAGTGAAAACAGAGTGTGTGGTTGCAAAGCAGTTTATATCGCTCACAGACAGAAAAGCAGCCAAACGAGAGATGGACAACACAAAAACTCCTCTCAACATACCACAAAACGCTGGAAGCCATGCCAAGTGTAGTGACTGCTATGAGACTTGGACTAACATTTGGTGCGTCCACTGCCATGTGTGAAAACTCATTCTCACATTGAGGAATGTCTTCACTGACCACGCGACGTCCATGCGCCATGCACGCAAGGCACAACTGGTACAGCTGGCCTTCGAGAGAGACCTCACACGTAAATCCTGAATGAATGGAAGGAGAAGGTCTCAGAAGATTCCACACCGAGACGCGTCGCCTGCAGACTCTTCTGACAGCGAGTACAGTGGTATAAAAACTATACGAGGAGTTCAGATTGTGTGTGTGACTGCTGGTGTGCGTGTGTGGTTGTGGTTGCAGTGTGGTTGTGGTCAGCACCGCCGTGGTTGACTGCTTTGTACTTCTGATGTTAAGTTAAATGTGTGTTTGGTGCTTTGCATATCCCATATCTCGTGTTTGTGCATAACCTTACCTCTGTGTAATTGACTGCTTTAAATGCGGACTTTGTGGTATCTTCAGGCTGGTCGTATTTGCTGTTGGTAGTTTAACGTGATGATCGCAGGTCATAGCCTACTGTATCTTATTTCAAAGTGCACTGATTCTGGTGCCAACCTCCCCCGTTTAGTCATTGATATCTCTGGTATATTAATTTTCTAATGCCAATTCTTGAACAACACTTGTATAAGTGCACCTGAATTGGTGCCAATTGTCTAATCATTGAATATTTGCATTGTGAATGTGCAGTTTGTTGCGGCTCTCCAGCATTCGAATAATAATTTTAGGCCAAAAACATCGGAACATATTAATCTAGCTGAGATCAATTTGGTTAGTATGCGACGGCAACTCAGTATAGATGTGTCAATGCTGCATGAATACAATAGTATACCGGGTTATCAAAAATATTAATATAACAATTGTGCCCCCCCATCCAGTTCATATGCCCCCCTTAATACTGAGCCCTGGCTACGGGCCTGGGTTGAAGGCTTGGAGTGGGGGAAAGGATTGACGCCTTGGGTTGGGAGGGTGAGGACTTGGGATTGTGAGGCGGAGGTTGAGGACTTTGGTTTGGGGGGGGGGGGGGGAGGTTGATTACTTTGGATTTGTGAGGGTGGGGGTGGGGGAGTTGAGGACTTTGTCACATTTACAGTGTACTGATGTTCCGCAGGTCCCTGCTAATTACCTCCACCACCGAAGGTGATGGGGTTTATGTTTTCACCCTTGTCTGTTTGTTTGTCTGTGAGCAGGATATCTCAAAAAGTTATGAACGGATTCGGACAAAACTTAGTGGACAAATTGGGTATGTGACAGGCCAAAACTTAGTGG
>CM068959.1:39790008-39814388 GCA_035128595.1 Eptatretus atami | reverse complement strand
TACCGAAACTTATATTAATGGAAATAACGGTCTTGGGAACCACTATATGTGGGATGCCATTGCTTGTGGAGGCATGCGGTTCCTAGAACTGCAACAATATATTTATATATATACATATACACACACACACATATATGTACGTATGTATATATACACACCGGTGTGTACCCAGAACCACAAAGTTGAAACACTTTGTGCTGACGTCAGCCTGTGTGTTTAATGAAGCTCGCGTTTGGCGAGCCCCCCCAAGCCCCCGAAAGAGAGAAGCTGCCAGTTTGTGTTATAGGAGCGATCGTCGAGACTTCACGTAATGTGTTAATGCGCCGCTATTCTTGAATTAAAGGCAAAGCTTTCACGGAACCAGGTAATGCTTCATTTATTAGCGCTACCCTTTCTCCACCGCGACACTGGACAAATATTTTTTGGTGCCTGATTAAAAGCACGGCGAGCCGCTAATGTTAACCCTCTTCATCAACGTCGCTGAAACACTCGCCCACGGCTCCCTGGCTCTTCCTTATATAACCATGGCCTTCCTCATACACTCTTCACAGTACTCCTGAAGTTCCTCCTTAAATACCACTGCACTCTTCGGGAGGAATACCTGCGCACTCTTCAAAAATGGCATGGCGAAGGATTTTTGAGGGGACACTTCACTTAATCCAGCTCGTTTAACTGTTTGCTTGTCGATAGGAAAGCTCGTTTTGTTATTAATAGTTCTTCCCCATCGCTACAAACTTCTTGTCATCATCTCAACTACTGTACGTGCAAGTCGAATTCTTTTTCTTGCGGGTTCGGGTCATGAAATCATTGAAACTGCTTACTTGTATACAAATGGCAAAAACTCTCTCCACCTTGAGCAATTTCTGCCAGATCATGGACTCATGGACAAAAGGATGTTGTTCCCACATCATGAGCCACCAGCGTGCCAGGAGGGTCTTCATGTTACAATCTGAGGATCTCTGCAGAAGTAGCGGAATGGGACCCTTGAATGAATGAATGAATAAATAAATATATCACCTTTTTGAAAAACGGGGGGGCCGTACGTTGCTCTCATTTTTACCATATCACACGCAACATTTCGTTATGGCTTATTGTCACGTACTCCAGCAGACAGGCAAAACGAGCCAAGCAGTCACCGGCTCCACCATCACCCGACATCTCGACACCTCGTGAGTCCTCTCGACCCTCATGATGTGGAACAACACCCTCTTGTCCTTCAACTCCACTTTTTGCGCTCGTGACCACGTCTCTGACTCCACACTGATAGCACGACAAAGAAGGTCTTCATGATCAAACTCGCCCACAACCTTGCGGGATTAACCGAGTTGCAATATTCCCCAGCCTTGGCTGACATCATGAGTTTGGAGGGTCGGTGGTATTGAACCTGACCACAGACGAGTCATACCAAAACAGGACGATGTGCCGAACGGCCTCTTGGTGCTGAATACTTGTTGCAGGAGGTTTTTCAATTCTTATTATATTTATTAATTAAATTATTACGTGGAATTAGCTGCCTGGCAGGATGGCCGAGAGTATGCACACTTGCCTCCAAGCTGTACCAGCCTGTGTTTGAATCCTGACCCAGCTATAAACTTGTCATCCTAGTGTTCACAGGCAAGGCTATCATCCATGTGTGTGCCCATCCCTCAGATGGACCTTAACGATCCCATGGTTCCCTTGTTTAAGAGTGGGCGAGCTATCTCTAGGACCATGCGCTAAATTACAAATTCCTGCCATAACTACTGCTACTTCGTCGACGTCGAACGTCATAATACTATCCTGCCATACTTGGACAGCCGGGTCTGTTGAAAGACTTCTGCCAAAAACTTCCCCTATCAAACCCACAATAACATGGGAATAATTGTGCCCTAAAATAATTTAATAACGAAGGAAGAAGAAGTAGCAAAGATGGTAATCCAACTGTGACTGAATTCTGCAAGGGAGATGAACGACTCAACAAACATTGACATGCTTGATTCGTTTGTACTCAAACAGTGGCAGGTTTTTATCAGCAAGGACAGGACAACCGGAACAAGACGAAGGAAGAGCAAGAACAAGAACGGATCAGCATGCAACATAACAAAAGGAAACCAACAGAGGAGAAATACCATTGCAGGGCCAAGGGAGAATGGTAAACGGAAGCATGGAACATAGTAAGGATGTGGGTAACGATGAGGGTAGTGGAGAACACAAGGAGTGGACAAGAATACGATAAGAAGCAAAAATTTTGGGAGGGGATGGTTATAACAGGTGTAGAAGAGTTTCGTGGTTTTGGATGCGGAGGATGATTTGAGATGGTGGTGGTACAGCTGTTTGAAGACTGGCAGTTGAAGAATAGATTGAAGAAGAATGTGAAGTTGGTTCCACAGGTGGGGAAAAAGAGGAATAAATGAGTGGAGGTGAAGTGAGCATGGTCCTGGATTTTTGCACTTTCACTCGGAATGGGGTTGCTGATGCGACAGCGCATCCTGCACAGATACATAAAGTGAGGGGTGGGACAAACACATGAGAGGCAAGAGAGTGCAAGATCAGAAAGGATGGCAGAGAGGAGACAGAGAGATTGCCCGACCCGTCGGCGATGTCAAAAGTGGCATAAGCCCAAAGACTCAGCTTCATCCCGAGAGATTCCAATGATCTTAAAGGCCTTGGTCTCCGTGGCGTCAAGCTGATCAAGATGTGAGGGAGGGGAGCCAGTCCAGAGGGGAGAGCAGTACTCCATCAAAGCTGCGCGATGAAAGCATGTCAGTGGATAGGATCTCCGGGTGGATCGGTTTGACCAAGGAAGGACTTTTCGCACGACGGAGAATGCTCAGTCGGCAAAACTGGCTTTGAAGGCCAACTTTGAAATGTGCGTTGCCCAGAGAGATCATGGCTGAGAATTTGAGCCAAAGTTGAGTGACTGAATTCTTTGAGATGCGTGTTAGAAAGTAGCATGCGAGGTTTGCATAGTACGCGCCTTCTTCGGAGAGATAGACGTGAGTGGTGAGGGATTTTCAGGGTTAAAGACGTATTCAAGACCCAAGTTGTTTGGACCAGTTGTATGTCAAGGCCTGAAGAGACGCGAAGGCTCCTGCCTGTCTGCCAATATTATGTTACAGCTATAATTTGAATGTTGCACGAGAAAGGAAAGGAATAATTTAGTTGTTCTAGCGTAGTTGCATTCTGCAATGATCAAAGTCACACAAGACCGTACCAATCCATTTGAATATCACAGTGAACTACGGCAATGGAAGCATCTTGGGCCTTTAAAGTACAGCAGGACCTGGAATGAACAACCTAGACAAGGTTTTTTCGTGGAGGGTATAAATTATTAAATCCAAGATGGTAGTGTTAACACTATTTGTTAGAACTTTTGTATGCCTAGGCTACAGCGTGCGTAGAGAAACTAGTTGATCCAGCCGAGCTCGAGTTAAGCAACGAGGAGCGGATGAAAGATATTTTTGTACATAGAAAGGTAGTTGTGCAACGAGATCTGACTGAGATCTATAAGATAATGAAGGGGTTCAACAGTATAGTACAGAAGATATTTTCAGCAGAATGGACACTTGCAGGACAAGGGCGTACAGTTTCAAAGTAAAGAAGAGGAGAGCTTGGATGGGAGTAAGGCAGGAGGTCTTTCACTTAGAGAGTAGCACATACACGAATGGTCTCGCCTGCCAAGGTATTGACGCACAAAGAGAAGATAGTTTAAAATTGAGTTAGATAGGTATTGAGAAGTAGTGTGATAGGGCATACTTAGATGCTGAGCCTGATTGTGCAGGCTTGAAAGTTTTAATGGCCTTATCCTCCTGCTTGAAGTTCCTTGTAATAAAAAGATGATCTTGAAAATGATTACCACCCCAATGAACAGGATAATTATTCAGGAAATAAAATTCATGAATACAAATATTCAAATGACAAAAAATCAGATTGATCCGACACAATAGTTAGGCTATAAACGATTATATGGAGAAGGATTTTCAACAGAGCATTACATTTTTAAATTGAACCAACACACAAAACACATCGAGAATGTGAAAGACATTTAAAAGGAGAGTGATTTTAGCTCCTCGCTCTTCAGTTGCGAGTTTAAAGCTTCAGAGTCTTCCTGGCTGCATCAGGTTTCTAGACAGGAAGGGAAGATGATGAGGGCAGGAATTTCCAAAAGGCTCCAATCTCATAGTTCCAAAGTGCTGAGCACGAGCAAATGTTCAGGGTCCAGCCTGAACTTTCTCACAGCTGCCAGGGCTATTCATACAGGCTGAGCAAACAGGCGCGGAGTCGCCAGCTCCATGGACCACAGCTTCATAAATCCCGGGACCCCAAAGAGGGTGAGAATAACAACCTCTGGCCTTCAACTCAACCTTGTATCTACTAGACCACATTCCTCACTCAGCACTGGCGCTTCAAGACAGTTTCCCTTCAAAGCTTCAACATGGCTGTCAGCCACCACCTCAGGTCATACCCCATCCATACTCATGATCTCTTATTCCAAAAATTACCCATTCCCAAGCACGTTCCATTTTCCAGCGTTATTGCTGATTTCCCCTCTCTCCCTCACATATTTTTGTTTGTTAGTTGTCGGTTGGTTTGTCTTTCTGTTTCACCCCCGCCTTCCCCTTTCTCTTCTAGCTGTGTTTCATCAGCTTGTGTGCAGCTTGTTCACCCTATTTTCCTCCCCCTTCATTGATCTCTTCACTCTCATTCTCCTCTGCTGTTCATTGTTTCCCCCATTTCCATTTGTTCTCTTCCATTTGCTCTAGCTCTTTCACCAAACCTTGGTACACGTATACCCCCCAAAAAATTAGATTTCATTGAACTTGTAGTGAGTGTCTCCTGCCACCGCAACACCATTCCAATCGCCGTGTGACTGTTTTACCGTGAGCCGTGGTTTTTATTATTTTACCCCCAATCTTGCCTTTTTCTGGGTGCTTTTTGCCACTCTTTGGCCTGGTTGAAAGGAGAAAATTGCTGATTCTTTTTATTTCTCGCGATCTTCAGCAAGAGGACATTATGTCACATGGAACAAAAAGTATGGGTGCGAAGGGCGACAGAAAGCTACTCTGGCCTTGCGGTGAGCTCAATTCTAGTTGCTGCCAAATTGAGTTCTACCCAGTGAGAGGAATGTCTCTTAGCGAACTTGTTGCTGGATTCACTTTATCAGTTGAATTTTTAACCACCACACCTTGTGCCAGCCAGAATTGTTCTTCTTTTCTCAGCGACCATTCCACGTCTTCTCCTGCCGAGTTTCTCTCTTAAGCCCTCGTATTGTTTCAGGCGACTTTTTGCGAGGTTATTTCGAGTTTTTGCGATATTATGGTTGGCCATTTGTTCATATCATGATTCCCGAGTGGAGGAGGTTTTATTGTGAACTTGAAGCCACATTTTCATTAGTGAACTTTTATTCCATCTGTTCTTCGATCCACTTATAATGCGTGAGTAGGAATTGTGTTGATCACATTTGCCAATTTATACAAAACACCTTATCAACACTGTCTTGAAAAAGTAACATGGTGGAAGGGGTCTTTTAACTTCTTGCTTTGGTTTCCGAACACAAATATATTTCCTACGAGCCGCACTGCGAAATTCAACATTCCCCAACGCGAGAGCACGAGGGCAAACATGAGTGGTCGAGGTGTCATAATTGCGAATATTTTGTCCAAATACTTGTACTGATAAATTGGATTTTTGGAAGCCACTAACAAGCGAGTTGTGTTCTTACAGTGTTCTAAGTATATAATGACAATGCAAATAAATAAAATTTTTAAGGCTTGTTAAAATAAAACTTTCAGAAGCCGTCGATTGCACCCGTCCTTTATACCATTTAGGAAACACGGGTAAATAGTGGGGGTAGTTATTCATGCCTGTTGTTTGTGTCCTTATAAAGTCCTTAAAAACAGTTAAATTTCCTGTGTGGAATGAATTTCAATGTGTTTTGGCTGCCAGACAAGGTGTTACTATACCTACAATCAACGCGCTCTATGCAACATGACGTCACCCCACCTTGCCTGGATTTACAGAAAATAGAACAGTGAGCTGAAACACCTTAAATAGATATTTCTATAAGCACAATCTCTTGTCTCCATAGAAACACCCGCACATGTTCCTTATTATGCAAGCACTTAAACAATGTCAGAAGTTATAAAACTGCAGAATATATATAAATCTTGGGCCTTCATCTAAATATTCTCCCAATTCCACAAATGTAACAATATCATCAACTCAAAAACTGATCAAGGAATCACAAAAGAAGAAATCAACTTGTGCTTACCCCTTTCACGCAGCATTCGGTGCATCTACAGGAGAGTGGTCGTATAACATGGCTGCACTCAACTGTGTCACCCTCCATAACCTGGCCTGCCCACATAACGGCCCCTCTCGAGACAGGCAGAAACTATTTTGCTATTGTTTCAAAGCCACCCACCATGTTGATCACAACCTTTGCGCACACTTTCTACAGCGATCAAAGATGTTCAGTAGTTGTATTTTGGAACAGGGTGTTTTTTTCATTTACCATGGACATGTAATTGACTAATGTTTGTGACATCTGGTTGGCCCTCCGAAGGGGACAGAGGTTATGTTGTCACCCCCCCCCCCCCACCCCCCCCCCCCCCCCCCCCCCCAGTCTGTGTGTCTGTCTGACTGTTGTTTGTCTGTTTGTGAGCAGAAATGGATATTTAAGTTATGGACGGATTCGCCGCAAACTTGGTGGACATCGTTTGGCGTGCCGACAAGGCGAATCAATTTGATTTTGGTGAAGATTCCGAATCTGGAAATCCAGATACGAGAATTATTAATTTTTTAAGTGTTTTCTTCACTATTGAGAGATAGGGTCCAAAAATGATATAGTTACTGTATAGCTGTGATATTTCAAAAAATGTATTGGACCTGATATGTTTTCGTGGATCAGGCATTGTGTGGTGGGAGGTATGCGCTCTACCGAGTGCTCTTATAGTTCCCTTATGCTTTGCTTCTTTTTCACTGAAGAATCTCAACCAATGCCAGAATTACCTCATGACATAGCCCCAGACCCAGCCACAAAGACAGCTTGTCTATGACCAATACTGCATTGACTAGTTAATAGCCTTAAAATCGGTCTGTCATGGCTTCTGGCTTGTTGGTATCTCTGCCTTTAATCCCACTTACTAGTTGATTTGTCCAGAGTCTCCCCTCCTTCTTCTTATTAATTATAAAAGTTTCAGTGATTAACCCGAATGTCTTGTTTGCATATGATCTGTAGTTCAAGCTCCTCGGATGAGCCTTAAAACCTGTCTAAAGAACGAGCGCGTTTTATTCATTTATCGGGAGCATTTTGTTGGTCGTAAATCCTTTATTCGAAATTGATATTCATCACTTTGACATACAGTATTTACTATGAAATGAGTTTATTATTATGCACTCTTAACATTTCAAGTACGGTGCATTCATTACAAATCACTGTTCATAAATTGTGATTAATTATTCGATTTACTTTGATAACCCTGACTGTGCGAGACTTAGTTTATGCAAGTGTTTACCAGACGAAGCATTGTTGTTCAATATGCGAGAAAAATTTGTGATATGTCAATATTTTTGGATTAAAAAAAAACAGTTGTTCATTTCTGAAAATCAACAATGATCATAATATGTTGTCTTCTTTGCTATTGGAATAAACCGAATTTTCTCCAACCAGCCTTTTTGTGTTCACTCGGCACTTGCTCATTGATGTGTTAGGCCAGAGGATAAACTTTCTGGTCACCACATTTGAAAAAAAAAATATGAGCAACCGTTTACAAGTTCAATAAAAGAGATGAGTAGAGCAATTCCAAATATATTATTATATATATATAATTATAGATAATATAATATATAATATATATATATATATATATATATATAGAGTCTGATGCCTCTCAAAATGTGCCAGCCTACTGATCACGCTCTCTACAAAGCGCGCAAGCCACCTTTTTTACCTCCACTCTCCTTCTGCTCCTATTTATCCTCACCTCCGGTGCGTCGCCTGTTCGCACCCCACCCGGAAGGTGGGGCTTCTGCCTACCTCGGCCAGCTTCGAATCAATCCATCAATCACCCTCTAGGCGGCGTGACTTCGCTTGTTGTCAACCTTTTTGAAGGCAGGGCTTTCTGCCCATTTGTTGTGGTTTTAGGGACGTATTCCCCACCTTTTTGCCAATCTTGAATATAAAAAACATAGGGAAAATCAAGAGGGCCAATTACATACTGGAGAACATTATTCTTTACTCCCTAGGCTAATGTACACCGCACCACCCCCCTGTGTGTGACAAGTAACCTTAAGCTCCACAGGTTCCATACTTGCTCACATCAAGATGCCTCCTACACATTCACCGGTTCTTAACAACTCTACATAAATACTATATTCCTGATTAAATTCCTCCATCAACCCCAACAATCATAATATATATAGTATATATATATATTAACATATATATCGTAACATATATATATATATGATATATATACTATATATATTATGATTGATTGGATATCTTATAACCCTCAATGGTCAATATTCTCGATAGACAGTGATATTTGATTATGGATCTCCTGGTCGCGGCTACAGTTTTATCAATTTATTTGAGTGGGGAACAATCGTAGAAGTAAGTACAAATTGGAGGTTTTTAGCAAGATCTCTTCGATGTAGCTGGGTACGTTTACTAATGTATTTGCGTCTTTTCAGCCTTGTCGATTCAGAAAATGGCTTGAGAAATAAAAGGTATGGCTTTACTTTAAATTTGCTTTGACTTCACTCTTTAGTCGTTTATAAGTGTATCATTGTGTACACGTTTGATTGGGCAGCCATTTTTTTCCCCGCATCATCCACCTCTATATGGAGTACTACCATACTCCATCGATGGCAAGTGTATGTATGTGTTATGTACCGTAATGTATATGTATATATGTATGTATATACATCTACTCCTCGAGAGGATTTAACAAGGAAGCTCAAACTTTCAGAGATTAATGAGGGCATCTGAGGTTTGTGCATGTGCTAGTTTTGTGATTCCATTAAGTTTTGAATAAAAACATTTTCACCAATTTGACATTTTCCCTTCGGAGGGAGGGTGGGTTGGCAATTGGAATTATGCCGAGCTATATGACCACAATGTATTATGATACGCACATTAGCAGTATGCCTATTTTGTTCATGTATGTAATCTGGGTTATTTATTGCCTATACACCGGCCCAACAAAGGATGGTCCGTGTAACGTGTTGCCATGCTTGGACTCTGCTTACTGTGTGTACTCTGCCATTGGTATTATCTATCCATAATTCAGCAATAGTGTGTGTGTGTGTGTGTGTGTGTGTGTGTGTGTGTGTCGTGTGTGTCGTGTGTCTGTGACCGCTGTTTCTCGAACAACACTGGTCGATCTAATTGAAAACTTGCCAGGTATATTGCTGCGGTCTTTGTGAATGTGCCTTTCAAGGTTTGATATAATCGCGACAAGTGCTTTCACATGTTATGGCCATTTATTTACCAACCAATGACAGGGACACGGTGATCTGCGGCCATTTATTTACCACAATGAAAGGACACGTTGCTGCGTATGCATGGCTGCAAGGGCCGCCGTGCGCGGCCGGCGACAATGACGTCACGTGCCGGCCGCGTTTACGATGGGGATCGGTGCCTTTAGTTACCGTGGCGTAGAGTGGCAATGGTCAATGCAGCGGAATTTCATGGCAAGCAAAGACAGGGCAGGTAAAACTTGATTTTAATAACTTGATTTTTAATTAACTCTGTGTGTGTAAGATCACAGCAGTTGTTACTGTAATACAAGCGAATAATTCGTGGAATGCATTGTGAACATTTCCGCTACGGGCACGCACACTTCCGGATAGTGATGGACTTATGTATTCTAATAATTCTCGATTTCTTCATGCGATCATTATAAGATAAACCACAATGCCCCAATCACAGTCGTCATTTATGAGAGTGAAGGAACGGCCTGTGAGGTTGTGTGTTTCTGAGCTCCGTTTGAAGGTTTTTTTGGGGGGGGGTTGCATGTACGGGCACGCACGTACGGCACGCGAGAGCGAAGGAACGGCCTGTGTAGGTGTTTCTTGCTGCGGTTTGAAAGTATATATATATAGATATATTATTTTTTTTTGGTTGCACGTACGGCCACGCACTACGGGGCATGACGTACGGCCAGCACTTACGGGCATGCAGGTACGGCCACGCACGTACGGGCACGCGAGAGGCAAAGGAACGGCCTGTGTGGTTTGTTGTTTCTTGGCTCACGGTTGGAAAGTTTGGTTTTATTTTTTTTTGCATGTACGGCCACACACACTGTACGGCAACGCATGACGGGCACCATGTACGGGCACGTACTAGAACTATAAAGATAATAATATGACACCCGTATAAGGCATATGGCGGCACCCGTAGGAGGCCATTGTTATTCTAGCTATACATAACTAGAATTACTTCATAGGAACACATTACCCCATGTTTCACAGCTGTTGAAGTACTATACTTTCAAATTTAAATATAATAATGATATTAAAGTTCGTTTTACAAAAAGTTCTGGAATTTAACGCTAATGAAGCAGCCTTATACATCACCCTTATACACACCTTATTTAACATGTCCAATCCTGCAAAACTGGAGGTTCTTGGAAGTGACTTATCAGTTGATTGAGTGACAGTGTTTTAGTATATAACCTCAAATTAAATAAAATAAAAATTGTAAAGGTCATCTAAAAAAAAAAAGATTAAAATTCCAAAGGTTTACAGCCGTTTTACCACCATTTGCACATGCGATGGCTATTACATCACACTATCCAATATCATACATTAGTTATTCGTGCCTCTTGTTTGAGGTCATGAAGACATCCTTAAAAACGGTAAATTTTCCTGTTTGGAATAATTGAATTTGTTTAACTGCAAGACAGCGCAAACAGTAAAAATATATTATCTCACTCCTCTCTGCGCATCGTGATCGGGTATGAATTTTCGGAGCCAAAGTGCTGTACTTGTTTGAATGGGCAGCGAATTGTTTCCTATTCAATGTTCTGATTCGTGTTCAAAAATTACATTCAATTTAAATACGTTGCCTCCTCGATCATAAACTGCCATTTGTGGACAGACGTACGGAGAATAGACAGACATGAACCAATTCCTTAACCCCGCTTCGCATTCCGGTGGCGTAAACATGAACTGATTTACGTCTCTTTCCTGTAATGGAGGAAAAATAACCATCATCTCTCACGTAATTAATTATCCCAGGTGGGGGGGACTGAAGCATACAAAGACTTATTTAAGGTAAATTTACTCTTCCCATACTCTCTGAGCCGAAGAAAGGCTGCATAAGCAACCAGAAAATCCACACAGTAACCCTTTGCTGTTTCAAACCCAGTGCTAGAGGATCCCCGGTTTAGGGTTTGAAAAAAGCAAAGGGCTTACCTTGTGTGTCTTTCCTTGGTTGCTTTCTGATAGCTTTTTCATTTCTTTATTAATCCCTCTGTTTTCTCATCTCTCCATTGTTTTGTCATATTTCTTCAGCGGGATGGCCATTTAACCTGTTTGCTATTCTATGTCACACTTGCTCGACTTATTTGCTAATTGGGCTATATCTGGAACAGTTGTCTCGTTCTACAGTCTAACTGGCACTCTCTTTTGAGATTATTTCATGACGAGTTTAGTATAGTTCAATCATAAAAATTTAGAATTTTGTTCATGTCCTGTTCAGCCCTTTTTCACCATACAAAAATTCTAACCAAATCAGGCCAACTTACACAAGGCTTGGAAATGAAAGAGGTGGATTTGGCCTGCAAAGGAGAAAAGTAATGGTAATGGCTGTTCCTTCCGTCATCCGTTTTGCGATGCATGACTCGGGTAATGGGAGGAGCTTATCCCCCGAGATGAGCCTTATCTAGATGAGAAGGTGACAATGCAATACAATGATAGAGACCGCTAGTAGGGGGTGTGGGGGTGGGGGGGGGGGGAGATAGCCCTTAATTGTTATCTGAAGGTTGGTGAACAACATTATGAATTGTTAACCAAACAAAAGGACATCCCGATGTTCATGTGTAAGATTATGCTTGATGTCACCAATGTTCTTGTACAGTTGAAGGATAATATCCATCTGATAGACCATTGGTGTATAGTTTGATTCAGCTTGGCCGTTGTATGCTGAGAAAGGGCAGGTGCATTATATGACTATTAAAGTTATCCCTTACCAAATTAAAGAAGGTATTAATGAAATTACTGTACTTTTCATTATTGATTTGGTTTTTAAAAGACATTGCGTTTGGAATACATTGATTTTTTCTCTATAGTTAAGTTATACTGTATAACGGTATAAGCGTTGAGGAAAACTTGCATTGTTTGTCTCAGGCATAGTATTTATATTGAGGGGAAATGCGTGACCACACAGGTGAGTGTTGTGAATTGACAAAAAATGTGGACTAAATTGCACGTTATAAAGATGCACACATTAATTACGGCGAGGTGAACTTACGCGTTGTCATGAGGCTCACTCCTGTGGCATGGATTCTGTGCACAGCGGACATGCTGGGATGTGCAACGGTTTGACATCAACAGGAAGCCCTGTGCTGAGATAAACACAACAGCTTGGTTTGTTGTAAAGTCTTGTTTATATACTTATATGCATTCCTAAACTGCTTGGACGGAATGAGTTGAAAAACTGGAGGGCTTTCGATGAATGTTTAGGCAGCCAAAATGTGAGTTATGCCAGGGGTTCAAAATGGAGGAGGAACCCCAATTATCTCTTATGTGAAATGTGTATCGTTACAGCATGGCCTGGTGGAAGCCTGTATTACCATTATCATTAATATATTTATTAAATGAAAAGCGTGTGTGTGTGTGTGTGTGTGTGTGTGTAGTTGTGTGTTGTTGTCTGTCCATCACATTTTATCCTAAAGCGTTTCTGCTGTCGTACAATAAGAAAAATAGGACCACGGTTCCTGAAGCTCACCTGGTATCAGGAGCAATAATGACATCATAAAATATCGGAAATTTCATTCATGCTTATAATCGTTGTTCACATGATTGGTTGAATGGAAGCCTGGTGTGGCTTAGTGGTTAGAAGGTGTGGCTTGGGATCCTAGGTCCTGAGTTCCAAGCCCTGTTGGCCGCTGAATTAAAAATACACCAGGAGTTGACTCAGCCTTGTTCATCCTTCCGAAGCGCAAAATGAGCACCGGTGTCTGGTAAGGGGGACACTGCATCCGCGGCATAGCCGCGTACCCAACCATATGCAACCAGCAGCCACAGGCTGCACTCGATTAGGGAAGAGATTGGTTGAAATGGAACCCCTCTGATGCTGATTACACGATACATGTTTACAGGTCATGTTTTACACGCGTTGAAAAAGGTGATTTTTGGCTGGAGCGGCATCTGTGCTGCACTGAAATTCAACGTCTCCTGTAAGTTAGTAACCCAGTACTTTTTTTCTGTTGTTTAGGCGTGATTTTAACCGTTAATGAACGCAGATTTTGATGCAAATCAATACATCTCCATTAGGCATACATATTTGAAGCTTGTGGCCAAGTTTTCATCAAAATGTGTGTTTTGGTTTCAAGTGATAATGACAAAGTGTTTACGGACTCACTGACTGAACTTACCTAATGGATACTGCTCAATCGCATAGCTCACCAGACTAAAGTCCAGGTGAGCTAAATGGTACTGTTGGGAAAGCTAACAATCAATTTACTTGGAACAAATTGATTGTCCGTTTAATCATGGGAATCCTGTTTTTAAATTGCCCGCTTTTTAGGGGAAGAGGAAGAAGCAAGATTGCAGCTTAATGTAGAGGTTCTAATGGACGGACAACAGTGAAAAGCCTTTAGAATAAAGCTGACGGACATAGAAGCGCAGCACACAAACACAACAACCACAGCCATGACGACCAAAACCAACTACTACAGTGTTATAAAAGATCCTTTTTGTGGTGTGTTTCATTCTTTCACATCCTCTTTTAGACCCACAGATGGACATGCCAATGTGTTTTGTGCAGGTGCAAATGCTGTCTTTTGATTAACCTTGTCAGTTGAAGAGACTGGTAGGCACGCCTAGTAAATAATTAAAAGTAGGGGAATTGACGCGTTCGTAAGGACGGGTTCTTCACTAGAGTTAATAAATACAGATGGCTTTATCCGAATTTTCATGCCAAACAAGGAATTCGTCGAGTGCCTGCGTCATCTGGATCAAGATTTGTATTTTCAGCAGCAATTGTTTATTCTATTTTTTTACAAATTCTAGTTTGTATCAATTTCTTTGCAATTGCATAATAGCCTTTATTGTATGAGAAACACATTATTATTCTAACACCAATAGGAAGATGGGTTTTCAAAATCTACTTGTCTGAGAACTACCAAAGGGAGGGTACTTTGCAACAGTATTTGTACTGACTGCCACAAAATGCGATCCTGAGAATTTTTATTTTCTTAATCGAGCTGTAAACGTTCCTAAACAAATCCGACAATTCTTGAACTGAAGGAGAGAAGATGGAGGCACAGAATCGGTGTGTGCATATTCACCACATGTTGGAGGTGTTGTCATGCTCGCCACATATGTCCGGGGGTATTTGCGTATCACAAAGCATGTGTGGGGGTGTTGGCACACTAACCAAATGTGATTAGTGCACTGCGCGTGATACCGCCCCCCCCATTTTGCGGCAAACAATTTGCAATTGTCAGTGTCTGCAATAACTCAGTTTTTGGAGCTGAGAATGACACGTGGCGTTCCTCAACGTCCACCAACGACAAGTGCTTGCAGACGATCCTCCCATTATGTCCTTCAGATGTATGAGCCACACATTTATATATTTCCCTGCATGCGAAACACCAGGATGACAGTTTATAGCTCAGAATATTTAATTAAATAACTGAAAACGTCTGTACCAAGGCCTTGTAGTGGCAGTGCAGGTACGTCGTACGTACCTGCACTTCAATTTGGTTTACCACAGAGGTTGAACTCTTTGTCAGTGGCAGTTCTTTTTTTATAAGAAGATAAAATTGAGAAAAGAGAATGGTAGAGAAAGAAATATATCATTGTCAAGAAAAGGAGAGAAAAGCACGTACAGGTTTGCTCAGAGTGGAGGAAGTAGAGAAGGATTGAAGCTACACCTTGCCATCTGCACGTTACCTAGCAGTTCACAACACATACTCAGTAGTATTTGAACACCACGCCAGGTGTTCGATGTGCAGGAGTGAGGCCGTGCACGTGCACATGGATTATTTTGTTCTACTCTGGTCCAAAAACGAGAATGGTACAACAAGGTCACCAAGTGGCAAACATGATGTCGCGTATGGATATTCGCTCTTTAACCACAGAGTTTGTCCTCTGCAATTTGTCCAGAGGATGAGTATTTGCAAAATATAAAGAATAAAAACCAAGCAGTGTTGAGCAGAAGGCGCTCATCTCAAGGGGAAATTTGGGCAGCGACGTCGTTGTTGTATTAGGATCACTCACTCACGCATGTAGGGGCAAGATTGATCCTCGTACTTCAGCATTTGAACTTTGCAATGCAGAAGGGGAACTAACCTTCACATCTGACTAGATGTAGGTGGGACTAATGTGAATATTAGAAAGTGGCAAACAACTGGCAAGTTTATTTTGAATTAAAAACAAAACAAATTATACAAAAAGAAAAAAAAAAAAAAAAAAAAAAAAAAAAAAAAAAAAAAAAAAACAAAAAAAAAAAAAAAAAAAAAAAAAAAAAAAAAAAAAAAAAAAAAAAAAAAAAAAAAAAAACAAAAAAAAAAAAAAAAAAAAAAAAAAAAAAAAAAAAAAAAAAAAAATAAAAAAAAAAAAAAAAAAAAAAAAAAAAAAAAAAAAAAAAAAAAAAAAAAAAAAAAAAAAAAAAAAAAAAAAAAAAAAGCTGTGAACAGGTTTTTTTTACAACCAGAATATAAACAACAAAACAAGTACTTTTATGTTTCCCAAAACTTTACCTTCATGCAACTCATTACCAATAATTAATATTTTGTGTTTTGTGTGAAGCTTGTAATATAATGAAGTGGAAGTTGTGGTAATATTCCCTTCTCAGCAAATGTGCGAAAGATGTCTGATGATGTCAGGTGACTATTGGGTGTTTGGGGGGATAAGTGCACAGCATAGTTGGTGCTCACTCTAATAGCTGTTCTATACTGGTGGATGAACTAGTTACCTCCACACTGCGAAACCATCTCTAACATGACGCACACGAATGGCTCCACACTGTTCACTATAACAGGGTACTCTTCTAAGGTGCACTTCTGTCGCTTGTCCTGTTGTCCTGTTTGAGCCCCTGCTCTCCTGTTAAATAACACCAGGAGGGTTGATCAGCCTTGTCATCCTTTCTGAGGTCGGCAAATGAGTACAAGCGTATTTAGTAACAGGAGCACTGCTCGGTGGCACGCCATGTTCCAGCAATGATGCAACAGTAGCCAGTATTGCAGACACGTGCAAGAACTCATCCTACGCCACATTGCTTTATCTACTTCTGAGCTTTTTACTCCTCGTGTGTAAACCATTCCACCTGATTTCCTTTCCTTCCCCACTATCAGAATGTTTACCCTCTGCACCCCTAAGTCTTCTTTGAACAAAGGGCCATGCACGACACCACTCAATGTGCTATTGTTTGCACAATTGTCACGCTGACACGACTCACTTATATCACGTGACATTATATAGGATGTACACATGATGAGTTACATATTACGGCATGTTCCATCCTGTGCCGGTATAGTATAACGGCTTCAACCCTTACGGCGGTTGCAGACCTAAAATGTAAAGATGGCGCACAGTTGCAGGAGAAGAGATGAATATACGACGTCCATGTTGCCCAACATTTTTCACACAAATCCTTAGTATAGTTTCTATACGTGAGATGCCGCGGAGAGGTTAGATGCCTGGGAGGCTTATGGCTGCGAGTTGTACACCGTCACAACCCTCCCCATCACAACAAAGACCAATTTGCTGTGCTTCCCGTGCAAAAAGGCCTGGGCAGTAATTAATCAGCATAACACATTCATTATAATTTTACCTCTCCCTTCAACTCCCCCGTATAACCCCAGTCATTCCGTACCGGCATCTCGAGCCTGGACTGCTCTGCATTCCACAGCACCCAGGGATTCACTTCAAGAAGGCGTGCCAGCCTAACGCACTACCTTAATTTTTCTTTATTGTGCATATTTTACGATAAAAAGCTACACATGTCCCAACAGTCTCTTTCCTCGCTGAGAATATCATGAGAGCCAGCGTTAGCAGTTTCGAGTTAAGTGAAATCGCTATCCCCGAACCTCCGCAGATGGACCCCCTGTAAGTTGGGATGTTCATTGATAAACGTCTGGTTCTCTGCGACAGAATTCTCGAACTTTTGCTTCTTGTTTTCTGCGAGAAAAGCTGTTATGATCCCCTTAGGGTCCATACTTTTTTTTTATTGCTTAACCACTTGATAGTAGCTGTGTGCAACAACAAAATACAGTACAAAGCAAACTTTGTTGTTAGTGCAACATGAGTAATTGGTATATCATGCGTAGGTTTAATCAGGTATAATTATATGAGGTTACTCGTTGATCCTTAGAATCCCAACTTTGTACTAACATTTTGATGATCATTCAAAGAGAAAAATCCCAAACAGATCTCTTAGACCAGACGTTGTTATATTTGGTTCTTGACGGACTTTCATGTATTTGCTAAGAAAGATGTAATATCGGACTCTGTCTTCACCCTTTTACGAGGGAAAAGACAAATCTGTTTCCCTTGACAAGTAAATCAGGGAAATTTTACAAATTGCTCATTGATCTTTATGAGTAGCCATACCCTAATCAAACACGAACAGCTAACCTTAGCCCGAACAGCCAACCCTAACAGCTAACTCTAAGCTTAAGCCTACCCTAACCCTAAAGCTAGCTTAGCACCCAACAGACTAAACCATTAACCGAACATTCTAACTTAACCGTATAACTATAACCATACCAACATATTATTACGGCTGTGGAAATTCGCCCAAACCACCATTCAGGACCCGTAGGTGCCAGATATCTCTAAGTAATGTGTAGTTAGCCCCAAACCCGTTGTATTAGATGGAAGTTAATGTGATTCATTCGGGCTGCGACGCTTTTTGAGTCAGTTCGTTTTCTTCTATCTTTTATTTCAAACACGCAACATGTTCAACAACCACGCCATCCCATGGCACAGCGGCAACCACACTGCCACACGCCACCTCCACCATCTACGCCACTACATCTTCGCCACTACGGAACGGCAAACAAGGCGCTGAGGAGGGAACTTGCGAGGATGCGCAGGTTTCCGCCTGTTTCTTCCGTTGACTTCCCCGCCGTTTGGAGTGGCGAAGAGCGATTGCAGGTCAAAGCGTCAAAGGTGAGAAAGGGTGGGCCTCTTTTTGAGGGAAATAATGCTCGGCTCCAAAGCCAAAAACTGACTCCCTCGGCCCCCGGACGGAGCGGGGTGGAGGAAAGCGTGAGGGCACGGCCCCTTCAGAAGCTTCTCCAAGAAGCTCGAAGGGAGGCGGGCCGAAAACGCGGGCGAGGGCGGAAGGGCGGTAGTCCTGCGCGATAAAAGACGGACACGGGCGGGCCGCACTGGCTTGCTCTTCCCTTTCCTCTTCGTCTCCTCGTGTGGTGGCCGCTGGCATGCGTCTGCTGTGGTGCGTCCGAGACCCCGCTGGCGGGAAGGAGCGTCTGCCATTCCCCTTCTTCCGACCTCGCGGCATCCACGTTTCCCCCCCCCCTCTATCCCGCGCGGAGATAGCGCCGGAAACTCCGTCCGTGCGTCGGGCGGCCAACACGCCTGCCGGCGCGAGGCACGCGGAGGGAGGGGGGGGACCTCGCCCTACCCCATGCCAGCGGCACGGGAGTCGTGGCCAGGCGCGACCACTGCCGACGGCGGTCGCGGAGAGGGACTCACAGCAAAAGCGGAAGTTCACCATTTTCTTTTCGGGGGTTGTTTTTGTATGGATCTGTGGCGCCCGTGTCTCGCCCCAAAGTAGAAACTGTTTAAGTGTTTGGGGGCCCGTTGTGTTTTTTAATAAACCGCCTTATTTTCGGTTTGTAGCTCTTGCATCGCTTCCTTTTGTTGTAATTGCTTATTGCATTCTGCATTCTGTTTGGCTGTATATGTGTGCTCTCCATGTGTCGTGTAAATAAATATGCTTGCAGGTTGACCTGTGCCCGTTTCGCATTTGTCTCTTTCTCCATTGACTCTCCATCCTGTTGTCACAGTAAAGCGGTTTGTTAGCGCGTGTGCAAGATGCCCGTGTAATTAATCTGAACCGTCGAGGTCGACGATTAACACCGCCTCGCGTTATCTCCGATAGTTACGGACGGGCCGCCCAAGCGGCTCGTGTCCGGAGTCGACCATGCGGCGAGTTTACGATCGCCGGTTTAACATTCGCGTGGGTACTTAGGTAGGGTCGAGTTTGACGCGAACAACCCTAATCCTACCGCGGGTGGCCGTTGGCACGATTGTGCGTGAGCGTCGAAAGGCCCACCCGTGACTAGGCTCCGCGGCGATAGTTTTCCCGGAAGGGGTCACGACTGAATTGTCCGTCCGCGTGGGCCGACGTTCCGCCGGTTCGAGTTACGTGGCCGTGTCGGCATGCCGGCGGCGTCGAATTCGCCAACAAATATCTTACGATTTGAATCTTACGGAACTGGGGTCTTTTTGGCCGTTCCCAACTCAAAACCATTCAATTTCCCGAAATCTGCCAAAGTTTCACATCAATGCAGGAAACATGGTTGTTTTATTTGATAAGATCAACAGGCATAAAAAAAGAAAAATAAATATAAAATCTAAAGTTAACCTTTCAACTGCGGAACTTTTATGACCCCAACTTCAGAAGCACTAAATTTCATTCAATCTGCTAAACGTTTTCACACCAATGAGGAAACGTATTTTTGAGTGAATGATGTTTTAGTGATAAAGTAAACAAACATAAGCATTATTTTGGTTTTTTGAAGAGGCTTGTTCCAAACCAATACCACGTGACAGTAATCACATATGCCAAAAAAAAAAAATGAAAGAAAACAATTGTGGCGTCTTTTGAACCGCAGCAAGGATTTCTTGTATCTCTGTGCAGCAAGGTAGGAATCTAAAACTATTATATAATATATATATAATATATAATTAATATATATATATATATATATATTATATATATATATATATATATATATAATATATATACCAGTACATATTGTTAGTGGGCTGGGGTTCGGTGGCCGATAAAGGACCACTCGGTGGAGCAGTGCGACCGAACGTCTCGTCTCCACGAACACCCGAATTTAGGTCGTGACTCTCGGACAACTCCAAAAGGTCACGTGTCACTTAGAGCAATGGTTTCAACCTGGCGGTCGCACCCCTCAAGCGGGTCGCCGAAGATTGTTTGGGGTCGCGGGGGAAGGTGTCAAAACAAATAAACAAACAAATATATTGTTACGAATTTGGTAATTCGATTGCACACAACATTCAGGTTCCTTTAGTCAGTTATGTCGTTAAGTGCTTGTTCCCTAGATAGCTCACCTTCCATTGTTTAATGGGCAGAAATCGATTCGATGCGCTGTGATTTAATTTAATAGTTAGGGAGCGATCCCAACATAATGGAGACGCCCCTCCCCCTCTTCTGCGAAGAGGAAGAAGAGCCCTCTTCTTTCTTTTTCCAGAGAGATAAGTCCATACGAGAGTGGAGTGGTAAATTTAATCAAATAAGGGAATACAAGTCAACTCGAAGAGTGGAGTGTAAGACTTAACAAGTAAGAGAATAAAGTCATACGAGAGTGAGTGTAAAATATTTAGAACAAATAAGAGGAACACAAGTCATATGAGAGTGGAGTTGTAAATTTTAACGAAATGAAGGGAATAACAAGTCACTCGAGATGTGGAGTGTAAACTTATCAACGTATAGGGAAACCACAAAGTCATAACGAGACGTGGAGATCGTAATCATTATCAGACAACGGGTAAGAGGAACACAAGATCATATGAGTGTGGAGCTGTAAACTATTTAACAGTTGGTATTTCGCTTTGTATGTTGCTTTAAAACAAGACCTATTGTGGAGTGTAAACTCAATGGAAAGTTTTCTTGAATTCTGAAAGTAAATTACCAGGTGGCAAGTGCGATTTTGTGGGGAGAACATTAAATAAATAGCACTTTGAATTCTCACAACACCAACACAATTGGAGAGTTCTTGCCTCCATAGTGACTCCTTGCTTTCACTGGTACTGTGGCAACATGCAATGCAGGTCTTCTGGAGGTCAGCGAGATCAATATCTTCACAAGTCCAGCGATGGCCACTCAATTACAAAGTGCGATGGAACAGCGAGGTGCAAGAACCCGGCAATAATTAGGATGCGCTTGTGTATTGGCTTCATCATCCGAGATGACATGCAAAAATGGCGGCAATTTTAAAAGGCGCTAAAAATTTTTAAATACTAGCAACGTACAACAGGTAAAAGGAAGAAATAGAGGAGAGGTGGACGAAAGATAGGGAGGATTTGACCAGAGTTGGTTCAGCAAATATACGTAGTTCTCCCGCAAAAGGCTAGACCTACGTCTATATAATTGATGCTCTTCACACGAGTGCACCCATTCCTACACCTAATGTATGGCAAGGGGATACTCCTCCGCGCGAGAATTGGATGACGCCTTCACCAAAGGCCGCGCTTTGGGAATACGTGCCCACAATGTCATCTTCAGATCATGTGCCGCGCAAAAAGGAAAAAATAAAATAAAGAAATATTCCGCGGCAATACACAGTTTTGTTCAGTTAACGTACATACCATTAAATATACATGCAAGTCGTACTAAATGGGCGCCGCATCGTGAGAAGCCGCGATTATACACTGGCAGCACATACGGTAGCCGCATTAATTACGCCAACAAGCCGCCAGCTCGCCCGCAGTGTCCAACCGCAGTCAGACCAGAAAGTTCAAAATGACGCCACGGTGGCCGCAATCGGTCCATGCTGCTGCCACCGGACACCAGGCACCCGGTCCGGGATTTGATCTGACCCATTGAAAAAGACCGCTTATTGGGGTTTAGAATCCCATGAAACAGCAAATCTCTCGGATGCGGTTGTGCTCATCTGCTGCATCCTCTTCAATTGATGGCGGGACGTTTTCCTTCAAAAAAAATGTTTTCCTCTTCCTGGAAATGTTCAGCAATCAACTCCCTTGCTGATGCTAAAACAGGTATAACTTCGTGATGGCAATAGTCTCTTGTTGGTGGTCGCATCTGTTAGGGTTAACGCTTAGCTGTTATACGGGTTAGGTGCTTCGGCTTAACTTTAGGGATGGCTGTTAGGGTTTGGCATAACACCTAACCCAACGCAATGGCGGGCCTTTCTTTGGACCTCAGGCCGTACATTTTGATGTGTTGATTTCTATATGAGTTTGACAATGTTATTTCATGTTTTTAATTAAATTTGGTTTACCTATATTAGTTATAGCGAAATATGGAACGGCGCATGGTGCAGCTACACAGAGGACAGCCAGAAGTCCCAATAAGTTCAGCGTATTTCGATAAGTAGCGTGTTTTATAGTTAGAATCCATCGCCCGTATGTCGAATGGGAATTTGCGTTGTGTGCAGCTACGAGTTATTTTTTAGTTAGGTAATTTATACAACAAAAACGACAAGCCTAACCCTCGACTCAACCCGGATCGCCATTTGCCCACATGTTTTTGGCTGAACGGCGTGGGCGAGCATCCATCAGCCTAGATCCGACTTGCGCCAGCAGAAAGGTGGGAGTTTGCCCGCCTAACCATGGGGCCATGTCCAATAGAGGGATCGGCCAGCGGATCGTCCGATGGGGACGGTCCCAAGTTTCAGGAAGGCGAGACTGCCGAGGAAAGAAACGCTCGCACCTACAAGAGAGGAGAGGAGATCCGTGACGATTGCCGAGCGGTGTGCGTCGTGGCTTCGAGTGGTTTGTCGACGAGGGCTGACTGCAGACGGTCGGTGGTCGCTGGGTTGGAGCGCTCTGCGTCTTTGGGAGGGCACAGTCTGGTGACGGAGCGAGACCTAGGGTTCGTGGGCCGTGGACTTCGGGTCTAGGTTCGAGTCGCCGACCGTGGTGCGTTGCGAGTCGGTGTGACCAGCGACGAGGCGGGACAGGGTACCCTCCCGGCGCCGGCGTTTACAACGAACTAAACCCACGGAAGTCCATCTTTTGTGTGTGTGTGGTGTGTGTGTGTGGATGTGTGTGTGTGTGTGTGTGTGTGTCGGCCTCGAAGTATTCTCGCCCCGTGATAATTCTATCGTTTTTCCCGATATTTTTCCCACCGAAAAATACGGTGGATACTCGAGATCAAATGTAACATCCGGGTTAAAATTCGCGCGGGGGTTAGGTGTCTATTTTCTATGCCTTTTTCCGCCCAAAAGATGTGCTAGGAAAATGAAGGGCAAGCATTGGCGCCCAAATTGTCATGTTGACCAGGCGATGTGTTTTCTTCTGAATTGCGGACCAATACAAAGTTTATCAAAGTTCTGGCAACATTGGTCACAGTTCGTCTAAAAGCACGATCCGTGATTGGTTTGGCAGCGAATGATCTAACGAATTTCAATTTAAGCACTGTTGTGGCACTAAAGAAACCCAAATTCTTTCCCTTTTATAACAGCTAAATTCAGGGTACTTCAGGGTTGTGAGGAGATGCCATATAAAGACCCTCATGAAAACCCCTAATCCAATGAGCTTCAGGGGGCTTTCGCCCTTAAGCGGGCCCGGACTGGACCCCCGGCCGTGAGCGGGCGGAAGAACTCCGGTCGCTACGCTCACTACGTTCCGCTAAAAAACCAGATATTTTTGAACGGCGCCACTCGTCCAAGGCCTGGTGTGATGTGTGTGTTGTGTCCGTGGCGCCCGCGTCTTTAAGTAAGGATTGTTAAGGTGATCGTTTGCTCATTGTAACATTGCCGTGCCATTTTATTTGTCATAAGTCTGCTCTGTGCTCCCGCCTCTCCCGATTAATATTAGTTGTTATAGAATGAACCCGCTGGTTTAAATTGTACCGAGCCAGCTCGTTATTTCTGTGGATTCTTCCTCCCATTGGCCATATGCAAGGTGCGTATTGAGAAATAGTAAAGCCGTTTCGGGCGATAATATGTTCATTTGGTTCCGGCGCGGCTGTATGGTCAAGCTTCCGCTCGGTTACGCGTCCGGATCCGAGTCGTGATAAGCGAACTCGCTTCGGACAAAGTTCGGGCGAGGGGTGGGTGGGTTTTCGCTCGTAGTATGGCATCGCGCGTGAGTCACTGTAGGTAAATTGAATTAGACAAGTGCAGCCGCTACCGATCACGCCGTCACAAATATTGGTAGAACCAAGGTCCGCTCTAAGATCAGTGGTTTACTCACTTTTGTAGCCGTGACACCCCCAACAAAAGATACAAAAGGCGTCTTTTAAAAGCCCCCCCCCA
>CM068959.1:39776387-39788471 GCA_035128595.1 Eptatretus atami | reverse complement strand
GGGCGAAGTCGATCTAAGGCGATGGAGGCTCGCCCACGCCTTCAGCCAAAAAACATGGGCAATGGCGACCGGGTTGAGTGAGGTGTGTCGTTGTTGTTGTATAAAACCTAACTAAAAATAACTCGTAGCCACACACGAATTCCATTCGACATAGGGGATGGATTCTAACTATAAACACGTACTTATCGAAATAACTGAACTATGGGGACTCTGGCTGTCTGTGTGCACATGGCTTCCATATTCGTAACAATATAGGTAAACAAATTAATAAAACATGAAATAAATTGTCAAACTCATATAGAAATAACACATCAAAATGTAGGCCTGAGGTCCAAAAAGGCCGCCATTGGTTGGGTTAGGGTTATGCCGAACCCTAACAGCCAATCCCAAGTTAAGCCGAAGCCTAACCCAAACAGCTAAGCGTAACCCTAACAGATGGACCACCACAAGAGATATTGCAACAAGTTATACCTGTTTAGCATCAGCAAGGGAGTGATCTGAACATTTCCAGGAAGAAAACATTTTTTTGAAGGAAAACGTCGCCATCAATGAAGAGGTGCAGCAGAGAGCAACCGCATCCTGAGAGATTGCTTTCATGGGATTTAAACCCCAATAAGGGTCTTTTTCAAGTGGAGTCAGATCAACCCGGACGGGTCCTGGTGTCCGTGGCAGCAGCTGGACCGATGCGGCCACCGTGGCGTCATTTTGAACATTTTCTGCTGATTGGGTTGGACACTCGGGCGAGCTGGCAGGCTGTTGGGATTAATGGGTACCGATGTGCAGTGTAATCGCGCTTCTCACGAGCGCGCCCATTTAACGACTTGCATGTATATTTAATGGATGTACGTTATAGCTGAATCAAACTGATGTATGCCGCGAATATTTCTTTATTTTATTTTTTCCTTTTGCGCGGGCACAGATCTGAAGTGACATTGTGGGCACGTATTCCCAAGCGAGCCTTTGGTGGAAGGGTCACAATTCGCGCCGAGAGTATCCCCTGCCATACATTAGGTGAGGGATGGGGGCACTCGTGGAAGAGCATCATATATAGACGTAGGTCTACCTTTTGGGAGAACTACGTAATTGCTGAACCAACTCTGGTCAAATCCTCCCATCTTTCGTCCACCTCTCTCTTTTCTTCCTTTACCGTACGTTGCAGTATTAAAAATTTTTAGCGCCTTTTAATTGCGCCATTTGCAGTCATCCATGATGAAGCCATACACAAGCCATCCTAATTATCCGGTCTTGCACCTCGCTCCATCGCACTTGTAATGAGTGCATCCTGGACGTGAAGATTTGATCTCGCTGACCTCCAGAAGACCTGATGCATGTTGCACAGACCAGGAAGCAAAGGAGTTCACTATGGAGGCAAGAACTCTCCAATGTGTGGTGTTTGTAGAATTCAAAGTGCATTATTTAATGTTCTCCCCACAAATCGCACATGCACCTGGTAATTTACTTGCAGGATCAAGAAAACTTCCATTGGTTTACACTCCACAAATGGTCTTGTTTAAAGCAACATACAAAGCGAAATACAACTGTTAAAGTTTACACTCCACTCTCATATGACTTGTGTTCCCTTACTTGTTGAAGATTACATTCCACTCTCGTATGACTTGTGTTCCCTTACGTGATAAAGTTTACACTCCACTCTCGAGTGACTTGTATTCCCTTATTGTTGTAAAGTTTACACTCCACTCTCATATGACTGGTTGTTCTACTCGTTGGATAGATTTACATTCCACTCTCGTTGACTTGTGTTCCTTACGTGATAAATGTTTCACTCCACTCTCGAGTGACTTGTATTCCCTTATTTGTTAAACCGTGTTACATCTTTTCTGCACTCTCCGTATACTAGTCGTTCCGTAACATTGTTAAAAACTTTGATGGTGACTGTGTCAATTCGTTATCATGCCAGTTGGCTGTGTGTGGCTACCTCCCTCACCTGCCATGGCACTTCAACAAAGGATTTCTGCGACTCATTGGGACTGACTCAATCGGTCAACTTCCTGACCCGGTTCTCAGCCAATGGTACTCCATCTCTTCTGGATTTGAATTTGACCAATTTCCCAGAAAATGTCTGCTGTTCTTCTTCTGCTCCAAATTGGTTCAGCTGACCACATGCTTGTTAAAGTGGTCATCTCTCTGGTTGTTATTAGAGAACCGCCTCAGTGCTGACGAGTCTGGCACTTCGCTCAGGCCGACTGGCAGGGTCTTTCAGCAGCCATCATACTTCTAGACTGGTCTCCCATCGCTACTTCCTCCGACATCAACTCATCCTGGGAATTCCTTCAAATAAATTTGCTCTCTCTCATGCACAGATTTATCCCATCTCGTCTTCAGTTGTCCTACCCTTCCTCCTGCCCACAATACACTGAAGCTTGTGGCAAGGCAGTTGTCCAAAAACAACTTGCCTTCGCCTCATGGAAGGCAAAACCTACTGAAGGCAATCTCAGTTCCTTCCACAAAGCTTGGAACAAGTGTGTGTGTACCCTGAGGAGAGACAGGAAACAACATCTTTCTCATCTCAAGTCTGAACTCTAAAACCTGTCTTCCTCCTCCAAATCCTGGTGACGTCTAATTAAGTCCGTTTCTGGTGTGTGTTCCCCTAGAGATGAGGAACGCCCCCCTTCGAGCATTTCTGGAAGCGTCTCGAAGGAGGAGGAGCAAGAACGGGGGCCGGGGCGCGGGGATGGAGCGAAAGGGCGAGCCCCCGACCTACAAAAGGCGTGGGCGTGGAGAGTCCCTGTTCCCTTGTCCCTGAAGGAGAATTGTCGAGGTTGTGGAGAGTCGGTGGTGCGGTTTGTCCCTGAATGAGAATTGTCGAGAGTTGTTGGAGAGTCCCTGCTATGGGTCATTCGTTCGGAGAAGAGGTTGAGGTTCGTTCGTTCGTTCGGGTCTGGTGCGTGGGTCGGGTGAAGGTCGGTCGAATTGCCACGGGTCGCGAAACGCTGGTCCTGGTGAATTGTTCTGTCGGGGGGGGAACAACACGTGCAAGGCGGAGGCACGACCCAGTGGACGCATCGCGGGAGGGACTCGGAGTTGCGGTCGCCAAGGGCTTGGACGACGCGCTCAGGGGAAGTCGCGCTTACTTTTTTTGTGGGGTTTGTGTAAATGTCTGTGGGTGGCGCCAGTCTTGAGAAGTAAGAAACTGTTTTAAGTGGTTGCCGGTTGAATTGCATTATTCGGTGTAGATCTGGCGTGTGTCTCTTCGCTTGCTTTTATTGGTGTTTTCTTGCTGACTGTAATATACGTGCCTTCCGTGCTCGCGTGAATAAATGTGCTTGTCCGATTGTTCGCCTGTTTTGCTTCGTCGCTTTCTTTTATTGAATCTCCATCTTGATCACGTAAGGATTGGTGTGGGTTTAAAACGCTCCGGTAAATTAATCTGAACGCGTCAAGGTCGAGCGTAACTCCGCTGCGGTTAATCCTGTAGCGAACGGAATCGAGCCGCTTAAGCGGTTTCGTAGTCCGGAGTCGTACCTTGGCTGTGTACAACTCCTCGTACGCTATCACGCGCAGGTTACTTTAGGTAATCAACCAATTCGGCGATCGGACCCTATTTCGGCGCGGTAGATTATGCGGACTGGAGTTGTGGTGAGGTTAACCGCCCACCCGTGACTAGCTCCCCGGCGTTTGTTCCGAGAAGGGTCACGAACTGAATTGTCCGTTCCCGGTGGGCGACGCGGTCGCCATTGCGATGTCCACGTGCCGATCGCATGCCGGGCGGGCGGAATCACAAACATACATTTATCGTTTTTTAAAAAGACTAGTCTAATAATATTATTTTATTAAAGCATGCAGTGAAGTCTGATCCACATAATTTTAAAGCAATATATGTATTTGTATATTGTAATCAGTAAACAATAGTGTGGTAGATAAAAACATTAGAAAGGAAATATACTTGCACCAAAAACTTTAAAACCATTTTCGAACGGCTCCACGGGCTCACGCCCGGGGGTTATCGCTATAGCTCTCTGTTCTTCGAAACAGGCAAGCTGAAAAAAAATTAAAATCATTTGTTAATTCACTTCACCTAACACCAATAGTATACCGCCCAAGGAACCTCCATGCCAAATATCAGAATCCTAGTACACATATTAAATGAATGGCAAGCTTCTACATAACTTGCACACAAAAAACTTTAAAACGTTGATGTGCTACAGAAAAAGTTAAGTTCAAAAAACAGGTCAAGAAATTAAAATTATTTTTTTTAACTCAACTTCCCACTACATCAATAATTATATACCCGCAAAGGAACCTCCATGCCAAATATCAGCATCCTAGTACACATATTAATGATGGCAAGTTCTAAAACTTGCCACCAAAAACTTTAACATTTTCAACGCTCATGCCGGGGTATCGCTATTAGCTCTCTGGTTCTTCAAACAGGCGAGCTAAAAAGACTATAAAAATGATTGTATCCAGATCAATTTGAATCGTCAATCCAAAAATTGAATCAGTTCATCCTTTCAACACGACAAATCTGTCCACAAACTTGAATGGCAGAAAATCCTCCATAACCTTTTGAAATAATGTGCATATATCGTTTTTTGGCCCCTTCTCTCTACAGTGAAGAATCACTTAAAAATAATTTGCGGAATCCAGATCCGATTGGATCTTCACAATAAATAAGCATTCTGTCCTTCGGCCAGTCACACTAACATACACAAAAAAATTTACAACCAATTTCTTGAAAACTGTGGCCCAAAAAACTTTAGTGTGAAACAGACAGAGAGACAGACAAACAACGTTACAGACCAACACACTTGGTGAATTTTTTTTTACCAAGTAACAAAAAACAGAACAGAGAGGGGTGAAACCAACCTCTCTTCACTCCGTGGTGGAGGTAATTACAGATACTGAACACAAGGAAAACAAAACCAGAAAACAAACATAGCCCAATGATTGCAAGAAAAGCTAGAAGGGCACTCGTAGAGCAGCATACCCTTCTGCCATGAAAATAGCTGATCCATGAGAACCATATCGGGCCCAATACATTTTATTTTTGAAATATCATGCATTATCGTTTTGGTCCTTTCTCATCAATGGTGAAGAATGCACTTTGAAAATTAAATATTCTCGTATCCAAACCTGGATTCGGACTTCACCAAAATCGAATCAATTCGTCATGGTCCACATCCAACTGTCCACCAAGTTTCATCGAATCCGTCCACATCTTTTTGAGATATTGTGTCTTATATAGTTTAACCCACCACGATCTCTCAATGGTGAAGAATCACTTAAAAAATTAATCGAATCCGGATTCGAATTCGGATCTTCACCGAATTGTAAAGATGTCTCCTTGTCACACAACCCAATGTTTTTAACAAAGTTTCATACCGAATCCGTCCACAACTTTTTGAGATATCGTCTATATCAACCATTTTTGTCCCTATCTTCTCAATGGTGGAAAGAAATCACTGAAGATTTTCTAGTTGTCTGCATCCGGATCCGGATACGGATCTTCACCAAATATCTAATCAATTTTTGTCCTTGTTCACAACACCCCAACCTGCCCACGCAAATTTCATCCGATCCGTCCACTAACTTTTGAGACATCCCTGCATCACAGACAGACAGACAGACAAGATGTCGTGCAGAACCACGACATTTGCAAATATCATAAAACAAATTTGACCTCAAAAGTATTGTGGTTGAATTTAAATGACCAATATATGCAAGCTCCTTTCAAATTTCAAGTGAATTCAGATGAAAGAATTGACACTGTAGAAAATTCGGCCCTA
Organism: Eptatretus atami; assembly: GCA_035128595.1. NCBI lineage: Eukaryota > Metazoa > Chordata > Myxini > Myxiniformes > Myxinidae > Eptatretus > Eptatretus atami. The sequence continues at coordinate 39,782,724 of CM068959.1, read as the reverse complement.
GTGTTGACCTTTGGCTAAAGTTGATCCCAAAATTATTGTTGTTGAATTCAGTGACATGATATGCAAATCCATCTCAATTTCAAAGTCAATGGAATGGAAATTGAGGATTTTAGAAATACCAACTTAGTTGTTTGACTTGGGCCTATATGACTCTTTTTGGTCCATGTTTGACGCTCAAAAATAATGTGGTTGAATTCAGTGACCCTGAAATATAAATTGCCTCTTCAAATTTTGAAGTCAATCAAGGATGAAAATTGAGGATTTTAGAAATCTCACCTAAGGTTGTTGACCTGTGACCTCTTTGGTGAACCTTTTGCCCTCAAAACAATTGCTTATTCCTTATGACAAATCACATGTGTTGAAGTTTCCGTGAAAATCAGTTTAAAAATTTGTGACCTGTAGGCGATAAACAGACATGACAAACAGACAGACAGATAACCAAGAAGACGTCTGGCAGAGCAAGATAAATACAAAATCCATAAAACCCATTTGACTACCAAAAATAATTGGTTGTTGAATTCGATGACCAAATAATGGCAACTCTCTCAATTTCAAGTCCAATTGGATGAAATTGAGCATTTTAGACATACCACCTTAGTTTGTTGACTGGCCTATGTTGACCTTTGTGTATGTTGACACTCAAAAATAATTGGCGTCGTTGAATCAGTGACCTGACACATAAATCCTCTTCAATTTCAAAGTCCAATTGGATGAAAATTGAAGGATTTTAGAAGATCTCTCACAAGTTGTTGAACCTGGGCCTATATTACTTATTGTCATTGTTTGGAACCCTCAAAAACAATAACTTCTTCCTTATGACAAACTCTACACGTGGTGAAGTATGTAAGATCGGTTTTAAAATTGTGACCTGCAGTGATGATAATTAAACAGACAGACACCGAACCAGAATAACAAGGCCGTTAGGTAGCGGACGATTGGGTAGTCGACCTACCCCAATAGAGAAAAACCTCTCCTGAACGATGGCGAGGGCTCCTCGCCTATGCCAGGTGGGAATGACCTGAAGGAGCTGGATTTAAAGCACAAAAAAAAAAAAAATTCATGATTAGCTTTCAAGGTTAGGCTTGCTGTAGAACATTGTTTTTTTCTTTTTTAAATACCCCCACATTTTTAGGAGGTTTTTTCGGCCGTTGCCTAAGGCAACTGAGGGGGTTCCCTAAGTACGCCCCCCCAAAACGGTTCTTTCTCACACAATAACTAGACCATACCATGAACTAAACCCTACATACCAGTTTCATGTGACGTTATTCTGACATTTAGTCTCCTGAGGTTATAACGGAAAACTTCGTTTTTATTGTTTTCGGACCAGGTTCATTTCAAAGTCTATCTTTCTGACAGTTTTCCATAGAGTTCGGCTGGAAATTTTTGACAAAATATGGCTGAATGTACTGCCCACAGTCCGCTCGTGGCCCCCGATTTTTGATTTTGCTGATTCAATTTTCTTTTTTTTTTTTTTTTTTTTTTTTTTTTTTTTTTTTTTTTTTTTTTTTTTTATTTTTTTTTTTTTTTCTTTTTTTTTTTTTTTTTTCGTTCTTTTTTATGATTTTTTTGTTCAAAAATTTCAAGTCCCGTTACTAGGAAACGGTGGTCTTTCTTGCTATATGCAGACGGTTCTCACTTTGGCCACACAACTTACTAGGTCATGGTTATTGAAACCTAGCCCACCAAAGTTTCAATCGAAATCGCCATGTTTTAAACGAAGAGCACTTGGACCGAACAGACAGAACATGCAGACATAACAGACCAGACATACCAGACAAACCATGATCGACGGAATAAAGTATAATAAGGCCATATCGAACAAAAAAAAAATTTTTTTTTTCACTTTAATCGACTAACCCAACAGACAAAGCCGGGTAAGGCGGCGTGGTCGCCGAGCAGGAAACTAAAGATATAGAGCAAAATGGATGTCATTATAGCGGATAGGAATCACCTTAAGATTATGCTCAATCAAATCTCATCCAAGTTTCCATCACTGATAACTACTCGGTATCCATTTGAATGAAAAGTACCCGAAATGCGGTTTGAAAATCGGAAATCCCCAAGGTCGAGGGGGTGCTGTGGGAAACAAAGATCTAATGGAAAATCCGGCTCGATCTTTTGTGTGCACAATGTATCCTAAGACGATTAGTGTGAATTTTCATGACATCCGACATAACCCAGGAGGAGAGCATTTGCGCGAAGGCACCTCCAGCTCTCGCATATTATCGATTTTTTGCACTATTGACCTTTGACCCCTGACCTAAGCGAAATCGGTCAATATGTCCTGAGGCAAAGTTGTAGTACTCATTGAGTACCATGAACCTGCAAAGTTTCATTCGTTAGATGCACTCACCTGGTCGCTAGGGGGCCTTCAATTTTCGCCAATTTTCGCACATACCCTAATTGTAGGGGGCGCTGCGGGTTAAAGTATTCCATATATCACAAAAACCGGAATATATTTGATAGAGCATCAACCTGTAGATCATTCGTGCCAAATTCATAACCCTACGTGGAAATATGGCTTTCGGAATTGATTTCGCGTGAACGTTACCGTTTTGAAGGTTTTCGGTTGTTGCCTAGGGAACGAAAGCGTCCCTAGCAACCATCACAATTTCCAAAGCACTAGGTCATAAGATGTACCTACCACCCGAGTTTGGTCAAAATCCGCTCCCGTTTACTACCAATTATGCTGATGACAAACAACAAACATCCAAACAAACAGACAGAATTACTGACTATAAGGTCACCTATTTTGGCGACCCAACTGACAATAAGGGTCACCTATTTCGGCGACCAACAGACAGACGACAGACAGAATAACAAAATCGGACTGACCAATATACTTGAAAAATCTTCGATTTGCAAGTAACAAACATAGAGACAGGGGTGAAAACATAACCTCCTTCACCTTCGGTGGCAGAGGAAAATATCGTGCTATATATCATTTTTGGTCCCATCTCTCAATGGTGAAGAATCGCTTAAAATTATCAGATCCGGCTCCAAATTTAGATCTTCACCAAAATTGAATCAGTTCTCCTTGTCACACAACCAACGTGTCCACCAAGAATTCGTCTGAATCTGTCCACAACTTTTTGAGATATCGTGCTATACTGTATATCATTTTTGGTCCTCTAAGTGGTGAACAATCACTTCAAAAATTGTAGTAGTCGGATCCGGATCCTGATCTTCACCAAAATTGAATCAGTTCTGTCCTTGTCACACACCAAACCTGCCCACTAAATTTCATTTGGAAATCAGTTCACAACTTTTCGAGATATCCTGCACAAAAAAACAGACAGACAAAGAAACAGACAAGCAAACAAACAAAACAGAGATGGGTGAAAACATAACCTCCTTCACCTTCGGTGGCAGAAGTAAAAAGGAAAACTACAAAAAGAAATATCAGCAGATATATCTGACAAATGATGAGAATGACAAAAGAGCAGAAAGATTTAAAAAGTGCTTGACAGGAGAGGGATCAACAAGGAAGGCTCATTGGAATGGCTAAGAAGAGGTCAAATAAATTGGGATGGAGAATGAGACATCATCATAACCAAGACCAAGGACATTACACTAAAGCCTATAAGAAAATGGTGGGATTGAGCCAATCGGACAAATGCAGGTTTTGTGGGGTAGAAACAGAAAGTACCAGTCACCTCCTTTCAGGATGTAAAATAACTCATGTCAGAACAGCTGTACAAAGAAAGACATGACAGCATCTGTGGAGTAATCCACTGCACATCTTGTAAACATTTCAACATTCGCGGTCCCAGAACAATCATGGTAACACAAAACCAAATCCGATCTTGAAAATGAACATATAATGCTCATGCATGACAAGATGATCCCATCAAGTGTGAACATTGCAAACAAAGCATTTTGGAAAAGACGTAGTGCTCAAACACAGAAAGGAAAAGTCAGCATTGTTGATCGAGGTTTCATTTCCCATGACTTTGGCTAACTGCTGCAGAAATCAAGAAAATTACCAAATCCAGGATCTGAAAAATGAGGTCAAGAGGTCTGGAAATTGAAGAAAGCTGAAATTGTACGGTGATAGTCAGAGCTAGTCGGTGACAGTCAGAAGAAAACCATTACTGAGTACTTAAAAATCATTACGGGGAATATCACTGCAAACGAGCTACAAGCAGAGGCTGTCAGAGGTTCAGTGAAGATTTTGAAAAGAGCCCTTCGAATGAGACTATGAGAATGAAACTTCAGAGTTTGGCTCATGGATCATGGTCCTTTACCAAAAAATAGGAGGTGGAGATTTTGAGTTTGAGGAGAACTCCTTCACACTGCCTGAAACCCGCAAATGGAGATAACAACCAACGAAAGTGTAAACTTCAACAAAGTGAGGGAACACAAGTCATACGAGAGTGGAGTGTCAACTTTTATCTTTTTTTTGTATACCAAGTCGAGGCTCGTGTAAGAGCTAATACACAGAAACATTTCACAAGGCAGGAGACAAGAGAGGCGGGAGAGGAAAGCGCAAATAGTGGGGACAAAAAGACAATAGGATATCTGAAGAAGGGAGAGGGATGGGGCGGGTACACGGGGTAAACAAAATGGTACTACTGGAACTTTCAGGAAGGAAAACAGGGAAATTGAAGGAGATGGTTTGGGGTGGATTAATGGGGTCGTAAAGATCAAGATTTTAGATGGGGAAGACATGAGATGGTGGTGAACAGCTGTTTTGTCGACCTGGGGGAGGAGTGGGATTGAAGAGAGTGTGGGAGTTGTTCCAGAGGTGGAAAAAAAGAGGAATGAAAGAGTGAAGGTGAGCAGTGATTCTTGATTTTGGCAGTTTCACCAGAAGGGGGAATTTGGCAGACCTTTAGTGCCATGAGGAAATATAAAGGGGGGGGGCATATCACAGACAGCAGGGGGGCTAGACCGGAGAGGAGACGGTAGAAGACAGAAAGGACCAGCGATCTGCCTGCGGTGAGCGAGTTAGAGCCCAAAGACTCAGCCTCACCGCAGGAGATACCAATGATCCTAAATGCCTTGGTTTCCACAGCATGAAGCTGAGAAAGGTGAGAGGCAGAAGCAATATTGGTCAAATTGGTCAAATTCAAGGGAGAGCAATACTCCATCAGGCTGTGGACGAAGAAAGCTTTGTATGTGGTCAGGAGTTCAGGTGAGCGGATGAAGGACTTTGCACGATGGAGCATTCCCAGTCGGCGACTGGCTTTGGAAGCCAGGTTGGAAATGTGGCTTTCCCAGAAAAGATCATGGCAGATAGTGAGACCCAGACACTTGAATGAAAGGACTCCTTCCAGAGGATTGTTGAGAAAGTAGATGGGGGAGGGGGGGTTCCAAACGGTCCTTTCGGAGAGACAAAGTGAGAGTGAGATTTGTCAGGATTGAAAGACATGTTCCACGTTGTTGGACCAGCTTGTGATTTTTATCCAGATCTGCAGAGAGTGAAGAAGCTGCTGCTTGCTGGTCTGAGGGGTGACAGATGGTACGGCAGAGGGTGGAGTCATCAGCATAGAGATAAAAGAGGATTTTGCCAAAGAGTCGGAGAGATCATTGATGAAAACCAGAAAAAGAACAGGGCCGAGAATGCTACCTTGAGGAACTCCAGCATGGACAGGAAGAGGGGAAGAACTCCATTCAGGGCCCACGGTCACTGTGACAGGAGGAGAAGTCTGCGAGCCAAGAGTGGAGATGCCCTTGGATACATAGGAAGAGAGTTTGGTGAGCAGGGCAGGGTGCCAGATCGTGTCAAAAGCACGCGATATGTCTGGATATGGCTCTGATTTCATGTCTGGCATTGAGGACCTCCATCCATTGTTGGAGAGCAGAAGCAGCATATCCATGTAAGAGTGACCTGGTTCGAAACAAATTGATGATCGGAAATCAAGCCATTGGAGAAGAGGAAGGATTTAATGTCTGAAGCGATGATGGATTCCACAACATTGCTGATGATTGGGAGAAGGCTGATTGTCTGTAGTTGCAGGGATCTGTTTTTGCACCTTTTTTATGCAGGGCAGTAATGTTTGCTGATTTCCAAGCAGATGGCAAATGACCTTGAGCAAATGAGAGGGCGAGTAGACCAGAGAGAGGTGAGCAAGAGCAGAGGAGCAGGTTTTTAGGACTTCTGGGCTGATGCCATCTGGACCGGATGCAGAATCAGTCGAGGTTTGACAGCAAGCTATCCATTTTGTCAGAAGAAAAGGACACAGAGTCCAGGGACAGTTGGGTGTGACTGGGTAAGGGGGTACAGAAAGCGATGGGTTTGGATATAAGATTTCAATGCAAACACCGAATTTAGGCATTCAGCCTCTTCAGTGCGGTGTCAGCTATTTGAGGTAAGGGGGGGGGGGGGTGGTAG
>CM068959.1:39738556-39767539 GCA_035128595.1 Eptatretus atami | reverse complement strand
AGTTTGTCATAAGGAAGAAGTCTATTGTTTTTGAGGTCAAACAATGACCAATAAGTCAATATAGGCCCAAGGTCAACAACTTGTGAGAGATTTCTAAAATCCTCAATTTTCATCCAATTGACTTGAAATTTGAAGAGGATTTATGTGTCAGGTCACTGAATTCAACGAGCCAATTATTTTTGAGGTCAACATACACCAAAAGGTCAACATAGGCCCAAGGTCAACAACTAAGGTGGTATGTCTAAAATGCTCAATTTTCATCCAATTGACTTGAAATTTGAAGAGGAGTTGCATATTTGGTCATCGAATTCAACAACCAATTATTTTTGAGGTCAAATTGGTTTTATGGATTTTGTATTTATCTTGCTCTGCACGACGTCTTCTTGTTATTCTGTCTGTCTGTTTGTCTGTCTGTTTATCGCCTACAGGTCACAATTTTAAACTGATCTTCACGAAACTTCAACACATGTTAGAGTTTGTCATAAGGAATAAGCCAATTGTTTTTGAGGGCAAAAGGTCACCAAAGGTCACAGGTCAACAACTTAGGTGAGATTTCTAAAATCCTCAATTTTCATCTGATTGACTTCAAATTTGAAGAGGATTTATATTTCAGGTCACTGAATTCAACCACCAATTATTTTTGAGGTCAACATGGACCAAAAGGTCAATATAGGCCCAAAGTCAACAACTAAGTTGGTATTTCTAAAATCCTCAATTTCCATTCCATTGACTTGAAATTTGAAGATGATTTGCATATCATGTCACTGAATTCAACAACCAATAATTTTTGGGATCAACTTAGGCCAAAAGGTCAACACAGGCCGAATTTCTAAGTGTCAATTTTTCATCTGATTCACTTGAAATTTGAAGAGGAGTTGCATATTTGGTCATTAAATTCAACCACCAATAACTTTTGAGGTCAAATTTGTTTTATGTATTTTGCAAATGTCGTGGTCTGCACGACATCTTGTCTGTCTGTCTGTCTGTGTGCAGGATGTCTCAAAAAGTTGTGGACGGATCCGGATGAAATTTGGTGGGCAGGTTGGGTGTGTGACAAGGACAAACTGATTAGATTTTGGTGAAGATCCGTATCCGGATCCGGATGCGACAACTAGAAAATCTTCAGTGATTCTTCACCATTGAGAGATAGGGACAAAAATGGTGTATAGAACGATATCTCAAAAAGTTGTGGACAGATTCGGATGAAACTTGGTTAAAAACATTGGGTGTGTGACAAGGAAGAATTCTTTACAATTTCGGTGAAGATCCGAATCCGAATCCGGATCCGATAATTTTTTAAGTGATTCTTCACCATTGAGAGATCGGGTTAAACTAATATACAGCACAATATCTCAAAAAGATGTGGACGGATTCGGATGAAACTTGGTGGACAGATTGGGTGTGACCATGACGAATTGATTCGATTTTGGTGAAGATCCGAATCCAGGTCTGGATACGAGAATTATTTAATTTTCAAAGTGATTCTTCACCATTGAGAGAAAGGACCAAAAACGATAAATGGCATGATATTTCAAAAATAAAATGTATTGGGCCCGATATGTTCTCATGGATCAGCTATTTCATGGCAGAGGTATGTGCTCTACCGAGTGCCCTTCTAGTTTTTCTTTGCAATCATTGGGGCTATGTTTGTTTCTGTTTTGTTTTCCTGTGTAGTATCTGTAATTACCTCCACCACCGAAGGTGAAGGAGGTTGTTTTCACCCCTCTCTGTCTGTTTGTTACTTGGTTAAAAAAAAATTTCACCAAGTGTGTTGGTCTGTAACGTTTGTTTGTCTGTCTCTCTGTCTGTTTGTCACACTAATTTTGGCCACAGTTTTCAAGAAATTGGTGTAAATTTTTTTGTGTATGTAGGTGACTGGCCAAGGACAGAAATGCTTATTTTTGGTGAAGATCCAAATCCGGATCTGGATTCGATAATTTTTAAGTGATTCTTCACTGTAGAGAGATAGGGCCAAAAACGATATATAGCACATTATTTCAAAAGGTTATGGATGGATTCTGCAGCAAGTTTGTGGACAGATTGTGTGTGTGAAAAGGATGAACTGATTCAATTTTGGTGACGATTCAAATCTGGATCTGGATACAATCATTTTTTATAGTGCTTTTTAGCTCGCCTGTTTGAAGAACAGAGAGCTATAGCGATACCCCCGGCATGAGCGTGAAAATGTTAAAGTTTTTGGTGCAAGTTTTTAGAAGCTTGCCATTCATTAATATGTGTACTAGGATGCTGATATTTGGCATGGAGGTTCCTTTGGGGTATATAATTATTGATGTAGTGAAGTTGAAGTTAAAAAATAATTTTAAATTTTTGACCTGTTTTGAACTTAACTTTTTTGTAGCACATCAACGTTAAAGTTTTTGGTGCAAGTTATGTAGAAGCTTGCCATTCATTTAATATGTGTACTAGGATGCTGATATTTGGCATGGAGGTTCCTTTGGGGGTATACTATTGGTGTAGTGAAGTTGAAATTAACAAATGATTTTAATTTTTTTTTAGCTTGCCTGTTCGAAGAACAGAGAGCTATAGCGATACCCCCGGCGTGAGCGTGAGCGTGAAAATGTTAAAGTTTTTGGTGCAAGTTATTTCCTTTCTAATGTTTTTATCTACCACACTATTTTTTACTGATTACAATATACAAATACATATATTGCTTTAAAATTATGTGGATCAGACTTCACTGCAATGCTTTATAAAAAATATTATTAGACTAGTCTTTTAAAAACGATAAATGTATTGTTGTGAATTCCGCCCGCCCGGCATGCGATCGGCCACGTGACTCGAATGGCGACCGCGTCGCCCACCGGAACGGAACAATTCAGTCGTGACCCTCTCGCGAACAAACGCCGGGAGCTAGTCACGGGTGGGGGTTAACCTCACACAAACTCAGTCCGCATTCTACCCGCGCGAAATAGGGTCCGATCGCCGAATGGTTGATTTACCTAAGTACCTGCGCGGATAGCGTACCGAGGAGTTGTACCACGCCACAGGTCGACTCCGGACACGAACCGCTTAAGCGGCTCGTTCCGTGCTACAGGGATAACCGAGCAGATTATCGTCGACCTTGACGGTTCAGATTATTTACCGGGCGTTTTAAACCCACTACCAATCCCTTACGTGATGCAAGAGGAGATTCAATAAAAGGAAAGGACGAAGCAAAACGGGGAACAATCGGACAAGCACATTTATTCACGGAAGCACGGAAGGCACGTATATTACAGTCAAGCAAGAAAACACAATAAAAGCAAGCGAAGAGACACACGCAGATCTACAACCGAATAATGCAATTCACACGGCAACACTTAAAACAGTTCTACTTCTCAAGACTGGCGCCACCCACAGACATTTACACAAAACCCCAAAAGAAAGAAGCCGCGACTTCCTGAGCGCGTCGTCCAGCCCTTGGCGACCGCAACTCCGAGTCCCTCCGGCGTGGTCCACTGGGCTCGTGCCTCGCGCCTGCACGTGTCGTCCGCCCGACAGGAACAATCACCAGGGACCAGGTTCGACGACCCGTGGCAATTCGACGACCTTCACCGACCACGACCAGACCCGAACGAACGAACAGAACCTCAACCTCTTCCTCCGAACGAAGACCCATAAGCAGGGACTCTCCAACAACTCTCGACAATTCTCATTCAGGGACAACCGACCACCGACTCTCCACAACTCTCGACAATTCTCCTTCAGGGACAAGGGAACAGGGACTCTCCACGCCACGCCTTTTGTAGGGTCGGGCTCCGCCCTTCGCTCACCCCGCGCCCGCCGTTCTTGGCTCCTCCTTCCTTCGAGACGCTTCCAGAAAATGCCTCGAAGGGGGCGTTCCTCTCCCCCCGCCGCGTCACACCGCGCATCCGCCAATCGGGAGAGGATGCGCCACCCCCTCCCCCTTTCTCACCAAGCACGGGAAAAAATGGCGGGAAAACCCCACAGGCATTGTTGGTTTTCTTCTCCACGCGCCGTACGACGAGGGAAGATTGGGCGGAGATATTTGCGCGGGCGTTTTGGGCGGGAGATATTTAGCGGGAGTTTTGGGCGGGAGATGCCCCTTCGCACCTTGTTGCTGCTGCCACTCCGCTCCTTTCATCCGTCCAGCGGAGATGTGACCGCACGGTGCCGTTGAATGGCGAGTGCGAAGATGGTGGTAGCGTAGTTTGTGGAAGGTGGCGTCGTGGTGTGAATGGCGTGGTTGTTGGCGTCGTGTAGTGAATGGCGTGATCGTCGAGATGTTGGTTGTGGCGATGTTCATTGTTCTTGCACCAAAATAAGACAGCAAAAGAAAAACGACTAACTGAAGAATCGAAGCCCGAATGGATCACATATATTCCCTCTATACAACGGGTTTGGGCTAACTACACATGGACTTACCTATATATCTCACCTGAGGACCCTTTATGGTGTATTGCGAATTTCCACAGCCGTAACAGTATAAACAGGCGAGCATTGGGTGGCTTTGACACCAACTCTCTGGTTTTTTTTACCATTGAGAGATGGGGCTAAAAACTATGTATCGCATGATATCTCAAAAAGTTTTTTCCGAGTTATGACAAAACTCGGTGGATGAGTTGGTAAGGTGACAAGAACAAGCTGAGGTATTTGGTATTCTTATATTCTGAGTTATTTGTAGGATGCTTCGTTTTCTAGTTCCTGTATTGTACTTTGATCGATTGAGATGTTGTGTGTTCTTTTTGTTTTTCCTTGTACAATTGTACACTTGGCACATTTGTCAAGACCAAACTCCATTTGGATGTCCCCTGAGTACTGCTTCACTAGTTGTCCTAATAAATGGTCTATTGTCCCATAACATCCCCTTTTACAACCTTTCTGCTCTGCCTCTAAAGCTCCTTGTTGAGTGATTTGGTCATAAACTGCATCGGTGATTACACCTGTTAAAAGTTTGTATTTTGTTGGTGGGCATGTTATTGGTCGATACTGGATTTGTTGGGTAAATGGGTTTCTTCAGATTTTGGGATTAAAAATTTTGGGATTCTCTCCATTGAGAAGAGTACGCCATCAGAAGTGTTGCCTTCTGTGAACCATTCATCCATTGGGCTGTTTCCCTTGGATGAGTTCGTTAAATGCTCGAGCGTAGTGAGGGTGGAGAGCACGTAGTTGCTTTTGCCAAAAGTTCAGAATCCCATCCAGGCCTGGGTATTTGAAGTTCAGTGCTTTTGTGAGATGTATTCTATTTTTTTCCTCGTCAATTATTATCATTGGGTGCATTTCCTGTAGCTGTTGCTTTTCTTTTCCAAGTATCGTATCCAATCCGCTTCCTTGTGTTCTTTTTCATCTTGAAATATACCCTTCCTAATTTTTCTGGGTCCTCTTTTTTTACGAGGAGTTGTTACATTTTGTTTCTCTTTCCCGAGCTCTCGATGGAACTTTTTGGGGTTGTTTTCAAACTTTATTTTGATTTCTTCTATTGCTTCATCATAGTTTTTTTTTAAATTTTTCCTGCTGTCCGTTGTATTTAGAGTTTATTATGAGCAGATATTGGTTTTCGTACATTGTTTTCGATGTTGTATTTCTTTTTTATTTGTCTGAATATTTTCATGAGCTTTGGACTTCTGTTTCCCTCTTGAATTGTTCTGTTTGTCCCGTTTCCACCATCAGTCGGTCTGTGCTTCTCAAGTCTGTTTCCATGGTGGTGTTTTGTTTCTGGTCAGGTTATCAGATCTATATTTTTTGTGTCGTCGTTTACCTGTTATTTTCTCTTGGACATACAGTGCTGCTGCAAAACTCTCATCATTAATTTCTCTTAAATTAGGTGATTTGGGAGCATTTTAATGGCTGCTTGGTTTATTCTCCTTATTTGTATCTTCAACTGTTTATTGTTGTTTTATTCGGTGGGGATGTTGTCTTTGCTTGGGTAATGTTAATTTAATTTCCTCTATTTTATTAGACAGCTCATCTTCTAGCCTATGCTGTTCTTTGTCAACGTCCTCTTCCTCTTCTTCATTCTGTTCTCCATGATTTTCCTCCTCATTGTAATATATCCTTGTTGCTATTATTTGTTTTTTTTGCAAAGGTGCTATTTGATCTGAGTTAGTAACTTTGAGTAGATCTGTCTCTCGGGGGGATGCTGCAACATTTCCTTTTGTCATTTTCTGGTCCTATTGTGGAATTTTCAGTTTTGTTTCTTGATTCAATTCCAGGATCTGTTTCCCAATTTCTGTTTCTGTTATTGTGATTAAATTTGAAATCTCATCTGTTTCTGTTTTCCTCTCTTGTTCTGTTTTCTGTGTAACCCCAGTAAGTTCTGATTGTTTTTCCTTTTCCTGGAGTTTGTACTCTGGGAATCTCATCCCAAACGTATGTCCCATCATTCCATTGCGGCATTGGTGGTCGGTCGCCATTTACAGGTGAGCAGTTATTTCGTATTGCCTCTTCAGTTTGTTCATCTCTTATTCTTAGTTCCTCCTTTGTGAATATTTTCTGTTTGACGATATTGTTACCCTCGTCAGAGGAGAGGGTATTCCATTTGGGTCCGTGTGTTTGTCTGTCTGTTTGTTTGTCTGCACATAACTTTGGTGTTTTTCTCTGCAACCACTTGTCAGATTGAGATGACATTTTCACCATAGAGCGACGACTCATATAGAATGTTCTAATGATAATTATGATGTCACAGGTCATGTGATGTGGTAGCCATGTTGGAAAAAAGGAAACACCTTGGACCTCTGTATCTCCGAAACCACAACAAGGAAAAAATTGAAACTGGCAAATGTAAAGTACTCCACATGGGGAATGAGTGTAATTTTTTTTTTCATGATGTCATAGGTTCCTTCATTATGACGTCATAATTGCATACATAGAACGCTACATCCGCTCAGTATGAAAATTTTTGAGGGTCATCTAGGGAGAAATTGGTTCAGAGATAAAAGATTGATGATGTCATCGGTCACGTGATCTGGCAGCCATATTGTTTTAAAAAAAAATAAACATTCAAAAATCTTCTTCGCTGAAATGGCTGAACAGATCGAGGCAAAACTTTACACGTATGACCGCCTATCCATGAGGAATAAAACTTTCACACATATGATGTCATAGATCACATGGTTTGGCAGCCATATTGGATTTTCCCTAAAACCTATAAAAAAATCTTTGCCAGAACGGCTGGACAGATTGAAGGGAAACTTCACACAAATGTTCCCCAAGCTTTGGGTATACCAGGGTATTCACGAATAATTGATAGGTCACATTTGGCTTACACATGCAAGCATGGAAACGGCCATAAAATGATGACGACGACGACATGGTCTGGCAGCCATATTGGATTAAGCAAATATTTTTTAAAATATTATTTCTCTTGAACCGCTTCATCAATGAACATGAAACTTCACAACCATGATCTAGTAGTGATGGGAAACATATGTTTTAAATTTCAACCTGATCAGATACATGGTCTAGGAGCCAGATTTTTTCTTTTAATCTGGATTTTTTGGGTTTTTTTTTAGTTTGAATAAGGCTCACTTGGCTTTGCATGAATGGGTTTGAGGGTATCGGAGTAGCAGCTGAAATGCGAATCCTATCCAGGTTCCTCCTAATGACTTCATCTTTGCTTTTAGCTTGTTCAGGTTCCTTCTGATTACTTCAATGCAGTACTGTACCTATTTGGTCTTCCATTTGATTTGAATTGAATATATTTTAATCCCATTCTGAATTCAATTGAATGATAATAAACGTCATGGGTCAGGGTCAGGTGTCCGATCGAAGCAGGGTTGCATCAAAGCGGGACGTCTTGGTACCCGGTCATCGCTGTCAGCAGTTATAAAGTGGCAGTTCTAATTATGTGTATTATTATGTAACACAAAACGACACAAACACCACTCAAAACAAGTCCTGGTGAGGGTCTGCAATCTATGATTGCCCTTTTTCTTGTTTTTCTTTGAGTTTGTTGTTGCTCTATTAAAATTGCCTTTATCAGGGCATAGTATATTTAATTTATATTCCACTCTCATGTGACTTGTGGTCCTTTGTTAAAGTTAACACTCCACTCTCTTGTGACTTGTGTGTGTTCCCTTACTTGCTAAAGTTTACACTCCACTCTCGTCTCCAAAGGAGATGTTAAGCAGGCTGTCCCATATGCTCTAATTCAGTTGTGAAGGAGTATGGTATCTCACCACTCTATTGAGAAGAGTACGCCATCATGTGCCGGTCGTTGGTATATACTACATACCTTAGCCAAAATCTATCTATCTCTGCGGTGCCCTGCCCAAAAGTAGGTTCAGTGCTGCCAAAGAATAAATGGTATCATGGCAAGGATTACACTGGGTGGTTTATCTTTGCCTTCCCAGAGGTAGACAGGGCAATAATTTGTAATTTGTCCAAGATACTGGGGATAACTTGTCTACTCTTCAAGAAAGACACCGTGGAATCTTAAACATCCACCAACTAATGGTAGCAAATGGGACACCGAGTGTGTGTTCCTTTAGCAAGCAGTTTGGTATCGCTTGCTAAGCAGCTTGCTTGATTGAAAACACTCAAGTGGAACGGAGCGCTTGGCACCACTTAACAGCACTGTGGTTTCCATGGAAACATTGCTGTGGTGGTACATGCAAATGCTGCCCAGGCTGCCGTGTTCAGTTTTACTCAATCCTCTTGTGACAACTTCCCCAAACGAATTTATTGTGTCAGTAGGGCGACAAAGTACGAGGAAGAGGGAAAGAATAATAAATAAATGGGGTGTCTGAAGGAGGAACCCCCTGGCGAGCTTATGTATCCACCTTCCACTGTGCATTTTGTGGGAGGTGTTTTGCATGTTTGTTTACCTTGAAGAATTTGGATGAAAAGTAGAAACAACAATAAAAATATGAAATACACGTTTCAATAATATTGTTATGGCCCGGGGTCCGAGGATCGCCACGAGGGGAAGCACTCGAGTTTCTCCCGAACACTCGATCCTGAGGTGCCGACCACAGATAACTCGGTGGTCCAACGGGCTGTAGTTCTTACACAGCTGTAGCCGCTTGACTTAGATTACTGGCCTAGTAGGGTTACGCTTCAATGTTTCCGCGATAACTTTCTATTGGCATGGCAACATAACTAGAAGCCATGCCCTCTGCGTGCACCTGGTGATCTTCTGCCGAGCAGAACAGATAGGTGCAGCACTGGCTA
Organism: Eptatretus atami; assembly: GCA_035128595.1. NCBI lineage: Eukaryota > Metazoa > Chordata > Myxini > Myxiniformes > Myxinidae > Eptatretus > Eptatretus atami. The sequence goes on along the minus strand of CM068959.1, from coordinate 39,758,407 downwards.
ACAGAGCAAATTGGGTGGGGTACAATTTTCCGTCTAACTACACTTGTACGCTGTGTCGGATCATTGAAGGAAAGGACAACTGAGACAGATTGGAAATAACAACAAACAATTATTTATTTATTTACACACTCACAAGCAATCATTTAAAAGCAAGTATAGCTACAGACAAAAGGCACAAAAGAGCAGATATAACCATAACATATTATTGAACAATGTTATGTCCACAAAAGACTTATGGCCATCATTCAATCCGGGGAGAAGAAGAAATCAAGAAGAACTGAGAAGGAAAGTATGGTGTGGGGTCGCCTCCTTCCCTCACCTCACACAGCCCAACGGGGCTGTGCCAGTCAAAATATACTGGGGGACGGAAAAAGATGGGGAAGATGGTCAGTGGAGTGCCAATGGGATGTGCAGCTGCGTTTCTCTGAGGAGTCCAGAACAAGTAGGCAAGTCCTCTCTGGCGTCTCCGGTATGCTCACAGCAAGCAGCTCACACACTAATACCTCTCTGTTCTGTGCTCCCACTGCAGCAGCTCAAACAAACAGGGAAATTCCTCGCTGACTCTGAGGTGTCCCCAGTATGCCAATGGCCAGGATCTCCTTTTCCTCCAGAGGAAAGTTCACAGGAATGCTGTTTCTGGTGCGTTCCATCCCCTCAAGCTGCCTTAGTAACATCACCTTCTCCACGTGAACAAAGCTGTGTTCTGGCCTTTTATACAGCACTGCTCAAAGGACAAGGTTTGAGGTGGCTCTCCCCGTACACACCCTCGGCTTCTTCCTCCTCGCTGGATCTCCGCACAAGCTTTTAGGACACGGACGAGGACCAGCTCTAAGTTCCTTTCTCCTCACAGGACATGACTTTCTCCCACAAGGATGAGGAAGCTCATAAGTTCCTTTCTCCTCACAGGACATGACTTTCCCCCACAAGGATGAGGACCAGCTCTAAGTTCTTTCTCTCACAGGACATGACTTTCTCCCACAGGATGAGGACCAGCCTCTAGTTCTTTCTCCTACAGGACAGTGCTTTCTCCCATCCTCTGTGCGAGCCTCTCTCTCATTGGGTCCCATCTGATGCGGGTTGGTCGACGATTCAGCAATAAGGAAACTGCTGGTATTCCTGAGGGAACTTCAGCACAACCTCACAGCCCCCATTGGTATGTGAAAGACACCGTGGGTGCCCTTTAGCCCCTCCTTTCACACAAAATCTCCTCTGTACTGTACACCACTGTATAAAGCATGCGAGATGTGCCGCACTTTATGATGTATGGGAAAAATGCGGCACTTCGTGCCATGGACATGCATGTGAGAAAGGACAAAATCTGATGCGGTGAAGGTAATCCGATTGGCCCAAAGAATGAATGACCACAGGAGGACTGAGGGAAGACTAACCGGCTGTGGGGTTGAAGGTAAGACCGATAGGTTGAAGGAGGGATTATTAGCAGCGTCTCGCGTAGCGAACGCTGCTCATAGAGAGCTCGGCGTTGTTCTTCTTCTTCTTCTTGTTCTTCTTCTTCTTCTTTTGTGAAGACAAAACCATCCGAGGACTCGGCTCTTGTATATATGAGATCCGATCTCCTTAAATACTAAACACTTGTAACACATCCTCACATAGACGGTGCCTTTTGAGAGCGTCTATCATGAACTTTAAATATATCGGACATTTGCTTTAAAGTTTCGAAAAGTTCACGTTACTATTAAAGATTATTCCATTTATCGTATTGTAATTCGTAAATACATTATTTATTTCGTAAAACACGATATATCGTAAATACGTAAGACATATGACGCGTTTCGCTATTGCTTAATCAAGGCACGGACGAAATATCGGAAGTTGTTGTTGTTGTTTTTTAAATAAAAAAAAAATAAATTTTTTTATTTTTTTTAGCCGACAAAATCTTTAGGACGCTGCTCGTGGACACATTTGTCCTTGTTGAATCGAGCAGGGGGCATTGTTGGAACAGAGCGATGGGGTATTGAAAGAAAGATTACCAGAGAGTTGGTGTCAAAGCCACCCAATGCTCGCCTGTTTATACATTTATCGTTTTTAAAAGACTAGTCTAATAATATTTAGCCGCGGGCTCTAAGAGAGCTCCGCGTTGTTCTTCTTCTTCTTCTTCTGGTGAAGACAAAACCTTTAGGACTCGGCTCTTTTATATACAGGATCCGGATCTCCTTAAATACTAAACACCTGTACACATCCTCCCATTGAGGGTTCCTTTTGAGAGCGTCTATCATGAACTTTTAAATATATTCAGACATTTGCTTTAAAGTTTCGAAAAGTTCACGTTACTATTTAAAGATTATTCCATTTAATGTATTGTAATTTCGTAAATACACTATTTTCTCGTCATGAACGAAGATCGTCCAGGACGGGTCTCGCTATTGGCTCCATCAAGGCACGTGACGAAATATCGGAAGTTGTTGTTGGTTTTTTTTCTCTCTTCTTCTTCTTCTTGTTCTTGTTCTTGTTCTTCTTCTTCTGGTGAAGACAAAACCTTTAGGACGCAGCTCTTGGACACATTTGTCCTTGTTTTATAAAGCATTGCAGTGGTGTGATCCAAATAATTTTAAAGCAATATATGTATTTGTATATTGTAATCAGTAAAAAATAGTGTGGTAGATAAAAACATTAGAAAGGAAATAACTTGCACCAAAAACTTAACATTTTCACGCTCACGCTGACGCTCACCGCGGGGGTATCGCTATAGCTCTCTGTTCTTCGAACAGGCGAGCTAAAAAAAGGAGGCGGGGGGAGTGTGGGGTGGGAGGAAGACATCACACCAGGGAAATACATACTAACCTCAACACATGCCACCCACAAACCCTTAGACAAGTGGCAAAGGTCTACCGACACATAAACTGTTGAAATAACTCGTACTCGGGTCTCCTACGTGCCCACGTATGCTCTCCCTCTGGGGTATGTTTCTAAAACAATCACAATATTATGAGTATACATAACAGGGCTGTCTATGCATGTGAACATTTTATTGGCTGTACAGGGTGGCCACAATGTCTTGTCACTCCTTGTAAAAATTGTGAAATTGCCTTTTATCGTATCAGCTGACAACACTGAAGGGTTCCACAAGTTATACCACAAACATTTACAGTACTTCTACTTTATGACACATTTTACATCATATGACACAAGACTTAAGTGTGCCCCATCATTGTCATGACAGAGAATAATTTTGCATGTCTCACTGTTTAAAAATTTGATTAAAATCAAGTCACACTGCTTGTTTAAGGTCATCAATGGTATTCACTCAATCTGGAAAAAGGAAACCAATTAACACTCTGTCCACAAAGGCAATGTCACAATTTTTACAAGGGGTGGGTGACAAAATATTGTGTCAACCCCAGTATCGTTTTTTTTCAAGACTGTAGTCAGGTGAGCTTATGAGATCAAGCAATGTCCGCAGGTGAGTGAGTGAGTAAGCCAGTGAGCGTGTAAACGCTTCAATCATTATCGCTTGAACCAACCACACGATTGTGATGATACTTGGCCACACACTTCAGATCTGATGGAACACTAACGGAACACACTTACCTTCCTTATCACGCATCCTCCAAGCATGGCCATGCTTCGTGATGCAACGCCCTGCCTGCGGATTGTGGGAAGAAAAGGTAAGCCTCCAACTTCGAAATAAAAATGCATTAAAAAAGCTTCATAAATAACCGCAATGATGTCGTCACCCTCGTTCTACGTTCTACAATATACTATGCAGCCATTGCCGAAGAACCCCAATGCTAATGCACCCACCTTTAGTAAATGCGTACACTTCTCATCATCGAGGTCACGTTACCTGTACCTGTGCGTAATCAGTTTTTTTTTCAATTGGGAGTCGTTCATGTGACATCTCCCTTACCTTCAGTAACGTAAAAAATGGACGTAACCGTGCGTTCGGCCTGATCATCCAAGGGGGCATGGCATGGACCACACGGGCATTGATACAGAACGTTTTGGCAATCTTGACAGCACAACGTCACACAAGGGTCCTGGCGATGTAAAAATGATCTTGCTTTGATCTGCTCCTGATGACCCGGTCAGAGCGCAACTGTCGCGTGAAGACCATGGTTCGGATCTGGTGAATCTCTCAGCACGTGACGCTGCTCCGGTGCTGCTGCAGGTACGATTAGTGGTGGCCGTGCCCCCCTCCACTTGAACCTCTCGCGAACATCTCCATCTTGTCCAAAGCTATTCGTGAGTTCGTGTGGGACGGTTTATTGAAATCCCATGACCATATGAATGGTTGCCAGCAGGATGGCCTCGACCCTAGAGGTACGCACACTGGGTTCGAATCCAGACCCAGCGATGAACTGTCATCCTGGTGTTTCACGGGAAGGGTGATTCATCAATGTGTGTGTCGTCCCTCGAATGGACGTTAGACTGGGCGTCCCATCTGCCGACAATAGTTGGTGGACGTTAAAGATCCCACGGCGCCCTTCATGAAGAGTAGACGAGCTATCGCCGGCACCCTGGAAGAAATTACTAGTTTTTAGATCCTCGTGGAGGATCTCTAAGTCTTACTCACGTTGTTGTTCTTCATCTTCTTCTTGTGGACTTTTTTGTTTCACAGCCTACAGTTTTCATCGAAACTTCCTGAAACTTGGCATATATATGTAAAAATACCCTGCGCAGACAGTAACCATCTCCGATTTTGAAAATTCCTCCTAGAAAAAAAGTTATGACGTCAAAATATCTCCGCTGATGGAAATCGCCTAAAAAATTATCTCCGAAACTAGGCAAGCTTTTTGAATTCTGTTTGCGGAAATCGAACAGGGCATTAGCAGAGATGAATTACCGCACATATGAGTCATCACTATGACGTCATATCAATTTTTATGACGTCATTCCTATTTTTTGACATTTTTTGTTTCACAACCCAGAGTTTTCATCGGATCTTCGTGAAACTTGCCATGTATATGCAGAAAGCCCACGCGCAGGCAGTAACCATCTCCGATTTTGGAAATTCTTCCGAGAAAAAAGTTGACGTCATAATATCGCCGCTAATGGAAATCGCCTATACCATTATCTCCGAAACTAGGCAAGCTGTTTGAATTTTGTTTGCGGGAATCAAGCCGGGCATCAGCACAGATAATTTATCGCAAACTTGATACATCACAATGACGTAATATTCGTTTTTATGACGTCATCATTAAGAGGACGAGGATCTTAGCTCATTTGAGGTTGTTGTCCTAACTACTGCTGGGAGAGGGATGGCAAACCGCTCAGCATGACCCATGGCCAGTCTGCAGCACAGAATATGGTACATCGGGTCGGATGATGGTTACAGAATATGTTTCAAACGCTCAGCCCTTATTGATAGCGTTTATCACCTGATCGACCCTGAACGACTTGAAAGATGGAAATTTTTCATTGGTTTTGGAGAATTTTGTTTACATGTTACGTGCCGCCATAACTGAGCCACAAATGATTGCCGGGCCACGAGCTCACGGCGCTATTAGGCCAATCGATGTGCTTTCTTGGAACATCCATGAGGCCAACTGTCCGATGCTGGTCACGTGCTGTGCGTCACCAACACGTCCAACCGATCCCGTCAGATCTCAGTTCAGCGAATCAGAGTCGATTCGAAGCGGTTAGTCGGTGAATGGGTGGTTCGTTTTCGGGAGTGAGGCCGCCGTTGAAGCCTGGGTGCTACAGGCTAAATCCACCATCCATCCATCCATTGGGACCATACTCTGTGCAGAGCGTTGGTGGTGCCTAAGCAGTCTCCTTGGCTATTGGACACAATCCTGGACGGGTCGCCACTCCGACACAGTAAACCAGCACGCTGGCACTCATTTTGCCGACCTCGGGAGGATGACAGGTAGAGTCAACCCCACCTGGTATTAATTGAACATCCGAGTGGGATTTTAACTCAGGATCCTCGGATCCCAAGCCCGCCACCCTAACCATTAAGCCAACACCAGGCAGGCTAAATCATGGCAGGATAGTCCGCTCAACCGTGAAATGTCCGCTCATTTGACCCTCTGCGAAGTCCGAACCGCCCAAAACTTGCACCGCTGATGCAACGCAAGCGGGGGGCGCTGCATCCCGGAGCACACCTGCTCTCGCAGTCGGTGGAATCCATTGTGCACGGATGTACATGTGTGTACAGATGTATGCCTGGTCGTGATTGCCACGGTGTCCCGCAGTATCGACGCAGTGTACACGCTCATTACAAGACACCCGATGTGGATGCGGAAAGATTTAAAAAAGTTAAACATGTATGTAGTACGATGATGGAAGTTTTCTCGTGTGTTCAGCTGACACGAGTAAACATGGTACATAAACATGCCGGCGGTGATCTGCGAGACGGTGACGTGGCGGCGCGCGTGTCGTGCGCGTGCCGAGGCGCTCGTGACGACGTTCTTCACGCGCACAACAAGAGCACGAGATCAGGCATCGGATGGAGAGACAGTACGGCGAGCGCAGCGGCACCAGGCATCATGACTCCCCCCTCACCCGGCTTCTTGTCTTCCCCGCACAACACCCCGCCCCCAACTCACGGCCGTCGAGCCTCGACGCCAGATAATTACGCTTTGCGAATGCGTCCAAAGCAAACAATAGCCATTACGGGAGTTCGCACATTACTCAGACACGGGACGGCTCGGCCCGCAGCACTGCGTTGACTGCACGAATCCATCAAACGCCGCCCGCGGCCGCACGAATAATGAGGGAGAGAGGGAGGGGTGGAAGGGTTCAGTTGGAGGGTGTTGTGGGAGAGGGCTGCGGAGGGACGACAAGAGCATTGCGTGGCATCTTCATTGAGAGCGCGAACAGAAACTCCATCACGGAGGTGCGAGTGAGCTGGATGCACCGTAACTGGACCGGGGATGAATCGGATTGGCGGGGGAATACCTGGATCTGGACCGCGGAGGAATACCTGGATCTGGATGGGGAGGGAATACTGGATCTGGATGGCGGGATAATACCTCCTGTCCTCTCGACGCTCATGTAGACTGACTCGAACACTCACAGAAACGACTCATCGGAGATTTTAGGCGAAATAAATAAATAATAAACAAATTCGGCATTACGGATTGAAAGGGGAAAGTTTGTATTGTCGTCATGGCGGTTTTTTTTTTTATAAAATCAACAATTATTTAAAGGTCATTCCCAGATTTGGCGACATTGGTTGTATAGAACTGCCACGGTCTCTAACAGTACATGATACACGCTGAGATAGCTACACCCACACCCACACACACATACTTTAACACTGTAACTGACTCCAGAATAGGTAGGTGTATTTAGGAGATGCAGCGATGAGGGTGTCACCTCCAAACACGCTATAAAACAGGATGAGGCATGATAGTGGGAACCCGTTGCAACTCTACTATCCCTGAAGGTGGAGGCTCAGTTCATGAAGGTGTCCATTAAGGCAGTTTCTCAAATCTACCTGCTACGGAGAAAGTGGTTCAACACATCGAGCAGCAAGAAAAGTCAAAGTGCAAAAGAAACGCAATATTGAGGGGGATCGATGGGTCGGGTACGTACGCACAGGACGCCATCGGTGTACGTACGCATCAGGACGGCCATCGGGTACGTACGCACAGGACGCCATCGGGTACGTACGCACAGGACGCCATCGGGTACGTACGCACAGGACGCCATCGGGTACGTCGCACGGCGCCATCGGGTACGTACGCACAGGACGACCGGGTACGTACGCAACAGGAGCCATCAGGTACAGTACGCACAGGACGCAATCGGGTACGTACGCACAGGACGCCATCAGGTACGTACGCACAGGACGCCATGGGGTACGTACGCACAGGACGCCATCAGGTACGTACCACAGGACGCCATCGGGTACGTACGCACAGGAGCCATCGGGTACGTAGCACAGGAGCATCGGGTACGTACGCACAGGACGCCATCAGGTACATACGCACAGGATGTCTTTGGGAAGTCATGTATGACCAACGGTCGTGCAAAGCATAAAGTGACCAACAGTGGACGTGATCACAGCGTCTCGAGTTGAACAGGATCAGGTGGTCCACCTCGCTGTTGGGTATATATTTTTTATTCATGGGGCCATGTTTGTGTGTGTTGGCTCGTTGATTAAATAATGATGAGTGAACGACGTTCCAGAAAGAGTGCGCGCAAACAGTTCCTGCCACTCAACCACTCTCCTGGCATAACATGATGGAACACAGTGATCAGGAACACCGGCATGTGATATTGGATGATCAGGAACAATAAGAGGGACTTGGCATGGAACACTGAGTGGTGTATCACTGGGGAAGCGAGATAAACCTGCAACATGGTGACTGCACGAAGACTGTATTTAATTTAATTTGCAGTTTACAAACTCAACAGGACTGATCAAATGGACGTAACTTTTAATGTTAGTGGAAGAGGAATAATCTACATTACTAGAACAATCTCCAAAAGTGACGACCATAGGTCCGGGAGCTACCTGCCTTAAGGGGAAGTATACAATTGTCACATCTGTTAATATAACTAGGTATATATTTATTCCATATGCTGCTTGGGGTGTGCGGCCTCCACTGAAGGCTGGGTGCTGCAGGCGAAATAATAAATAATCGCAGGATAGCATGCTCAACTGTGAAATGTCTGCTCATTTGACCCTAGGTGAAGTCTTAACTGCCTAAAACTGAAAATTTGAAAAGAAGGAAGGATGATCACTGATCAGGGAGAGAATGGAGAATAGGGAAGTGTGAATCAGTTAGGAGAGAAGGGAAAGAAGTTTGGAAGGAAGAAAAAGTAAGAGGTGGGAAGGAGTATGTGTGTGTGTGTGTGTGTGTGTGTGTGTGTGTGTGTGTGTGTGTGTGTGCATGTGTGGTCATGGACAGCATTATACAAAAATGACTTGACTCATCTGCTGCTCTGTGGTAGAGCGTCTGCTCTGAGTCTTGAATGTTAGTGATTCAAACCCTAAGGGCGAGTCATACCAAAGATTTTGAAAATGGTATGTGCTGCTTCCTTGCTTGATGTGCAGTATTTAAAAAGGATGGAGTACCGGACAAACAACCTTCAATTGGCAACCACAGTGCAGGCTTTCATGGGCCTAATGGCCTCATTCTTCATTTAGGTTCCATATAAGGACCATATTTTATTTTATTTTTTATTTTTCATGTCCATCATCATCAGCAAGATGAAAGCAGTTATACCGTTGTGAACTCTCTGACCCTGGCCAAGTCCGGGAGGTCAAACCAAAGACTTCAAAAATTGTACATGCTGCTTCCTTGATCATGGACAAATCATTCAGTGTTTAAAGGGTAGATCATGGACAAATCACATTGGTTGGCATCCAGTGGCGTTTGAAAAATCCTCCTTAATTGCTCCACTGTGAGTATAGAGAATAAATGACATCAAAGAGGGTATCACTGCTACCTCTGGTAAATGACGTCACTTCCCCCAAGCTCAGTGAGTGTTTATTTGTAGTTAAGTGACATCACTTCCCCCAAGCTCAGTGAGTGTTTGTTTGTAGTTAAGTGACATCACTTCCCCCAAGCTCAGTGAGTGTTTGTTTGTAGTTAAGTGACATCACTTCCCCCAAGCTCAGTGTTTGTTTGAAGTTAAGTGACATCACTTCCCCCAAGCTCAGTGAGTGTTTTAAGTGGTCAGGTGTTGTTCCATGTCCTTGTATACATGTGTTTACGTGATTTGTGTTTCCGCTCCTCCACGAGCCTCAGACCATGTCAGAAAAAAATACAAATTTAATGCAATAATGATACGACCAGCCTGGTGTTGGCTTAATGGTTAGGGTGGTGGGCTTGGTATCCTCGGATCCTGAGTTAAAATCCCACTCGGCTGTTGAATTAATATCAAGTGGGGTTGACTCTGCCTGTCATCCTTCCGATGTCAGCAAAATGAGTGCCTGCTTGCTGGTATCCTGTGTCAGAGTAGCGACCCATCCAGTATTGTACCCAATAGCCAAGGAAACTGCTTAGGCAGCACCAACGCTCTGCACAGAGTATGGTCCCAATGGATGGATGGATACGACCCACAGTCTTTCGTTGAGAAGTGAGATGAACTATGATAGTTAAAATCATTATTTGTCTCTTTTCGATCCGTTTAAAATAATTACAGGATTCTAATTCTGGATTCCATTGTCTGATGACTTTAATAAGCGCAGACCGAGTATGACGATGTGACATCAGGCTAAACCTGCAGTTTATGTGGAGGCTTAATCTCCTTCACGTCTACAAGGAAATACAAGGAACTTCGATACATGAGGAGGCCATTAGGCCCAACAAACCTGTGCAATCATGCTAACATCATAGTATTCCCCCATCCCCACGACTTACAAGTACCTATCCAACTCAATTTTAAAACATTGCACTGACTACTTCACCACTCTCTGAGTGAAAGACCCTTGCCTTACTAGAGTCATAACTCTCCTCTTCTTTACTCATTGTGACCCCTTGTCCTGCCAGTGTCCAACATATTAAAAATATCTTCTGCACTTACTGCGTCGATCCTCTTCAATATCTTAAACAACTCCCTCAGATCTCCTCGCAATCACCTCCTTTCTAATGCAAAAAGTCCTGTCTCTTTCATCCGCTCATCATGGCTTAGTTTAGCTTGGCCTGGGATCAAACTAGTGGCCCTATGCTGTACCCTCTCTATTGCAACTATGTCCTTCCTCAGATGTGGTAACCAAAACTTCACACAATATTGCAGATGAGGCCTCACAAAATTCCTGTACAGAGTTAACACACTGTAAAGTCCTTTCTTGGCACACCTGAACCCCAATCCATCGTCAACTGCAGCCTGATGGAGTACTACTCTCCCCTTTGGGCTGCACAGCTTCATGGAGTATTGCTCTCTTCTTGGGCTGGCTCCCCTGCCTCACACCTTGCTCAGCTTGATGCCGCCGTGGAAACCAAGGCCTGTAAGATTACTGGAATCTCCCGTGATTTACAATTCACACGTGTGTGTTGTGTTGTGTGTGTGTGTGTGTTGTGTGTGTGTGTGTGTGTGTGTGTGTGGTGTGTGGTGTGGTGTGTGGTGGTTGTGTGGGCGCGTACGTGCATGTGTGCGTCTCGATCTGGGCCATAACTTTTTTTTACCATTTGAACTTTTGTCATCAAATTTTCAACAAACCTATATTATGAGAATATGGAGAAATAATAAAAAATTGGGTCAAAATATGAAAGGGCAAAGTTATATGAACTATAAATAGCCCTTATTTTCTCCCACCGCAGCACGTCAAGCATGAGACGCCCCACTTTTTAAAATTGCTTCGGTTTTTCTTTATTTATTTACCATTGAGCTTCAGTGTGTCTGTCCAGGCCACAACATTTTTACGAATTCAGCTTTTGTCATCAAATCTTCAATACACTATTATTTATGAGAATATGAAGAAGCCAAATTTATAAAATGTACAATTTTTTTTAAACTGTCGTTTTCCTCAAGTTTAGTTCGAGTACAAAGCGGACGTGATCTGGCTTTGCATTTTGAGATGCTTTCTGGTTACTTCTGTGTCTGGTCCCCGCAGAGTTGCTACAAGATTCCCTGTGAAGTCCAACACAGATCAATAATTATTGAGCTGGGCCACACCCTCAAATTGCATCAGGAAAGCCTCCCAGTTTCCAAAGCCATCAAAATTTATGAGGGGAATAGTCTTTCTTGAGGCTAACTGAACTGTCTCCCCATGGTCAGAATACAGCCTGAGGATTACATTCCCATGAGGCTGTTATTCACACAACCTGGGAGCCTCAGGTGCCCAAATATGACTGCCAGCAATGGTCACCTGGGTAAGCTTCACTTCCTCATGAAGATTTCTCACAAAAAAAACTGACTTAATTTCTAAGCTGCTCCTACGTTTCAGCAACCTCTTCCTCAATCCGACTGTCTTGAGCGACCGCTGCTCCTCTGTGACACGACCAAAATACAAGTCAGCCAATCCCCCGGGGCTCCTACTGACCCTTTTCCTTTAAAACTTGCTCTTGTGTGGCAAAAGAGGACTCTAACCCCCTGCACTCTGCCCATTAGATCCTTGTATTGTTCTGTCACTTGGACAGTTTATTTCTCCTGTTGATGCAAGCTAACATCCACACTATCATGATGAAGCTTCAGGCCATTTCCAAGCACATCCACTTTTCCATTTGCTTTCTCCACCTGTGCATCTACTCTTTGTGCTTCACTCTCCAATTTCTCCTGAACTCCAATTATTCTAATGCAATTTTCTTCAATTTTTTAATCAATCTTATGTTGTGCTAATTTTGCCTCCAATGCCATCCATTCCGACACTTCTTGTAATTTATCATCCAATTTGGTTTCCAATTGCTGGAGCAACTCTTCATTATTTGCTTCAAATTTAATTGCCATGTCAACTTTCCTTTCCTCTTTCAACTGGGCATTGGCCAATTTGAATTCATCCTTCATTTCAGCCTTGGTCTGTTTCATTTCATCTATAATTTCTGTTAATTTTCTTCCTATATTTGTGAATTTCTCCATTATTGCCTGGAGCACCATCACAGTATCCCACTGTGCCGTGCCTGATGAGCCCTGGAGGAGGAGATTCTCTGAGTGACACTAGGGGTGGGTGAGGTTCCTATTCTTAGCTCCTCCTCATTGTTGTACACCCCTAATCTCATGTTCCACAATAAGTGTGACATGCTCCTCCACCATTTTGTCCATGGTGCTTACAGAGAACACATTTAATTTTAAAATAAACAAATTGCACTCATGCATAAAATTCTTCAAATTTAATCCCTAATCGGCAGATCAGGCTCAGTTCCACTCTTAACACCAAATGTTGCATAGACAGCAACCTCTCAACAATATGGAACCATGCCTGTGTGGTTACCATCCATGCTGAAGCTGAGACTTCAAAGATGACTTATCAGGCTTATAAGATGGCCTAGAGGTCCCTCGGGTGGACGTTAAACGGAGATCCCATCTGCCAGCAATCATTGGTGAACCTTAAAGATCCCAGGGTGTCCATCATGAAGAGTAGGCGAGCTATCGCCGGCACCATGGCCAAATTCCAAATTCTTGCCCTAATCAGCAGAGGGCATTGCGTCAGTGGCACAGCCGTGCCCTCAGCCAATATGCGACCTCACAGCTTTTTGCTGCACACGAAAGAAGAGGACTGAACGATCACTGCTTCTCACAAGCTGGCACCGAACAGTTATTGCCGGCTTGTGATCCAGCAGGGCCTATTTCCATGTGCAGGATATAAAATAAGATTACAATAAATTTTATCCTCCAGGCATCCCAAATGAACCTGATTGTTTGCACGACAAAATGGCGTCCAAAGGAGGAAAGCTATTCCTTAAGAGATAATTAAATAATTACACTCAAGACATAGTGTGAAAACAAATGCCGAAGACAACATGATAAGACAATAACAACCTATCTTCACCCCTCCCCCAAGCTCCATATACATACCGAACCACTCGTACAAGAATTGAGCCATGCGGAGGGGAAGACACATGATGAAGAGCACATAGCTAGTGCAAAATATCTGGGGCACGAAGCTGGATAACACGAGAAACATGAAGTTGGAGCAGAACATGGAGGAGAACATACATTATTTTATGTTATTTTGACTAGGAACAGAGTGGGAGCCAGACATTGGGATACAGAGCACAAGTGGGTCAGAGCATGTGTGCCAGCGGGGGGGGGGGGGGAGAGAGAGAGACAGAGAGAGAGAGAGAGAGAGAGACAGAGACAGAGACAGAGACAGAGAGAGAGAGAGAGAGAGAGAGAGAGAGAGAGAGAGAGAGAGACAGAGACAGAGACAGAGACAGACAGAGAGAGAGAGGGAGAGAGAGAGAGAGAGAGAAGAGAGAGAGAGAGAGAGAGAGAGAGAGAGAGAGAGAGAGAGAGAGAGAGAGAGGAGAGAGAACATTGGCTAGAGGCAGAGTCCACAGAGAAAGTGAGGTGGGCTGACAAAATGACAGCGGGTCAGAGCCAGAGAGAGACCACTTTCTGTTTGGTGGGGTTTTATACTTCATCAAACTGTACGTCTATAGAAACGGATGTTAATCGGATAAATAGGCCACACGTAGCCGGGCTCGAGGTGTACATTAGTGTGTGGGTAAAAACCACGGAAAGTACGGAAGGAAGGAATGGAAAGAGTCAGAAAGATGGGAAGAACGGCAAGAAATGAAAGTTGGAAAAGTCGAAAGGTGAAAAAGAAGAGGTGTCAGGGAAAGGTTTGTGTAAAATGTGGAAGAGGCGCATGAGAGAAAAGCTCCTAGATGCTGTTCCCCAAATTCTCTCAATGTCCTGAATTATCTGTGCATTCCTTTTCTTTATTCCTTACCCTCCTCCATTACTCTTCCCTTACCCCTCACTTACTCCTCGGCTTTGCGGCTCCTCATTGGTGCAGGACTTGTAGGGGTGGTCAAGATCCTCCTTGACGGTCTTTGGTCGAATCCTGTCTTTCGACCCAGCAAAGGTGCCCCATTGGTGGAGCGGCCTCTGCAGAAAATCTTTTCTGGTTAATAAGAAGGGGCTAGGGGATTAGCACTCACCTGTCAGATTTGATGATGGCTTCTGTTTGCGGGAGAACTGGCACATAGCCTTAGCATCCTCTCCCTTACCCCAGCCAATTGCGCTAGATTCTCCACAATATATCTGCTAAAGGAAGGACCTGTGGGCGTTGTGATGCTTGTGGGTTTGCGGGAAATGGTTCGACTTGAAATGGTTTGGCATATATGAAGGTCGTGCTATTCAGACACATCTCCAGCAGGCTATGAACATCCTTAGGTGTTGGTTGGCTATTCTGACAAGTCATTTTCCAATCGTTTGAATGTTTCAACCGATTGAGCATGACACGAACCGCTAGATCGACTGTAATATTGGTGAAAAGTGAAACCACATCGAAAGATACCACAGTCACATCTTCTTGGATTCTAACATCTCTTATCCTTTTGACAAATTCACCACTATTCTTAACCGGACAGAATGGAAGGAGCCTAACATGCTTGGGCACTGAGTACTGCCATGCTACCCGGGCCTTTCTGAAAGGATTGGCAGGATAGCATGCAGCACATGGAGTGGTGTTGCCTACACGCCTCTACACACCATCCGTAATGTCATTTCAAAACTAAAGGACTCAACACCAACTGGTGATAAATCTGGAGTAGTTTACCATTCATCAAGCAGAGACTGTGACCAATTCTACATTGGTGAAACTGGAATCAATTTAAAAGAAAGGCGGGATGAACATGATCGAACAATCAGGCTCGGAAAGGTGACAGTCAGCCATAGCACGTCATTGCCTGCAATCTGGCCACAAATTTGACTTTCATGGTACCCGTGTCCCAGACATGACGTCCAACAAACTTCACGGGTTGATACTTGAAACGTGTCACGTGAAGATCCGGGAGGGTGGTCTAACTGAGGAGGTGGTGGACATACTCACAAAATACACACCTCTGATGCAAATGGTGAAAACTGGATGGTGCAAACAGCTGGATAAGGTGAGCAACAACAACACTCGATCTCAAACACCAAATCCGCATGTACTGTAACAACACCCAACGAGAACTCCAACACTCACACAACCAACACCTCATCGCGCCAACCCAAACCAGTCATGTTCGTACCCCAGAAACACACAAACAACAAGAAGCGCATACACATGCTCACCCACACACATACAACACCAGATCACGTGAACGTAAAACCAAAAAAAGAGCAGAGCACCCCATCGATGATATGATTTGACGTCTATTTTGCTTGAGGTTTGCAAAATAAAATAATTTTTAAAAGCACTCCTCCATTTGACTGAGAGCACCAGCACGTGACTGGAAATGAGCGGTCGTATCGGAAAAAAACCCCACCATGGACACGTGTCAAGGCTCAGGGTCTATTGGCCTGAGGAAGCCTGCTGTGAAGCTGGTGATACGTTGCCTGAGACCGGGTCTGCTCTTCCTTATTGCTCAAATTAGCGGAGTCGATCTCGTAAGATATATATATTATTATATATATATATATATATATATATATATATATATAATATATATACATACATGCATGCATACATACATACATACATACATACATTAAACATACTTATGAATGGAGGAATATTTGGGCCACCCCACTTCCCTCCATATTCCCCATACATGCCATTTCTATCTCACTCTGACACACACACGCACATGCGCCACACACACACACACACACACACACACACACAACACACCACACACACACACACATGCGCCACACACACAACCACACACACCACACAACAGACACACACACACACACTACTGCATGTTTGATATCTCCCTGCAAAATACTTTCCTTTCCTCTTGTGCATCCTTTCCTCACTCAGAAACACGGTGCAGCCGAGCAGGCGTGCAGCACCTTTAGAGGAAATTAGGTGCTGATTCAGGGCGCTTGCCTTCATTTCTCGCTTCGTCTACCCCGCCGTGCCAGCTCGGCTTCGACCACGCGGCCAGGGCAGCATTTTCCACAGCCTAAAGTATGAAGGGAATGCCTGGCCCAGCCCCAAGCTGCTCACCTGGCTAGTCCACAAGCTGCTTGTCCAAACCAGCCCCTGGCTGCCTCTTCTGCCTCTGGTTTTGTGGTACTGTCATAGCATCTCGACTCGGCTGGTCTATGTGGATGGAAAGTGATTTGGTTTTTACATGTACTGTTTGTGACTAAAAGTATTTGTTTTGATTCCCAAGCAGCCTGAAAATATGTAATTTAACTTACACATTATAATTATGAGATATCACAAAGGCTACCGGTAGATTTAGGATTTTAATTGAGACTGTTAAGCACTTCAAAATCTGTAAAAGAGGATCAATACTTATAATACTGTGTGAGGTACCAACAGCAGAATATAGCAACAATTAGTTGAAATTAATAAGGGATGTTGTGAAATATTACGATTTGATCAAAATACTATGAATGATAATAAGGCTTATTGTGAGGAACAAAACCAAATTTGTTCCTCTTTTTCCCCACCTGTAGAATCAACTTCCACATTCTCTTCAATCTCATTCTTCCCTCCAGGTCTTCAAGACAACTGTTCACCAACATTTCAGATCGTCACATAGAGAGTTGGACAACAATGGTTGTGGGGAGGGATGAGGGGCAGGAGAGGATACATGGGGTGGACAAGATGGATACAGAAGGAAACTCTCAGGAGGGAAAACTGGAAATCTGGAAGGAGTTGGACTAGGGGTGGGTGTGGGGGAGGGAGGGTTAACAAGGGTAGAAAAGATCATGGTTTTGGATTGAGGACGATCTGAAATGTTGGTGAACAGTTGTCTTGAAGACCTGGAGGGAAGAATGAGATTGAAGAGAATGTGGAAGTTGATTCTACAGGTGGGGAAAAAGAGGAACAAATTTGGTTTTGTTCCTCACAATAAGCCTTATTATCATTCATAGTATTTTGATCAAATCGTAATATTTCACAACATCCCTTATTAATTTCAACTAATTGTTGCTATATTCTACTGTTGGACCTCACACAGTATTATAAGTATTGATCCTCTTTTACAGATTTTGAAGTGCTTAACAGTCTCAATTCAAATCCTAAATCTACCGGTAGCCTTTGTGATATCCTCATAATTTATAATGTGTAAGTTAAATTACATATTTTCAGGCTGCTTGGGAATCAAAACAAATACTTTTAGTCACAAACAGTACATGTAAAAACCAAATCCACTTTCCATCCACATAGACCAGCCGAGTCGAGATGCTATGACAGTACCACAAAACCAGAGAGCAGAAGAGGCAGCCAGGGGCTGGTTTGGACAAGCAGCTTGTGGACTAGCCAGGTGAGCAGCTTGGGGCTGGGCCAGGCATTCCCTTCATACTTTAGGCTGTGGAAAATGCTGCCCTGGCCGCGTGGTCGAAGCCGAGCTGCACGGCGGGGTAGACGAAGCGAGAAATGAAGGCAAGCGCCCTGAATCAGCACCTAATTTCCTCTAAAGGTGCTGCACGCCTGCTCGGCTGCACCGTGTTTCTGAGTGAGGAAAGGATGCACAAGAGGAAAGAAAGTATTTTGCAGGGAGATATCAAACATGCAGTGTGTGTGTGTGTGTGTCTGTTGTGTGTGTGTGTGTGGTTGTGTGTGTGCGCTGTGTGTGTGTGTGGTGTGTTGTGTGTGTGTGTGTGTGTGTGTGTGTGTGTGGCGCATGTGCGTGTGTGTGTCAGAGTGAGATAGAAATGGCATGTATGGGGAATATGGAGGGAAGTGGGGTGGCCCAAATATTCCTCCATTCATAAGTATGTTTAATGTATGTATGTATGTATGTATGTATGCATGCATGTATTATATATATTATATATATATATATATATATATATATATATATATAATAATATATATCTTACGAGATCGACTCCGCTAATTTGAGCAATAAGGAAGAGCAGACCCGGTCTCAGGCAACGTATCACCAGCTTCACAGCAGGCTTCCTCAGGCCAATAGACCCTGAGCCTTGACACGTGTCCATGGTGGGGTTTTTTTCCGATACGACCGCTCATTTCCAGTCACGTGCTGGTGCTCTCAGTCAAATGGAGAGTGCTTTTAAAAATTATTTTATTTTGCAAACCTCAAGCAAAATAGACGTCAAATCATATCATCGATGGGGTGCTCTGCTCTTTTTTTGGTTTTACGTTCACGTGATCTGGTGTTGTATGTGTGTGGGTGAGCATGTGTATGCGCTTCTTGTTGTTTTGTGTGTTTCTGGGTGACGAACATGACTGGTTTCATGTTCGGGTTGGACGCGATGAGGTGTTGGTTGTGTGAGTGTTGGAGTTCTCGTTGGGTGTTGTATACAGTACATGCGGATTTGGTGTTTGAGATCGAGTGTTGTTTGTTGCTCACCTTATCCAGCTGTTTGCACCATCCAGTTTTCACCATTTGCATCAGAGTGTGTATTTTGTGAGTATGTCCACCACCTCCTCAGTTAGACCACCCTCCCGGATCTTCACGGTGACACGTTTCAAGTATCAACCCGTGAAGTTTGTTGGACGTCATGTCTGGCGACACGTACCATGAAAGTCAAATTTGTGGCCAGATTGCAGGCAATGACGTGCTATGGCTGACTGTCACCTTTCCGAGCCTGATTGTTCGATCATGTTCATCCCGCCTTTCTTTTAAATTGATTCCAGTTTCACCAATGTAGAATTGGTCACAGTCTCTGCTTGATGAATGGTAAACTACTCCAGATTTATCACCAGTTTGGTGTGAGTCCTTTAGTTTTGAAATGACATTACGGATGGTGTGTAGAGGCGTGTAGGCAACACCACTCCATGTGCTGCATGCTATCCTGCCAATCCTTTCAGAAAGGCCCGGTAGCATGGCAGTACTCAGTGCCAAGCATGTTAGGCTCCTTCCATTCTGTCCGGTTAAGAATAGTGGTGAATTTGTCAAAAGGATAAGAGATGTTAGAAATCCAAGAAGAGGTGACTGTGGTATCTTTCGATGTGGTTTTCACTTTTCACCAATATTACAGTCGATCTAGCGGTTCGTGTCATGCTCAATCGGTTGAAACATTCAAACGATTGGTAAATGACTTGTCAGAATAGCCAACACCTAAGGATGTTCATAGCCTGCTGGAGATGTGTCTGAATAGCACGACCTTCATATATGCAAACCATTTCAAGTCGAACCATTTCCCGCAAACCCACAAGCATCACGACGCCCACAGGTCCTTCCTTTAGCAGATATATTGTGGAGAATCTAGCGCAATTGGCTGGGTAAGGGAGAGGATGCTAAGGCTATGTGCCAGTTCTCCCGCAAACAGAAGCCATCATCAAATCTGACAGGTGAGTGCTAATCTCCTAGCCCCCTCTTTATAACCAGAAAAGATTTCTGCAGAGGCCGCTCCACCAATGGGGCACCTTTGCTGGTCGAAAGACAGGATTCGACCAAAGAACATCCCTCT
>CM068959.1:39700806-39729020 GCA_035128595.1 Eptatretus atami | reverse complement strand
TACAGGGTGGAGCATTTATATCTGACGGTTTTATTATCCTGATTACTTTTTTGTTTCTAAACCAAATAAAATAAAATTTCTCTCTAAGACAGGCACATACTTCAAGTTTTTAAAATCAATTTTGATTATTTATTTCTTAAAAATTACATCAGACAAATGGGCCCCTTTCAAATTCGTGCATTCACAACAGCGGATCATCATCTTGTTCATTACCGCAAGCAGTCTCTTGATCAATAGAGCGGATGGTTGCAGTGATGTTAACCTTCAATTCATCGATCGATGTTGGATGTTCCTTATAAACTTTGTCCTTCAGAAATCCCCATCGGAAGAAATCTGGTGGAGTTAAATCTGCCAAATCAAAGTATGCCTCATCTGTCATGATGAACTTGTTTGGGAAATTGGCATGCTCATTGCATTTTAAAAAAATAAAATAAAAAAAAATGCTCATTACATTTGAAAGTGCTCCATCATTAAAAAAACTTTCAAGTATTATCTGTAAAACAAAGAAAACAATAATTCGTTATCCAAGACTGCTTCAGGCTGGAAACATTGCAAATATCTTCTTCTTCTTCTTCGGCTGCTCCCGCTAGGGGTCGCCACAGCGGATCTTCCGTATGATCCCATAGTGATTTGGCACATGTTTTACGCCGGATGCCCTTCCTGACGCAACCCTGGTCGCCACAGGGATATGGTACACCTATTTTAACCGGGTATACACCGGCCCAGTATACTGGTACTCATTTCGCCGACCTCGGAAGGATGACAGGCTGAGTCAACCCCTGGTGTATTAATTCAGTGGCCGAACGGGGCTTGAACTAAGGACTCTTGATCCCAAGCTGCTGCCCTAACCACTGCGCCAACACCAGGCTCTGGAAACATTGCAAATATGTCAGATCTAAATTCCCACCCTGTATATACTGTATATGTAATCATCAATATTATATATATTTATATATATATTATATATATATATATTATGTATGTTGTTGTTCGTCTTTCGGCTGCTCCCGTTAGGGGTCGCCACAGCGGATCATCCGTTATGATCCGCATACTGATTTGATAGGTTTTACGCGGATGCCCTTCCTACGCAACCCTGGTCGCTCTTACGACACAGGGATAAGGATTGGGTTTCGCCATGATTCCGGGCTGCCCTACACCCTCTCATAGCGCGGCCCAGCGCAAGCTCCCGTCCTCAAGCGATCCTCCAACTCAAGCCTCCGAGTAGCCGGATTACAGGCGCACGACACTACGCCCGGTTATATATATATATATATATATATATATATAATATATATATATATATATATATATATATATATATATATATGTGTGTGTGTGTTGTGGTGTGTGTGGTGTGTGGTGTCCCTTCAATGACAAATGGAAATTGGTTGATCACTTTCCCTTCCATCGCTCTCCTACCTTGAGAGCTTAATGGCATGGTATCTTCGAATACCATCAGTTCACAGTCAGTGTTAAGCTGAGCTGATGATTAATAATTAAACCTCACAAATAAGGAACAATGTGGATATCAAAAACATATTAACTGCTTGAATATTCTTCTGCGTTTGTTGATCAGATGTAAATAATTGGATATTATACGCTGGCCGAGTATCTCTCGGCATGGTAGAAAGTAGAGCCGTGGCAGTGGTCCAGTGATTGATATCCAATGCTTGACATGAAAATGAGCTTCTGAGAAGTGAACTGGGTGACTCAACATGATACAAGTTCAGAGAAAAGGGGGTTGAAGGTTCAAGTTCCCATTTAACTCTCACTGAACATAAATCAGTAATAGCTTCAAACATTTTGCTCACAACTGCCATCAAAATCAAAGGTTTTGATGGCAGTTAAAGATTACGTTAGTGCACTATACTGAATTTGGCCCTGATTGGAGGATAGCCCAGTTTACTTCTCAACGGCTCAATTGTCCCATTTAATATTTGCTCACTATCTAGTAAAGCAGTTAGATGTTTGTTACTGTCCCTCGCCAGTGGATAGATTGATACATCGGCTAACTTCACTGGGCTGCATTTCATCATCGTTTTACTGGAATACAGGATTTAGTTGTAGTAAATATAGACAAAAACATAAAAGAACAAAATAAATACATCAGAAGTACGAAAGACTCAAGGCAAGATGCAAGCATCATTTATCGTACTCAGCCCATTGTAAGAAAACCTTAAAAGGCATTTTATCTGACCTTGTCTACTTATTGATACAAAAACCCCATGACTGCAGACAAACATCTTCAACATGATTCTTCTGGTTTTACAAAGATCTAGAAAAAGCTTTCTTGCCCTTCATTTTGTTATGATCCAAAGGACCTATAAAGCAAATTCGGACGCTTCGTTCCGATGATTAAACCCATGGAAAAGGTAATATTTCCGCAGTACACTTTCTAAGCTTATTGCTTTTATACCCTACAGCCCTCCTTGGTATTATATTCTAAATAATGCATAACATTTATGCAATTTCTCCAAAATTATGGCCAGTTGTAGAATTAAGATGTGGAAGTGCGTTATATTGGAATATCAGAGCACACCAAATGGGCCCGAGAAGCAATCACGTGCAGAGCCAGGTGCTAGCTTACTGCGGCTGGGTTCTTGCTGGAATGATAATAATTAATAACGTGGAATTTCAACACGAATTGTTGTGGTGCAAAACATTTTCAAACAACAATTCTTTAAAAGATAAACACGATATCGATTTGGAAGGAATTGTGGACAGCACGGGAATTTGAACAATTCTGAAGAGACATGGACGATAAAGTTTGACAAAAAAACCATGAAATTTAAGTCGAGCTTTCATGTCATTATTAAGAGTCATTGACTGTGTGTATTATATAATAACTAGGAAGACTATCCGCTCCCAGTGACAGGAAAAGCAAGCAAAAGTATCCGTCCTCAGGGACGGTAAAAGTTTAAGTTAATCTGTTAATTTAAGTCATTTCATAGACTTTAAAAAGGTTAATTGCGTTGCATACTTGGTTTCACTCAGAACCAAAGCTCTGAGCTACTTATACTACCCACCACAAAATGGTGGTGCAACATTAGGTGGTGGAGGTTCAATTTGTCTGAAAAGATATGCTGTTAATATGAAAAGGCAAAATATGCTGCTTGCAAAATTAAATTTGACATCAACATTACTCATGCCTGTTCTCTCGTAATTTGAAAAGTGAATGTTGAGCTTTTTGAATGCAGTGCAGGAAGCGGCCGCCATAAATGGGAGACAGACAAACGTATGGACAGACACCATGGTTCGTAAGATATAATAGATGACTTCCCTTTCAAGAAACTTCAACAAGGAAAGAGACCATCAGCCCATGAAACCTGTATAATGGTTGCCAACCTATGACAGTTTTTTTTGTTTTTTTTGCACACATTCAAAGCTAGTGGAAGAGCTAGACCACTAAACATATCAGGGTGCAACAGGACAAAGGGAACAGTAGAAAGAGGGGAGTTTAAGGAGAAATAGAGAGGGAGGCTTGGACAACCAATGGGTTTGGGGATGGATGGGGTGGACAGGATGGATACAGAAGGAAACTTCTTCCTTTCTATCTCTCCCTCTTCCCTCTCTCCCGCCTTCTCGTTCTCTCTCTCTCTCTCTCTCTCTCTCTCTCTCTCTCTCTCTCTCTCTCTCTCTCTCTCTCCTCCTCTCCACCACTCCCCTCTCCTTTCCCTCCTCTCCCACTCACCTCTCTTTCTCCCACCCCCTTTCTCCCCACTCTCCCCTCCTCTCAGTCCTACCTCCCTCTGTTCTCCCCCTCTCTCTCCCCTTCCCCTCTCTCTCCCTATATGTCCGAGTTCTATCCTCTATGTTAAGTTTCAATCAAGGAAGCAACATTCACCAAATTTAAAGTGTTTTATATAACTCATTGCTTGGCTGGGGTTTGAAATGCCAAACTCCTCCACTCAGAGCAGACAACTAACTCGTAATTAATTATGTCATTGAGTCCACCGATTATTAAATTTAAGTTCATTTTGGACCGCTTTGAATTTGATTATGAAATGGTATTTTAGGTCACAATGCCAAATGGAGGTTTTTGTTTTTAATTAAATGATCGCCTTGCACTGCAATCTTTCAACATTGTGATAATCATACTCTGTCACAAAGCATCCGCACTGCCGAAGCAGCTTCCTGAGCAAGGTTTATACTGGGTGGTTTGCCGTCGTCTTCCCAGCAGTAGTTCGAGCAGGAATTTGGCCACGGTGACGGCGATAGCTTGCCTACTCTTCGCAAAGTGGGGATCTTTAACGTCCATCAACTAATGTCAGGAGACGGGACGCCCAGTTTAACGTCCATAGGAGGGACAGCACACATATTGATGATTCACCCAGTCTGTGAAACACTGAGATGACAGTTTATAGCTGGGCTGAGATTCAAACCAGGCTCGAGAGATTAGAGGCGAGTGTGTGTACCTCGAGGCCATCCTGTCAGCCCAGGTCACGTGTCAATGCACTGTTAATAAACAAACTGTGATTCCATCTTGGATCTATACGTTTAAAATGTATTTTGTTTGGTGTCGTGCATCTCTTCTGGTTGAACCTTGAGCTTTGTCTGCGTGCAGAGCTTTTCAAAAGCAATGTGAGAAGCAGCCGGCAGAAACGGGAGACAGCCAAACGCACGGACAGACATGATGATGATGATGATGATGATGATGATGATAATAAATGAACCACCCCCTCTTAAAAATCTCCCTCCCCTCACCGACAGAATATGTCGATGGGCTCTTATCTGAAACATTGCTGTGACACTGGCATATTGATCTTAAGTTGTTTGGCAAAAATGAAACAGGAAACGTGAATCAGAGAAAGCACATTTCCAATCAAACATTACTTGTTCGTTCACATTTGAAGTGGATACCCATGATAAACCGGATCACGTGCAGTGTTTGTCTTTTTTTTTTTTTACCTGGAGTGGATTATGAAAGGGCAGGGATGGAGAGCTCCAAAACAGCGGTTTCTCAGTAAGGCAATGGCGAGATGCAATGGGTTTGATGTAAATCCGAGGGCAAAAGACAAAGTATGAAAAACACACGAAAGTGGAATTTTGATCATTTAGCATCTCATTTTATATTGCAATACTTTTTAAGTCGAGATAAAATATTTTTTATCATTTTTATTCTGTTACATTGAGCTTCGGACAAGCTTGGTTGGGGGTAAGAGGAAGGTGGAATAATGGGAACAATCGGGGAGGGTTACAAAAAAGAAATTTGATCGAGAACCTGCACAGATTTCGATTAAAAATTCCCTCCTATACATTGTGGAATAATTCGATTTTTTTCATTCGAAAAAGATTCGAAGTACTTTTTTTTTTATTGGCTGCAGGCAAGAGTGGGTGTGGGATACAACAAAAGTAGAGAAATTACAAAAAGGAATGCAAAGCATGAGATGACAATGAGCTGCCACCTTGAAGCACTGGAGGGAAGAACCAAGTCAGCACGAGGGAGAAAAGTTTTGGCTTGTTAAGGATTCTTATCTTAACCAATGACTCAAAATGCTCAGAACTCAGGTTCAAAGTCCATGTATAATACAATATTGTGTTTGTTGATTATCTAGTAATTCCTTCAAATGCACATTAAAGTATGACGTCATTGTGCCTTTGTCCTGTTTTTGACTTGTGTATAAGCTCCACTTCAAGTCTTGGCAATGCAAAGAAAACGAGTAGAAACCCATATAACTTAACACCTTCCCTTTATTTAGGCGGTGTATGGGCAATGAAGCGCTGCCTCGCATGCTCCCTGAAGTTTATGCTTGCTGATAACAACCCAGCGTTAATTTCAGTGACCCGCACCATTATTGCCAAAAATAATGGTATGAATTTGTTTTCAGTTCGCAGAGATCAGACGTTGAAGTGGGAATAAATGATAAATTGCAAAATGAAAGTGTTCATGATGGTGAATGAAAGTGACAATCAGGAAAAAAAATCATATTGTTTTATACATCTCAAAACTTGGCATCATGCTTTGTGATGGCAAACAATAGTGATAATCAGCAAAAAAAAAAAAAAACGTTTTCTTTTCCAGTAGGTAGTGGTAGATCGAGGGGAAGGGCGCACCCCTGAATTTTTTATGTCCAGCCTACGAACTATGTTTGTTGCAATCTATATATTAAAGGATTGGCAGTTTTCTGTCTATCTGCTTGTCATGCTATGTCATTCCATCTGTGACGTCATTACGGTGTAGGAAGGCTGACTCCAACGTCCGCCATTTATATTTTCGTGAGCAAATCCAACCCGTCGCTTCGCTGACGGAAATATTAAGGGGAGAAAAAAAAGAGATAGAGGAGGGAGGGGAAGGATAGAGGAGGGTGAGAGTAGGGAGTGAGGAGAGATAGAAAGGAGGGAGAGGAGGGAGTGAGAGACGAGGGAGGGAGAAGGGAGGGGAGGGAGAGGACGGAGGGGTGGTGCGGGGAGGGGTTTTGTTTAGAGAGCAGAGTGGTAGGAGACATAGAGATAGGGGGCAAGCAATAGGGTGGGAGAGAGAGGAGGGTGGGAGAGAGAGGGAGGGTGGGTAGTGGTGAGAGGAGGCAGAGGGTGAGAGAGGAGAGAGGAGAGAGAGGGGAGGTGAGAAAGAGGGGAGGGAGAGAGAGAGGAGAGAGAGAGAGAGAGAGAGAGAGAGAGAGGAGAGGGGGAGAGTGCAGATGGGAGAGGGGAGGGAGGGGAAGGATTTCGGCAGATGTGACGCCCAGTTAACATCCATCCGATAGATGGCACACACAATGATGAATCACCCTGCTTGTGAAACACCGGGATGACATTTTATGGTGGATGTCTCTCTCTCATTTCTATCCCACTCCGCTCTCATCCCTCTCTTATCCTCTCTCACCCCTCTCCCACCCCTCTTCAACTCTCTTCTCTCTCTCTCTTGCTGTCTCCACCCCTCCCCCTCTGTTATGGGGATTGTTAAGGACTGGCAGTTTAGTTTTGAATTTGGGGGGAGAGAAAGCGGGAGAAATGGGAGGAGGGAGTGAGGGTAGGATAGAGAGGGTGAGAGGAGGGAGTGAGGAGGGATGGAAAGGAGGGAGACAAGAGGGAGATGGGATGAGGGGAGGTGGAGTGGGAGAGAGGGATAGGGATGGGGAGAGAGAGGGGTGGGTGAGAGTGAGGGGTGAGAGAGGGGAGGGGAGTGAGAAGGAAGAGGAGAGAAAGGGGAGGAGAGTGAGAGGGAGAGAGAGAGAGAGGGGGAGGGGGGAAAGGGGAGGGGAGAAAGGGGAGGGGAGAAGGGAGAAGGGAGAGAGAGAAGAAGTGAGAGCAAGGGGAGGAGAGAGGGGAAGGTGGAGAGAGGAGCGGGGAAGAAAAGGGGGGGAGGGGTGGAGGAGAAGGGAGAGTACAGGGGATTCTGGCAGTTGTTGACGCCCAGTTTAACGTCCATCTGAGAGATGGCACATACTTTGATGAATCTATCCAGATTGTGAAACACTGGGTGACAGTTTACAGCTGGGTAAGGATATGAACCTAGGCAGACAGCTTAGAGCGAGCATGCGAACCTCTCCGCTATCCTGCCATGATCTGGTTATTCATTGCTTTATAAAATCTGAATTGATCGAGCAGCAGTTCCGACTGCTTTAAAAAAAAAAAAAACTCATTTATCCAATTGCACATTCTTTGACAGTCCTTTTTCTTCGACCTCCAGAGAGTTATATGGTGGTGGAGGGAGTTTGGCAGGAGGATAGCATGAGGGGAGGGAGGGAAGACAGCATGGGAAGGGAAGGGAAGGGCAGTGTGAGGAGAAGGGAGGGAAGGCAGCACGGAGAGGGGGGGGTGGGCAGCACGCATGAGGTGGGGAAGGCAGCATGAGGGGGGAGGGAAAGCACGAAGGCCAAATTATGTAATTGACTGAGTTCAAGTGAATTTTCGAGGTTATGGCATGTGCAAAATGATAAACCAGAATGCTTGCGTCTCAAACGTTAATAAGCATTGCAATGTGTCCAGCAATTCATAGCTATGATGAACAGGTATTTGATAATATGGGTGAGGAAAGTCAAAAAACAAAACTTTATCATTAAGAAATCATTGCAGCCTGTTCCAAGCCAAGACATGGTTGAGCAGGCCAAAATAAATGACAGCTTCAGACCCCAATGAGGTAACCCAGGATGCGCTTTAAGAACCCATTGAGAGCGAGGTGGCCGAGGATGTGCCTGATAAAGGATATAATTAAATGAGGCCATTAATTGTCCTCAAAAGGGGTGTTTTAATTAATTCAAACACCCAGTTTTCACTCACGCACTTCCTTGGAGTTCCCTTAGTATGCATGCAAAGTTTCAGGCTTCCAAGTTTCATGGTTTTGGAGTTATGGAGGAGACGTACACTGACAAACACACACACACACACGCACGCACGCACGCACGCACACACACACACATTTATTAGTATAGATGCACTTCAGGCCAAACAAGTCGTTGAACCTGTCATATTCGCAATCGCTTTGCCCTACCTTTGCGTTTTCCATTCATTGTGAAACATAACATCGTGATTGTTAAAATAATCGTCAAATATCGAAAGGATTGGCATCACGGGCCTTCAAATGACACAGTACTTGTACATACAGGCCTTAGGCTTCATTATTGAGGCCTCAACTTCAAGATGCTTCAGACAAATTAGCCTTGGTTTCTTCATACAGTAATTTCGTTTATATAATAATAATAATAATAATAATGTGAATAATAGTAATAATAGTGTAACTGTAATCGTGACAATGCAATCCCTTTGTCCTGACTGCACAGTTACTGGACTAAAGTGGTGTATTATTCATGACTCGATGAGAAGCGGTGTTCTGATTAATCGATGCGATGCCGCCTTGCAGCACATGGAGTCGAAATTGGGAGGGAGCGGTGTACAATAATTGATTCATGAATTGATTAATTGTATAATTAAAATAAATAAATAATAATCGTAAAATAATTAATTTCTCAATCAATTGCTGAATAGCATACCTAAACCACCACTGTTTCATCCAAATCTGTAACTTTAAAAAAAGAAGTAATTAATTAAAAATAAATAATTAATTGATTAATCAATAAATCAAAAATACCCTTTATAGACAAATCACTTGGTCACTGTCACGTCCAAATATCAGCAACCTAGCTCAAAATATGCATGAGATATTGCCAGGATGAGAAATAAAATAAATAAGTAATTAATTAATCGATTATAATTAAGTAATTAATCAATTAATTGATTAATCAAAAAATAAAAAATGCTGCTTTTGCCAAAGCACATCTTCACTTTTGTCCCCAAATTTCAGCTTCCTAGATCAAAGGATGGCTGAGATATCGCCCAGCTAAACAAACAAATGAAAAATCACTCATCGAGTGACAACTTGGCAAAACAGCACAAAGTAGAATGGCACTCGGTAGAGCGCATACCTCTGCCAGGTGGAACAGTTCACGTTTTGTATCCCACTGATGGGCTGGATCCCGACCCAAAATCCAATCCGCTTGTTCTTGTAACCGATTCACCTCATCCACATTGTTTAGTCATAACTCGTCCACAACTTTTTGAGATGTAGTGATGAATTTATATTTTGTCCCTATCTATAAATTTTAGAAATTAGGCCTGCGTTGACCTGTTGAGCTTAAAATTAATTGGTAGTTGAATTCAGTAACCTGACATGAAAATGCTCTTCAAATTCCCCACTCACCTTTCTCCCACAATTCACCCACACACTCACCCTTCTCAAAGTTGCCCCCCTCCCTCACAACTACAAAGCTGCCTCCTTCCCCTGCCCTCTCACCTCCATCTCATCACTCACCTCCTCAAATCCTCAACTGCCCTCTGCCTGCTCTCTTGCCCCCCCCTCTGCCCCAGCACTACAGAGCCTTTTCTCTCTCTCATCCGGTCCCCTCCCTAGCTATTCTGCAAACCCCCACACTCTTTCAACAAATTTCCGTTACCCCCACCCCTACTCCCTTGCCCTACCCTCCCCCTCCCTCCCATCCCTACACCCAAAGCCTCCTCCCCTCCCTCTCATTAAACGTGTGGACCTCAAATATCCGGGCCTTCGCTCAAACCATACAAGATCTTTCCATACAGGTTGCCACTGACAAACAGGACATAATCTGCCTAACAGAAACTTTCCTCCCTCAAGACGTTTCCGACTCCCAAGTATCTCTCCCTGGTTATCCCTCCTCCGGTATGACAGACCTGAGCCTCGTCCTGGTGGAGGAGTTGCTCTCCTTCATCAAAGACTCTATTCTCACTCTCCATGCACTGCCCTCACTCCCCCACACCCCAGGAATACCTTGGCTACGGCTTCCCCTCCACTCCCCCTCATGTTTATATGTGTTGTACCGTCCAGCAACAGTGATGACTCCATTTACAACTCACTCTTCCGAAAACATGGACCATCTTCTATCTTTCCTCAAACTCTCTCTTCCTCATTGCTGTGACTTCTTCTTATCATCATGCCAGTTGGCTAGGTGTGGGTCCTCTTTCACCTGCACGGCACTTCAGCAAAAGCTTTCTGCAAATCATTGGGACTGACTCAATCGGTCAATTTCCGACCCGGATCTCAACCAATGGTACTCCATCTTTTCTGGATCTGATTTGACAAATTTCCCTGAAATATCTGCTGTTCTTCCACCGCTCAATCGGTTATTCTGACCACGTCCTTGTCAAATGTGAACATCTCTCTGGCTATTATCAGAGAACCACTCACCGCCGTCGAGTCTGGTATTTCACTCAAGCCGACTGGCAGGGTCTTCAAGCAGCCATCAAACTTCTAGACCGGTCCCTCCATCGCTACTTTCTCCAACATCAACTCATCCTGGGAATTCTTTCAAAGAAACTTGCTCTCCCTCATGCACAGATTTATCCCTCCTCTTCAGTTTCGTACTCTTCCTCCCGCCCATGGTTCACTGAAGCTTGTGGAGAGGCAGTTGTCCTGAAACAACTTGCCTTTGCCTCAGGAAAGCAAACATGAGGGAATCTCAGTTCCTTCCATAAAGCTTGGAACAAGTGTGTATCTACCCTCAGGAGAGCCAGAAAACAACATCTTTCTAATCTAAGTCTGAACTCTCAAACCTCTCTCCCTCCTCAAAATCCTGGTGGTGTCTAATCAAATCTGTTTTATGGTGAATGTTCCCCCTCCATCCCCTCCCTTACCTCAAATGCGCACTGCTGATACCGCACGTGAAAAGGCTGAATGCCTAACTCGCTGTTTGCATCAAATATTGTGCCCATAACCCATCATTTCTGTACCCTTACCCAGTCGCACCCAGCTGTCCCTGGACTCTGTGTCCTTTTCTTCTGACAAAGTGGAGAGCTTGCTGTCAAACCTCGACTCAGATTCTGCAACCAGTCCAGACGGCATCAGCCCACATGTCCTAATAACCTGCTCCTCTGCTCTTGCTCACCTTCTCTGTTGGGTGAGCCGCCTGGCAATGTCCAGAGCAAACTTCCATCCGGCATAAACACCGCTAGGACACATCTGGAGAACAAAAGACGCCCATACACGTGCGGAGACAAACATCGCCCTGACAGGTCCGGGGGGGGGGGGGGAGGGAGAGAGAGGGAGGGAGAGAGAAATAGGGTGGGGAGGGAGTTAGCAGAGAGAAAATGAAATGCTTTGTGAACAAAACACACACACACACACACCACACACAACACACACACACACACACCACACACACACACTACTTATATAATATTTTAATATATATATATATATATATATATATATACATATATATATATATTGTTGCAGTTCTCAAACCGCATGCTCTAACGAAGGCAATGGCATCCATATACAGTGGTTCCCAGACAGTTATTTCATTAATATACGTGCAGTTAGACCTTTCCCTCACGTCTAATGGGTCAAATGGGACGAAGTGTATTGTGTGGATCTCATAGTTAGGTCTGATTATATCTCCATCTTCATTCCATCTCTTTTTCCTCTTATTCCTGGAATAAATCCAAGCAGGCACCGCACCCAGACGGCCGCCTGTAAAATCCGCAGCCACACCTTTCACTATAAGAATGCATCCTCGCGGAGGGCAGTAGAATCCTCAACCACACGACGACTCCGCTGCGAGAATACGGCGTCAAAGGGAATAGTAGAACCAAACAATAAACGTCAATGCTGAACAGGACGCAAGCGGTGCATTCTTTTCAACCCATTTCTGCATCTAATAATTATATTCAATCCTTTCCTTCAATCCATCACACAGATCGGAGTCGGCACCGCGCGCAAGCAGCCACCAGTGAAGATCACCACTGTGATAGATAACCGCATGCACAATGGTGGACCCACGCGCAGCCCCATAATAATTTATTATCATACAGTACAGGGCACGAATAGCGCACCTCTTCATTCGGGTCTGCGTGCTGATTACAATGGCATCTTACCATCGCATTGTATGGGATGCACTTGGCACACATCTTTGTTGGGGTCTGCGCGCTGATTCACAACAGCTTCTTACCATCGATGCTTGCTCACCACTGCGGCCACCAATGTCTCCCGCTGACGGCAGACATCCTCCCGCACCTCCGCCTCGACGCAGCTGCCACCAAATAGAGGCATGCTGTACGGCGTGGATCGCTCAGGCCGCATAGCGTACGGAGGGGACAAGCACATCAATTGGCGCCAACCGCAGCAAGCTGGGGGTGACCGAGCAGGCATGCGGAACCAGCGCGGCCCTCGGCCAATTGCCGGACAATGGCCCGGGAGTTCGGTGCAAGGGGATTCATATCGTGAGGTTCGGAGCGAGACGATTCCACAGCTCGGCGAGGTATCGCCAGATGCACCAGTGAGGCCGCTTCCGGCCATGATGACCGGGTCGTGTGGTGGCCGGGGCTCAATGGAAGTGCCCGATTCGGGTGACGATGCATCACTTTGGGGTGGCGTCCCGCCATACACCGCAGGGCCTATACATAACGGATCGCAAAGCCGTCCAGAGAGTAGTGGTCATCCTCATCTTCCTTGCCTGGATTTGGATCGGTCTCTGCATGCGCCTGCTTCACGCCGTCTTCTTCTTCACACACTCGTCGTTGGCTCCACCCACTCACCTTCTCCACCTTCTCTGGAATTTCCACTCCCTCGCCGCTGGCTCCACCCACTCACCTTCTCCACCAATCCACCTGACTCCGCCTACTTTTCTCCACCTTCTCCACCCACTCGCCGCTGGCTCCACCTACCGCCCTTCCTCATGCCTGACGGTCTTGCCCTTTCTCTGGATCGGTGCACGCGCTGCGCCAACATCGTAATCAAGCAGGAGACAATGTGCCAACCCTCAAACTGGGATCGCTCAGCGAAGTGTCCCCCAAAACGTAGTCAGTAGCACGGTCAGTCAACCGTGCAAGGTATTACAAGACCGTTAGACTCATCTCCTCTCCTCTCTTGAGATTAACTCCTCTTTATCGGGTTTTGTGTGTGCGTGTGTGTGTGTGTGTGTGTGTGTGTCATGGCGCCTGTCCTCACTTAAGTTAAGAGTGCAGAAGAATTATATCGGGATAAGTCTGCTCTGTGTCTGCTTTAGTATGGTGCTTGTTTTGTTGTCACACCACACATTTCTTTCTATCCCTGCTTACATACAACAATAAATTTATTCACTGTGCCACATGTTTTTCCTCGACTGCCTGTTAACAAATGCTTATGTAGAAATGTTCCCAGCTCATTTTTGCCTTTTCTTTCATTGATCCAGCATGGTCCGTATCCTAGCTTAGCCGGGACTTTATTCCCAATGATCCGTTCTTTTAGCCAGTACGTCCTTGGCAGTGTCGCTCAGCTGCATCTGACCCGGTAAGGTGACCCGGTTCGGAGAAGGCGCACCGAGGGCATGTCCCCCGGTAATTAGGTCACATGATTATAATTAGGTAACCGATTTAGATGGAGGACCCTAAGTCACGTGGTTGAGTTATTCGCGTTCACGGTCGGTTAGCGACCCGCCGCGTCACGGAGTTGGCCATGTGCGACGGCCTGCGATTCCGGGGACTCTGGTGGGAACCGAGATAGCTCCCCCCCCCCCCCAGTGGTCTTCTCACCTGACCCGGCCGCAACAATATATATATATATATATATATATATATATATATATATATATATACACATATCTTCTCTCTTCTTTCGGCTAGCTCCGTTAGGGGTCGCCACAGCGGATCAACAGTCTCCATTTCGCTCTATCCTCCACATCTTCCATTGACACTCCAACCACCCGCATGTCCCCCTCACCGTATCCATGAACCTCTTCTTTGGCCTTCCTCTTCTCCTCCTGCCTGGCGGCTCCATCTTCAACATCCTTCTCCGATATACTCCGCTTCCCTCCTGTGCACATTCCAAACCATCGCAATCTCGCCTCTCTCACTTGTCTCCAAACCGTCCTACCTGCGCTGTCCCTCTAATATACTCATTTCTTATCCTTCCATCCTCGTCACTCCCAAGAGAATCGCAGCATCTTTAACTCTGCCACCTCCAGCTCGCTTCCTGTCTTTTTGTTAGTGCCACCGCCTCCAAACCATACAACATAGTGTCTCACTACGTCTTATATACTTTCCCCTTCACTCTTGCAGCTACCCTTCTGTCACAAATCACTCCTGCAACTCTTCTCCAACCACTCCATCCTGCCTGCACTCTCTTTTTCACTTCTCTCCCACACTCTCCGTTACTTTGGACAGTTGATCCCAAGTATTTAAACCCATCCACCTTCCCCACCTCAACTCCTTGCAACCGCAACATACACCACCCTACCACCATATATACACACAAATATATATATATATATATATATATATATATATATATTATATTATATGTTAGTGCTTGGCCGATATCAGCAATTTTTCGGGAATCAGCAGATTGGAGTCAGTGTGATTACCGACTACAGTACATACTGTATACAATCCAAAAACTGAGTAGCTTTCACCCTTGTTTTTGGTGAATTTCAAAAAACAAATTAAAAAAACAACGTTGCATTTATATAGATAGTTCAAGGAGATGTGCACAAACATTAATCTTTATAAACAGCTGGCAATTTTCATGTGACAGGTGGAAAAAAATTTGGCTCGGTAATTAAAAAACATGTTAATACAGCGAACGGCTCAGAAATTGGGTATCAAATATATTTTGCTTTGAAACTCACAAAGAGAAGCATATAACCTTTCTTCAAGCACACTCGGTACAAGCACACATATAAAATAACCAATTGCTTTCGAAACAGTCACGAGGACAAAGGGAAACATGATCGCTCGTATGCTGCTGAGATTAAAAGTTAAAGCCTCCACCACCCATCATCACCATAAGATAAGGGATGAAACTTTGCCATCACGGTGCCAATAACCATGCATGTATGCACACACACACACACACACACAAACACACACACACACACACACACTGACTGACTGACACACTCAGACATTTATTAGTGTGGATGTGTAGTTCCACTTAACTATCAACAGATATTTTGGTGAAATATATGATAAGGCATGTTATCCTTAAGATGGGATGGGACATAAATCCATCTGTCCCATCTACATTTTGATTGGAGACATGAAAGATCTTACTCACTCCTTTGAATAAATTAGACAAGTGCATGATGGTACAATGACAAAATTCAGTGTATTTTTTTTCGACAATGTCTAAGGCCCATATGGAGGGTCTTATACATCTTGGACATCCCATTCAGAAGAAGAACATTTCATCATCATGTACCATGCCCAATGCAGAATGTTGGTGCTGCCGAAGGAGTTACTGGGTTACAATCCGAGTTTGGTCACCACTCTGACTCAGGAAGTCAGGGGCAGGAATTTGGAAGTTGGCCTTCATGCCGGCAATAGTTCGCATACTCTTCGTAAAGGACACCATGGGATTTTTACCTTCCACTAGCTAATTCCGGTACACGGGACGTCAGTTTAATGTCCATCCGAGGGACAGCACACAAGTTGATGAATAACCCTGCTTGTTAAACACCAGACACCAGGATGGCAGTTTATAGCTAGACCAAGATTCAAACCCAGGTTAGACAGCTTGGAGGCGAGTGTGTGTGTACCTCGAGGCCATCCTGTCAGCTCCTCAAGAACATTTACAAAACATTACTCCAAAGTATAATTTTACATTATTTTCAAGGACTTTAGTAGAAAATGCATAAATCAACACAGTAGGCCGATATGAAATTTCAATGTGGGATACCAGCATGTTGAGCTATGTGCTAAGAAAGAAAAGTCAAACTGGCAAACCCAAATATGAATAAATAGCAAGTCTAGTAATATGAGGGTCTGCTGGGATGTGGATTTGGCACCGGCACGAGGGACCAATTTGCCTTTACCTGTGTCTTACCTTGTGATAACAATTGTGTTTCTGGGATTGCGCAAAAGAGAGTTGTGAGCTGCAAAATGGTACAATCATGATTTTTCCTCGTTGGAAATGGATGTCATTGGTGTAGAGGAAGATCAGAATAAGTCTTCATCATCATGTACATAGTATGTGGCTGCTTGTTTGCATCATTGACAGGAATGCAGCTGTACCGCTGATGCATTGCCCCCTGTCGGTTAGAGCAGGATTTCCTCATGTGTTTAGGGTTCTGGTGATAGCTTGCCTCCCTTTGACGAAAGACAAAGACTGGGAGAAAAGAGGGAAAATGGAGTGGAGGTAGGGAGGAGGGGATGGGAGGGAAGAAGTGAAAGGGCATTAGATAAAACTGCCGCCACTTTAACAAGTGATACAAATAAAAAAAACATGAAACGAAGTAAAAATGAAATAGTGAAAAAAAAAATATATATATATATATAAATAGTATAATGAAAACAGAAAGACTGACATAAAGGAGAGAAATTGCGAAGAGGAGAGAAAAGGGGGAAACGAAGGTGGGAAAGATAAGAGGAAAAGGGGAGGAGGTAAGACAGACAAAATGAAATAAAGTAAAAGAAGAAGCAAAATTGAAAGAGCGAAAGGTTTGAAAAGTTTTCACAGACAGGAAGGCAAAATGAATGAAAAGCGCTCGTTGATCCCAGAGGGAGCCAATGTGCCTGATGCTAAAGATAGGTTTGACTGTCCGTGGTGCTGAAATGGAGAAAAGTACCAGAGACAGCTAACTGAACAAATGCTTGGGAAGACTGAAATGTTGAACAACTGGCTTGGGAAGGTCGGTACTCTTGGTTTGTACACATTGAACAAGTGTTCATGAAAGCAATCTCCTGGTTTTCACCTGCTTTCATTGATGTAGATCTTGCAGAAAGTGCACGTGATTCCGTTAATAAAATTTGCAGAAGTGCAGTCAAAGTGGTCGGTGACTTTAGTGCTTACTTTGCATCCCGATGGTGAAGTGGTCGCCTTGATGAAATGGCAGGCGTTACAACGACTATGTGAACAAACCAGTTTCTGGGTTTTAAATGATGAAAGAACTTCGAGTTGAGTTCCATAACATTGAGGTGGATTGAGTTGAACTAAGATGACAGGTCAGTTACTTTCAAGCTGAGAGTGGGAGATAAGGATTTCCCTGTCGAGTTCATTACGTTTTGAAGACATAGCCCTGATAGTGCGGATCGCATGAGATTCCTTGAAAAGCCACATAAGCACTCTCTACCTCTTGTAGGTCCCGCTTCCATGAGAGGGGAAAACAGATGGGTGGGACATGAAATGAAAACCTTTTTCGACTCAGCACAGGCCGATGAAGTTGATGTGACTGCAAAACCTTGTCTTGGCAAATATACGTGCGGCTGAAATGAATGCTGGATCGCTGCTGACAGAGGGAAAGGGTTCAAGAAAGCTTACGATTTCCCAGCACAGCTCTTCGGTGAAATTCTTAAGACTTTGCATCTTGGGGTTGGTGGTCACATAAGAATCGATGAAGAGTCCACACTAGCTTTCATAAGTAGGACGAGTTTTTCATTCTGACTGTCAATGAACAGAGTGGGGGCCATCTACTGCGTTGCTGATGATAGCCAAGTAGCCAAAACCCCATCTTTACAAATGGTGCAATCCTCCGGGCGAGCTGACCTGTATGGGTTTACGATGTAATAATATTATTGTGCCTATGTTCTTATTCTTTCATATGCAACGCATAGCTGCAGGTGGCATCATTTGCTGGGGGCACAGCTCTGCCACAAATGCAGTGCCCCCTGTAGGTTGGAGCAGGAATTTGGAATTTGGCCAGGGTGCCGTCAATGGCTTGTCTACTCTCTAAGAACACAATGTGATCTTTAAAATCCACCAGCTAATACTGGCAGATTGGACGCCCAGTTTAACGTCCATCTCAAGTACGGCACACACATTGATGTATCACCCTGCCTGCGAAACACCAGGATGATAGGGTATAGCTGAGTCAAGATACGAACCCAGGGTAGACAGCTAAGATTACTACTACCACCACTACCACTACTACTAATCCATATACTCACCTAAGGGGTGTAGTGACACCCTTGGGGGTTGACCATTTTGCACTTAGTTCCCTTGGGAGACTGACAAAAAGGGAGTGTGTACACATATTAACATGAACAGAATAGTGTATGACCTATCCTTTAAGGGTTGTAGTAGCAAGAGGGTCTGCTTTGTGCATGCTGTGAATTTCTGTAGGGTTTCTCCTTCTTTTTTAACCAGAGAGTTTATTAACATACAAGCTTTTAGATCCACTGCCATGATGAATTCTGTCACCTTTCTCGTGACCGACAATAGGCTCACTTGTACACACTGTAGTTGCTGGAATCAGTCTTTGACCCATGATTTATGTGATGATGATTTCACATGCAGATGAGAGGTGGTTTACAGGAAGGAATTGTAGAAGAGAAAAGAATGAGGACATGCCAAATCTGTAAATAGGATTTTGTTGCTGGTGCAAGTTATTCCATCCCTTTTGCAGAACGGATATCAGGATTTTCGAATAACTCTTCTACTTTGTAGCCTCCTAAGCTCACGATATCAAGAGCCCAGCTTGAGCCATAAGGGGAAAAATGGATAAGAATATTGGTTGAGAACCTAAGCTTTGCTGCAAAGACAAAGTTTAGACATCCTGTTTTGTCCAGAGCTGTCTCTTGTTTTGCAATGGAACGTGAGGGATTGGACAGACCAGGAGTAATCCCCAGCAAACGACTTGACTCAACACCACCATGTGTTTTTTTTGTAACATTGTCGAGGCTCGTATGAGAGCTAACACACAACACACAGCAAGGGGGGGGGCATTAGACAAGAGGGGGGAGAGGGAAGGACAAAACAGTGGGGAAGAGAGACATTAGATCTGTGGAAGGGAGAGGGATGGGGCAGGGTTCGATAAAGGGGTTAAATCAGAAAGCACACATCTCCAGTAGGGCTGGTGTTTTTAGGTGTTGTAACACATAACATGAAGTAGATGTTAGTAATCATGAATATATGCCATAGATTGCAGTCAATTGTGAGAGAGGCAGTTTAGGAACCAGACTGGTAGTGCTCAGCTTTTTCAGGTGGCTAAGGATTCACCACTCTAAAATCTACAATTCCTCTTCCCACTATATAGATCTGTGTATGTCAAGCTGCAATAGGGTGGTCAACAAATGGTATACATGTACCTCAAATCAGGTTAACATCATGATGATATATATTATGATATAATTACTAAAAGAGAGGATACACATCCGAATCACTCCCTCTGCCCTATCCTTTTCTTAAGTCAGGAAGGTGTGGACGTAGCACACTTACCTTTGAGCTGTCCAGTTTGGTTTTGATTCTCAGCTCGACTATAAATTGTCAGATTGGTGCTTTACAGTTAGTGCACTGCATAACAAAGTTTGCTGT
This sequence comes from Eptatretus atami, assembly GCA_035128595.1. NCBI lineage: Eukaryota > Metazoa > Chordata > Myxini > Myxiniformes > Myxinidae > Eptatretus > Eptatretus atami. The sequence goes on along the minus strand of CM068959.1, from coordinate 39,709,327 downwards.
TCCTTGGATGGTCGTTAAGCTGAGGACCCGTCTGATAGCATTGGTTGGTAGATGATAAAGGTCCCACGGTGTCTTTGATAGAGTAGGTGAGGTATGGGCAGAGCTCTGCCCAAATTCCACCTTGAGATACAGAGTGCACACCTATGGGTCGAACGTATAACTGGCTCCTGGTTATATATATACATATTGTATATATGTATATATATTAATATATATATAATATATATATATATATATATATATATTATATATATGCACCTTCCACACTCCTCCAGCCAAATAAGCTGCATAAAGCAACCCAAGAAGCCACCACAATGGAAGTGCTTTGCTGTTTTGAAACCCTTCCCAAAGTTCCTCCACAGCTATAAAGACGTTCACACGAAGTACACACATGAGAATCCCAATGCTACACACCCCCTGAGCTACCAGACCAGTTTCATTGCTTATTGGTGAATCATCAGCGACAGCACAGACAGCAATGCATATCAATGAGGCTCCCAAGCAAGTACCACGTGCAAACATCAAACACGTGCACTACGTGTGAACGTCTTTATAGCTGTGGAGGAACTCGAGGAAATGTTTGAAACAGCAAAGCACTTATTTTGTGTTGGCTTTCTTGGGTTGCTTTATGCAGCTTCCTTCAGCTTGGGGAGTGTGGAAGTGTCAATTATCTTACTATAATTCACCGTCTGTCTGTCTGTTCCAGTACGCAAGAACGGCTGAACCGATCGCAACCATTTTTTGGGTGTGTAATCCGGGACCCCTTGGAGTAAAATAGGCATAATATAATAACATGACCCCTTGACGGCTCCCGCGGGAGTGGTTGCTTCTAGTCTTACTATAACTAGAAGCACCCACTCCTACGGGAGCCTCAAGGGGTCATGTATGATATTTACTAGAGACTAAAAGCACTCTCCCTACGGGAGCCATCAGGGGGTCATGTTATTATATTTATGCCTATTTTACTCCAAGGGGTCCCAGGATTACACACCCAAAAAATGGTTGCGAACTGTTTAGCCCTTTTTGTGGTACCTGGGAACAGACGGACGGACGGACGGTGAATTATAGTAAGAGAGATAGATAATGAATGAGAGAAATAAAGAAAAATCAATAATTAGAATGAAAAAAGAGAAATGTGAAACAGGAGAAAGAAATGTGATAAATAAATGGTCCTGAATGCAAAATCAACTCAGCAACTCCTTTCACATATTAATGTTCAAATTTTGTCTGCATATTGCTTGTGTCACTTCATTATGGAACAAGTGACAATTGTTTTTTTCCTAAACTTTCAGCCTCAGAAAAGAAATTGATTGGTTGGTTTAATGACCGATTGTTTTTCCATCCATTCTCCCAATGCATTCCCCACCAGCAGACTCATCTGCATGTTCAGAGAAACCCCAAGTGATGTGATCTGCACAAAGACAGTTGAAATGTTTCACTGTAATTTGTTGTCAGCGTTTTCAATCGGAGATGTGTACTCCGTCGGTGTGCTTTCGCTCGATGCATGCAAGTACACCTGTTTGCTTTCGTACTCATGTGCAGTCATATTTGTTTGTACGCACCATAATGCTGCAGAGTAGCATCATTGACCGAGGATGCAGCTTTTGCACTGATATGATGCCCTCTGTTGGTCAGAGCAGGAATTTTTAATTAGTTTAGGGTGCCAGCGATAGCTCGACTACTCTTTCCAAAGGACACAATGCGGTCTTTAATGTTCACCAACTAATGCCAGCAGATTGGATACCCAGTTTAAGTTTAAGGATACAGAGGGAGAGAGGGAGAGAGGGAGAGAGGAAGAGAGATGGCACTCATGTTGATGATTCACCCTGCCTGCGAAACATCAGGATGACAGTTCATAGATGAGTTGAGATTCGAACTCAGACTAGACAGCGTAGAGGAGAGTGTACATACCTTTAAGCCATCCTTCCAGCCCATAATTGTACTCATGGAAACAGACTCTAAATCTGAACCATCTCGTGTTTGCCTGTTCCCACTGGATGGCTGTGGGTATCTAAAATTACCAAGAAATGTCTTATGTAGCATATGGGTGGCCCTTTGGAGTTATCACTTCATTTTATAAACATTATTAAAACATTTCCCCTGCAAGGTGTGTCAACAAAACCACATCAGGTCGTGTGAAATCCAAGAGATAAAAACAAAACAAATTGATGCTGATTTAAGTGAAATACGTATTTTTTCTCTTCCATCCTTACATCGTGAGTGTGAAAAGGCCTTTACTCTCATTGTTATCTCATTTCCGTGGATTTCTCTTTTCTCTCTTTTATCTCACGTCCAATCCTTCATCCTTTTAATTTGAGCATCGGATACCATTTTATGTATCACTCTGCCTCTCAGTGTTGCTCTGAGCAATGGATCCGTTTTGTGTCTAATCCCATCCACATTACGTGATGGATGGCTGATCTGTCTCATGCCAGAGGACAAGCCAACTAAGCTTCGAGTTAATACTTAAACCGGAGCTGCAGACAGATTTGACAAGGGCTGCATCCAGTGCTCTTCCGAAACAGATTTCCCACCTGTCCGACAGTCTGATCGACATCAGGTCACAATTAACGATACACCACAAACAAGCAACCTGACAGTTCTCGCCAATCAGACAGCATCCACTCTGCGAAGTTATTACAGAACTAGTAACCACCCAACAAACCAAGAAACCTCCAGATGAGGGTGTAATTTTACGTTTAATTCTGGATAACGACCCAACGTTTATTGGGGCAAATTGAATCCACTGATAAGGACATAGCTATAAAATCTGGCTCTTTAGGTGAATGCATAAAAGGAAGACATTAAACTTAAAACCTTAAATACAAGCGTTAAACTTCAAAAGGACAGAGGGGGGGAAGAGAGAGAGGAGAGAGAGAGAGAGAGAGAGAGAGAGAGAGAGAGAGAGAGAGAGAGAGAGAGAGAGAGAGAGAGGAGAGAGAGAGAGTTGAAAGGAGATCATGAAGATCAAAAATATAATCTGAGAATTCATGCATATGTGTATACTTTTTAAACGATACTTCTTGAAATTCCCTTTAAACTTTCCCATTTCTTGTGTGAAATTGAGAAATGGGAAACGTTTAATGGTTGTATAAAAGGAAACATAAAATAAACTGCAGATTGTTGTAAAATGTACAATGCTGGGGGTGTGTGCAAACAGCTCACGTTAATTGCTTCGTACAAGAGATGTGCGATTGTTATAGATCTATAAAATTACAAGAAATTATGCAAAGCAAGTAAACAGAAAATATTGCAGCTGTACGAGTGCGTAGAAGCAAGGCAGCAAACACCATATATGGTACCACCCGGTACCCGGTAGGGTTGATGAAGGTAGGGCATACTACCAAGATACAATTTGCAAAATCATCTTTGTATAATAAATCTGGAAGGGGGTAAGGGGGTAGTGGAGGGTGATGTTAAGTACTGTATAATAAATGCAATGTTCACAGAGAAGAGAGGGGGGGGGAGAGAGTGAGAGGAGAGAGAGAGAGAGAGAGGGGGGAGAGAGAGAGAGAGAGAGAGAGAGAGAGAGAGAGAGAGAGAGAGGGGGGGAGAGGAGAAAGAAGAAGAGAGGGGGGGAGAGAGAGACGAGAACAGAGACAGAGAGAGAGAGAGAGAGAGAGAGAGAGAGAGAGAGAGAAGAGAGAGAAGAGAGAGAGAGAGAGAGAGAGAGAGAGAGAGACAAAGAGACAGAGACAGAGACAGAGAACAGAGAGAGAGAGAGAGAGAGAGAGAGAGAGAGAGAGAGAGAGAAGAGAGAGAGAGAGAGAGAGAGAGACGTAGAGGAGAGAACGTAGAGAGAGAGAGAGAGAGAGAGAAGAGAGAGAGAGAGAGAGAGAGAGAGAGAGAGAGAACAACAAGACAGGGAGCATGCCAAAATTTACTGAACAGAGGATGTCCATGATTATAGTGGAATCAAAAGCATCATCTGTCATATTTGATGACCAAGTATCGTACAGACAAGGAAGACGCTGTGTATAAACCATATGTAGCTTTCCAGGCCATTGTACTTCCACCACCTAAGATGCACAGAGATTATGTTTTCACCTTGCTTCTTTGATTATGTCTATTTCAGAGATTATGTCTGTTCCTTTGTTACATGGTGAAAAATTTTTTCTGTAGCGTTAGTCTGTTTGTCTGTCACACGATTTTTGGCCACAGTTTTCAAGCAATCCTGATTTTTTTTTGTGTATGTAGGTGACCGGCCAAGGATGGCAATGCTAAATTTTGGTGAAGATCCGAATCCGGATCCGGATCTGAGAATTTTTAAAGTGATTCTTCATCATTGAGAGATGGGCCAAAAACGATATTGCATGTTATCTCAAAAAGTTGTGGACGGATTTGAATGAAACTTGGTGGACATGTTGGGTGTTTGACAAGGACTAATTGATTGAATGTTGGTGAAGATTCGAATCCGGATCTGGATAAGAGAATTTTTAAAAGTGATTCTTCACCATTGAGAGATGGGGCCAAAAACTAGGAATAGCACAATATCTCAAAAAGTTGTGACGAGTTATGACAAAACTAGGTGGATAAGTTGGTTAGGTGACAAGAACAAGCCAATTCGATTTTGGTGAAGGTCCGGATTCAGATCTGACCTATCAGTGAGATACAAAATGTAAGCTGTTCAGCCTTGCTGAGATATGTGTTCTACCAAGTGCTGTTCCGTTTTGCCAAGTGTCACTCTACGAGTGATTTTTCATTGCTTAGAAATCGAAGATTTTTTCAAGTATATTGGTCAGTCAAATTTGTTATTCTGTTTGGCTGTTTGTCTGTCAATCACCTCCAGCTCACAATTCGAAACCAATCATCATGAAACTTTACCAGGTTGTAGAGGTAGTCTTAACTGAGAAGCCACTTGATTTTGAGGTCAAAGGTCAACTTGAGGTCAAATTTCTAAAATTGTCCTAAAATCGTCATTTTTCATCATTTTTCAACAAATTCACTGACTTTAAAGTTGAACAGGATTTGCACATTGTGCCACTGAATTGGGAAACCAACTATTTGAGGTCAAAAGGCTAAAGGTCAACTCAAGGTCAAACTTCGAAAAATCGATTTCAATCTGAAAATAATCAATTTTCATGCAATTGACCTGAGCTTTGACTAAGATTGTCAATTTTATTCATAATGAAATGGACAATTTGATGCAACCTTTGGAGAGGGGGTTGGATCTTGCAAGTGTCATGCTCTGCACAGTCTTTCTCTTGTTTATCTGTTTGTGAGCAGGATATCTCAAAATGTTGAGGACGGATTCGGACTAAATTTGGTTTACAGATTGTGTAGGTGACAAGGACGAATTGATTTGACTTTGGTGAAGATCCTGACCCAAATATGAGAATTTTAAAAGTGATTTTTCACCATTGGGAAATACGACCAAAAACGATATATTTGTTGTAGGCCAGGTCTCGGTGGTGAGCACGATGCTAGGACAGTAGAGTCGGCTCCACCGAACACCCGAATTTAGGTCGTACCTTTCAGATAAATCCGAAAGGTCACAGATCCCTTATCGACCGAAGATCGCCAATAGGTCGACCACGTGGGATAGGGTCAATTGCAATTTCAATATACCTAAATACCCACGCAGTCTAACTACCGGGGAACCACACCTCGGCCGACTCGTCCGATCCGAGTCGCAGATAACGGCTCGGATCCGGCGTAACCGAGCGGAGTTACCAGAGCCGCGCTGGACCGAATGAACAATTTGCTGCTTCGACTATTTCACCAACACGCACCATGCTAAGCCAATGAAAGAAACACAGAAACGAGCTGGTACATTCAACCAAAAGGGGGTATTTATTTATAGCAATGATCGGGGAACACACAGAGCAGAGTTATCCGACTAAGCAAGGCAAATAATGTAAAACAAAAGCACTTAACAATTCTACTTAATAGACGGGCCCACGGACACACACACACAACACACACACACAACACACACACACACACACACACAGATACAGAAATGGACCCCGTCGGGTCTTTATTGAAGGCTTCCAGCCTCGAGGAAAGGTGAGCTGGAGACAGAGCTAGCTTGGACCTGTCCGCCTCGTGCGGTCTTCGACGTTCTGGCTCGGCGGGTCTCAAACCCGCAACAACGATGCCACTCCAAGCACCAGGGACGGAGGGTGAAGGACGGACGCCAACCAGCACGAGGGCGGACAAGGCAGCGAGCGCCAGCAGGCAAAGCGAGGCGATCTGAGATGATCCGGCAGGCAAACCCCAACCGCCCCCAGTCGGATCGCGCCGATCAATTATTCACCCCCCGTCCACGGGGGAGGGGACTCCCTCTCGTAACCCGCCCCCCCCCCCTTACTGGACGGTTTTGGAGCGTGATCCGCTCGTTCCTCTGTGATTGGCCAAAAGGGGCGCCAAGCCCGCTGATTGAACCGGGGGGGGGGGGGGCGTGGCGGGCGTCACGGCGGACCGCCCTTCAAACAGGAAGATGAGTAACATTGTCCTGCGTTGGCTCCCTTGGCCGAACGACGGCAAACTCGCTCGCATCTCTCTGATTGGTCGAGAGAGACGCCAAGTCCTTCATTGAACTCCGCCCACGCCGAGCGTTATGGCGTCAGGATGGAGCGAGGCGAAGGTGTTGTTGTTGTAGTTGAAAATGTAAAAGAAAACCCTGACTATCAAAATAACTCCGCAGGCACAAACATTTAATTCCCATTAGACTCGGGATGGGACCCTAACTAGAACACGTACTTACCGATATAACTGATCTATAGGACCTGGCTGTTGTGTGCAGTAAGCTTCCAAATTCGTAACACTATACAGTATCTCAAAAAGTTATGGACAGATTCTGACAAAACCTGTTGAACAGGTTGGGTGTCTGCCAGGAACAAAATGTATCAAATTTGGTGAAGATCCGGATCTGGATCAGGATAATAGAATTTCTTAAACTTTTTGTTCAGTAATTCTTCACCACTGAGAGATGGGGCCAAAAACAACATATAGCATTAAATCTCAAAAAGTGATTGATTGATTCGAATGAAACATAGTAGACAGGTGGGTATCTGCCAAGGACGAATAGATTCGATTTTGGTGAAGATCCAACCGATCAGTGGGATACAAAACGTAAACTGTTCAGCCTGGCAGATGTATGCGCTTCACTGAGTGCCGTTCCATTTTTGTACGGTGTCGAGGCTCATGGAGGAGCTCAGGACGTAACAGAACGAAAAGAATAGGAGGAAGACAGGAAGGTGGGGTGGGGGTAACAACAGCAGGGTTTGGGGACCCTGCTGTTGAGAGAGGGAGAGTTGGAGAATCATGGGATGTGGGTAAATGTTATGGCAAGGGAAGGACACGGGGGTGAACAAGATGGATACAGCCGCAAACTCTAGGTTTAACGGGTGTAGAAGAGATCATGGTTTTGGATAGGGGATGATTTGAGATGGTGGTGAACAGCTGTCATGAAAACCTGGAGTGAAGAATGAGATTGCAGAGACTGAGGAAGTTGGTTCCACAGGTGGGGAAAAAGAGGAACGAATGAGTGTAAGTGAGTAGTGAGTCTGGATTTGGGAGTTTCAGCAGAAAGGGGTTATTTCTCAGGATTATGCATTTAAAACATGATGGTTTATCATGTTTGAGAATGTATAAAAAGAGTAAACAACTTATCACACTTACTAATTATATTTCCTGAGTGTGTGCTTTATGGCGGAAGGAAATTCTTCCATGCTTGAAACATCTTCACTTAGTTATTAGCTCACATGGATTTTAATTTAATTCAATTTAATTTTAATGGATTTTAGCTCATAGGAGCTTATGGGATGGTGTGTCATCTGTCCTTCCACAGACACTTGCAACTTCTTCTCTGAAACTACACATACGATTCTGATGAAAGTTGACTACAACCTTCATCACCCATGATGTAACAAAGTTTATTCACAGCATAAAAAAAATTAAAAATCGGGATCTGAGGGGTCTACGGAGTGAGTTTATGGGAGGGGTGGCCTTTTTCCCCCCACCCCCCAAAAGAGGTATTTGCTTTCTTCTCAGAAACTACACACACAATTTCGATGAATCTTGACCACAACCTTCATGACCCGTGATTTTACAACATTTGTTCACTGCAGTAACAAAAAAAATAAATAAAAAATACAAAGGTGTTTACTTTCTTCTCCATTAAATATTTTGTGGGTCGACCATGCCGACCAGTGGTTTCCGGTTATCTTATCCAACTGCTACCAGATGAGTGTCCAGGGGTATTGCCCCTATTTTTGTTGTATTCAAGGTGATGTTATTCCTTGTTTCATGGATTTTAATGAATTACTTTTTGACTTTCTACAGATGTTCCTCTTTATAGTGGAAGTGGTGTCAGAACGCCATATGCCGATATGTTTACTACTGGGTGGAAGTGGTGTCGGAGCACCATATGCTGATATGCTTTGATGTTTTTGAAAAAGTTCAAAACTTCTAAAAGAAAAAAAACTAGCTCTGGTGAATGTCTAGAACAAGAAGAAGCAGAGGATTAGAATCATTAGTTGTAAAACCAGGCAACAGAGAGCAGCTGTCAACGGTG
>CM068959.1:39671529-39683610 GCA_035128595.1 Eptatretus atami | reverse complement strand
CCCATTCATTTGAATGGAAGTCCCAGAAACCCCATTTATCATCTACTCCTCTCTCAGCAACCATTGTACTTCAGCAAATGTCTTCTTTGTCTCCATGGGATTGACTCAATCTGTAAACTTTCCAACCCAGATTTCTCCCAATAGTAAATCCTCCCTTCTGGACTTGGTGAGGACAAACTTCCCCACAAATATATCCTGATCTCCCTCTGCTCCAATTTGTTCATTTGATCATATGCTTGTGAGAGTCAACATCTCTGACTGTTCTCAGCAAGCTGCATCAGGGCCGGTGAGTCTGGCAGTTTACTCATGGAGATTGGCAGCGACTACAATCAGCCATCTCACCGGTCTCCTATATCGACCACCACTGATATTAACTCAGCCTGGGAATTCTTCCACAGAAACCTGCTCTCTCTTGTGCATGGATCCATTCCATCCCATCTTCAGTTATCCTTTCCTTCTTCACACCTAATCACACCTTCACACCTTCACTCCTGAATCCTGTGGTGAGACAGGTGCTTTGAAAGAACTTGCATTCTCTTTCTGGAAGGTTATTCTGCCCAAAGGCAAACTCGGCTCATTCCAAAATGCCAGTAACAAGTGTGTTTCCATTCCCAGGAGAGCCAGACATTAACATGTGTCCAACCTCAAGATTAAACTTTCAAACTTGTCTCCCTCCTCTAAAGCCTGATGGTGCCTTGTTCTGTCTGTTTTCAGAGTGTGCTGCCCTCCCACCCTGCCCTCTCTTCAAATGACACCACTGTCGACTCCGCTAGTGAGAAGGCCGAATGCCTCATTTCTGTGTTTGCTTCCAAATATTGTGTCCCTAATCCCATTGCTCTCTGTGCCCACCATACCCAGTCACACCTAACTGCTCCTCGACTCTGTCTTTTGCACCTGAGAAAGTGGAGAAGTTTCTGTCAACCCTCTACTCTGATTCTGCATCTTGACCGGACAGCATCAGCTCACTTGTCTTAAAAACATGCTCTGCTGGTCTTGCACATGCTCCTTCAGGTCATTTCACCCTATAATTTGCCCGAGTATAGGTCATCATGGAAGTCAGCCAACATCACTGGATAAAATAAACAAGATCCCCTTAACAGCAAACCTATCAGCTTACTTCCATTCATGAGCAAGGTCATGGAACCCATCATCGCAGTTGACATAGAATCCTTAATTTACTCCAATGGCCTCATCTCAGATCACCAATTTGGATTCAGACCAGGTCACTCCACATTGGACATGCTGCTTCTACTCTCGCAACAATGGATGCAGGCCCTCAATGTCGGATATGAGATCAGGAGCGTCTCTCGAGACATATCTCAAGCTTTCAATACAGTCTGGCATCCTACCTTGCTCTCCAAACTCTCTGCCTCTGGCATCTAAAGCCAATTATACTCTTGGGTTGCCGACTTCCTCAACTCTCGTAACCAATGTGTGGATCTCAAAAAATATCCTTTCTTCTCCTCTTACTGTCAAGGCTGGAGTGCCACAAGGCAGTGTTCTGGGCCCAGTCCTATTCCTAATCTTCATCAACAATCTCTCTGATTCTCTGGAAAATCCTCTTTATCTATTTGCTGATGAATCCACCCTCTGCCATGACATCCAGCACTCTTCAGAGAGGCAGGCAGCAGCCTCTTCCCTCCCTTCAGACCTTGACAAAATGACAAGTCGGTCAATTAAATACTATCTATCTATCTACTAGCATAATACATATACAGTATATATATACAATATATATATATATTAAATATATATATACATATATACATTATATATATATATATATATACATATATATATGAAGACCACAAGGGGAAAACCAGAGATGTCACTTTTTATAAATTTCAGGGTTATTGCACCTGCCAATAGTTGGCAACATAAGGTTTCCTCTCACAATATTACTTTAACAAATAACCAGGGGTGTCACATAATTTATATGGTATAAAGTTTAGCCGTTGCAATGAAAAAACAAGTGTTGCCAAAGCTGAACAAGTAGAAACCCAGAGTTGTCAGTACTTTACTCCTGGTTATCTCCCTTTCATTCATGTTAACTGTTCCACCATAATATTCAGAGTTGAGAAACTAAAAAATGAAAGGTTGTAAAACTTTCACAGCATAAACTCTGAGCACTACAATGGTCTATTTGGTTATATCATGGGCTCCGTAGTTGGTGCATATCGTGGTTCAAGCCTGGTCAACCTTTATTGTGACTTTTATGGACCCACGCCGTGGCTTAATGGTTAGCGCGTCTGAGTACCCATCCTCATTCGAGTGTACCCACCGCCCAATCAACCTGCTTATATATGAGGGAGTCACATGAGGTGACTTCGGCTATCGCGCGGGGTGGTTTATCCTTGGTTTCCTCCCGGTTTTCCATCATATTAAGTAGTACGGAGTAAGAAATGGAGAATCCGTCGTCATATAAGCGAAATACCCTTGAGTATGGCGTTGAACACCAATCAAACAAAAAAAAATGACCGTTTAATGTTGAAAAAATAATCTGTGATCACCAAAGTCATGTAATGTATGCTAATAACCAACAAGCATGAATTGCTGCACATCCTGGGTTAAAATTGCATGGCAATTATTAAACAAGGGAATAACCAGTGATGTCAGTTTGCAACATTGATTCGTTCTTTGCTCTTAAATTAAATAACACAAAAGCTTGGCAAATGCTACATGCTTAATTTGATCGGCCAATGATCCTCTCTTTTACTGGAAAATAAATCTATATGACAGTTATTAAACAGTCCACCAAAGTCTTGAAACTTTGTTTTTCAGTTTCTTCAAAATGACTTATCCTGACATCTCTGGTTTTCCCTTGTGGTCTTCATATACATATATCTCTTCTTCTTCTTCTCTTCATCTTCTTTCAGCTGCTCCCGTTAGGGTCGCCACAGCGGATCATCCTTATGATCGCATACTGATTTGGCACAGGTTTTACGCCGGATGCCCTTCCTGACGCAACCCTGGTCGCCTCTTACGACACAGGGATCTGGTACACCTATTCTAACCGGGGTATACACCGGCCCAGTACACTGGTTCTCACTTCGCCGACCTCGGAAGGATGACAGCTGAGTCAACCCCCTGGTGTTATACGACTTGGTATATATATAACTGCAGTATATATATATTGTTGCGAATTCGCGCCCGCCGGCGTGCGAACGGCCACGTGACCGAATCGTGACCACCTCGCCCACCGGACGGACAATTCCGTCGTGACCCTCTCGGACTAACGCCGGGAGCCAGTCACGGGTGGGCCTTTCGGCCTCACCACGATCGTGCCAATCGGCCACCCGCGTGGGATAGGGTTGTTCGCCAAACTCGACCTACCTAAGTACCCACGCGGATGGTAAACCGGGCGACCGCACCTCGCCGCAGGTCGACTTCGGACACGGGCCGCTTAAGCGATCCGTTCCGTGCTATCGGGATAACGAGCGGTGTTATCGTCGGCCTCGACGGTTCCTGATTAATTATCGGGCGTCCCGCGCCCACTCAAACCCTTTACGTAAAGCAAGAGGAGACCCACAAAGGAAAGGACGCAGCAAAACGGGGCAACAATTCAACAAGAAAGCATTTATTACACGCACACAGATAAAGCACAATATATCACAGCATGTATTTACAGTCACAAGTTAAAACAAAATGCACATATATCAGTTAAAAGAAAGGCAACAAAAGAAACAATGACGCAGAGATACTACCGGCTAACGCGAACACACGGCCACACTTATACAGTTCTACTTGACGGGACTCGGCGCCACACACACACATTCACACCAAACCCCAAAAGAAAATGGAAGTCGCGACTCCCTGCGTTCGAGTCCTTGGCGACCGTCCTCTGACGTGGCCCCGTCTGGCCGCGACTCCGTGCTCGAGCGTGGTCGGCGAGGTCTCTCCGGCGTGCCTCGTGCCTGCTCGTGCTGGCCCTCGACGCCACGGACCGAGCACCGACTGTGTAAGAGCCGAACCACGAGAGAACCCGAATACCGAACCAAGAGAGAACCACCAAGAGAGAACCAATGCCGAACCAAGAGAGACCCACCAAGAGAAACCGAACCAAGAGAGAACCCAAAGAGAGAACCACCAAGAGAGAACACCAAGAGAGAACCCGAATAAGAATGAGCACGAGCCGAAGCTCACCGAACAGAGAGAGCCGAACGCCTCCTGCGCCTCCGACTCTTATACCCCCGGCGCCCCGCCCGTTCTTGGCTCCACCCTCCTTCGAGGCGCTTCGAGAAGGGGGCGTTCCCTCTCGTTCCCCCTCCCCGCGCCATGCGGGGGCGAGGAAAATCCGTCCTGGCCCGGCCAGGGAAGAAACAGGCGGGAAAACCCGCGCGCCCTCGCTGTGGTGATTTCTTCTTTCCCTTCTCGCGTTCGACGGTTTCCAACGCGGAAACCGTCGTACGTGGACCGCGGAGGATGGCGTTCGTTGGTGTGGGTAGTGGCGAAGATGGTGGTGGTTGTTGTGAGATGGCGGTGCTGGCGTTGTTGGAGTGGTGGCGTGGTTGAGGTTGAAGTGTGGTTGGTTCGAAAATAATGAAAGAACAGAAAAACGACTAACTCAAAGTGTCGCAGCCCGAATGAATCACATTAATTCCTCTAAACAATGGGTTTGGGGTAACTATACATGTACTTCAGAAATACCTCACCTACGGGACCTGAATGGTGTTTGCGAATTTCCACAGCCGTAACAATATATATATATATTATATATATATTCAGTGGCCCAACGGGCTTGAACTCAGGACCTTTTGGGTCCCAAGCCACTGCCCTAACCACTGCACCAACACCAGGCACTGCACCAACCACCACCAACACCAGGTTTCATATACATATTGTTGCGAATTCGCGCCGCCGGCGTGCGATCGGCCACGTGACTCGAATGGCGACCGCCTCGCCCACGGACGGACAATTCAGTCGTGACCCTCTCGGACTAACGCCGGGAGCTAGTCACGGGTGGGGGTTAACCCCACCACAACCCAGTCCGCATTCTACCCGTGCGGGGTAGGGTGAATCGCCGAAAGTCGATATACCTAAATACCCGCACGGGTAACCTACCGAGGGGTTGTACCAGGCCACAGGCCGACTCCGGACACGAACCACCTACGCAGTCCGTTCCGTGCTACAGAGATAACCGAGCGGTGTTATCGTCGGCCTTGACGGTTCCGATTAATTACCGGGATGTTGCACCCACTACGTACCCTTTACGTAAAACAAGATGGAGACCCAACGAAGGAAGGACGCAGCGAAACGAGGAACAATTCAACAAGCAAGCATTTTATTTACACAACAACACAGAAAAGCACACATAAAGCATGTATTTATAGCAGAATGCACATATAAAAGCAAGGACACAATGCAGAGCTACAACCGACTAACGCGTACACACGGCAACACTTACACAGTTCTACTTTACGGACTTGGCGCCACACACACACGTTCACACAGAACCCAAAAGAAAATGGAAGTCGCGACTTCCCTGCTCGTGTCGATCCTTTGGCGACCGTCCGCCGAAGTGGTCCGCCTGGCCGTGACTCCGTGCTCGAGCTGGTCGGCGAGGTCTCTCCGGCGTGCCTCGTGCCTGCTCGTGCTGGCCCCTCGACGCCACGGACCGAGTACACCGAGACCAGAGAACACCGAACCAAGAGCACCGAACCAAGAGCACCGACTGAGAACACCGAACCAAGAGAGCCAGAATGCCTCCTGCGTCTCCGACTCTTATACCCCCGGCGCCCCGCCCTGTTGCTCCGCCCGTTTTCGGCTCCACCCTCCTTCGAGAGGGTTCTGGAAAAGGGGCGTTCCCTCACCCCGACCGCCTCACACTGTCCATCCACCAATCGGCGCGAGCTGCCCTTTCCCTCTTCCCTCGCACCAAGCGCGGAGAAGCCAGACGGGAAAAACAGGCCGGAAAACGTGCGCATCCTCCTGCTAGCTCTGCGGAGATCGTACCCGCACGGAGCCTGTGAACGGCGAGGGGCGAAGATGTGGCTGCGTTGATGGTGGGGGTGGCGCGGTTGTTGAGAAGCGGCGTTGTGGTTGGTGGTTGTTGTTCAAATTAAAGAAAGGACAGAAAACGGCTATCTCGAAGGATCGCAGCCCGAATGAATCACATTAATTCCCTCAAACAATGGGTTTGGGCTAACTATACATGTACTTAAAAATTCTCACCTACGGGACCTGAATGGTGGTTGCTAATTCCACAGCCGTAACAATATATATACAATATTATATATATATATTATATATATATATATTATATATATATACGTATGTATATATATATACATATAATATTATATATACATATACATATACAAATATCTTCTTCTTCTTCTTCTTCTTCTTTCGGCTGCTCCGTTAGGGGTCGCCACAGCGGATCATCAGTTATGATCCGCATGATGATTTGGCACAGGTTTTACGCCGGATGCCCTTCCTGATGCAACCCTGGTCGCCTCTTACGACACAGGGATATGGTACACCTATTCTAACCGGGGCATACACCGGGCCCAGTACACTGGTACTCACTTCGTCGACCTCGGAAGGATGACAGGCTTGAGTTCACCTCCTGGTGTGTATTAATTCAAGTGTCCAACGGGGCTTGAACTCAGGACCTTTTGGATCCCAAACCGCTACCCTTACCACTACGCCAACACCAGGCTTATACATATATATAATCTCCGAAAGGACCCTCTGGCAAATCCTCCTGTCTACTTTCTTAGCAATCCTCTTGAAGAAGTTGTTACTCAAATTCATGGGTTTCATGATCAGCCATGATCTTTCTTATGCATACAACATTTCAACGTTGGCTTCCAAAACCAGTTGCCGACTGGACATCCTCCATCATGCAAAGTCCGTCCTTGGAACACGTGAACTCTTGTCTACCTACAAGGCCTTCATCTGTAGCTTGATGGTGTGCTGCTCTATTTTCTGAGCTGGCGTTCTTGCTTCACACCTTGATGAGCTTGATGCTGTGAAAACCAAGGCCTTCAAGATCATTGCAATCTTCCACAATGTAGCTGAGTATTTTTTGGCCTATCACTTTCCCATCGCAGACAAGTCGGTGGTCTCTTTGTCTTCTACCACTTCCTTTCTGGTCTTGCACCCTCTGCTCTTTCCATGCTTTGTCTCCCCCAGGTCTCTGCAGGACGCACGCAGTCCATAATCAACCCCCTTCTGGTGGCACTTCCTAAATCCAGAGTCACTGCTCACCTCCACTCCTGTGTTCGCCTTTTTCCCCCCATCTAAAGAAACAACTTCTGCATTCTCTTCAATTTCATTCATCCCTCCATGTCTTCAACAAAACTGTTCACCACCATCTCAGATAACCCCCCATCATAAACCATGATCTTCCCTACCCCCGTTAACTCTCCCCCGTCCCCCTACCCCATAAGCCCACCTCATTCCTTTCTAAGATGTTTGATTCTGTTCCATCTTCTGCATCCCATGCATCCTCCCTTTCCTCTCATTTTCAACACATCCCTGATTTGTCCAAGTCTCCCTCTACTTTACCTCAGCCCTGCTGTTGGTGTTTTCCCCCTCTCTTTCTTCTGTTCCTTTGGCCTGGTCCATTCTGTGTTCTAGCTCCATCTCGAGCATTGACTTTGTAATAAAAATAATCACCGCTGATTAAAATTTTAAAAATAAAACTTCAACACCTTTATTTTTAGAGATTTTTTTACCCTTTTTATCCCCTCCCACCTCGCTCTAACACAAGCCTCGATTAGGTATTCAAAATAAAAATACATAACTGTGCACAACTCATAATTAATTAATATGACAGGAAGACAATGCGAGCTCTTGAAAAGGGTTTGGCGCAGGCCTAAAGAGAAACGTGAGACAGAACAGTTTGAGGATGTACCAACAATGGACAATCAACATTGTGAGACAAAATGAGAGCCTTGTTATATAAACAGTTGTTATTGAATACCGAAAGGGTATTTGATATTTTTGAATATTTTGAAAACAACTTTATGACAAATTCGTAATAACGGAATGGAATTGAGCGAACAAATGGAAGCCGCACTGTCAGAAAGGGGAAGAGAATGCACAATGCCACCTAAAAAAACTCTCGGCAGGCAAACAAAGTTGTTCGGGCACGCGCGGGCGCACACCGCCGCGCGCCACGAACGAACGCTCGCGCACTCGCTAGAGCCGCTCCTCGTGCCAATTAAAGCAATTGCTTGTGAAAGCATTTCGCGGGGATGCCGCAGAAATTACGTGGGGGGAGGGGGGGAAAAGGGACATGTCAGCGCGGAGCCGGCACCGTATTTAAACGGCATCGGCACCGAGTTCACTTAAGAGAAAAGATTTTTTAATTAAGTTAACGAAATTAACACAAAGCCACTGCAGATTGAAATTTACGGCCTTATTAAAGTCCCGGCAGAGAATTGGCAGTATCCCAGGATTAAACACCTTGCCTCATTTCCAGAGGCCGGGGGTTAACACGCTTCGAAAGGCGACAGATGATGTATGGAGCTCCCCCCAAGAGCCGCCAGCCGCCGATGCTGTGCGCATCGGCTGCACGCAAACTGCCCAGAGCGTTGGAGTGTAGAGGACGTGCCAAGATAGTGTGCACCACGACTGCTTTTTTACGAGTACGCAGCAGTGGGACGCACACGGATTCGTGGACAAAACGATTAATGAGCACCCAGAAGTAAAGGAAGATAGTGTTGCTTTTTCAAAATTCGGCAATAAGTGTTGCATAGCAAACTGTTTTGTTTGCTTTCCAAACCAGTCACCTGTGTTACAGTTGGGCTTGTATTTTGCAGGTGAAACACAAGATCCAAAGTCAGTCAATATGCAACGGTTCATTTTGTTCAGACCGAAGTTACAAATATGGCTTTTCAATTCAAGTACAATCCAAGTTAGTCAACTATGTGTCTGAAATCGTCTACTCAAGCATTGACACTTCTACGACAGCGGTGCAATATCCAAAGATAGAAGAGATCACAATCATCCATGGTATGTAACATAGGAATCAATGTCACTATTAGGCCGAAAGAGAAAGGCAAGACGAGTTCGATGTAAGTTTAAACTCTTCATGGGAAAATTGAGTGACGTATGAATGTCGACAGAACAGCATGGATTTATACACAGATATTGAGAGGATTAACACAATGCAGTGTCTGATCTGGTTAACTCCTCGGACAGTGTACCAAACGTCGTAGCCATGCGGTGATCCTCAATGAACCGTACTCTTGACAGAGTGTCGGTGCTGCTGAAACAGTCTCTTGGCAAGGGTTATTGCTGGGTAGTTTGCCATTGGCCTTCCAACAGTCAGTCAGAACAGGAATTTGGAATTTGTTCCAGGGTTCTGGTGATAACTCCACTATTCTACGCAAAGGACACTGGGATATTTAACGGCCACCAACTAATGCTGGCAGATGGAAGGGGACTCCCAGTTTAACGTGTATCCAAAAGACTCGCCCTGCCTGCGAAACACTGGGATGGATGACAGTTTACAGTTGAATCAGGATTCGAACACAGGCGACACAGCTCAGAGGTGAGTGCGTGTACCTCTTGGCTATCCTGCCAGCTCCAGCGATGCGGTATAACCTCTTTAAAGTCAGGCTACCTATCTGTACACAACTTCTCAGGTCTTATATTTAACTTTTGCTTTGTTTGTTCATCTCATTCCATCTTGTAGTCACCACCATTGCACCCTCATAAATATTGAAACATATTATACATTTGAGTTTATTTATTTACATTATTTCGAGCCTCAGTAATTATAATTCATGATGGTATAATATGATTTACATTAGGCCTCAGTTGAAGAGTCGGTGGCGGTTTATTTAAGAGAAATTCTGTAATGGATCATATAACATGTGGAATCGGTTGTCCAAAATGTGTGCTAGAGGAATAGACAAAGAACACCTTTGTCTTCCTTGAATTATCGTCAAAATATTTTGGGTCAACAGCCAAAACAATGCCCCTCCATAAATTTAATTTTTGCTCCCCTCCATAAAAGTCTCTTTCTTTTTTTGCCCCTGTCTCGTTCAACTGCTTTGCACTGTTCAGGTGTGAAGTGAATGTCCAAAAAGGAAATAAATAATAAGAGCAGAATTTGCACATATACTGAAGTTTCCTAAATAGGAACATTTTGCAGTCACTGTTGCAACAAGATTAAATGGAATATTTTCACCTCGAGAAGTCCTGCTTACCGTGGAAAGTTATTTCCCGTTTCTTGCGGTTGTCACGGTAATCAAGGAGTGATGCTAAAGACCTTGATTCAAATACTAACAACACTTCATTAGAGTTAATTGTCTGGGTAATTAATGCAGGGAATGTGTGGCTATGGTGCTTGCATGAACATCTTCAGGAATGAAATGGGACTCAGACAATGTGTGTGAAAGGTTGACATCACATTGGTTTCCCAAATTCCACCATTCCACAAACAGCAAACCAATCAGCCCTGGGCCTAGCAAAACACAGCATAGGCAAGAGAGAACCAGGGAATCTGGTTGCCCAGAGGAATTAATCTTGGCCCAGAGCTGGTGAGCAGGTGGGCTGGTTTTGGCCGGGGCTATGAACCACACACGTCATTTCAGCCTCGAGGGGTCAGGCCATCAGTGTGTTCACTCCTGGCCTCGGCAATGATAACAAAGAATACTGGGCAAATGGGTGGCGCGGCCCATAAATCATTCATTTAATAAACACCACAGGGGTAATTTCAAAACAACGAACCCCTGACCCTGGTAGCCTGGACTGGTAGGGCCAAGGCAAAGTATATGGACAGGGCAGATTTGTCAGCGTCCAAGATGGAGTCTCCAAAGAAAGCAGGTGAAAAAAGAGGGCTCGGGATGAGCCTGATGGTGGAGTGGGAGTGGTGGCGGAGGGTGGGGGTGGTTGCGGGGGTGGGGGGGGTGAGGGTGGTTTAAGGTCGGAAATATTTCATGCAGTATGTACTAATTAGTATATATCGATAAAGACAACCACAAGACCTACCTCACCCACACAATATCAAAATTAATAGGTTTTTGAAAACAAATTAGATTCTCCCTTTGTGAGTTTCAGACATCAGTGAATTTCAGACAGGAAGCTGGAGACAGACCTTATTTGTAGCATAAGACATTCCGCAGATGCTTGATGACAGCAAGATCGGATGGTTCGACTTGCCAGTAAAGTTGTTGGAACCAGTGTAGCTCAATGTTCTGTTAAAAAGTCCTTCTGCATAATGTGGACACCCTCGAGTTGTGCTGTAACCATCTGCTATTAAGGAACCATCTTTCAATTAATGATTGCAAATTCCAAGATTCAAAGAAGTTAAGCAATGTTGTTGCTCGTTGCTAAAACATAATTGAGGAATTGTGTAATGCTCCACTATTGTATATAAAGAAGTCACGTTGGGTTGTGATAGGTGGAAGTGCCTTATTACAAAACAATAAAATTAAAAACGCAGCTGCGAGCAATATTATTACTTCTGGGTGAGGTAATACTTCTGAAAGTATTTCACAATCAATGCATGCCTTTTTGTATACAAAATTGAGGCTCGTCGAAAAGCGATGTGATAGACGGTAAAAAGGCAACGCAGTGACAGTGGGGCAGTAAGGCCACCATTGGATACAACCAGCAACGGAATGAACACACAGGAAAAGAGAGAGCAGGAGGGAGAAACACATTAACCTGCAAGTGAGAGGGTTGGGTTAGGTCGGGTTAAAAATTGGGTTTACATGAGATTGTCGATAGGGATGGGGGGGAGTTACATGAAATGACAGTGCACAAATTCTTGCTTGAAGCTGTGGAATGAAGAGTACAATTGAACTGTCTCTCTGGAAGGCAGTTCCATGAACAGGAAAAAGAGGAACAAATGAGTTTAGATGTGAGGAAAACCTGGATTTTGGGAGTTTAACCAGGAGGGGGTTAGTGGAAGAGCACGTGCATTCATTTTGCCTGAACACAATTTATTGCTGTAACTACTGGCCTCTGCTAAGTTTAAGAGCATGAACCACAAAATTCAGCAATCCTTGAGAATTTCAAGAACATCAAAATTGCTGTTGTAAAGCAATGAGAAACATAGGGGCGATACCCCTTGGTGCTCACCTGGTAGCGGCTGGATAAGATAACCAGGAAACCACT
>CM068959.1:39635955-39655955 GCA_035128595.1 Eptatretus atami | reverse complement strand
AATTACCTTTCCATCAATTTACTTTACCGACAAACCTTATCAGCCTTAACAGTTAGTTACTCTTATGCTGTGGAAGGAAAATCATAGGAAAAAAATTCATTCAGTGACGTCTGGATAGCTCTGGCACTCCGCTAACAGTGTTTAGTTGGAGTCCAGCTCAGTTTCGTGGCTGGAAAGCGCTCCTGAAAACACGCGCCACATAGAGATTACAGAGCTCCATTGCATGCCAGAGTCTGCAAGCGACTGAGGCTATTTTTGGCTCCGGAGCCTGGTGGGGCAGGGTTACTTCTCGGGGTGGCATCTACGCACCAATGAGGAAGTGTGTAAACGCCGACATGATCTCTTTATCCAATGTCTGGCTCCTCCCTCACTCCGGGCTCTATAAAAAGAGAGTGAATAAATGTTCTTTGGGTCTTTTTTATCCTGGGTCTGTCATCCCTTGTCCAGAGTCATTCCGAGCCGAGCGCCATCATCTTGCCGAACAAGAGTCAAGCTGAGAGGGCAGTGCTGAGTCATTGCTGGGTTGTTGCTGGGTCATCGGCACTCAACTCCCACGGTGTTCCACAGTCATTATCATGAACAACACACTTGCAGACTTTCTTACATGCCCCATAAGCTATCTCTCATGCATCATTCTCGCCCTTATGTGTTCTCATCCACTGTGGACACATCACTGAAAGAGCATTACTGATCTGCACCTCTTCACACTTCCTCTTCTGCATCACACTGCACCACATGTTGCACCTCCTACTCACACACCATAGACACCCCAGTTTTCTTCCCTCCTCTCCCCTCCTAAACGATTGGGTTGCATAGGTCCATCAACCGCACCAGGTACAATGAGGTCATTTCCACCTCAACTGCTTCTCTCTCTCTCTCTGGCTATCTTTAATTTCCTTGAGTGTGTATCTGATCTGATGGTGCCTGTAACATGTATAATATAACTTAAGATTGTGGAAGTTTATCTTAGGTTAACTCTGCTTTGTGTCTCTCTTTTTGTACATAATGGCATTTGTTTTGCCGCACCCACAATTCCTTGCTGTCCCCTGCCGTACACTTGCTGAATAAAACCTTTACTATGCCGCATGACCTTCCTTGCCCTCAATTGTAATAAATTGCTTGTTTAATAAATGAACCCAGCCCATTTCATATTTTCCTTCATTGGTCTAGTATGGTCCATACATTAGCTGAGCCAGGAAGTTCTACCCCAATAATCTGTTTTATTAGCCAGTGCATACTTGGCAGCTCCACTTGGCTGCACCTGATATGGTAAGTTTAACGAAAGTACGCACCGAGGGCACGTGACCCCCTTGGCATGGCTGTTCACACGTAAGGTGTCACACGAGGTAGTGCAACTCTGCAGAATTGGCCGTATCAACAGGCGTTCGTAGTTACCTAGCAACCCACGAGTGTGCGGAGTTATCTGTGCTCTGCGGCCTCAGGACCGGTTGTTATGGAGGAACCTGAGTGCTTCCTCTCGTGGCAAGCCAAGTACCCTGAGTCTGCAACAATATTAAGCTCCCCCACTTATCTAAAGAGTTTTAAAGTGCCACTCACTTGGTCAACCAACAAGGCAAAAATAAAGACCAAGGAGCTTTCCAAAGAAGTCAGACAAAGTGGTGGAGAAGCACTGTTGAGGAAAGAGCGAGAAGAAGATTTCAAAGTCACTCATTATCCCTTCAACAACAGTAAAATCCATCATTAAGAAATGGAAGACGTATCAAACCACCCAGACTCTACCCAGATCAGGTCGTACATCCAAACTCAGCAGTCGGACAATCAGGAAACTGGTTTGGGATATTACTGTAAATCCAACAATGACTTTGAAAGATCTGCAAGGCTTTATGTCCGAGATGTGGGTCAGTGTTCATCAATCAAAGTCGTGATTTGAACCCAATTGAACATTTATGGGGAGACTTGATGATTTCAGTCCATTGACGATCCCCATCAAGCTTGCCAGAAAGAGAGCAATTTTCACGTGAAGAATGGGTAAAGATTTAACAAACTCACTGTACAAAGCTGGTAGAGACCTACCCAAAAAGACTCAAAGCAATCATTGCTGTAAAAGGTTCTTCCACCAAGGACTGACCTCAACAGGCGGCTGAATACTTTTGCAACCAGTGAATTTAGATTTGTACATGTTTATTTTACAGGTATTCCTGACTATAACCTCTTTCAACTATAACAGTGTTTTGTTTGATCTCTTCAGTTATGAATAAAAAACAGTTCATTTGGAAAAATTGTTTCCACATAATTCATCTAAATGTGGCATTATTGGTAGGGGGTGAATACTTTTTCAGGTCACTGTGCATAGTTGAGGCTCGCGGAAGAGCATGCATTAATTAGTACAATGAACAGATCAGGACAAAACGGGACAAAAGGAACAGTTGAGAGAAAAGGGAAACACCAGGGGGATGATCTGAAATGGTGGTGAACAGTTGTCTTGAACATCTGGAGGGAAGAATGAGATTGAGGAGAATGTGGAAGTTGGTTCCACAGGCGGGGAAAAAGAGGAACGAATGTATGGAGGTGAGCAGTGATCATGGACTTAGGTAGTTTCACCCAGAATGGGGTTGATGGTGGACTGTATGTGCCCCACAGAAACCTGGGGGGGGGGGGGGACGGCAAAGCACGGAATGAACAGAGGGTGCAAGACCAGAAAGGAGGAGTTGTAAGACAGAGACCACTGACCTTCTGTGATGGCAAAGTGATAGACCCATAGACTCAGCTTCATCAATGGAGATTCCCAATAACCTTGAAGGCCTTGGTTGCCAGGACATCAAGCTGAGCAAGGTGTGAGGCAGGGGAGCCAGCCTAGAAGGGAAAGCAGTACTCCATCAAGCTGCAGATGAAGGCCTTGTAGGTAGATAGGAGTTCAGGTGTGCAAAGGAAAGACTATGCATGATGGAAGATATCTTGTCAGTGGCTGGCTTTGGAGGCCAACTTTTAAATTTGGTTTGCCCAAGAAAGATCATGGCTGAAAGTGAGACTCAGGAGTTTGAATGATTGAACTTCCTCAAGAGGATCGTTAATAAAGTCGATTGGGGGTGGGGGGAGTGTGGGCTGCCAGACAGTCCTTTTGGAGAGAGATGATGTGAGTATGAGATTTGTGAGGATTTAAAGACATATTCCAAGCTGACCATGTTGTGATTTTGTCAAGGTCTGAAGAGGAGAGGCTGCAGCTTGCCTGTCTGAAGAATGAGGAATGTCACCGCACAGGTTGTATTAATCAGCAAATAGATAAAGAAGATTTTCCAGAGTCAGAGAGATCATTTTTGACGATCAGGAATAGGACTGGGCCCAGAATACTACCTTGGGGCACTGCAGCCTTGACAGGGAGAGTAGTTGAAATGATTCTGTTGAGAGCCACACGTTGGCTACGAGAGTAGAGGAGTTAGTAAGCCATGCGTGAAGTTGGCCCTGGATGCCATTGAGAGAGATATTGGAGAGTAAGGCAGGGTGTGAGATGAAGAGCATGAGTATAGTGCCTGTGAGTGGTGCATGCAGATTGAACAGGGAGGAAGAAAAAGGAACACTATTGGCAAAGTCGTCACGAGAGAGAGGGATAGTGTAGTTTCAGGTTTAGGGTGGTTTCTTACGCAATTAGTGAGTACGGTACCAGCTTGGGGTAAGTTTGGAGGTAAATGGGGGCCTTCATGCTTTGGCGCATGTGTGTGTGTTCCCTAGAGATTACATTAAAATGGATTTGAATGGCTCCCCCCCCCCCCGGCGATGTGGAATGGCTGGAGCATTAAAAAGAACGCCGCCCTGGGCGTGCATTTCTTGGCCCGCCCTGTAAGCCTTGGATCAAAAGAGGGGGCCAACAGGGAAATTGGGGGTAAGACGGATCCCCCAATAGCCTTTCAGAAAAGGAGGGGGTAGACAAAAGGCAAATTTATGGTGTTCTCCATGCACATTGGCGTAAAGGTGGTGGCACTGCGATTTGAGGGGAGTGGATCTGTGGAGTTCCTGGGCGGACAGCATGGCGGCTCGTGCTGGGTGCATGATCGACCATACATAGAGCATGGAGCGTGGATGGTTCCTGCAGCACATACATCCAAAGTGAGCGTGGAAACCATGTCTGCGGGTCTCTGTGGGTCCAGCTCGGATCCTGTGGCAGTCTCGCTGTATGTGAGCTGGACTTGGCGACCATAGCTGCTGGGTTTTCCTTGTTTCCCTTTTCCGCTCACTGGTTTGCATAGCTGCAGAACGATTCATTAAATGAAACACATAAAGATTATGAAGGGAAACTATTTAAATGATTAATAGGGGAGGAATAGTTAGGGCTTTAGACACATTGCAGAAGGGAGGGGCCACATTTTATCCGCTTCTGAACATACTGTACTTAAACCCATTCTATCATTCCAGACAGAAACCAAGCTTTGGATGTTTATTAATTAAATGACCAGTCTATCTTAATACCGTTGCACTTTATAGCCATTCCCACAACTACCGTATATAAAACAAACACAAAACAGCTCTTCCAACCTGAGTATGACATAACGCTTACACCATGCACATATGTAAACCACTGTATCTTCTCCAAAGTAAAATGGCTTCCACATGGCTACTTGGGTCTTTAAAGACTGAGATTAAATGATCACAAGTAAATGATTGCAGAGCCACCGACTGGTTTCACCCTTATTATGAGCTCATCAGGCCGGCATACTGCAAATTTGATTATTGTGACAAAGCTAAGTTCCATTAAATAACAATTGAACCCCCTAACTTGGTGAGACAGCAAGGCACATATCGAGTCCCATAACAGCAAATGCTGCACAACCTGTTAGCATCAATATGTGACTTTCAAAATGACGTACGAATGTTAAACGAGGCCTTTTGCGCATGCGCTATGTGTGTGTTTTCAGTGACTCAGTTCTGATCACCGATCACTTTTAACCTGCTGGTGCTTGTGCGAAATCTGTAATTAATTCAAATAGTCTTTTTAACCTATTTTTCAGCATTTAGAGGAAAGAGTGGCAATTTTAAAAATGGTTCACTATAATTGTTCTGTTCCTGAATGGAAATTGGAGTCATGGAAACATGGAAAATTCGAGAAATATCTATGGATGAGAGGTGTTGGATTCGTACTATTTCCTGTTAATACAAGCAAGCAAAGGCAGTGGATACAACACTGGGCAGTGGATATTTTAGCTCTTATCTGAGCCTTGACATTGTATATAAAAAATAAGTAAATACATAAATAAATATACACACATACACACATATGGGTGGATGTTTCTCCTTTTACCAATAGATGCCAAAATCTAGCATAATTTCTAAAGTGGCCATGGAACCAAATAAAAAATATATATTTACAACGGCACTCACAGCCATACAACTCCCCCTTTCCTCCCAAACATGATTACGAGTAAATATCATTTTGAAAACTTGCACTGTGCATTGACAAGCCACAGATATGCTTTTCCCATCAGTGTTAAGAAGCAACTAAACCAGATATGGTGTATCCCTCTGGGAAGTCTACTTGAGTGTTGGTAATGACGGCATCGACTTTCAAATTGCAGACTCTATTAAATAAATCACCAAGCCTGCCATGTTCACAAGAGATAATCCCACTGGTTTCTCCAAATCTTTCATTGCACAGAGGCACTCCCCTTTCTTGCAGGTCCATTTCCATGTATTTTCAGCTTCCTTTAGAAGCTTTGTGAGCCATTCTTAGGTAACAATCCTTATCTTGCACACACGATATACATTCGGTTACCCCGATTAACTTTGTTGCTAGGGGTTTCTGCGCATGTGCGCCGAGCATTCTGGGGTGGACAACCTCATTTTTAAAGTTGCATATTGTCATCTACCACACAAATCCATTGTGTCTGCCCTGCTGAGCACCAGTTGGGAGGTGGAGGAGGAGCAGTTAGGTAAAATATTTTTTAATGTGAAATATTTCTACAATCTTCAAGTTTCATTACTTAAATCAAGTGCTCAATATAACCTTCCATTTGTTCTACACATTTCCTGATCGGCAGCAACAGGTTACCCATCATGGGTGTCTCATGTACAGTAACTTCCGAGATAATCAAAATAACTGCATTTTCAAATCTCATTTGTGGCTAGTTTCAACTGAAACACCCTTCCTTTGCTTAGTTCCGAAAAAATATAATCCAGTGGTAACAAGTCGGGGGATCTGGGGGCCATGGGAATTCTGACTGATAAGGCGATTAGGTAATTTTTCCCTCAGCTGAATGAGACATTCATTGGAGGTGAGCATCCTCTGTCATACAAAGTCCTTCCTTGGCAAATCTGAACTCCCATTAACCTGCAAGGCTTTCATCTGCAACTTGATGGAGGACAGCTCTCCACTCTGGCTGGCTCCCCTGTCTCACATCCTGCTCAACTTGACACCGTGGAAACCAAGGCCTTCAAAATTATAGGAATCTCCCATGATGAAGATGAATCTATGGGTCTATCACTTCACCATCACAGACAGGTCGGTGGTCTCTGTCTTCCACAGCCTCCTTTCTCTTGCATCCACTGCTCTTTCCATACTTTGTCCCCCCAGATTTCTGCAGGGCAGACACAGTCCACCAACCCCCTTCTGATGAAACTGCGTAAATCCAGGATCACTGCATACCTGCACTCAATTGTTCCTCCTTTTTCCCACCTATTGAACCAACTTCCACATTCTCTTCAATCTCATTCTTCCTTCCAGGTCTTCAAGATAGCTGTTCATCACCATCTCAGATTGTCCAAAATCATGATCTTTACTACTCTCTTTAACCCACCCAGAGTAGGTGGGTTATCCATCTTGTCCACCCCATGTATCCTCTCCTGCCCCCCATTCCTCCCCACACCCATTGTTTGTCCTGGTCTCCCTCAATGTTGGCCTTCAACTCTGCTGTTCGTGTTTACCCCCTCTCTCTCTCTGCTGTTTCTTTTGTCCTGTTGCATCCTGATCCATTCATTGCATGAATACTAGCTCTTCCACGAGCTTCGACTATGCATACAAAACAAAAAAAGCAAAAAGGTGTGTGATATGTGGCTCTGTCTTGTTGCTACAGATCTTGAAGCTACAGATTTTCATTATTTTTCACCCAGTTCCACAGGTAAGTCTTCAGCACGTGAAGATAATGATCTGATGTCAGAGTTACTGCCCTTTCGGTGTTAGGGTCTTCAAAAATAGGGACCGTAGATTGGTGATGAACTTGATCCACACCAGAGGGTGATTTTCGGAGAGTGAAGTGATGTGTCTTCATGTTCTTCTGGCTTTTGTAATCCTCAGAATACATAATTCTGTTTATTCATCATCCCATTAATGCAAATATGGCACTCATCAGAGAAAACGTCAATGATACATTTTCCAGTGCTTCAGAAAAGCGGTTTCAAAACCTTTCAGAAAGGAGGTTCCCTCCAGAGTGTTTCCTTTTTTTATCCATCATTATCTTCTCTTCTGTGATCATTTTCATTAAGTGCCTGGAAAAGCTGCATTTTGTCAGGAAAAAGCCCAATGTCTTCATTCAGTATTCATAGCATTGATGTGCGACTGATTCCGTTTCAGCTGAGAATCTTCTTGTTGATTTGGTAGACTTCTCTCCATGCGATGCCTTCAATAGTCTCTGGGGGACACGGACATTAACGAGGCATCTTGAACAGCCCTTTATACCTCCCCCACCGAAATTGGATCGAGGTTATGTTTTCACTCCTGTTTGTTTGCTTGACTGTGATCAGAGTATCTCGAAAGGTTATGGACAGATCCGGGTGAAACAAGGACAAATTGATTCGATTTTGGAGGTCTGGATCTTGATCCGACCTATCAGTGGGATGCAAAATGTAAACTGTTTAGCCTGGAGGAGGTATGCGCTCTACCGAGTGCCGTTCTAGTTCAGCTATTGTAAGGAACCCGTATATTTCATCTTTCGCACAACTACCTTTCTTGTTTTGTAAGCAGGTACACGAGTTGCTGGGAATCTTTCCTGAAATGCTTTCTGTACCCTATTCAGTGACTGTTTCTGTGGATGTGTCATAAATAAAGATGTCCTGATTGATGTTAAATTGCCCCATTATTTTTAATACCTGCAAAAAAACCCAAAAACTTTGTGTCTCAGGTAATCTAAGGAAATTTAAAATTTATTCACAACTATGTCACGAATAAAATGCCTACATGATCAAATGTTGCCCTTTTTATGGTGCACAGGTTAGGTGTGTCATTAATTTATAGCGTCGGACAAAAAAACAGTTGAGATAACTATTTTAAACAACTATGGAGAGCCATCCAAACCTGGAAATCGTTCACAGTCTCAGCGATCAGAGCACAAATCCCAATTTAATTCACTGATAACTGTTACATTATTAACCCATAGGGGATTGCCTATTGGCAGTTGTTTCGCTCTAATGGAGCTCATTAGTATAGAGATGTCAGTCAAGTCTCCAGTGATCCTTTGAAACTGCGAACAAACTTCAGCTGTGTGCCTTGTAGGACAACTGTACATCGTCCATCGCTGTTGGACTCCAGTAACACGTTTTGGTTACTCACAATTGTAAGAGCATTAGTGCATAATATTGTGGCCCCGCTGTCACCACATTGATTTTCATTTTTTATCCCATGTCACCGAGCTATTCCATGAGCCTCGATTTTGTATCCACGGTTTCTATCAAAGCATTTAAAAATACCATGACCAAGCAGGATAATCTGAAAGGTGTTATTGGGTTCTGTTGAGTGGAGAGCGGAGTAAGTGAGAAAGAAGGTCGACTAGCGATCTTCAGAGAAATGATTGCGTAATGCGCTCATTCCAGGCGTCTCTCCCTGGGTCCCTACTCGCTATCGCTGCCCTGTAATTAGCGTGGCTAATTCCCACACGGCCCGGACGGGAGGCAGCAGAAAGCCTTTTACGATCTTGTCTAATTAAGACATGCTACATTAACTGGACTTCTCTGCCTGACCACCGCTCCGCCTCAAAGCGCAGCCTCCTTCAGAGCTCGTCGGGCATGCATTCGGAGCTGTTTGAAGTCTCTGTAATAAATGAATACGCAGGTACACAGCAATGTCGGGAGGAGCCTGACTACCTGTCCTGCTCAGGAGGTGATCTCACCAGTCGGTAGCAATACCAGGACAGCTAATGTGTGTGTATGCATGTATTTATAGTATGTATAGTATATATGTATATATATATATATATATATATATGTATGTATATATTGTTGCAGTTCTGTAAAACCGCATGCCTGCAAGGCAATGGCACACAACATACAGCGATCCCAAGGCAGTTATTTCAATAGTATATGTCTTAGTTAGTCCCTTCTATATGTCTAATGGATAAAGGGGAAAGATGCATTGTGTGGGACTCTTGTAGTTAGATCTCATATCTCTTGAACCTACTTTTTTTATTCGACACCTCTTTCTCTCACATGAAACATGCAAGCAAGCACGCATGCCATGAATAGGAATTAAGCAGATGCACTGCGAGCGCCTCCAGTACGTTCACGCTGTGAGCGTCCTACTCATGCATTTGCGTGCCACTTTTCCATTCAAAACTGCGCACCAATTCACAACCACCAGTTCACCTCAGACCTTCATTCTGGTCACCAAGCTGTACCACGCTCATCACAACCACTTCATATGACTACGAAAAATCCCCGCATCAACCCACGCTTACATATTCCCACTGAAAACGTGACCTTTATTCACAATTCCATTACAAGGAACTTCAACCTCTTCCCACAACGCCATGTTACAATTCTCTCTCACTGCAAATGCACCACCATGTTCACACTACTATACAACCGCCACACGATCATCAAACTCTCACCACAGCCTCGAAGGACACGGTGACGATGTAGGTCTGGTTATTTCGGGGCATAACTCAAAGCACGAACGTGTGCTGGAACTCATTTAGGGACCAGTGGGTGGCACAGGGATTTCCCGACAATTACACGTTGAGTGGAAACCAGCACACGTTCGGGGCCGGAGAGCATGTCCAAAAACCATCGACCCATGTTAAACTCGGAGCTCCAATGCATGACAGGGTCAGCGAGTAACTGAGCAAATTTTTATGTTCTGGGCCTGGCGGGGTGTGGCTACGACCACTATGGACAAACAGGGAAGTGTGATTTTACTTACAGCCCCGTTTGATCTGATTTTTGTTTCCTCCCCTTGTCCAGGACTCATAAAAAGAGCAGTTCGGAGCAGTTTGGGGTTCGTTGTTGGAGACTGGAGAGAGGTTGGAGATCGGAGAGCAGTTGGTCATTGGCAGATCACTGGGGACGAGCCGGAGCAGCACTCGCCAGACATCGGACCTCGCCAGAGACAGGCGGCACAGAGTGAGGGGTGCCGCAAGTCCATGTAACCAAGCATGGGGTCATGTGTTGCTGTTACAAGCCAGGGCTGCTCCATTACAATCAATGCTCATTAGATTAAATTGACACTTACATGTCCAGATTCTTACACGAATGGGATAAGGTCTTTCTTCTCATGCATCTTTCCTCTACCATCTCTCTCTCTCTCTTTCTCTTGTCGACTATGGACACACAAAAGAGCAATCAACACGGGCAAAGCCCAACTGTTCCTTTCAGGGCCGGACCCAAGAACGAACTAAAAGAGCAAATCAAACTGACTTGCACCTCGCATTTTTCTTCTTGCACCATGCCGCACCCCCTACATTCCATTTCACTTGCACCTCCCACTCCCACACCATAGACACCCTCAGTATTCCTCACTCCTAACCATTCTGAAGTGTTCTGGGCTGCGCTAGTCTGCCGGCTACACCAGGTATTGAGAAATCGTTATTCCTCATCTGTTTCTTTCTCTTTGGGCTATCTCTAATTTTCCTCAGGTTGTGTGTGTGTGTGTGTGTGTGTGTGTGTGTGTGTGTGTGTGTGTGTGTGTGTGTGTGTGTGTGTGTGTGTGTGTGTGTGATGGCGCCTGTCGTAACATAAGTTAAGACTGTGTAAGAACCAATGAAATAACTCTGCACTGTCTCCTTTTTAAACATTGCCTTTTACTGCACCCCACAAATTCCTTGCTTTCCCTGCTGTACATTGCAATAAACCCATTTACTGTGCCACATAATTTTCCTCACATTCTGGTTTTAAATAAATGTGTTGTTAGTAATGTTCCCAGCTCGTTTTTGTCTTTTCCTCCATTGGTCCAGCATGGCCTGCACCCTAGCTTAGCCAGGACGTTATTCCCCAATAATCTGTTTCATAGCCGGTACATACTTGGCAGCTCTGCTCGGCTGCACCTGATCCGGTAGCTAATCTGAGTAACGCAAGTACGTACCGAGGGTGTGATCCCCGATAAGGAGATCACATGTCTTTAGGTAAACGGTTGTTAAACGGAGGACCCCAAGTCACGTGGTCAAGTTATTGGCGTTCGCATTTGATTAGTGACCCACCGTGACATCAAGTTATTCATGTGCGATGGCCTGCGATTCCGGGGAGTCCAGAGAGGAACCCAAGACAGCCCATCCTTCGAGGTTCCCCTGCGACACCGGGGCCACAACAATATATATGTATATGTATGTATATACATATATATATATATATATATATATATATATATATATATATATATATATATGTGTGTGTGTGTGAAATTAGATTAGTTACAGGAGTCCAACTCAAAAGAGGATATCGCAAAGGGATATTTCCTACCTTGAAAGAAACAAAATGGACAGCATGGGAGAAGCCATACACACTTGGGCATTGTGGACTGTCGTACTACCAGTACCAGGGCTCTTTCGAAAGGATTGGCAAGACAGTATGCAGCACATGGAATGGTGTTGCCTACAAGCCTCTACACACCATCCGTAATGTAATTTCAAAATTAAAGGACCCAATATCAACTGGTGACAAATCCAGAGTAGTTTACCATTTGTTATGCAGAGACTGTGACTAATTCTACATTGGTGAAACTGGAAGGAATTTGAAACAAAGGCTATATGAACATATTAGAGCAGTTATGCTTGGAAAGGTGACAAAGTCAGCCATAGCACATCATTTCCAGCAATCTGGCTACAAATTTGATTTTGATGGAACCCGTGTCCGAGACACGACGTCCAACAAATGACACATTGATACTGGAAGCACGGTACATCAACAGCTGAGAGAGTGGTCTAACTGGCAAGAACATGGACATACCCACACAATAGACAAACTGGATGATGCAAGCAACTGCACATGGTGAGGAAAAAACAGTGCTCAGTCCCCAACACCGCACCCACACATGCACAACGCCGAACGGAAGAAGCTTGGTGTTGGCTTAATGGTTAAGATGGCTGGCTTAAGATCACAGGGTCTTGAGTTGGAGCCCCTGTCATGCCAATACATAACACTAGGTGGGTTGACCCAGCCTGTCATCCTTCCAAGGTTGGAAAAATGAGTACCAACTTACTGGAAACAGGGGGCACTGCATCAGAGGCACAGCCATGCTTCCAGGCAATGATGCAACCAGCAGCCGCAATCTGCATATAAAACAACAACCTAATCGAAGCTTCACAAACCACACAACCCACAACCCAACCCCGCTTTGATCGATTATTGTTATTCCCAAAGAAACAAAATACCCCAAAGACCCTTAAATACCACTAAGACCCAAAGGACCCTTAAATACTCCGAATACCCATGGAGACCCAAAAGACCCCAAATATCCAAAAGTCCCAGAAAACTCAAAAGGTCCCAACGACTGAAAAGACCCTGGTCTTTTGGGGTCTTTTGAGTCTTTAGGATGTTTTAGGTCTTTGGGGTATTTAAGGGTCTATGCAATAGTTTGGGTCTTCTGTGTCTTTGGGGTCTTTACGGTATTTTGGTTCCTCAGAGTTTACGGTATTTTGGTTTCTATTCTTGCAGTTCATTTATTTAAGGCTCGGCCTCGATGAGGACTATGCTGCAGCCTTCAACCTGCAATCCATGCCTGCAGCCTTCAACAACAACAACAACAACAAAAAATGCAACGATTCGGAGCTATGATGAACAGGGATTCGATAATATGAGTGAGGAAAGTGACAAAAAAAACTTTAGCATGAAGACGTCGTTCATATATATATATATATGTATATATGTATATATATATAACATAATAAATTATATATATATATACAGTGGGGAGAACAAGTATTTGATACACTGCCGATTTTGCAGGTTTCCCACTTACAAAGCACGTAGAGTCTGTAATTTTTATCATAGGTACACTTCAACTGTGAAAGACGGAATCTAAAACAAAAATCCTGAAATCACATTGTATGATTTTAAAATAATTAATTTGCATTTTATTGCATGAAATAAGTATTTGATACATCAGAAAAACAGAACCTAATATTTGTACAGAAACCTTTGTTTGCAATTACAGAGATCAGACTTTTCCTGTAGTTCTTAACCAGGTTTGCACAGACTGCAGCAGGGATTTTGGCCCACTCCTCCATAACAGATCTTCTCCAGATCCTTCAGGTTTCGGGCTGTCGCTGGGCAACACAGACTTTCAGCTCCCTCCAAAGATTTTCTGTTGGTTCAGGTCTGGAGACTGGCTAGGCCACTCCAGGACTTTGAGATGCTTCTTACGGAGCCACTCCTTAGTTGCCCTGGCTGTGTGTTCGGGTCATTGTCATGCTGGAAGACCCAGCCACGCCCCATCTTCAATGCTCTTGTTGAGGAAGGAGGTTGTTGGCCAAGATCTCGCGATACATGGCCCCATCCATCCTCCCTCAATACGGTGCAGTCGTCCTGTCCCCTTTGCAGAAAAAGCATCCCCAAAGAATGATGTTCCCACCTCCATGCTTCACGGTTGGGATGGTGTTCTTGGGGTTGTATTCATCCTTCTTCTTCCTCCAACACGGCGAGTGGAATTTAAACCAAAAAGCTCTATTTTGGTCTCATCAGACCACATGACGTTCTCCCATTCCTCCTCTGGATCATCCAGATGGTCATTGGCAAACTTCAGACAGGCCTGGACATGCGCTGGCTTGAGCAGATGACCTTGCGTGCGCTGCAGGATTTTAATCCATGACGGTGTAGTGTGTTCCTTATGGTTTTCTTTGATACTGTGGTCCCAGCTCTCTTCAGGTCATTGACCAGGTCCTGCTGTGTAGTTCTGGGCTGATCCCTCACCTTTCTCATGATCATTGAGGCTCCACGAGGTGAGATCTTGCATGGAGCCCCAGACCGAGGGAGATTGACTGTTATCTTGAACTTCTTCCATTTTCTAATAATTGCGCCAACAGTTGTTGCCTTCTCACCAAGCTGCTTGCCTATTGTCTTGTAGCCCATCCCAGCCTTGTGCAAGTCTACAATTTTGTCCCTGATGTCCTTAGACAGCTCTTCTGGTCTTGCCCATTGTGGAGAGGTTGGAGTCCGATTGATTGAGTGTGGACAGCTGTCTTTATGCAGATAACGAGTTCAAACAGGTGCAGTTAATACAGTAATGAGTGGAGAATTGGAGGGCTTCTGAAAGACAAAACTAACAGGTCTGTGAGAGCCAGAATTCTTACTGGTTGGGAGGTGATCAAATACTTATTTCATGCAATAAAATGCAAATTAATATATAAAAATCATATAATGTGATTTTCAGGATTTTTGTTTTAGATTCCGTCTTTCACAGTTGAAGTGTACCTATGATAAAAATTACAGACCTCTACGTGCTTTGTAAGTGGAAAACCTGCAAAATCGGCAGTGTATCAAATACTTGTTCTCCCCACTGTATATATATAATATATATATATATATATATATTATATATATATATATATATATATATATATATTGAAGTGTGTTACAAAGAATCAACCTTAATTTTTCGTGCGTAAACAAATGAAGCTAGGGAGGCGTGGTTTGGTGCACGTATGTAGGCGATCCTAATCCGTGATGCGTTGAATATTTTCCCGCCTGCAGAAGCTGTCAGTCACCGACAGACCGCCGATGAGTGAGGAAGTATAAGTGAGCGCTGTCGGATTTTCGGTTTTGAAAAAATGACGGATCACTGTGGTCTCATCGCCAGTGATCACTGTGTTGAAGAAGCTGGGATCTCTGTTCACAGTCTCCAGCATGTCCTGTGCGATCTCCAAACGGAGTTGCTTCTGCTCGATCGTCTAAAGATCTTCCCAGCTATGGCGGTCAGAGAGTGTGAACTGCCTTCTGATTGATGTTGCAAGACTGAGCGGTGCCTTTCCTCTTGTAGAATTGAGACTATGCTGGCATCTTTCAGCTTGTTGTGAGACCTTCCTTTATATTCCACATGGACTGGAAGAGTTCAGATCAGCTCGCACATGACAGGGCCTCTGCTTTGTACACTTCAGCAAGGAATTGCATCTGATCCTGGTGCTTTGCCACAGAAAGTGCTGATGGCCTTTGTGACTTCTTCTTCGTCAATTTGTCGGGCGAGGTTATCAAGGTCCTGGTTGATCTCCATCTGAGTAGGCGAGAGTCGATGGCTGCTCTATCGTTAGATATCAGAGGGCGATTGAGGACGTGGGTTGAAGTGTTTCAGAGCCCCTCTGTCCAGAATCTGCTTTTTCATTCTGGTCAGCAAACTGGGTCCTGTCTGCACTGAGAGGAGAGAAGAGCCAGAGACTGGGTCCATTAACACGCCCTCTCAATGCGTTCGAGAAACGCTTTGGTGTCGTGACTGTTCTGCGAGCACGGATTTCATCAGCTTCTTACTATACCATGCGTCCTTGCACTCTCACGGAGTTTCTTCTGTACTTTTGTCTGCGCTGGCAATGCATCTTTCTTCGCTTTGTGACGTGATGGTCGTTATGGTGTGTCGCAACAAGTTGGTGTTTCTCGAATCATAGCAGATGCCTGTATCTCTTCATCGTTCTCATCAAACCAGTCGCCGGTTTCTGCGGGATGCTGGCCGAGATTGTGTTCGAGGGCGATGGAGATAGATCTGCATCTTGAAAGCACCACTGTTCTTCAAGGCTGTCCTGGTCATCATGGGATGTGCCACGCAGCTGTGCCATTCAAGGTCTCTGGAGTTTTTTTTCTGCAACTTTGCTGACTCTTCAGCTTTGGAGACTGTTGGAGGCCTCTTTGCCGTCTTCTTGACTTGGGGTCTCTCATGGCAGAATGCGAAGCTTAAGTTGGACACGATGAGGCATGATCCAGTCCAGCAGTCGGCACCACACATGGCCTTTGTCACTCTCACGTCCTGCCTAGTCCCTCTCCTGGTGATGACAAATCAATCAGATTCCCATTGCCGTTAGAGCGTGGGTGCTCCAAGAATGTCTTTTTACGGGTGGGAGGCGTAAATAGGTGTGTGGTGGATGTATGCTAGTCATTGTGCAGGCCAATCTTCAGGAGTAGAACGCCAGTTTTGCTGTGCACGTTGCCAGTGCATGTCTTCAATGCATCCCTTCCAATGTCTGGCTTGATCTTGTCCCCACTTCTGGCGTTAAAGTCCCCTAAGGACACATAAGCTTCTCTTGACTGTGGGTACTGCTGCAATGAGGGCGTCCAAGTTCTTCATAGAACTTATCTTTGATTATCATCCTGGGTTGGTCATTGTCTGGGGCATTGCACTGCTCAACGTTGCTACTTCTTCTTGTTTCCCAAGTGGGAGTTGAGAAGTGTCATCAGCGCCGATCATTGATTCCCTCTGAAGCTTGGTAAGTTTTCGGGCGAGTGAGGTCTGATGGCGAATCAACGCCTGCCTTCTGCCGTTCAGCCCTGTTGCGACCACTCCAAAGAAGGTGTACCACCACCAAGTCTAAGAGCTGTCCCTTGTCCTCAAGGCGTGTTTCACTAAGTGCTGCTATGTACACGTGGTGTAGCGAGCTAGTTATTTGACGACTAGTGCAGTTCTTATTTCTGATCTATGTGCTTTGGTGTTACCCAGCAGGGTTCGCACGTTCCACGTGCCGAGGTTGAGCATCTTTCAACTTGTTTTCTTGTTATTTCAACCGCTGATTGGGATCCCTGCTAGTCGCAGTGTGCTGGCCAGGGTGAAGTGAAGCACCACTATGTTTAAGGCACGTTTTCTAGCCCCTTCCTCAATGGGGTGAGCAGAGGGAATTTTAGAGAGGGCTGCTCAGGACACCGGGGGGCTGCGAACTCCACTGCTGCTTCGGTCCAGTAGAGAGCGACCCTATGCCCTGGGCCGGCTGTGTGCAGGTTCGTGACTACAGCTTCCAGGTATCCGCACCTGCTGCTTCGCCTCTCTCATCACCACAGGGATTGAAGTTGCACAGTATGGGTTGAAGTCATGACTGCGCGAGACTTGGATTTAAGTGAGGGGGATTGCGCAAATCGCGGCCTCATTCTCTTCGTCCTGGCCTATCAGGACTCAGTAGCAAGACATGGTCGTGACGGCTGGGGAGGTCAGAGTGCAGTGGATGGTCAGAAGTGTCTTCGTATCTCACTCTGCCCTATTTGCGCTCCACGACGGCTTTGCTGAGATCGCCTTTCTGCTTGTTGAACCTTCTCGTGGTTCCTCCGTGCATTTCGCCGAACCCAGGCTTCACATGCTATAGGTAGACAGGCCTTGAAGCCGCTGGAACCAACGA
Organism: Eptatretus atami; assembly: GCA_035128595.1. Classification (NCBI taxonomy): domain Eukaryota; kingdom Metazoa; phylum Chordata; class Myxini; order Myxiniformes; family Myxinidae; genus Eptatretus; species Eptatretus atami. The sequence goes on along the minus strand of CM068959.1, from coordinate 39,638,508 downwards.
CTTGTCAACTGTACATGTGGCATGCACACAAGACAGTGAGACATCTGTGGGGCGGGTCGTCCAACTCCCGTACAAGTCCCATTTGGACTTGTCCACTGCCCATATATATATATATTATATATATATTATATATATATATATATATATATATATTATAATATATATATTATACATATAGTGGGCTTTACATATATTATAGTATATATATATTGATATACATATTTTGTGGATCTCCGCCGCGCGGCGTGTGAAGGACCGCGTTTAACCAATTGCGCCGCTTCACCCACCGAACGACCAATCCAGTCGCGGCTTCCGGATCAACGCCGAAAACCAGCCACGGGTGTGTTTTAAGCACACCACAGCCTAGTTAATATTCTACCCGCGTACAGGTCAATCGCCGAATTGTCGATATACCTAATTAATCGCAGCGGGCAGACTACCGAGTAGACTGTACCTCTACGGGGCCCACTTGAAACGAGCCGCTTAAGCAGCTCGCTTCGTTTAGGATAACCGAGCGGAGGGTATTATCGTGAGGCCCCGTTGGACCCGATTCTATTATCGGCTATTTAACAACCAACTATATTCGAGTGCAATATGCAGTTCAATCAAGGACAAGGACGCAACGAACGGGTGACATTTAACAAGCACATTTATTTCACAACCAAAACATGCACGTATACGGTCAAAGATGCGGTTATGCAGTCATGCATGCAAACAATGCACGTATTCAATCATGCAATGAATGGGGGTAGGACAAGACGCGAGCAAGACAAAGAGCTACCACCGTCTATTTATTATGTTACAGTCACTTATCAACAGTTCTACTTACGGACATGGCGCCACAACTTCATACAAAGAAACAAAGGAAAAACCCCATCAAGACAAGGGGGTAGACTGGACTCTTGGGTCTTTATAAACACGGAGCCGTGTAGACCGCAAAGCTCCGAGAGACCGGGCTGACTACCTTCACCCTTGTGGTGACTTGCTAGGGCGACCCTCGACGTCCCCTCCCCAACGACCACCGGTAAGGCACGGTACGGCAGGCGCGCGCCTTGGCCGCTGCGCTCCTCTCTCTCAGCTCCTACCGCGGCTCCACACACTGCCCACAACTCCGACACGACACTCTCTCCTCTCCTCCCACACCTCACAACCTCCAGCAGACGACCCCCAGACTTGCGTTCAGCCGCCCTTTTATCTCCACGGCTCTCGCCCCTCCCTTTCGCCCCCCCTCTTCCAGCATGCGCGTGAAGCTTCCGAGAAGCAGGGCGTTTTCCTCGCCGAATCGGGGCCTTTCATTTATGTCTTCATAGCTTGTCTTTTCCGCACGTGTTTGTCGTTGGGGGGAGGGGTGAGGCCGTCGCCCGTTCTCCCCCGAGGAATGCCAGGCTTCTCGAACCGTGCTGAGGTGGAAATGCGGTGGTGGTGTGGTTGGCGTTATTGTGGCGTGGCTGGCGTTTTGTGTGGTCTTGATGGTGGTGTGGCTGGTGTTTTGTGGTGGTCGTGAGGGTGGTGTGGCTGGCGTTTGTGGTGGTCGTGAGAGGTGGTGTGGTTGGCGGTGGTGGTTAAGGTGGTTGTTGTGAAGGCGGCTGTTCGTTGTCTGTGGGGATGTTGGCGTTGACGAGAAGGTGGTTGTGGTGATCGTGGTTGTTGTGGTTGGTGGCGCTTTGTGGTAGTAGTAATGGCGGTTGGTCCAAAATAACGAGAGTAAAACAAAACGGCTAACTCAAAGATCACAGCCCTGCACACGAATAATTCCCTTTAAACATCGGTGGGGAATCTATCTGAACACAGACTTATCGACATAACTATCTAAGGACCTATATGGTGCTCTGCGAATTTCCACAGCCGTAACAATATATATACATATATAATGCATATATATGTAAAGCCCACTATATATATATATATACATATATATATATATATATAAATATATATATATATAATATAATATAATATATATATGAGTGTGTTTCAAAAAGTATCCAACCTTAATTTTTCGTGCGTAAACAAATGAAGCTCGAGGTAGGCGTGGTTTGGTGCACGTATGTAGGCGATCCTAATCCGTATGCGTGAATATTTTCCGCCTGCAGAAGCTGTCAGTCGCCGACAGACTGCCGATGAGTGAGGAAGTGTAAGTGAGCGCCGTCGGATTTTAATATTTTGACAAAATGACGGAGAAAACTTGACAACGCTACTGCGTCAAATTTTGTGTGAAAGCTTGGCGATTCCCAAGTGGAAACGATCGCCGATAAGATTCAACAGGCCTTCGGGAACGAAGCAATGGGCACCACACAGATAAAAGAGTGGTACAACCGCTTCAAAGATGGTCACACATCAGTGGAAAGTGAAGCACGTTCTGGTAGGCCCTCAACGTCCCGAAATGAGATCGTCATTGACCAAGTGAGGACCCTGCTTATGCAGGATCGTCGAATCACGATCAGAGAACTTGCAGACGAGGCGCGCGTCAGCATTGGATCCGTTCTTCCATTGTGACTGAGGATTTTGGCTTAAGGAGAATCTCAGCGAAGTTCGTGCCAAAGCTGCTAACGA
>CM068959.1:39606366-39629781 GCA_035128595.1 Eptatretus atami | reverse complement strand
AAACAATTCTACTTATAGACGGGCCCACACGCAGACACACACACAAAAAGAAAAGAAACCCCAGAGTCTTCATTTGACCCTTACAGCCATGAAGAGAGACAAGCTGGGGGTCAGAGTTCGGTGGGCACCTGGTCGTCGGAGGGAAAGCGTGCTCTGTAGTGCGGCACTTGCGAAAGGTCATCAGTTTGGTCCCCAGTCGCACATGTGTGTAACTCGCGGCTCGTGGCAGAGCTCGCGGCGAATAGTCGGGGTCCACAGAACTCTCTCCCCGTAAACAAGCCAAACCGTGAAGAACGAACCAGACTGCTCACAGCCACCGTGAACAAGAACCAGACTGCTCACAGCCACCGTGAAAACTCCTGGTCCAACAACCATGAAAACTCCTCTCCACCGGACTCTCTGCTGAGGATGGCGTCGTAACTTTTATGGACCTCCCTCAGCGGGGAGGGGCCTTGGTGAACCTGACGTCACTGTTCGCCCCGATTGAGTTCGCATCGCCGATTGGACGGGGCTTCCATGTGGTTCCGCGCCTCTCTGGGCAGCGGTTTCGGCCATACGGGAATGCCCGCCCACTCCACATGTGCGGAAATCGCCCAAAAACGTACTTCACAAAGATATTGCCTCGAAACAGCGAGTGCCGTTTGGGTGGGTGAGCGCTTGTTCAGTGTGTTTGTCGGTTTGTTTGTTGGATGCTAGACTGTTTGAGTCAGTGGTTTGTTGGATGGTCTTAGATGGTTTGTTGGATGCTAAAAGATTTAAATAACCTAACTAAAAGAATGTCGCAACGCACGTTTTTTGATTCTCCCACTAGACAAAAGGAAAGGGATCTGACCACACGTGTAACTTAACAGGGATAACTGACTTTTTGGACCTGTATTTGAATGCAAATGGTTTCCAGATCGTAAATAATATATTATATATATATATATATTTAAACACACCACATATATATATGTGTGTGTATGTGTATATGTTATATACTAGTATATAATATATATATGTATATTTTTATATATGTAAAGCCCCACAATATGTATATATATGTATAATATGTATATATATAATGTATTATATATATATTATATATATATATATATATATAATGGATATATATGGTATATAAGGATAAGGATGAAGTGAGGTGTATGCCCCGGTTAGAATAGGTGTACCATATCCCTTGTGTGTCGTAAGAGGCGACCAGGGTTGGTCAGGAAGGGCATCGGCTTAAAACTATGCCAAATCAATTGCAGACAACAAAACGAATTTCCATACCGGATCGTCGAGGCCGGGTTACACGACCGCCACCGGTACCGGTGGTCAGCAGGGTACAGTGGAAATTGTGCTACTGCTGGGCGAAGGAGGAGAAGGAGACGGGGAAGGGAGTCCGGAGGCAGTGGGAGAGGGGAAGGGTAGAAGTGTGGAGGTGAGAGTTTGGAACTTGAATGTTGGGACGATGACTGGCAAAGGGCGAGAGTTTGGCTGATATGATGGAGAGAAGAAAGGTGGACATACTGTGTGTACAAGAGACCAAGTGGATGGGAGTAAGGCTAGGAGCATGGAGGTGGTTTCAAACTGTTCTACCATGGTGTGGATGGAGGAGAAATGGTGTCGGTGGTATCTGAAGGAAGATTACGTCAGAGGGTATTGGAGGTGAAGGAGAGTGTCTGACGCAGTGATGAGTGTGAAGTTGGAAATTGAAGGGGTGATGATGAATGTCATCAGTGCATATGACTGCATATGGGGTGTGAGATGGAATATAAAGAAGATTTCTGGACTGAGTTAGATGGCTATCGAGTGCAGCCTGTGGCTGCTGGTTGCTCATTGGGTTGGGACGCGGCTTTTTATGCTGATCGCGTTCCCCTTACCAGTACACTGGTGTTCATTTTGCCGACCTCGGAAGAATGACAGGCTGAGTCAACCCCCTGGTGTATTAATTAGCGGCCCAACGGGGCTTGAACTCAGGATCCTGGGATCCCAAGCCGCGCGCCCTAGCCACTAAGCCAACCCAGGCTAGTGAGTTAGATGAATGGTGGAGAGTGTATCCAAGGATGAAAGAGTGGTGATTGGAGCAGATTTCAATGGGCATGTTGGGGAAGGGAATAAGAGATGAGGAGGTGATGGGTAGTACGGTCTCAACAAGAGAAATGTGGAAGGGCAAATGGGAGTAGTTTGCAAAAAAGAATGGAAATGGCAGTGGTAAATACGTATTTCAAGAAGAAGGAGGAACACAGGGTGACGTACAAGAGTGAGAAAAGTGCACACAGGTGGATTACATCTTAAGCAGGAGATGCAACTGAAAGAGATTAGAGACTGTAAGGTGGTGCAGGGGAGAGTGTAGCTCGACAGCATCGATTGGTGGTCTGTAGGATGATTGTGGAGGTGAGGTTGAGGAAGAGAGTGAGGGCTGAACCAAGGACCAGATGGTGGAAGCTGAAGGAGGAAGCTGTTGCGTGATTGGAGGTGAGACAGGTGTTGGATGGTGGTAAAGATGGGTGGGATGATTGGGCAACTACAGCAGAAGTGGTGAGAGAGATAGCTAGGAAGGTACTTGGTGTGACATCTGGACAGAGGAAGGAAGATAAGCAGACTTGGTGGTGGAACGAGGAAGTACAGGAAAGTATAAGGAAGAAGGGGTTTGGCGAAAAGAAGTGGGATAGTCAGAGAGATGAAGAAAAGTAGGCAGGAGTACAAGGAGTGGTGGCGAAAGGCAAAGAGAGAGGTGGCAAAGGCTAAGAAAAAGGCATATGACGAGCTGTATGAGAAGTTGGATACAAAAGAAGGGGAAAAGGATTTATACCGATTGGCAAGACAGAGGACCGAGCTGGGAAGGATGTGCTGCAGGTTAGGGTGATAAAGGACGTAATGGGAATGTGCTGACGAGCGAGGAGAGTGTGTTGAGAAGGTGATGGAGTACTTTGAGGAGCTGATGAATGAAGAAAATGAGAGAGAGAGAGAGAGAGAAGAGAAAGAGAGAGAGAGAGAGAGAGAGAGAGAGAGAGAAGGTTGGAAGAGGTGGAGATAGTGAATCAGGAAGTGGGGTGATCAGTAAGGATGAAGTGAGGACTGCTATGAAGAGGATGAAAAGTGAAAAGGCGGTTGGCCAGATGACATATCAGTGGAGGCATGGAAGTGCTTAGGAGAGATGGCAGTGGGATTGTTAATCAGATTGTTTAATAAAATCTTGGAAAGTGAGAGGATGCCGGAGGAGTGGAGATTAAGTGTACTGGTTCCGATTTTAAAGAACAGGGTGATGTGCAAGAGCTGTGGAAATTACAGAGGGAATAATTGTTAAGCCACACCATGAAGTTGTGGGAAAGAGTAGTGGAAGCTAGGTTGAGAAGAGAGGTGACGATTGTGAGCAGCAATATGGGTTTATGCCAGAAAAAGAGCACCACTGATCGATGTTTGCTTTGAGATGCTGATGGAGAAGTATAGGGAAGGCCAGAAGGAGTTACATTGTGTGTTTTGTGGATTTAGAGAAAGCTTATGATAGGGTGCCAAGAGAGGAGTTGTGGCATTGTATGAGGAAGTCGGGAGTGGTGGAGAAGTATGTGAGATTGTGCAGGATATGTATGAGGACAGTGTGACAGGTGGGAGGTGTCCGGTAGGAATGACGGACCGGTTTAAGGTAAAGTGGGATTGCACCAAGGATCGACTCTGAGCCTTTCCTGTTTGCAATGGTGATGGACAGGTTGACAGACGAGATCAGACTGGAGTCTCCATGGACTATGATGTCGCGATGACATCATGATCTGTAGGGAGAGTAGGGAGCAGGCTGAGGCGAGCCTTGAGAGTGGAGGTACGCACTGGAGAGAAGGCGAATGATCGTCAGTAGGAGTAAGACGGAGTACATGTGCGTAAAAGAGAGGAGGGTGGTGGTATGGTGCGGTTGCAAGGAGTTGAGGTGGGGAAGGTGGATGGGTTTTAAATACTTGGGATCAACTGTCCAAAGTAACAGAGAGTGTGGGAGAGAAGTGAAAAAGAGAGTGCAGGCAGGATGGAGTGGGTGAGAAAGAGTTGCAGGAGTGATTTGTGACAGAAGGGTAGCTGCAAGAGTTAAGGGGAAAGTAATAAGACGGTAGTGAGACCAGCTATGTTGTATGGTTTGGAGGCGGTGGCGCTAACAAAAAGACAGGAAGCGGAGCTGGAGGTGGCAGAGTTTAAGATGCTGCGATTCTCGTTGGGAGTGATGAGGATGGACAGGATAAGGAATGAGCATATTAGAGGGACTGCGCAGGTAGACGGTTTGGAGACAAAGTGAGAGAGGCGAGATTGAGATGGTTTGGACATGTGCACAGGAGGGAAGCGAGTATATCGGGAGGAGGATGCTGAAGATGGAGCCGCCAGGCAGGAGGAGAAGAGGAAGGTCAAAGAAGAGGTTCATGGATGCGGTGAAGGCGGACATGTGGGTGGTTGGAGTGTCAATGGAAGATGTGGAGGATAGAGCGAAATGGAGACGGTTGATCCGCTGTGGCGACCCCTAACGGGAGCAGCCGACAGAAGAAGAAGATATATATATATATATATATTTCTGAGGAAGTAAAATATACATATACATATACATATATATATACATTTTCATATACATATACATATACATATACATACACTCAGTGTACAAAACATGAGGAACACCTTCCTAATATTGAGTTTCACCCCCTTTTGCCCTCAGAACAGCCTCAATTTGTCAGGGCATGGACTCTCCAAGGTGTGAAAAGCACTCCACAGCGATGTTGGCCCATGTTGACTCCAATGCTTCCCACAGTTGTGTCCAGTTGGCTGGTAGTGGACCTCTACTCCGAATAGCTCATTCCATCTCATCCCACAGATGCTCAATTGGAATGAAATCTGTTGACTGGACAGGCCACAGAACCATCAGAAAGCATACGTAAATGAAAATATAATAAATGAAAAAAAAAAAAAATAATGAAAATAAATAAATGAAAAATCAAATGCAGTTGAGCGACCCGAGACAATGGAGAAACACGGTTCATATGCTTACACAATGTGTAAGCATTCCCCGCTAATCTAATATATAAATCTGTTTCTAACCACTGACGGTGACTCACTGACTGATATTAAAGATCGAGACCTTCTGGGTGATGTAGAAAGCTAAAATTTGCTTGCTGATAGACATCGAAGCCCCTACACCAGAAAAATTCACAGAATCGTCGGATAACATCCATAATTGAAAATATAAATAGATGGGAAAAAGAAGAAAAAAATCACAGTGAGTGACCCGAGACAATGGGGAAGCACGGTAATTTTATGTGCCGATGGACATCGAAGCTGATACACCAGGAAAAATCACAAGACCGTCGGAAAGCATCCGTAAATGAAAATATAAATAAATGATAAATCAAATGCATGTGAGCAATCCAAGGCAATGGGGAAGCATGGTTTGTAAGCTTACACAATGTGTAAGAACACTCCATGATGTGTGTGTATATATACTGTATATACACTAGGGTGCATCAAACGCCCCCTTTTTTGCGAAAGTTTTAAAACATTACGGCGATAGGACAGATGTGTTCGAATACATGAAAAAACATTTCACTTTTTTTTTCAGAATTTTCGGTCATCATCTTGGGGTCCACATCGGGGTCAAAGTTCAGGCACGCAGCTCCTGAGCATTTTCAGAATAAGTGTTATTTTTCACTGTATAGTGATCAAAACTTGTGTCTGGTGGTGAAATAATTCTGACATATCAATGTACTGCTCCTTTGGTGATGTTTGTAACACGGTTGGCTTGTAATTTGTTGGCACAGTTTCCCGGAAAATGGTATTTTTTCCTGGAAATTGTGTTTTCCCGGAGGATTGTGTACATGCGCCATACAACGATTTGTGTCTGTATAAAGATCTCATACGCTATGGATGTGTGGACCCCGAGGTTTTCTGCATCCGCTATCAAAGCTCTACAGCGTCATCTTTGGTACTTAACAGGTGAGTTTGTGCCCTTAGCCTTATTCAGTGAGGATGTCCAGTGCAGAGAAGCGTCGACTGGCTGACCGTATCATCTCTGTCAAGCCTGATAGAGAGGAACTTGGACTAATGCCTATTGGGGCTTTGGTACAGACTTCAGAAGCCTCACCTCCCCAAGGACATTCACTTGACATCTAGCCTATCTGACTTTGTCTCGGTTGATTCTTGGTTTGTGTTCGAGAACTTGAACTGGACGATTCATTCTTAACGTATGAAGTGAGTGAGTGGGCAACACTTCCAGCCTATGTGGATTCAAAATCTAAAACCAAAGCACTCAATGTAACTAATGAAGCGGCTGAACGTCTAATAAAACTCGGAACGGACTGTCTCGGTGCAGCTAGGTCTGAAGAACCCTTTCAGAATGTGCAACAAGTCACTGAGAAGACAGGAAAGAGAATCCGAATCTCTGGAAACGCTTGAAACTTGATCATTAATGATATTATATGAGTACCTTGATATGAATAACACATAATTCTGGGTAATAAAGCGTGAATTTGACAGAACCGAGGCATTTCTTACTATTTGTTGTTTTTTTTTTCTGGGAAAATCACCAGTTTCCCGCTTCTCCGGCATATTTCCCGGAAAATTTGATTGGCTCTATATCACTGGAACATCACCAAAGGAGCAGTACATTGATATGTCAGAATTATTTCACCACCAAATACAAGTTTTGATCACTATACAGTGAAAAATACACTTATTCTGAAAATGCACAGGAGCTGCGTGCCTGAACTTTGACCCCGATGTGGACCACCCCAAGATGATGACCGAAAATTCTGAAAAAAAATGAGAAATGTTTTTTCATGTATTTGAACACATCTGTCCTATCGCCGTTATGTTTTTCAAAATTTCGCAAAAAAGGGGGTGTTCGATGCACCCTAATATACACATTATATAAAGCTCTTTATAACCACTGACTGTGACTCACTGACTGATATTAAAGATCAACACCTTCTGGGTGAGGTAGAAAGCTGAAATTTTTCGTCGCGATGGAAATCTAAGCTGCTACACCGGGAAAAATCACAGACCCGTCGGAAAGTGTCCGTGAATGAAAAATCAAATCTTGGTGAGTGACCCAAGACAATGGGGAAGCACAGCTCGTTATTGGTTACAATGTGAAAGAATACCCCGCCAGTATATACATCAAAACATGTGGAGTGTAATGAGCATTTGGCCATCTCCATTGGACATGGTCCTACACCAAAGCATCACCTCCAACCCGCAGGCCTCGGCTCAACAACTCTGTCAAACAGAGAAAGATTACATGGTCAACATTAGTTAAACATCAAACAGAGCCACCTATCCGAATTCGGGCTTGTTTGCCCTTATCAGACAGCATACCAATAAATATCTAACCAATGATGACCACTTTGTCGTTTAAAACATCAGACGCATCTCCTGACTGTTATGGTGAGCATCACTGCAGATTTTATCTCACATGGTATAACCGCATAATCCGCAAAAGAACAACCATCTATCTGCTACAAAGACAATTGTTCCCGCTAATTGCCACCCCCCACCCCCACGCCCTCCCCCCAGGGGCACATAGAGTCCATTTATGGTACCTGCTTTATTGAGGGTACCTCTCTGTTATCTGGCCATGTATACAAATCTATCCATTTTGCAGATGCGTATGGAGACAAGGAAATATGTCTGACCTATCATGGCAATCTACACTGTCCTTCTCATGAGCAAGAGCTGCATAGGTTTTAAAGTAGTCTGTAAATCTTGTAATGGAGCTAAGTCGCAATGTGAAATGCTATTCTAGTTTAAACCCATGTGGGAGCGACCTTTTGGGAGGGGTTGATGGAGAAAGGGGAGGGAGAGAAGAATGTTGTTCTGTTTGTGGAACCGAACACATGATTATGGTTCCATGAGACCCGTGCTGTGACAGCAAGAGCACGATTATCTATATTACGAGCTTTTTATCATTAACATGAGATGAACAGACACGGATTGTTCCATTCAACAACATATATCTAATGCTATAACCTCTTTCGCCAAGTATTTGTATAGTACTGTATATCACAGTTTGGAGGTTTAAAGGTTTAACCAATTAGTGTTGACCATAGTGCGCAGATCAGGAATCACGGGACAGCTCAGATGTAACGTCCTCGCTCCTGAGCTTAGTCTGGGCTGGAGTCCCAACCAGACTTTGTAAACTGTCATTCTGATGTTTTTCAGCAAAGCCGGTTATCTCGTCTGCTAGTTTGAACGTTAAAGATGCCATGCGGTGAGCCCGAAATGAGTACGTCATTGTGCATCGGTACCCTGTCAAAATTCCAGATTGCTGTCATAATCTTCAATAGCCTTCGACAGTGTGGTGACCTGTCAACAGTTGCCTATGAGCGAGGTGAACGTTCACAACTCATCGTGCATAAAGCTCCATGAATCTGGGTCTATACATCAGAAACATTACATGCAACTGGTTGTACAAATAACAATATAACCAATAATTACACGATTTTAGAAACACAATAAAATAACAATCATGGAGTTAAAGTAAGGGCTGGCAGGATGGCCTAGATGTACGCGCAGTTGCCTCTACGCTGTCTAGTCTGGGTTTTAATCCCAACCCAGCTATAAACTGCCATCTGGGTGTTTCACAGGCGGAGTGATGTGCGTGTGCGTGTGCGTGTCCCACCCCTCAAATGGATGTTAAACTGGGCATCCCGTCTGCTGGTATTAGTTGGTGGACGCTAAAGACCCCATGGTGTCCTTTGCAAAGAGTGAGCGAGCTATCACTGGCACCCTGAACAAATTACAAATTCCTGCCACAACTACTTCTGGGAAGGCAATGGCAAACCACCCAGTAATAACCCTTGCTCAGGAAGCCACTTCAGCGGCACTGAAGCTCTGTGAAGAGTGTGGTACAGAGAGAGAATTAAAGTAAAGATAGTAAGCATGATAAATTGCAACTTTGATCATTAATCATTGCAATCACATTAAATCAGAAGGCTGAATCAGAGATATTTTACTGAAAATGATGACTGCATATTTGAATGATGACGACTTAATATAAGGATGATGATGGCCATCTTTTAAATCAAAGTTTCCCACTAAAGCTCGCATAGCACGTCGACATGTTGGTCACATGAAGATGAATACGCACCACAAACTGGCCACAACAGATGCAAAACTCACCACGCATCAACCATACCAACAAGTAAAACATACTAAACGAAGCCACACCATGGTGTTAATCACCACGCACTCATGGCCGCCTCCGCATTTCTTTGGAATGCACAATGCTTGAAATCGTATAAAGCGTCGCCAACCGATGGACAGACAGACAGATGAGGAGGTAGAGTAGAGGGTGATGGAGTGATGGAGTGATGGCGTAGGAGGTGCAGGACAAGCGTGGGCGCCATGAAAGGGGTCTCAGCGAGTGTGTCCGCCCGAAGCACGCACGCGTAGCCATTCCTGGTTAACATTAGCTTCGAGCGCGGCTCTCTTTGTACCAGCCCTGTGAGCTCCATGACCGGCTTGAAGACCCATCCGTTACGACACTTCCCGGTTGGATGGTCCTCCTGAAAGGGCCGGGTTTTACGGCGACATGCAAGCGACACTTGTCACTTTGGAACAAATTCTTGTCGAAGAGGGGGCGTTGCTGGGAGCAAGACTGGGGGGTCGAGGTCTCGTATAAAGATGGTGGAGTGGGTGTGGACATAGAAAAACTACATATCCATAACAAGATCACAATGATGCTGTAAGTTTTCAAACCTCATTCCAATGAAGGCCCACTTTCAGACATGGGAGTTATAGATTGGAGTGTGTGATCACAACTCAGGGTAGTAAACCACACACTCGATAAACCCCTGGAGAATTAGACCAGTGCACTGACACACAATGGCCTCCCTTTTTACCAAATTAATTGCCTTCGGGAAATTGTCCACACGTGAACAGATGAGTACAAGAAAGTTCCCAGGAGCATACAATATTAAAGCATCAAACAATATCTGAAATTAATGTCCAAATAATTTTACAACTAATATTCATGAAGATTGTTAATTGACAAGATATGTCGAATTCACCCTGCTTGTGGGAGGAACAGAACGACGAGTAACGCTCAAACCCAAAGAAGCATAAGGGAACTAAAATCGTATAAATCATACAAACATTTGGCATGAATGGAGGATTCTCAAATCCGAAACAACGAAATGATAAAAACAAAATCGCCCAAAGAAATACTACATAAAACACAGCTGATCCTGAAAACATATTTCACACCAAGAAACAAGATGAAGGTCATAATCAACTCGCGGTACCAGTGTTCCGATACAGCTGCGGAATAATCAATTGGCCACAAAAGGAAATTAATAGGCTGGACACTAAGACAAGAAAACTGCTGAGACTTGAGCTTGCCTTGTGATCAGGCAGCCCTGCTATATAGTTGGTGGCGCTCTCATTTTTGGACGTGGATCTTTCCAACTACAATAAAAAAATTTTTATTAGGAATCTCAGTGGAGACTCAGCACCACGTACAACCTTGAAGGAGCACCAGGTGGTATCGACCACAGAGAGTCCAAGTGAAGCTAAATGGTTGACTCGATAGACACTTGATTGATGCAAGAGAATTCAAATTTCACCAGGATACTCGCTCAAATGCCTATTTTTACAGAAAATTAATTAGGTATGATCTTCAAGACTGGACAAGTGAGACAACCAGCTTACTGTCCTCTCGTTTTCAGTGGTGATGCAGTTCTTTTTGCTGATATTCCACCAAGGGTTGACAGCTCATTGCTACTGCTTCAAAACAAAGATGAGTGAGAAACTCTCCAGTCGGAAACGACACAACAGTCAGCAGAATTGCCTTTCAACACGACTACCCATGTTCTGAAGGAACAACAAACTCTGAGACCAGGGATTAGCAAATGCTGCAGAACAAGAGGCAGGAATTTAGAATTTGTCCAGGGTAGTGTATGGCGAACAATATGATGTACTCTTTTAAAAAGGAACATTTAAACTCGAGTGCTTGCAACAGCTTTATGTCTCATTTAAAAGGATGGCAAACATTACAATGCAATGCCCTGCCTGCGGAGCAACGGGAAGACAGTTTTAGCAAGAAAATCTTGAATTGAGCAAATGTACACACCAAAGCAAAACAATGTGTTGAGGTAATTGAACAGTACGTCTGCAAGAAAGTAAATAGCAGAAACGACGAACACAGAGTGATTGTAACCAATGTAACGTTACTGTACGACCTCCATTTCAAACTACTGCGAGAAAACAAAAACAGCAATGATCAATTGAAAATGACTTCGTGTGAAAGGACAGAAAGAAGCAAAATGGCGAGGTACAGGATGTAAATGACGTAAGATAGAAAGAACATCGACCTCATATGGGTTATATGAGCAATCCCTGTATGATTGAAAAACATCGGAAATTTTCCAAGTGAAACGATACAACAAAGGCCCTCTCAGGCTGGTGACAACTTCATAAAGCCTTCACTGCTATAGTATAGAGAGTCTAAAGTACACACTCGACACCCAAGTGTGACCCATGCGGCGATCTTCGAAGCAAAACCCAAATTAATGGAGATGGAACACTTTAAACTCAAAATGACCTTGGAAATGCCCAAACACACAACAGGAACCTCCACCATATTATACAGACAGAGCAGGCACACATCTACATAAAGGTTCAGTTTTGGGGAATGTTGTATGGGTTGTTTTTTCTTAATCGATGTACGTAAATCCTCTTGGCAATACCATCTTAAGTACAAGGTCGACTTTCTTTGACGACATTCATCTCGATTGCAAATTAATACTGAACAATCAACTGGGATAGTGATGCAATAGTCTCTCATTCTTCACTTTCTGATTATGTATGAACACCGACTTAGAGCAACTTTAATAATATGGTGAAGAAAACAGATCATTATAACCTGATCTACTTTGTAAAAAAAATAAAAAACATTATCAAGGCTCAATGAAAGATCTTAGCACTTGCTCCCTGCAGATGATCCTGCTTACTTCAATGTCCCTCACAGCCTGTACCCAATCCAAGCAACGTCATTGAACAAAAGGAGGGAGAGGTGGAATATAAACATGGTAATGGAACAAAACCCTCTGTTGAGAACAGCTTATGGAAAAAAGGACCACAGGCACACAGACACTCGTGTAGTGTATGTGTGATTAAGGCCTATTTACTCCAATCGTAAAGATGCACGTGAGTTGTGAACCACCAGGATCCAATGCAGTTTCTATTTCAAGTGACGCTACTGAACAAGGCTGTGATGTTTGAAGACATCACAGTCGTTAAACAAGGAAATGTAGAATGGAAAAGTATTCTCAAAGTCCCCTCTATAGGATGATGTGCTGCGCAATCCAACATTAATGCATAAGGGCAAAATCATTCTGGTTTCCCAAGCCAGAGCACTGACATTAGCCGACGTTGGAGGACTTCCGACGTTCTTTGAACGTCTGCAATATGGCACAAAAGCTTTTGACAACAGCCATTGTTTGCACAATGGCAGTCATATTGATGTTGGAGCACCAGACAATGAGTCAAAGGTAGCCACCGTCAGTCATCCAACAATGAGCCAATGTGGGCAATTGACAGATTGAGTGGAACACGAAGTGCTTACCTGAGCACAAAGTTCAGCCAATGTCTGTGCGTTAGCTGGGTTAAGTGATTGTTTGCTTTTGAAGCTCCACTTAAGATTACTGTTTATGTGGCTTGTGCTCATCAGTGTTCCAGTTCCATCATGAGAAAGCTGCCGAGATATAAGGAGCGCCGGTGACGTTCTGGCAATTCTAATGAGTTGACTGGTGATCACAAAATCTGAACGTGACAATCGACTGGCAAATATGGTGAAGTTGCTCCCCTCCCACCACCCCCACCACCATCCGCGCCCACCACCCACACCCCACCGCAACCTCCTCCCCAGCTACAACCAACGTTAATACCACCTCTTCCCCACACAGTCTGATAAATGCTCACTCGCAGCTGTATTGAACAATAAGGAAGGGAATCCATAAGCCACTCCAGCTTCGGTGTGGGCTGTGCCATTAGTGCCTTTGCTCCATGAGATCTGGCAACCTAGTGCACCTCAAACAGCCACAGTTCAACAACATTCCGTAATTTGACAACACAATATTGGATTTGAAATAAGATTGCACTAATCATGTAGCTGAAAAAAGGTATAAATAATATATAATATATTAATACAGTGGGGAGAACAAGTATTTGATACACTGCCGATTTTGCAGGTTTTCCACATACAAAGTACGGAGAGGTCTGTATTTTTATCATAGGTACAACTCAACTGTGAAAGACGGAATCTAAAACAAAAATCCTGAAAATCAACATTGTATGATTTTAAAAAATAATTAATTTGCATTTTATTTGCATTAAATAAGTATTTGATACATCAGAAAAACAGAACTTAATATTGTGGTACAGAACCTTTGTTTTGGGCAATTACCAAGAAAGGAAATCAGAAACGTTTCCTGTAGTTCTAAACCAGGTTCACAGACTAGAGCAGGATTTTGGCCCACTCCTCCATACAAGATCTTCTCCAGAATCCTTCCAGGTTTTCGGGGCTGTGCTGGGCAACACAGACTTTCAGCTCCTCCAAAGATTTTCTATTGGGTTCAGGTCTGGACGACTGGCGAGCACTCCAGGACTTCAGATGCTTTTTACTCGGAGCCACTCCTTAGTTGCCCTGGCTGTGTGTTTCGGCTCATTGTCATGCTGGAAGACCGCACGCGCCACTTCAATGCTCTTGTTTGAGAGGAAGGAGGTTGTTGCCAAGATCTCGCGATACATTGCCCCATCCCATCCTCTCCCTCATACGGTGCAGTCGTCCTGTCCTTTGCAGAAAGCATCCCAAAGAAATGATGTTTCACCTCCATGCCTTCACGGTTGGGATGGTGTTCTTGGGTTGTACTCATCCTTCTTCTTCCTCCAAACACGGCGATTGAGTTTAAACCAAAAAGCTCTATTTTTGGTCTCATTCAGACCACATGACCTTCTCCATTCTCCTCTGAATCATCAGATGGTCATTGGCAACTTCAGACGGGCCTGGACATGCGCTGGCTTGAAGCAGAGGTACCTTTGCCGTGCGCTGCAGGATTTTAATCCATGACGGGTAGTGTGTTATTATGGTTTTCTTTGATACTGTGGTCCCGCTCTCTTCAGGTCATTGACCAAGGTCCTGCGTGTAGTTCTGGGCTGATCCCTCACCTTCTCATGATCATTGAGCTCCACGAGGTGAGAATCCTGCAATGGAGCCAGACCGAGGGAGTTGACTGTAATCTTGAACTTCTTCCATTTCTAATAATTTGCGCCAACAGTTGTTGCCTTCTCTAAACCAAGCTGCTTGCCTATTGTTGTAGCCCATCCCAGCCTTGTGCCAAGTCTAAGACAATTTTGTCCCTGATGGTCCTTAGACAGCTCTCTGGTCTGGCCCATTGTGAAGAGGTTGGAGTCTGATTGATTGAGTGTGGCAGCTGTCTTTTATGCGATAACAGTTCAAACAGGTGTGCAGTTTAATCATACAGGTAATGAGTGGAGAAATGGGAGGGCTTCTTAAAGACAAACTAACAGGTCTGGTGGAGAGCCGGAATTCTTACTGTTTGGTAGGTGATCAAAATACTTATTTCATGCAATAAAATGCAAAATTAATTATTTAAAAATTTATAACAATGTGATTTTCAGGTTTTTTTTGTTTTAGATTCCGTCTTTCAAGTTGAAGTGTTACCTATGATAAAAAAAATTAACAGACCCTCTACGTGCTTGTGGTAAGTGGGAAAACCTGCAAAATCGCAGTGTATCAAATACTTGTTCTACCCACTGTATATATATAATATACATATACACACATATAATATATAATATATATAATACATATACATATATAACAATATATAATTATATGACATATACATATATATATATATAATATAATATATCATATATATATAATATATATAATACAGTCGTCCCCGTTTTTATTCGGCGGGGTTACGTTCCAAACCCCCCCAACCCGCGATAGAGTGAAAATCCAACGATGAAATGGATGCCTCCCCCAAAAATGCCTAAAATGAAACTATTTTTTTTTATAGTTTTAAGCCCTAAAATATCCCCAACACACTCTTAAACACATTTAAGACTCAGTTAAACACAAAGAAAACATTTGCAAGCATAAAAGATATACAGAAAATAATATAATGAAATAAAAAACAGTGGAAAACACATTTAAACTCAGTGTGTAAACTCAGTAACGTTGGAAAAACATTGTGATGGCAGTTGGCTGGCGTTGTTTCTTCAATAGGGTGAGGAGGGTTTTGTAGGTTTCCATGTGCCATCAATAGCGTTCTTGAATTGCAACGCCCAACCATAGGGGATCCCATGCTTCAGCATCCCTGCAGTTCTTTGGCGCGTCTCGGCGATTGTTGCTAAGCCGTTCAAGTGAAGGCCTTGCGTCTCGTCCCGTCCCTCCTGCGATGGCTCAGATTGTTCCTCCTCCTCGCTTGGCAGAACTTCGTAGTCAAGTCGCCAAATCCTCGGTCCGTAATGGGTCAGAGTGGGTTTACGATGAGGTCCATTCCACGTCGTCGTGCGTCATGGTTGTTCGAATCTTCTCCTCCTAGAATCTTCGCCAGCTTGACGCGCCTTATCGACTGCCGATGGGTGATTTCGTCTGGAGAAAGGAACCTTGTATTCAATGGAACGCATCTGGCCACAAGCTTCCTTTCCAACGGCATTTAAGGTTTCTTTTATTTTGTAAGAGCCTTCTGAATTATTTGGAGACCGTTGCTATAGTGAATCACGCAATACGCCCTAAGAGAAAAATTGTCGTCGGAATCCATGGCCTCAGACGCGGTGCTGGCAAAGGGCGTTGCAAATGTAAAGCGGCCTTTGAAGGCGCAGATGAGAACGCCTTGATCCATAGGTTGGATGAGGGATTTTGTGTTTGCCGGGAGAACTCGATCTGCAACTCCCTCGTAGGATAATACATGTCGGGTGGCCTCAGCGTTGTCCATCAGCAGCAGCACTTAAAAACTCCAATTCTGAGGTCGCTGAAAGGTACAATTTGGCTTGAGGGATGAAGCACTGGTGGAACCAAATCGGACGTAAGGGAGTTTCGTAATCCAAGCCTGGGGTTGTGCAATCCATGGGACGGCACAGCAGGTTTTTATTCTTGTTTTTCATGCCCTCGGGGTTTTCGCAGACTTGTAAATTAGCCCTGCTTCAACATGACCCAAGCAGCAAATTGCCACACATTATCAGGGTTAATCGGTCCTTCGAGCTTTTGAAATCAGGGGCTCGGCTTCCTCCTCATGATAAACGTTCTGGATGGGCATTTCTTTCCAGAACAAGCCAGTCTCGTCCATGTTGAAAACTTGTTCTGGCTTTATACCCCTTCTCCTCGATGATCCATTGAAATGTCTCCGAGTACTTCTCGGCGCTTTTTGTCTGCAGATGCGGCTTTCCATGCAGCGATACGCCTCTTCAGTTTGAATCATTTTGAAAGTCGGTCCAAAACCAGCCCTTGCTGGCTTGAAATTCATGGAGTCTGCTGTGGATCTGGTGCTGTCGATGGCCTGGTTGGGGGTCATCGGGGTCATCCTCGTCCGTCGTCTCCTTCGGTACCTGCTACTCCAAGTGGGGTGGCATGGAACTCCAGTTGTGTTCAGTGTGGATAGGGATGCGGCTTCGGGCAAGAGTAGTGCAGGTTGCGGGTGGGTTGGCGCCAGTGCATGCTGTGTCCAGAATATGGGGATTCAGGTGTCGAATTGCCGTATAGAGAGTTTCTGGGCCTTACTCCTGATGGTGTTGGTGTCCAATGGGATGTTTTTCTTCTGGCAATCGGTGATCCAAAGGGCTCAATTGCCGATTCCCATCCTGACGATGTTCTTGTTGCGTGCAGTTGCCCCCTTTTTGCACTTTTGGCAGTAGATGACTGCTACGGTACTCCTGATGTGGCTTAGTTCCTTTCTTTGATGTAGCGTATGGTCGATTTCATTCAAACCGTAACGGGCGTCCAACCCGGGCAAACATTTTTCCTTCCGCGGCGAAGCATGATCTAGCACCATTAACCTCTCTGGAGCGTCAGGACCTTCCTCTGGCGATTCGGTTCCTACCAAGAAGCCTTAGAAGGTGCAGGGCGTTTGGGCGGCATCGTATGACTTGGGAAAAACGTAGAAATATTCAAGTTTACAAGCGAAACACTCCAAAGCCGACACGCGATGACTGAAGGATGCTGGCGAATGCTGTTGGCTTCTAACCCAAGAGTGCGCCTCGGTGGGCAGCAGCCCAAAGCACCAAGGAGAAAATTGAATAGCGCGCTCCATGTCTTTTGTCTCGTGCGTTGTGTGACTGGTCCGAGCTGCCAACGTGTTTATAATTTATTGCCCTTAAATAACTTAATATTTAATACATTATACCCGCATATACCGGGGAATCCGCAGAAAAAATAGTTAGGTTCCAAGGGAAACCGTGATGAACCAGGGGCGCATAGGTGAACCGCGATATAGCGAGGGACGACTGTATATATACATACATATATATATTATCAATTATACATATTATATATATTATTACTAATTATATAAATACATATATATATATCAAATATACATATATACACACATATTACATATATATACACACACATTATATGAGGCCCCGCGAGGTAGGAGTGGAATGGAAAGCGACATTTTTTTTAATGATATGATGATGATAGGCTTCGGATGATTAGGGTAAGGGTTAAAATAGTGCTATATGGCATATAACTCCAAAATGGCCGATGTGTCCCCCTTAATACTCCTCCGCGTGCCGCCTCATATACATATATATAATATAATATATATATATATATTATATATTAATATATATTACACAAATATATATTAATATACATGCAATATAATACACAGTATATAGAAGAGAAGTGGTAGGCTCTTCAACAGAGGAGTCTGAAAGTGAAGGCCCGCTGGGCCGGTACTTTGAGCGGTTGTATCCCAGCTGATCACCAGCTGTCGAGTGACCGTCAAGGGTGTTACAATCCTTTTGGCCGACCCTCCAATCAACTGTGGTCCACCTTCGCTTGTGGTACACGGGCTGCGGTGAACCGGTTGAAACGGGGTTAAGCTCCAGGGATCTGTGGCATCCATGCTGAACTTCTCAAGGCTGGTGGAAATGCTGCAGCTCGTGTAGTTGCCATGAGTTTTTTGTCTCTGCCTGGAACACAGGCATCAATCCAACCGATTGGAAGAGGGGCCTTGTTGTCCTCTCTTGGAAAGGGAAGGGTGATCGCCAAGACTGCAACAACACCGAGGGGTGAGGCTGCTCTCTAGTGCGTGGGCAGGTCTTTTGCTCCGGATAATACTGATGGGTTCGCCACCAATCTGCTTGAGTACCAATCAGTGCGTCCAGAGCAGTCAGGCACACCAAAGAGGTCAACGATTGACCCGTATCCCTTGCTCTTCGGGTCCTCACCGAACCGCAGAGCGAGAGTTTCGGCAGGGCTGCTTGCAGCCTAATGTTGATCTCTATAAAAGCGTTCGTTCAGTGAATCGGGAATACCCTCTGGAGGATTCTAGGTCTTTACGTGGGGTGCCAATCCAAAACTGTCGATCTGATGTCTGAACTCTACTCTGGTAACTGAGAGTGCTGTGAAAATGTGGTGGTACCATCTCTGACTTATTTCCAGTTGTTACTGGAGTTGTCAGGGGTGTGTACTGCAGCCCCCACACTTTCAGACTTGTATGGACTGGATTCTAGGGAGGATGTCGGGAAGAGATCAAGTTGCGGTGGCGTCGTTTGGGAGTCAGATCTCGGAAGCATTGATTTCGGCAGATGAATGCAGTCATTCTTTGCGGAGACTTTAGATATCCTTTTGGGGGCCCTCGGGTGCTGAAATGAGGAGTCGAGCCGCTGGATTACGGGTTTCTTGGGTCAGTAATAAGATCCAGGCTTTCCAATGACATCTTGGATGCTGCTGTCCTGTCCTGTGCCTGTTTGTGGTGGAGGATGTTTTGAGGTCGTGGGAGAGATTTTCACTTTCCTGCAGTGATATTCATCTCCTGCTGGCGTGAAGCAGAGTCAAAGACCGTCTGGTCGGCTGGGGGAGTCATGGATCACTGGATCATGGGGTGTGGCGCTGCTGGTACCTTGTGCGGGAGGAATGAAAGTCCGAGTCCTCAGGTCCTTGGTGCTCCAGTTCTTGCTCTATGGATGTGAGACCTTGGACTCGACCAAGGTCTGAGACGGGAGACTTAATTCTTTGGTACCAAGGTCTCTTCGAGAATCCTTGGCTATCGCTGGTCGGATTTTGTGTCCAAACTTAGCGGTTGCTGAGAGGACTCGGTTGATGAGATTTGTTACCTGGCCATAGTCCGTGAGCGTCAGTTGCGGCTGTATGACATGTGGCCGTGTTTTCCTGACGCTGATCCCTGTGCACCAGATTCTCTCAGTGAGGGAGTCGTCCGTGAGTGAGGGAGGCCAATGACCGACCACGGGCCTCGTGTTTGCAGCAGGTTGACCGCATCTCAAGGAGATTGGGGATGGGCCTGGCATCTTGCCTGGGGGATGGCAGCGGAGGCCCCTGGAGTACCGGTGAAGTGGACGCAGAGACGCGCTGTTTCTGGCACATGCTCCCATACCTGACTGCATATAATAATATATTATACAAATATAAGTATAATATACTAATAGTAACTCTATAATATATATATTGTTTTCAGTTTTGGCAAACTTATCCCCCCTTAGCTACAGGGAGAGAGAATACAAGGGCACGTAGGTGACCGAGGATCAGTTATTTCATTAGCCCTTTGTATAGATAGTCCTTTGTCCCCTCTCAAAGGGTGTTTTCGGGGGGGGGGTATGTATTGGCTGGCTGTATTTGTTCCATGTAATGGTCTCCCCCTCCGTTCCTCTCTTGCTTTCAATCTCTATTCTTTCACGCCATCTTCTGTTCAAATCCCTCAGTTACCTCCATCGGCCCATTTCTATGGTCCACCAATCATCTTCCCTCAATCAAACATCCTTTTCAAACAGTGCTCCCTTCACTCGCATCGGTCTACCTTCAATCCCGCGGCCGTTTGGTCACCACCTCGTCATGCGTGGTTCTTTTCGCGTGTTCCCCATCCGCAGCATGCTTGGGAACCCATCGGGTGCTCTTGCATGCTCGGTCGCGTTTCCCATGATGATTCGGGTGGCGCTTGGTGCTCGCCATTGCCTCGAGCGCGGAGCTTCACAACGGGCATGGTACAGTGCAAGAAGCAGTGCGACTGGACGTTTGCGGCGCGAAGCTGGGGGCTGGGGGCTTCTTGTTTCAACTTTGGGTGCGGTGAGGACGGGGCGGGCTCGTTGAAACTTCCTCAGAATGGTGGAGCAATTTACACAAGGACGTCATGCTACCCAACTCCTATCGGCTGCGGACCAATGGGAGCGGGAGTCGGCTTGTGGGAGGAGGGAATGAAGCTTTTGCCGAAGAAGAAACAGAGGAGCAAAGATAAAGGACTTGTGACGAGCAGAAGACTGACACATACTGAGAAGGCCTCGTGAGGGAAGTAACAAACAAACGTGTGAGGGAAAAGAAAGGGAGGTTTCAGGAGCAGTTGGTGTTCGTTTAGCCTTCGTGGAAAAAGACATCCTTCCCACGAGCGCGTCCTGCCACTCTCGATCCTGTCAGCCATAGGACGAGGAGGATGGAAACGATGACACCTCATCGACGGGGGTCTGAGGAGGAAAGGAATCTGAGGCAAGAGGGGCGCGTCGGAATCTAGTCGCATAATCTGGAGCCAGGAGAACTCGCCTACTGGTCCGGGAACACCTCCAGGGATCAGCTGCGTTCCCCATCGCTAACATCGCAACGGCCCATCTTCCCCCATCCATTCTCCTCTGCATCTCTGTATATTCGTGTGAGGTGAGGGAGGAAGGAAAAACTGCTTTCCTTTTCTCCATCATTAGTTTTTTAATTTTCAAGTCCTTGTTTTATTCTTTGCCGCCTGAGTGATGATGGGCCAAGTCTTTTGTTTCAGTAAGAATGTGAAGAAGAATAAGTGTTATGGTTAAATTGCTCTTGGTGTTCATTTTTTGCTTTCTTGCTGATAAATACTTGCTTTGAAAATGATTGGCTTTGCTTGTATGCTGTTAATTACCATAAAGTTGTTTTGTTTGCTATTCCAATCTGTCCTCAGTTGTCTTTCCTTTATTGGTCCGATGCAAGTGCAAAAGGTTAGATGGGACGTTTATGTAAAGAATAATTTGCTTTTTCCAGCCAGCGCAACTCATCATGTAACGACTCGGTGTAATCCGAGTGTACACTGAAGCTCTGACACCCAATTAGCCGGCTGCCCCAAGGAAAGGTATGCAACATGAAGTATATGTAACCCTGCCCTAATATTGGCCGTGCCAATTGGCATTCAATGGTTGGCTTAGCAACCTTGCCGGTGCACGGAGTTAATCTATGCATGGCCGGCCTCAGACTGGGCGTCGGGAGGCACCCAAAGTGCGTCCCTTGTGGGCAAGTCTCAGAACCCCGGATCCATCGGCTACACACACACCACAACACATATATATACACACACCCCGGACCCCAACATTTGCGGTTCAACATTGTGATTCCGCATATTCCTGGTTTGATAATTTGCAATGCTCCAACATTCGTGGAAAAATCCTTCGTGTATTCGCGGTTTTCGCGCTATTTTTTTTTTCTCACGAGCATAACACAGTTCTAAAAACATCCACAGGCCATGCCAACACAAGCCACACACAAAGCAGGCTGGATGTACGTACAGGTACAATACTGTATGTAGCGCAAAAAAACACATCTGCACAGCCGTGAACATGACCTGCTTCCTGTACGTGTATTGTAGCTTCTTCGCGGGTAGCTAGTTTTCGCCGGATGTCTCAACCAGTGTACACAGTCATTCCTGCGACGCCACTCCCCATGAGTTACTTCCAGAATGAAAACACAAACCAGGATCTAATTGATGTTATCCAGGATTACCAGGGTCGTTACGTAAGGGACATTGTATCAATGGAAACATGCAGCGCATGTCAAAAGTGAAAATCACCATCCTGCTGCAACAGCACCATCTGAGCTATTACAATTAAAAACCGCTCAGCTTAAATCTACCTGTAGATAGGCAAGAGGTCATGTCCTGTGAGTTAAAGAATGTAAACGTTCAGACATGAACTATTAGTGTATTAGCGCTAGGCTAACACAGATTAATTACACAATAACATCGGCTCACCACATCTATTATAGCTTATCAGCTGCCAAATACAGCATCACCCCGTAAAAAAATCCCCCTACAAACATGCACAGACAACTCACTCCTACCCGCAGTTACCCACAATGCACGCATCAACTTGTAAGAGGAAGCGTGTCCCCACAGACTACGACAACAGCCAGGCAATTTTCTTCAGAACTTCGCAAGCTTCATCGAGAGGATAAGTTTTCCACTTTTTTTGCGTTACTACATAATCCATGTGTGTAATTTTCATAGTTTTGATGTCTTCACATTTTCCACAATGTAGAAAATATAAAAAAATAAGAAACCCTTGAAATGAGAAGTGTGTCCAAACAACTTTTGACTGGTACTATATGCATATATATTATTTGGCAGGCCGGGCGTCGGGCTATGAGCACGACCGCTAGATGGAGCAGTAGAGTCGGCTCGACCAGATCGCCCGGAAGTTTAGAATTGTATTTTTTCGGAAAAGTCTGAGAAGTACGGGTCCTTCATCGGACCGTGGAAGGTCAATATTTTCTACCACTGGTAAGGGTTATTTGCCAATGTTCAAATACCTAGAGACCACGTGGCGATTTACCGAGTCTCCCACCACCCTCAGGACCGGCACCCGTAATGGAACGAGCCGCTTAGCGTACTCGAACCGCAATGCGACCACGAGCGTTTATCGCCGAGATCCGTCAGTCCAAATATCCCGTTACAGCGGAACAGCCTGGCTAATTTCCCAAACACGCAGCACACTAAGCCAATGGAGGAAAGGACACACGAACGAGCGGGATATATTTCACAAAATGGAGATGTTTATTACAATAATAATTGGGGAACAAGGAGCACGCAAGAGCAGAGTTAAACCGATTAAAGAGAAATGCACGTATATACAAGCAGCGGCTAACTTATACAATTTCCTACTTAGGCCTTAGTTGGATTTTATAAACTTGGTTTAACTGGATCCGCCGACGTAATTTTTGCCGAATGAATATAAATATAAAACAGGCATTTTTAGCCTTTGTTTATATTTATTATTTTTCCCAAAGGTGAAAAGTTTCAAAACGAAATGTACGTCTGGCATTATTTTCAATTATTCGTGCGCGCGCACCACCATGCCGAGTCCTTTAACCAATCTGCGCAGTGGAGCCTGCGCACGTGCAACTGCGCAGTTGTTCGTCATGGTGTCTGCGCCAGTGACCAGCGTGGTTCAGATTGACTGTGGTTGATGGGG
>CM068959.1:39531703-39543447 GCA_035128595.1 Eptatretus atami | reverse complement strand
AACCACCTTCTCCACGCCACCCACCAACCACCACGTCAACCATCAACCATGACCCCCTTGTCTTTGAGGGGGTCTTTCCTTGTTTATTTGTGTGAATGTTGTGGCACCATGTCCGCAAGTTCCCACAAGACGTTTTTATCCCTTCTTGTGATGGAGATGCGGTACCCCCTGACAATTCCAAAACCAGAGAAAGAATCACTTTCCACAAGACGTTTTGAAAAACACTTCACTGGTGAAAGGCAATGAAGAGTCACCACTCCTGACAACCATAAAACAGAGGAAAAAAGATCACTTCCACAAAGACGTTTTGAAATCACTTCTGTGAAAGGCAATGAAGAGTGCACCCACTCCTCCTGAACAGCACCAAAAACAGAGAAAAGATCACCTCCACCAGACGTTTTGAAAAACTTCTGTGAAGGCACACTGAGAGTGCACCCACCTCCTGTACAAAACACCAAAAACAGAAGGAAAAAAGATCACTTCAATAACATAGACGTTTTTGAAAACAGCTTCTGCGTGAAAAGGCAGTGAAGAGTTACCTACTTCCCTGACACCAAAAAACATAGGAAAAAAATCAACTTCCCACAGCAGTTTAAAACACTTCTGGTGACAAAGGTAATCGAAGAGTAACCCGCACTCCTGACAATCCCAAAAGCAGAGGAAAAGTTATCACTTCCACAAGACGTTTTTCAAAACCAGCTTAACTTGTGAATGGAAATGAAGAGTCACCACTTCCGACACCTAGAAAGACCAGAGGAAAAGATCACTATCCAACAAACGAGTTTTGGAAAACCACATTCTGTGAAAAGGCAATGAAAGAGTCCCACTCTGACGACGGCCAAAAAACAGAGAAAACATATCACTTCCACAAGAACGTTTCTGAAATCATTCTGGTTGAAAAGGCAATGAAGAAGTCACCAAGCTCGCTTGACAACCGAAAAAACAAGAGAAAAGATCCTTCCCACAAAGAGAACGTTTGAAAACACACTTCTGGTTTTGAAAGCAATGAAGGAGTCCCCTCCTGCCACCAAAAAAACAAGGAAAGATCACTTCCACAGAACGTTTTGAAACACTTCTAGTGAAAGGCCCAATTAAGAAGAGTCACGCACCTCCTGCCACCATAAACAGAGGAAAAAATAAACTTCCACAAGACGTTTTGAAAACACTTTCTGGTGAAGGGGTTAGCCAATGAAAGAGTCCACCAACTCTGAACACCAAAAAACAGAGAATAAGATCACTTCCACAAGACGTCTTTAATCAAACACTTCTTGGTGAAAATGGAGTATGAGAGTCACCACTTCCTAGACCCCGTTTCAAAACCAGAGGAAAAAGACAACTCCACAGACGTGTTTTGAAAACACTTCTGGGGAAGGAGGCAATGAAAAAGTCACCACATGGCCTGACCACATCCATCAAAACAACAGAGGAAACATAATCACTTCTTCCACACAGACGTTTTTGAAACATCACTTCTGGTGAAAGGCAATGAAGAGTCACCCTCAGGCCTGACACCAAAACAGAGGAAAAGATCACTTCCACAAGACGTTTTGAAAACATTCGGTTGAAAGGCAATGAAGAGTCACCAACTCTCGACACCAAAAACAGAAGGAAAAAGACACTTCCACAAGACGTTTGAAAACACTTCCTGTGAAAGGCAATGAAGAGTCACCCACTCGCTGATCCCTGACACCATAAAACGAGGAAAGAGAATCACTCTCCCTATCAAGTGAGCGTGTTCTCGAAAAATTTTTGGTGAAGGCATAGAAAGAGTACCAAGACTCATGACACCAAAAAGCAGAGGAAAATATCACTTCCCAAGAGCGTTTTGAACACTTCTGGTGAAAGGCCAAATGAGAGTAAGCCCACTCCCTCAACTTTTACCAAAAACAGAGGAACATATTTATACTTCCACAAGACATCTTTTCAAACACTTCTTGTGAAAGAAACTGAAGAGTCACCACTTCCTGACCCAACACAGAGGAAAGATCACTTCCACAAGAAGTTCTTTTGAAAAAACACTTAAATGGTGACATAGGGCAATGAGAGTCCCATTCCTGACACCCAAAAAAACAGAGGAACATACTCAACTTCCACATAGACGTTTTGAAATCACTTCTGGGAAAGGCAATGAATGAGTCTACCACTCCTTGACACCGAAAAACCGGAAAAGAGAAAAAGATCACTTCCACAACACGTTAATTGAAAAACACTTCCGTTGGTGAAAGGCAAATGAAGAGTCACTCAGCGTACAAGACACCAATTTAAACAGGCAGAAAAGATCACTCTCACACAAGACGTTTTTGAAAAATAACTTCTGGTGAATTTCAGAGCAAGTGAAAGAGTCACACTCTCTCCGACTACCAAAACACGAAGGAGAGATCAAACTTTCACGCAAGCGCTTTTGAATACTTCATCGATTGGTGTGATAATGGCCAATAACCACCGCTCTAGCGCATTCCGGTGACCCAAAAAATCAAGAGGAAAGGAGAATCACATGTCAACAAGAGACTTTAAGTTGATCTTTCTGCCATACATCTACTGTTTATGGCTTTCACTGGTGAGAGTTTGAGGCTAATGAGAACGATTATTATCCCATTACGTTGCCCCCTGAATCATTCACAGAAAAGGTGTTTCTCACAATCGAGCTCCTTATAAAGTAAGCATAAGTGTGAGAGTATTAGAGTCATCTCTGTCGTCTCTCTTTGTGGGTGGCAGGTGGCAGTTGGTGATTTCCATTCCATTTCCAACATCCACTTAGCACACAGTATTAGCAACGCAGTAAGCTTTTTTGATATTGTGTGCTCAAAAACGGCAATTTCGTGGGAGGGGATAACTGTAGAGGGATTCTTGGTCGAACCTAAATGCATGGGCAACTCGATAAGAGTCCACCCCATCTATCCTACTATTACTTTTCCTTTGGGCAGTTTTTTATTTAGGGTGTTACATGTAGCCTACTTTAAAGGCCTATACTAAAGTGGTGATTTTATTTTAAAAACCCCAGCGGAGGTTTCATTTAGCCAGAATCTGGGCATAGAAGTTATGATTGAATGTGGACGTTCTACCTCTTGATATTTCAGTATCAAATGGTAGGTACAATAGTTACGTACCTGTGTTTTCATATGGCACGGAAGGCAATGCAATTTCAGCCTACGACGAGATACAAGAACGTAGATTTCAAACGCCGTGAACACATTCTTTCCTTGGTGAGGCAAGTGATAGGATGTTATACCCTCTTTTTTGGTTTGGAGTAGGAGTGGTGACTCTTCCATTTGGGAGCCTTTTGTCACATGCAGAAGTGTTTGTTTCAATTACCAAACCGCGATAAATCTTGTCGAGTGAATTTCGTCCTCCTGGGTTTTGGGTGTCCAGGAAGATGGTGAACGCAGTGTTGTTGCTTAGCCAATCTTTTGCCTATCCGTTTGTGTTTGGTGAAAAGTGTTGCAAGATGTTGGGTGGATATTATTTTCGTGTTTCTTTTGCGACGTGGTTTTTGCCAAGGTTGCCCTTCCTAAACGTTGTTTTGTCCGCATTTCTACACCATCCTTTATTATCATTCTATGCCTGGCACTGCCATCTCAAGCAAAGAACCTTTAGTTCAACAACACTGATATTTACAACGGTTTACAACATTTTTTTTGGTTCTTCTGTGCTATTCTCGTATATTACCTAGTCTTTGCGTGATCCTCTCAGTTCCGGCGGGCGATGTGCACCTCGCAACATTCACCTCCCACCAGACTCTAGGACTATTCCAGCCTGTGGCCTTACAGCGAAACAATCATACCTTCAGCCTACATATCCAGTTGTCTGATATCTGGTGATGATGTCTTGCTTTGCTATCAACTGATTTGGACATCCCTGACCTGGTTCTAACCAAAACCAAACGAGGAAAAGATCACTCTCCAAAAACTAAGACGTTTTGATAAATGCACTTGTGGTGAAAGGCAATGAAGGTCACCACTCGGCGTACACATTACCGTTAAAAACACGATGGTAACATATCAACTGCTCTATACCCCTCTTTTAACTCACAGCACTAAGCCGTCATTTTTGAAAAATCAACTTCTGTCTGGTGAACCTAGGAATGAAGAGGTCACCACCAAGTTTTGTCACTAACTTATCCTTCGGACAATCCCTGAAAGGGTACCTAAAATACTGGGAGGAGGAGAAAAGGATATTATCATCTTCAATCACGGATTAGTGAACTAAGCATTACTGTTTTTTTGAAGGACCACTTCTGGTGAAAGCAATGAAAGAGGTCACCACTATCCATTTTTCAAATTGGGATAAGAAATTCACTTAAAAACTTTTAAAATCTGAATACCTCGCTGACAGCCATATCGCTACAAACAGAGGAAAAGTCCTTCCAAGGACGGTTGGCGGTTATTTTCAACAAAACACTTTTCTTTTTGAAGGATCATTATTCGTGAACTGCTTACACGGATGAAGAGTCTCACAACACGACAGACAGGCACAGGGCGGGTGAATACATCACCCCAGCACACGGCCCATTTTTGGTGGTCTATATAATGTAGCACAATAAGAGGAGGAAGGGGGAGGGAGACGGGGATGACACAGAATGAAGCAAACCAACCGACAAGTACAATAAAAGGCGAGGGAGGGGGGATCACAATATAATTAAGAAAAGGAGTGCTTGAGAAATGGGGTCATTCTTTGGGGGGGTACAGGAGATCATCAGTGTAGATGGGGGATGACCTGAGATAGTGATTAGAGCTGTGTTGAAGCTCTGGGGGGAAGAATGGGACTGAACGGACTGGGGAAGTTGGTTCCATAGGCGAGAAAAAAGAGGAAGAATGAGTGGAGGTGAGCAGTGAGCCTGGATTGTTGGGTTTAACAAGAAGAGGGTTACTGACAGACCACGTGTACCTGTAAGAAACCTGGGAGAGAGAGACCAAGACAGAACAGAGGGTGCAAGATCAAAAAGAGAGAGTAGACTACAGAGAGGTCACCCATCTGTCTACAATATGAAAGCAACAAGCCTAGACACTCAGCTTCATCACAGGAGATCCTGAAGTTTTGAGGGCCTTGCATTCCATGGCATCAGAAGGGCAAGATGTTAGGCAGGCAACAGGGGATAGCAACACTCCTTTAAGCTGCAAATTAAGGCCTTTGAGTTTGTCAAAAGTTCAGATTGGCCAATGAAAACTTTGTAAGCCCAAGTTGTCCAGAGGATTCCCAGTTGTGGTTGCTTTGGAGGCCAACATTGAAATGTGGGTTGCCCATGAAATATCAAAGCTGATAGGGAGCCCAGGAGTTTTGAGTGACTGAACCTTCTCAAGAGGATTTTAAGAAAGATATAGGAGGGGAAATATTCCAAAATAGGCAGATGGTCCTTTGGAAAGACATAGGGTGGAGATATGTCAGAATTGAAAGACATATTCCAGTGTTAAACCAGCTTGTTTTTTCAAGTCTGTACAGAGGGAAGAGGCTGCAGCCTGCTACCTGAAGGATGGGATTCATGGCAGAGGTGGAGTCCATCAACAAAGAGATAAAGGGGATTTCCAGAGTGGCAGAGAGATTATGATGAAGACTCAGGAATAGGAATGGGCCCAGAACACTGCCTTGGGGAACTCACAGCCCTGACAGGAGAGGAGATGAAAGATCCCATTGGAGAACTACATGTTCACTATGAGAGTAGAGGAAGTCAGTAAGCATGTGTTATATTTGGCCTTGGATGCCATTGGCAGAGATGGAGAGCAAGGCAGGATTCTAGATTGTATTGTCAGTTTGAGATAAGGAAGTAAGCTGATAGGTCTGTCGTTGAGGGGATCATTTTTTGCACCTTTTTGTGTAATACAGTGAGTGATGTTGGCTAACTTCCAATAGATGGAAGGTGATCGAGACAAATGGTAGGGATGCAAAGGGCAGAGAAAGGAAGTGCAAGAGCAGCAGAGCAGGTTTGTAGGACACGTGGCTGATTGCCATCTGGCCCAGTTGCATAAATCACAGTCGATGGTTTCCAGAGCTTCTTCACCTTCTCAGGTGCAAAAAGACACAGAGTCAAGACAGCAGTTTGGGTCTGACTGGGTAGAGGGTGGGTATAGAGAGCAAGGGATTGGGGATACAAGAATTTGGAAGCAAACACTGAAATTGAGCATTTGGCCTTCTCACAAGCAGAGTCAGTTGTGCTACCATTTGAAGAGAGTGAGCAAGGATAGAAGGGGAGTATACTCCAGAGACAGACTTAACAGTGCTACCAGGTTTTCAAGGAAGGAGACAGGTTTGAGAATCAGCTCAAAGTTGGCCAGATGTTATTTTCTGGCTTTCTGAGAGTAGACACACTTGTTCCAGCTTTTTGGAATGAACTGAGGTTGCCTTTGTCGGATTTGCCTTTCAGGAAGAGATGCTCGATGTTTGAGGGCACTGCCTCACCACAAAATTCTGTGTACCAGGGGTGAGAGTAATAGATATGAATAACTGCAGACGAGATGGTATAAATCTGCACATAAGGGGAAAGTGAGCTTGTGTGGAAGATTCCCAGGTTAGTATAAATCAGGGGGGTGGAAATGAACAGCCAGTCTTGACCAGAGAGGGCAGCTTGCAGTCTCGCCAGTCAGTGGGTGAACTGCCAGACTCTACGGCACTCCTGATTATAGCCAAAGAGAGTTGAATCTCACAAGCGCATGAACAAATGAACCTGTTGG
The DNA here is from genome assembly GCA_035128595.1 of Eptatretus atami. Taxonomy (NCBI): domain Eukaryota; kingdom Metazoa; phylum Chordata; class Myxini; order Myxiniformes; family Myxinidae; genus Eptatretus; species Eptatretus atami. The sequence continues at coordinate 39,536,785 of CM068959.1, read as the reverse complement.
GGCAAAAATAGGAAACAGGAGACTCATGGATCACATTTGTAGGAAAATTCGCATTACCAAGTCCAGAAGGGAGAATGTGCCTTAGGGAGAAAATCAGAGTTGGAAAGCTCACTGATTGGGTAAGCCCATATTGCATATCACACTTGATTTTGTGCCATACTGCTACAGGCAAGGACTCGAGACATCAAAAACATCATTCAGTAATTGTTGAAGAGGATTGTTGAGTAACTGGGTGTCCCTTCAAGTTTGACAAAGCGACACTACAGCTCCAACTCAATCAGTCAAATTAATAATAAAAGGCAATAAAATTCATTTTACAATGGAACTAATGATTTTTTTTACCCTCAAAACATCTAGCCAATGGGATCATTAAGACGCTCAGAGTGCACCCAGGAGCATAACAATCCAAAGCTTCCAGAGTCTTAAGCAGGCCCTGACTACAGGCTTTGGACATCGTGTTCATGGCATCTTGGAGAAATATGTCCCCATTTCCTTTGATTTCTGGGACCCCCAACCCCCCTCCCCTTCAAAAATTTCTGGATCCACCACTATAAAGTATGTGTTTACTTGCCATTGAAGAAAGTTCTGCCTGAGTTCTGAGCATTACCATTCATGGTGTAAAAGACTTCCTCAGCCAGATTACTCGAGGTATTTGCTGTGCGGACTGGGACCCACAGCCTTATTACGGGTATTGAGAAGCAAAGGTCCCGAGGCAGCATGGATCACAAGGCATGATGTGGTTGCTCCAACGGCTTATCAAACAGCTCCGGTAACGGGTTAGCCCGAGTCACAAAGCTGCACTCAGACATCCTCTCTGTCTTCTCTGATAAACTTCCTATCGTTGCTTGAATCACACTGCTGTTCTTCCATGGGACGCCATTTTAGTCTCACAAACCACTGCGTATTACAAATGATTACAGTTTTTACATCTCCTGTTTTTGCACAGCAACACAGCCTTAATGTCCCATGTCGTGTTCTGTACTCAAACTGCTCCAACCAACGCGGAGATAAATAAGTTTAAAAACATCATTTAACAGACATTTCTGCTGTGTTGATGTAAAACCATTCAAACCTGCAAACACCTGCCTGTTCAAAATCATATGGTTGGTGATGAATCCATCCACACTGATAAGACAAATGACAACTCCTACTACTATCACTGCATCTTCTCAACGGCTCCATAAGTATTCACACATTTGTGTGGGGTTGGCGAGAGGAATCTTTTACAAACCGTCTAGCCAGGCCTGATGTTTTGGAATGAATTGCTAATTTGGCAATAGTGATGGCAATAACTGGGGACTCTTCGCGAAAGACAACGTGGGATCTTAAAAGGCCACCGACTAACGCTTTCAATGGGAAACCAGCTTAACGTCGAGCCGAGGGACGATGTAGTTTGTGATGCAACACCCTGTATTTTGAATCACTAATCGGACAGTTTATAGTTGGGTGGGGAACTCAACCCAATTGATGGAGAGCTCAGACTAAGCGAGCTACCTTTGTACATGTTGTTTAGACCGCAAAGCCCGGATCCATTACCACTCTACCTACCTTTAAATTGGAGCTTAAACTGAGCTCATTTCAACTTAGACTGGGTATTAAATGGTAGATTTAATTGTCTGACAGAAAGGATGATTCAGAGGTCACATGCTGTCTTGGACTGTCTTATCTGGGTTTGTATTCCGGACCGATGACCTCGAAGTAGGGAATCGATGGGCAATCCATGAAGTAGGGCATCAATGGGTGAAAGACTTGGCTTTGTAAACCAAGCATTTTAGTTGATATTTTTCAGATTCCTATTCAGTGGCAAACACAAGTTATAGAGTTCATTGAGTGGGCATACGAGTAACTGTAAAAAGTGAAAAACTGCTTCGTAAAATCTATAACAATGGATGTTTGTGTTTCAAATATTTTCAATAAACATGGATGCATAATTTTTAGACAAATTGATAATCACACATATTCTAACATACGAAAGGTGTTTAATTAGTGATATGAACAAGATTCTCACAATAACCCAAGACATGCTAAAAAATCGTTTGGGAAATAAATAAATATAAATTTATATATTTATTTGGTTATCATTATATGCACTGTAGTTACATATTGAAGACTAGAACACTCGTAGAGGCGACCACCTCCACCAGGCTGAACAGTTTTCATTTTGTAATCCCACTGATAGCTAGGTGGATGAAATCTGGATCTGAACCAAAATCGAATTGGCTTGTTCTTGTCACCTAAACAACTCATCCACCTAGTTTTGTCATAACTGCTCAACAACTTTTTGAAATATCATGCGATATATTGTTTTTGCCCCATCTCTCAATGTGAATTATCACTTAAATAATAAAAAAATCCCATATCGGGATCCGGATCAGATTTTCACAAAAATTTAATAATTTCGTCCTTCTCACACCCAACCCATGCACCCAAGTTTCGTCCAAATCCATCGTCAACTTTTTGAGATATGCTGCTCACAAACAAACAGGGATGAAAAATACCCTCCTAGGTGGTGGAGGTAAATAACACTTTGGCTATCTGGATTATGGAGATCTCCAGCTGATAACTTTTGAAAGCCTCTCATGTCCAGAGGTTGAGTCATAGGGACAGTCTGTGTAATAAAAGTATCATTTCCAAAAGTGGTCTCCATTACCTCAAACTCTTTTTCCCAGTCGCGGTAGTCACCTGAAATATATACTGTACAGATCCTCAAATATGCAAATGAAAATAATTTCAATATCAAGGTCCAGCTTCCAACCCTATGGCCTACCCCCACTTCCATTAGAAGAACTAGCACTGTCCAGTGCATACAGCATAGCAGATCCACATAAAGTAAACGAGAAACACAGATGTCCCTGAACGGACACGAGAGAGATGGGAGAAATGAGAGAGCGAGAAGATAGAGACAAAGCCTTGAGGCCAATTTAACAGCTAACAGTGCACATCTAGCTCGTTATAAAGAAGTACAGTACTCAAGAACTCCTTCTGGAAGGTCTTTGAACTTTTAGAAACCACAGGGAACTGATGAACAAAGACGTCACTGCTGAAGGTGTTCATTTAACGCTAATGCCAAACCCAAGAGCATCTTGGTACACTGTCAAATGTAACAAAACCCGAAGGTTCTTCACTCGATCGATGTGAACCTGCTGGTGAGTGGACTCCGAATGCGTTTAATTCAATAATAACACAAACACTTCTGACATGGCACAGCATGGCACAAAGCAACTCTGGACTGGCTGACCTCCTTCTCTCCCCGTTTCTCAGAAAGAGAACATTCAGTGAAGTCTGAGCTGTTATAGCAGAATTGTTCGTACTTTCGTGACGATCCTGTATCCTGTAGTCTCCTCTGTTATCGCCCTGTCGTTCTTTCTACACATGTTAAAGTCTAACTCCACATTAAACCGAGTTACCCTTTTACACAAGGCAACTTTTAGAGCTTCAACCATACAAAGCACAGTCAAATATATTATACTATATATATATAATATATTAATATATAATATATATATATATATATATATATAATATATATACACACACACATTAAAAATTATTTCTCGCATTGAATCTTTGGCATATATAAGCAGTTAACCTTACACGGTTAATGCATACAAGCTTTAACCTTAATTAACAACAATATAGAGCAATGCACCACCAAACAGACACCAAAATCCATCCAGAGGCGGATTAAGATATTTTGGGGCCGGGCACAAAATATGTCGGCCAAAAACACCCCAACAACGAGGACTTCTATTTACACCCAAAAAGGCCCAAAAGAGAACTCCGTGTTATTCCAGACTTGCTTAGCCAATGTTGCCTTTAAACTGATTGCAAAAATCTGGAGGAATTCCTATGTTTATTACCTTTTTTCTCCCTTGGAAAAAAAATGCCATGTTAAGGTGTTCTTTACGTTACAGTGCTTTCTCGGACCCACATTGAGTTCAGAGCCCACGGTGAGCTCGAGTCAACCTTCAGCTCGGGGCCACCTTGAGCTGGAGTCCTGGCATGGCCTCTGCTGCTCGTGTGTTAATCCGCCCACTGCCAAAACCATTTTGGTAACATGAGACATAGATACAGTAATACAGGGGGCTGCAAAAGTAGGTATACAGTAATGTATACAGTACAGTAATACGCTCCTCGTCCGTTAAATTCACTAGCCATCGTTAATTTCCACTTTACCTGAAATAAAAGATGTATTATAGAAAAAATACGAAATAAAAATTATTTAAATAGTCATAATGATTTTAAATGAATCTTAGTATAAATGAATCCTAGCACCACTATTAATACGATACTGGTATAAAGCTTACTCTATACTACTTTTGCAGCCCCTGTATACAGTATCCATCCATACATTGGGACCGACTTTATGCAGACGTTGGTGCTGCCTCAGCAGTTTCCTTTGCTATTGGACAATCCTGGACGGGTCGCCACTCTGACACAGGATCCATACCAGCAAAAGCTGGCACTCATTTTGCTGACATCGGAAGGATGACAGCAGAGTCAACCCCACCTGGTATTAATCAACAGCAAAGGGGTATTTGAACTCAGGATATATATTATATATATATAATATATATATATATATATATATATAATATATAATATTATATATTGTTACGGCTGTGGAAATTCGAGACACCATATAGGTCCTTAGTTCAGTTATGCCGATAAGTCCGTGTCAGTTTAGATTCCCCACCGTTGTTTAATGGGAATTATCCGTGTGGACAGGGCTGTGATCTTTGAGTTAGCCGTTTTCTTTACTATCGTTATTTTGGACCAACCACAAACGCCAACCACCAACCACCTTCTCCACCCACCCACCACACCACCACGTAACCATCAACCATGACCCCCTTGTCTTTGAGGGGGTCTTTCCTTGTTTATTTGTGTGAATGATTGTGGCACACATGTCCGCAAGTAGAACTGTATAAGTGCTTGTGAATAATAAATAATAGACGCGTTGTAGTGCTTGTCTTGCTCGCGTCTTGTCCCTTCCCGCAATTCATTGCATGATTGATTGTATACGTGTAATAATAAATGTGCTTGTTTAAATGTCACCCGTTCGTTGTGTCCTCTTTCCCC
>CM068959.1:39519619-39531678 GCA_035128595.1 Eptatretus atami | reverse complement strand
CAATTGAACTGCTATCTTGCCTTCGGAATAATAGCGGGCTTTTTGATAGCCGATAAAAGAATCGGGTCCACCGAGGTCTCGCGATAATACCCCGCTCGGTTATCCCGCTTAAGCGGTTCGTGTCCAAGCAGACCTCGCTGAGGTACGGTCTCTCGGTAGGCTGCCCGTGCGAATTTCCCACAAGACGTTTTTATCCCTTCTTGTGATGGAGATGCGGTACCCCCTGACAATTCCAAAACCAGAGAAAGAATCACTTTCCACAAGACGTTTTGAAAAACACTTCACTGGTGAAAGGCAATGAAGAGTCACCACTCCTGACAACCATAAAACAGAGGAAAAAAGATCACTTCCACAAAGACGTTTTGAAATCACTTCTGTGAAAGGCAATGAAGAGTGCACCCACTCCTCCTGAACAGCACCAAAAACAGAGAAAAGATCACCTCCACCAGACGTTTTGAAAAACTTCTGTGAAGGCACACTGAGAGTGCACCCACCTCCTGTACAAAACACCAAAAACAGAAGGAAAAAAGATCACTTCAATAACATAGACGTTTTTGAAAACAGCTTCTGCGTGAAAAGGCAGTGAAGAGTTACCTACTTCCCTGACACCAAAAAACATAGGAAAAAAATCAACTTCCCACAGCAGTTTAAAACACTTCTGGTGACAAAGGTAATCGAAGAGTAACCCGCACTCCTGACAATCCCAAAAGCAGAGGAAAAGTTATCACTTCCACAAGACGTTTTTCAAAACCAGCTTAACTTGTGAATGGAAATGAAGAGTCACCACTTCCGACACCTAGAAAGACCAGAGGAAAAGATCACTATCCAACAAACGAGTTTTGGAAAACCACATTCTGTGAAAAGGCAATGAAAGAGTCCCACTCTGACGACGGCCAAAAAACAGAGAAAACATATCACTTCCACAAGAACGTTTCTGAAATCATTCTGGTTGAAAAGGCAATGAAGAAGTCACCAAGCTCGCTTGACAACCGAAAAAACAAGAGAAAAGATCCTTCCCACAAAGAGAACGTTTGAAAACACACTTCTGGTTTTGAAAGCAATGAAGGAGTCCCCTCCTGCCACCAAAAAAACAAGGAAAGATCACTTCCACAGAACGTTTTGAAACACTTCTAGTGAAAGGCCCAATTAAGAAGAGTCACGCACCTCCTGCCACCATAAACAGAGGAAAAAATAAACTTCCACAAGACGTTTTGAAAACACTTTCTGGTGAAGGGGTTAGCCAATGAAAGAGTCCACCAACTCTGAACACCAAAAAACAGAGAATAAGATCACTTCCACAAGACGTCTTTAATCAAACACTTCTTGGTGAAAATGGAGTATGAGAGTCACCACTTCCTAGACCCCGTTTCAAAACCAGAGGAAAAAGACAACTCCACAGACGTGTTTTGAAAACACTTCTGGGGAAGGAGGCAATGAAAAAGTCACCACATGGCCTGACCACATCCATCAAAACAACAGAGGAAACATAATCACTTCTTCCACACAGACGTTTTTGAAACATCACTTCTGGTGAAAGGCAATGAAGAGTCACCCTCAGGCCTGACACCAAAACAGAGGAAAAGATCACTTCCACAAGACGTTTTGAAAACATTCGGTTGAAAGGCAATGAAGAGTCACCAACTCTCGACACCAAAAACAGAAGGAAAAAGACACTTCCACAAGACGTTTGAAAACACTTCCTGTGAAAGGCAATGAAGAGTCACCCACTCGCTGATCCCTGACACCATAAAACGAGGAAAGAGAATCACTCTCCCTATCAAGTGAGCGTGTTCTCGAAAAATTTTTGGTGAAGGCATAGAAAGAGTACCAAGACTCATGACACCAAAAAGCAGAGGAAAATATCACTTCCCAAGAGCGTTTTGAACACTTCTGGTGAAAGGCCAAATGAGAGTAAGCCCACTCCCTCAACTTTTACCAAAAACAGAGGAACATATTTATACTTCCACAAGACATCTTTTCAAACACTTCTTGTGAAAGAAACTGAAGAGTCACCACTTCCTGACCCAACACAGAGGAAAGATCACTTCCACAAGAAGTTCTTTTGAAAAAACACTTAAATGGTGACATAGGGCAATGAGAGTCCCATTCCTGACACCCAAAAAAACAGAGGAACATACTCAACTTCCACATAGACGTTTTGAAATCACTTCTGGGAAAGGCAATGAATGAGTCTACCACTCCTTGACACCGAAAAACCGGAAAAGAGAAAAAGATCACTTCCACAACACGTTAATTGAAAAACACTTCCGTTGGTGAAAGGCAAATGAAGAGTCACTCAGCGTACAAGACACCAATTTAAACAGGCAGAAAAGATCACTCTCACACAAGACGTTTTTGAAAAATAACTTCTGGTGAATTTCAGAGCAAGTGAAAGAGTCACACTCTCTCCGACTACCAAAACACGAAGGAGAGATCAAACTTTCACGCAAGCGCTTTTGAATACTTCATCGATTGGTGTGATAATGGCCAATAACCACCGCTCTAGCGCATTCCGGTGACCCAAAAAATCAAGAGGAAAGGAGAATCACATGTCAACAAGAGACTTTAAGTTGATCTTTCTGCCATACATCTACTGTTTATGGCTTTCACTGGTGAGAGTTTGAGGCTAATGAGAACGATTATTATCCCATTACGTTGCCCCCTGAATCATTCACAGAAAAGGTGTTTCTCACAATCGAGCTCCTTATAAAGTAAGCATAAGTGTGAGAGTATTAGAGTCATCTCTGTCGTCTCTCTTTGTGGGTGGCAGGTGGCAGTTGGTGATTTCCATTCCATTTCCAACATCCACTTAGCACACAGTATTAGCAACGCAGTAAGCTTTTTTGATATTGTGTGCTCAAAAACGGCAATTTCGTGGGAGGGGATAACTGTAGAGGGATTCTTGGTCGAACCTAAATGCATGGGCAACTCGATAAGAGTCCACCCCATCTATCCTACTATTACTTTTCCTTTGGGCAGTTTTTTATTTAGGGTGTTACATGTAGCCTACTTTAAAGGCCTATACTAAAGTGGTGATTTTATTTTAAAAACCCCAGCGGAGGTTTCATTTAGCCAGAATCTGGGCATAGAAGTTATGATTGAATGTGGACGTTCTACCTCTTGATATTTCAGTATCAAATGGTAGGTACAATAGTTACGTACCTGTGTTTTCATATGGCACGGAAGGCAATGCAATTTCAGCCTACGACGAGATACAAGAACGTAGATTTCAAACGCCGTGAACACATTCTTTCCTTGGTGAGGCAAGTGATAGGATGTTATACCCTCTTTTTTGGTTTGGAGTAGGAGTGGTGACTCTTCCATTTGGGAGCCTTTTGTCACATGCAGAAGTGTTTGTTTCAATTACCAAACCGCGATAAATCTTGTCGAGTGAATTTCGTCCTCCTGGGTTTTGGGTGTCCAGGAAGATGGTGAACGCAGTGTTGTTGCTTAGCCAATCTTTTGCCTATCCGTTTGTGTTTGGTGAAAAGTGTTGCAAGATGTTGGGTGGATATTATTTTCGTGTTTCTTTTGCGACGTGGTTTTTGCCAAGGTTGCCCTTCCTAAACGTTGTTTTGTCCGCATTTCTACACCATCCTTTATTATCATTCTATGCCTGGCACTGCCATCTCAAGCAAAGAACCTTTAGTTCAACAACACTGATATTTACAACGGTTTACAACATTTTTTTTGGTTCTTCTGTGCTATTCTCGTATATTACCTAGTCTTTGCGTGATCCTCTCAGTTCCGGCGGGCGATGTGCACCTCGCAACATTCACCTCCCACCAGACTCTAGGACTATTCCAGCCTGTGGCCTTACAGCGAAACAATCATACCTTCAGCCTACATATCCAGTTGTCTGATATCTGGTGATGATGTCTTGCTTTGCTATCAACTGATTTGGACATCCCTGACCTGGTTCTAACCAAAACCAAACGAGGAAAAGATCACTCTCCAAAAACTAAGACGTTTTGATAAATGCACTTGTGGTGAAAGGCAATGAAGGTCACCACTCGGCGTACACATTACCGTTAAAAACACGATGGTAACATATCAACTGCTCTATACCCCTCTTTTAACTCACAGCACTAAGCCGTCATTTTTGAAAAATCAACTTCTGTCTGGTGAACCTAGGAATGAAGAGGTCACCACCAAGTTTTGTCACTAACTTATCCTTCGGACAATCCCTGAAAGGGTACCTAAAATACTGGGAGGAGGAGAAAAGGATATTATCATCTTCAATCACGGATTAGTGAACTAAGCATTACTGTTTTTTTGAAGGACCACTTCTGGTGAAAGCAATGAAAGAGGTCACCACTATCCATTTTTCAAATTGGGATAAGAAATTCACTTAAAAACTTTTAAAATCTGAATACCTCGCTGACAGCCATATCGCTACAAACAGAGGAAAAGTCCTTCCAAGGACGGTTGGCGGTTATTTTCAACAAAACACTTTTCTTTTTGAAGGATCATTATTCGTGAACTGCTTACACGGATGAAGAGTCTCACAACACGACAGACAGGCACAGGGGTGAATACAATACCCAGACAACGGGCCCATTTTTTTTTGGTGGTCTAATAATGTAGGCACAATAAGAGGAGGAAGGGGGAGGGAGATACGGGGATGACACAGAATGAAGCAAACTCAACGACAAGTACAAATAAAAGGCGAGGGAGGGGGGATTCACAATACTATTAGAAAAAAGGAGTGCTTGAGAATGGGGTCTCTTTTGGGGGTAACAGGAGACTCATCAGTGTGGACGATGGAGGGATGACCGTGAAGATAAGTGACTAAGAGCTGTGTTGAAGCTCTGGGGGAAAATGGGACTTTGAACGGACATCGGGGAAACGTTGGTTCCATAGGCAGAAAAAAGAAGGAAGAAAGAGTGGAGGTGAGCAGTGAGCCGGATTGTTGAGGTTTAACCAAGAGAAGAGGGTTACTGACAGACCCACGTGTACTCGTAGAAACCTGGGAGAGAGAGACCAAGACAAAACAGAGGGTGCAAGATCAAAAAGAGAGGAGTAGACTACAGAAGAGTCACCCATCTGTCTACAATATGAAAGCAACAAGCCTAACAACTCTAGCTTCATCACAGGAGATCCTGAACGTTTTGAGGGCCCTTGCAATTCCATGGGCATCAGAAGGGCAAGATGTTAGGCAGGCAAACAGGGGATAGCAACACTCCTTTAAGCTGCAAATTAAGGCCTTTGAGTTGTCAAAAGTTCAGATTGGCCAATGAAAACTTTGTAAGCCCAAGTTGTCCAGAGAATTCCCAGTGTGGTTGCTTTGAGGCCAACATTGAAATGTGGGTTGCCCATGAAATATCAAAGCTGATAGGGACCCAGGAGTTTTGAGTGACTGAACCTTCTCAAGAGGATTTTAAGAAAGATATAGGAGGGGGAAATATTCCAAAATAGGCAGATGGTCCTTTGGAAAGACATAGGGTGAGAGATATGTCAGAATTGAAAGACATATTCCAGTGTTAAACCAGCTTGTTTTTTCAAGTCTGTACAGAGGGAAGAGGCTGCAGCCTGCCTACCTGAAGGATGGGATTCATGGCAGAGGTGGAGTCCATCAACAAAGAGATAAAGGGGATTTCCAGAGTGGCAGAGAGATTATGATGAAGACATCAGGAATAGGAATGGGCCCAGAACACTGCCTTGGGGAATCACAGCCCTGACAGGAGAGGAGATGAAAGATCCCATTGGAGAACTACATGTTCACTATGAGAGTAGAGGAAGTCAGTAAGGCATGTGTTATATTGTGGCCTTGGATGCCATTGGCAGAGATTGGAGAGCAAGGCAGGATTCTAGATTGTATTGTCAGTTTGAGATAAGGAAGTAAGCTGATAGGTCTGTCGTTGAGGGGATCAGTTTTTTGCACCTTTTTGTGTAATACAGTGAGTGATGTTGGCTAACTTCCAATAGATGGAAGGTGATCGAGGACAAAGGTAGGATGCAAGGGCAGAGAAAGGAAGTGCAAGAGCAGCAGAGCAGGTTTGTAGGACACGTGGCTGATGCCATCTGGCCCAGTTGCATAATCACAGTCGATGGTTTCCAGAGCTTCTACACCTTCTCAGGTGCAAAAAGACACAGAGTCAAGACAGCATTTGGGTCTGACTGGGTAGAGGGTGGGTATAGAGAGCAAGGGATTGGGGATACAGAATTTGGAAGCAAACACTGAAATGAGCATTTGGCCTTCTCACAAGCAGAGTCAGTTGTGCTACCATTTGAAAGAGAGTGAGCAAGGAATAGAAGGGGAGTATACTCCAGAGACAGACTTAACAGTGCTACCAGGTTTTCAAGGAAGGAGACAGGTTTGAGAATCAGCTCAAAGTTGGCCAGATGTTATTTCTGGCTTTCTGAGAGTAGACACACTTGTTCCAGGCTTTTTGGAATGAACTGAGGTGCCTTTGTCGGATTTGCCTTTTCAGGAAGAGATGGCTCGATGTTTGAGGGCACTGCCTCACCCACCAAAATTCTGTGTACCAGGGTGAGAGTAATAGAATATGATAACTGCAGACGAGATGGTATAAATCTGCACATAAGGGGAAGTGAGCTTGTGTGGAAGATTCCCAGGTGTAGTAATAAATCAGGGGGGTGGAAATGAACAGCCAGTCTTGACCAGAGAGGGCAGCTTGCAGTCTCGCCAGTCAGTTGGGTGAAACTGCCAGACTCTACGGCACTCCTGATTATAGCCAAAGAGATGTTGAATCTCACAAGCGCATGAACAATGAACCTGTTGGGGCAAAATAGGAACAGGAGACTCATGGATCACATTTGTAGGAAAATTCGTCATTACCAAGTCCAGAAGGGAGAATGTGCCTTAGGGAGAAAATCAGAGTTGGAAAAGCTCACTGATTGGTGTAGCCCATATTTGCATATCACACTTGATTTTGTGCCATACTGCTACAGGCAAGGACTCGAGACATCAAAAACATCATTCAGTAATTGTTGAAGAGGATTGTTGAGTAACTGGGTGTCCCTTCAATTTGACAAAGCGACACTACAGCTCCAACTCAATCAGTCAAATTAATAAATAAAAGGCAATAAAATTCATTTTACAATGGAACTAATGATTTTTTTTACCCTCAAAACATCTAGCCAATGGATCATTAAGACGCTCAGAGTGCACCCAGGAGCCATAACAATCCAAAGCTCCAGAGTCTTAAGCAGGCCCTGACTACAGGCTTGGACATCGTGTTCATGGCATCTGTGGAGAATATGTCCCCATTTCCTTTGATTTCTGGGACCCCCAACCCCCCTCCCCTTTTCAAAAATTATCGGATCCACCACTATAAAGTATGTGTTTACTGCCATTGAAGAAAGTCTGCTGAGTTCTGAGCATTACCATTCATGGTGTAAAAGACTTCCTCAGCCAGATTACTGAGGTATTTGCTGTGCGGACCTGGGACCCACAGCCTTATTAACGGGTATGAGAAGCAAAAGAGTCCCGAGGCAGCATGGATCACAAGGCATGTGTGGTGCTCCAACGCTTATCAAACAGCTCCGAGTAACGGGTTAGCCCGAGTCACAAAGCTGCACTCAGACAATCCTCTCTGTCTTCTCTGATAAACTTTCCTATCGGTTGCTTGAATCACACGTGCTGTTCTTCCATGGGACGCCATTTTAGTCTCACAAACCACTGCGTATTACAATGATACATGTTTTTACATCTCCTGTTTTTGCACAGCAACACAGCCCTTAATGTCCATGTCGTGTTCTGTACTCAAACTGCTCCAACCAACGCGGATAAATAAGTTTAAAAACATCATTTAACAGACATTTCTGCTGTGTTGATGTAAAACCATTCAAACCTGCAAACACCTGCCTGTTCAAAATCATATGGTTGGTGATGAATCCATCCACACTGATAAGAACAAATGACACTCCTACTACTATCACTGCATCTTCTCAACGGCTCCATAAGTTTCACACATTTGTGTGGGGTTGCGCAGAGGAATTCTTTACAAACCGTCTAGCAGGCCTGATGTTTTGGAATGAATGCTAATTTGGCAATAGTGATGGCAATAACTGGGGACTCTTCGCGAAAGACAACGTGGGATCTTAAAAGGCCACCGACTAACGCTTTCAATGGGACAACCAGCTTAACGTCGAGCCGAGGGACGATGTAGTTTGTGAATGCACACCCTGTATTTTGAATCACTAATCGGACAGTTTATAGATTGGTGGGGAACTCAACCCAATTGATGGAGACTCATGACTAAGCGAGCTACCTTTGTACATGTTGTTTAGACCGCAAAGCCCGGATCCATTACCACTCTACCTACCTTTAAATTGGAGCTTAAACTGAGCTCAATTTCAAACTTAGACTGGGTATTAAATGGTAGATTTAATTGTCTGGACAGAAAGGATGATTCAGAGGTCACTGCTTCTTGGACTGTCTTATCTGGGTTTGTATTCCGGACCGATGACCTCGAAGTAGGGAATCGATGGGCAATCCCATGAAGTAGGGCATCAATGGGTGAAAGACTTGGCTTTGTAAACCAAGCATTTTAGTTGATATTTTCAGATTCCTATTCAGTGGCAAACACAAGTTATAGAGTTCATTGAGTGGGCATACGAGTAACTGTAAAAAGTGAAAAACTGCTTCGTAAAATCTATAACAATGGATGTTTGGTTTCAAATATTTCAATAAACATGGATGCATAATTTTAGACAAATGTATAATCATACACATATTCTAACATACGAAAGGTGTTTAATTAGTGATATGAACAAGATTCTCACAATAACCCAAGACATGCTAAAAATCGTTTGGAATAAATAAATATAAATTATATATTTATTTGTTATCATTATATGCACTGTAGTTACATATTGAAGACTAGAACACTCGTAGAGGCGACATCCTCCACCAGGCTGAACAGTTTTCATTTGTAATCCCACTGATAGCTAGGTGGACTGAATCTGATCTGAACCAAAATCGAATTGGCTTGTTCTTGTCACCTAAACAACTCATCCACCTAGTTTGTCATAACTGCTCAACAACTTTTTGAAATTCATGCGATATATTGTTTTTGCCCCATCTCTCAATGTGAATTATCACTTAAATAATAAAAAATCCCATATCGGGATCCCGGATCAGATTTTCACAAAAATTTAATAATTTTCGTCCTTCCAACACCCAACCCATGCACCCAAGTTTCGTCCAAATCCATCGTCAACTTTTTGAGATATGCTGCTCACAAACAAACAGGGATGAAAAATACCCTCCTAGGTGGTGGAGGTATAATAAACACTTTGGCTATCTCGGATATGGAGAATCTCCAGCTGATAACTTTTGAAAGCCTCTCATGTCCAAGAGGTTGAGTCATAGGGACAGTCTGTGTAATAAAAGTATCATTTCCAAAAGTGTCTCCATTACCTCAAACTCTTTTTCCCAGTCTGCGGTAGTCCACCTGAAATATATACTGTACAGATCCTCAAATATGCAAATGAAAATAATTTCAATATCAAGGTCCAGCTTCCAACCCTATGGCCTACCCCCACTTCCATTAGAAGAACTAGCACTGTCCAGTGCATACAGCATAGCAAGATTCCACATAAAGTAAACGAGAAACACAGATGTCCCTGAACGGAACACGAGAGAGATGGGAGAAATGAGAGAGCGAGAAGATAGAGACAAAGCCTTGGAGGCCAATTTTAACAGCTAACAGTGCACATCTAGCTCGTTATAAGAAGTACAGTACTCAAGAACTCCTTCTGGAAGGTCTTTGAACTTTTAGAAACACACAGGGAACTGATGAACAAAGACGTCACTGCTGAAGGTGTTCATTTCAACGCTAATGCCAAACCCAAGACATCTGGTACACTGTCAAATGTAACAAACCCGAAGGTTCTTCACTCGATCGATGTGAACCTGCTGTGAGTGGACTCCGAATGCGTTTAATTCAATAATAACAACAAACACTTCTGACATGGCACAGCATGGCACAAAGCAACTCTGGACTGGCGACCTCCTTCTCTCCCCGTTTCTCAGAAAGAGAACATTCAGTGAAGTCTGAGCTGTTATAGCAAATTGTTCGTACTTTCCGTGACGATCCTGTATCCTGTAGTCTCCTCTGTTATCCGCCCTGTCGTTCTTTCTACACATGTTAAAGTCTAACTCCACATTAAACCGAGTTACCCTTTTACACAAGGCAACTTTTAGAGCTTCAACCATACAAAGCACAGTCAAATATATATATATATATATATATAATATATAATATATATATATAATATATATATATATATAATATATATACACACACACATTAAAAATTATTTCTCTGCATTGAATCTTTGGCATATATAAGCAGTTAACCTTACACGGTTAATGCATACAAGCTTTAACCTTACATTAACAACAATATAGAGCAATGCACCACCAAACAGACACCAAAATCCATCCAGAGCGGATTAAGAATTTTGGGCCGGGCAACAAAATATGTCGGCCAAAAACACCCCAACAACGAGGACTTCTATTTACACCCAAAAAGGCCCAAAAGAGAACTCGTGTTATTCCAGACTTGCTTAGCCAATGTTGCCTTTAAACTGATTGCAAAAATCTGGAGGAATTCCTATGTTTATTACCTTTTTTCTCCCTTGGAAAAAAAATGCCATGTTAAGGTGTTCTTTACGTTACAGTGCTTTCTCGGGACCCACATTGAGTCTCAGAGCCCACGGTGAGCTCGAGGTCAACCTTAAGCTCGGGCCACCTTGAGCTGGAGTCCTGGCATGGCCTCTGCATGCTCTGTGTTAATCCGCCACTGCCAAAACCATTTTGGTAACATGAGACATAGATACAGTAATACAGGGGGCTGCAAAAGTAGGTATATAACAGTAATGTATACAGTACAGTAATACGCTCCTCGTCCGTTAAATTCACTAGCCATCGTTAATTTCCACTTTACCTGGAAATAAAAGATGTATTATAGAAAAAATACGAAATAAAAATATTTAAAATGTCATAATGATTTTAAATGAATCTTAGTATTAAATGAATCCTAGCACCACTAATTAATACATACTGGTATAAAGCTTACTCTATACTACTTTGCAGCCCCCTTATACAGTATCCATCCATAATTGGGACCGACTTTATGCAGAACGTTGGTGCTGCCTCAGCAGTTCCTTTGCTAGTTGGACAATCCTGGACGGGTCGCCACTCTGACACAGGATCCATACCAGCAAAAGCTGGCACTCATTTTGCTGACATCGGAAGGATGACAGCAGAGTCAACCCCACCTGGTATTAATCAACAGCAAAGGGGTATTTGAACTCAGGATATATATTATATATATATATATATATATATATATATATATATAATATATAATAATTATATATTGTTACGGCTGTGGAAATTCGACAGACAACCATATAGGTCCTTAGTTCAGTTATGCCGATAAGTCCGTGTCAGTTAGATTCCCCACCGTTGTTTAATGGGAATTATCCGTGTGGACAGGGCTGTGATCTTTGAGTTAGCCGTTTTCTTTACTATCGTTATTTTGGACCAACCACAAACGCCAACCACCAACCACCTTCTCCACCCCACCCCCACCCCCACGTCAACCATCAACCATGACCCCCTTGTCTTTGAGGGGGTCTTTCCTTGTTTATTTGTGTGAATGATTGTGGCCCATGTCCGCAGTAGAACTGTATAAGTGCTTGTGAATAATAAATAATAGACGCGTTGTAGTGCTTGTCTTGCTCGCGTCTTGTCCCTTCCCGCAATTCATTGCATGATTGATTGTATACGTGTAATAATAAATGTGCTTGTTTAAATGTCACCCGTTCGTTGTGTCCTCTTTCCCCATTGAACTGCTATCTTGCCTTCGGAATATAGCGGCTTTTTGATAGCCGATAAAAGAATCGGGTCCCGAGGTCTCGCGATAATACCCCGCTCGGTTATCCCGCTTAAGCGGTGTGGTCCACCAGACCTCGCTGAGGTACGGTCTCTCGTAGGCTGCCCGTGCGAATAATAGGTATATATCGACAATTCGGCGATTGACCTGTCGCGCCGGTAGAATATTGACTAGGCCGTGGTGTGC
>CM068959.1:39504109-39517575 GCA_035128595.1 Eptatretus atami | reverse complement strand
AGGCGCACGTGGCCGCCTGGGTGGTCCGTACGCCGGTGGAATGGATCCGTCGGACCGACGAAGGGTGATAGGTTGACCCGGATGGGTTTCACGGGTATTTGTGGCTCGCGTGGACATTGTATCGCGGGGATCCTGACGCGAGGCTTGCTTTTGAATGGCGCATCGGTTTGACGCGTGGTGCATGGTCGGATCCGCGGAGGGGAATCTTGGGTGGACGTCGGGGGACGAGGTGCGCGAGCGCGAGCGGCGGGCCATGACGTCCACGGGGGTGGAGAGGGGTAGGATGGGTCAGTGGTGCAGTGTGTCGTTGGTGGTGTGCGGATGGTTGGTGGCGTGAGCCGAGCATGTGGTTGGTGGTTGGTGCACTTGGTGGTTGGTTTCTTAAACAACAAAAATAAGCACAGCCTCCGCTTCGGGTGACAGAGATAGTTCCGGGAAAGGAGACGGTGGAAGACGCCCCCTGTGACCCACCCCCGGAGCACGCGTGACCATAGTTGGGAGTGGACTGCTATAGTTGTTAGTATAGATCCGGCTATCATTGGTGCACAGCGCCGGGCATGTTCGCTACCCTTGGAGACTCCGTGGAATTTCGCCTTGAATGGGGCAACGGGCATTCAGTTTAGATGTTGTGGGGAAGAATGCTAAATCATGCGGGAAATCGGGATACTTTTTTCGTGCTTTAGTACGGTGGAACTCCGCGCTAGTGTATGAGTGATTCTTCGCTATGTGTGTGCGCTCAGTAGCTGCAGGGGTGAAGTTTCACCTTTACTGCTGTCCCAGCTGTTAGGCTGGCCATGCCTTGTACTTATGTTAGCTAGGACGCGAGAGGTGAGACGTGAGATGCTCTCTGGGATTTAGTGGAAGATGCCCGTGTCACGATGGGAGTTAAGGGACTGGAAAATGTCTTGGTGAGTGCGGGCGAGCGGCTTTCTGGTGTATGGAGCGAGTGGAGCTGTGTGTCGTTGATTGGTTTGGTGGGAGGATGTTCCCACCCAAGGGCCGGGGTCAGTGTAACAGTGGTTAGGGGTAGTCTTTGACATCATGGAGGTCGTTTTTGTGTTGGTGCGAATGTGGCTCGAATAACCATTTGGAGGGTGACAGGCCTGTTTGCGGGTTTGGGTTCGTGGCTGCGGCCACGTTGTAGTATGCCTTAGTGGGTACCCGGCACGGGCTGATCGGGCTCGCACGGTGGCCAAGGTCATGTTGGGCTGGATAGTGTGTAGGCCGCAGGGTGCCTGCGTCCTCGGGGCGCCGATGGCCGCATGGGGCCCTGAGGACTTGCTGAGCCGGGACCGGGAAGGGGCGGCATGGCGCCGCCTGTCCCGTTGGGAAGTCAGGGGTGTACATGGTGAGCCCCCGTTTGTTGGGAGCTAGTGAGTGCTCGAGGCGTTGCGGTGGGGGTGTCCCCTAGTGCGAGAACGACAGAGGTTAAGTATTCTTGCACAGGGAGACACGCGTCCTAGCCTGAGGGCTCGCAGGCTACGGTTCTGAGAAAGTAGAATCGCTGAAGGCATGGCAATTTGGAAGGGAACCCAAAACACGCCCGCGAGCTCATTCTGTTGAGTTGGTGGACGAAGGTCTAGATATTTAGAGGAAGCGCGTGTGGAGCACCGTTGGGGCGCGGTGGGTTACTTATTGTGATTGAGGCCAGTGTAGGGCGATGTTCCAGGCGTGCCCAGTCGCAGCCCGGGGTACATGTGCGGGTCAACTCGGTGGGCCGCATGTGTACACATGCAATCTTCAGTTCCGGGTGGTTGAAGATCCTGTCTTACAAGAATTTGACTTAGGCAGGAACTGGCCCAGATCCTTCGGGCTTGGTTACTCGGTGGGAAGGGAGAAGAAACACGAGAGGCGCAGCGCCTAGCCTACCTTTCCTTCAGGGGATAGGGTCTTGTGCTCACAGGCACGTTTCTTTGCGTTCATGGTACAGAGGGAAGGGAATGCAGGGGTGGGCTCAGGTGAATGTGGGCGGACCGCAGGCTGCACCGGACCATGTCAGTACCTAGGCCTCGCCCGCGGGTTGATGCGCGGCAGTGAACGGACAGAAGCGGTGCACGGCGTGCACAATTGCTCCGTCTCCGTGTGCTGGGATCGCTGCAAGCAGTCCCTGCTGAAATGGCATGGGTGCTGGCACGGAAGCAAACAGCCAGCAAATGAGCGGTGCACGGCTGCCATGCAGTCCCGTGATGCGGCTGACCTTACAGGGCTCAGTCCCTGGAGAACCCGCACAATGATCCTGGCGCAAAAAACATTTGGTTTAAATGGGGGACCCCCCAAGGGGAAAAATTGGGGGACGCGCCCAAAATGCAGGAGGCTAGACTGGTGGGAGGCGAGGCTGACATGAGGCAGACAAGGATGGGGTTCTTCATTGTCGGAACATGAGGCAAGAGACTGGGTATCGCAGAAGGCAAGGCGATAGGGTTGGGGGCCGTTGAGTCGGAGTGCAAGGGTGAAAGGTAGGTCGAGCACGCCTTCCCGAAGGGCTGGCCGCCACCACGCACGTCCGTCTCTCGACGAATCGCCTCTGTACCAGAAAGAGCAGGGACCAGCTATCATTCTGCTGACCCTCCGGGTGCACAGCACGCGCGTTATGTCATCTGCCGGGCCTGTTGTAGCAATTTGCTACAAGCCCAAGGGCAGCGCTTGAAGACGTGCAAGGCCGCGTTCTTAGTTTTGTTCTATTTCAATCTGCCAGCTTGTTTGTTGTACATAGGTGACACCCAGCCAGTGGTCGTGCTGGGCATAAGTGAACTGACCGCGCGAGTCCAGTTTAGAGCTGCCTTCTTTTGAGTAGGCGCGCAACAGCCGGGCGATGAACTGGCCCGGTGAAGGCCCTGTTATCTGTGTTTTTTATGTAGCAAACAGCTGAGCGCCAGAGGCAGGGAATGTGAAAACGGGGACTGACCTGGGCACTTTCAGGCGGCCTTCCGGCCTTGTCTTTTGTATATTGTGTGGTGTGGGTGGGTGTATAATGCCGCGTATGGGATGTGCTACGCCGGGCAGAGCGATGAATTTGAGCGGAAGGCAGATGAAGCTGGCCGCTTTGTCTTGTGTACTGGGAGGTTCGTTGTGAGGAGTGCGGTGGTGCTGGCCACTCGGGGAGGCGGGCTCGGACCTACACTACTGCTCCTTTTTGTTCCCCCCCCCCAACTATCGCCCTTTGCTGTCTTTGTCGATCCATCCCTTATTTTGCAAAAATCCCCAATTTAGCCATTTTATTTTTTTTTGTTTTATTTTATTTTATTTCCCCTCTATAAATCGTCTCCCTAACCCCTTTATTGTCTCGTGTCCGGTACCTATCCTGTCTCTAACCTACTCCAACCTACATTTCCTTCCTGGAGGGGGAATAAGGAGGTAGTGTCTTCGTGTCGGGCCCATCTAGCCTAGAATGGCTCTCATATTTCGCGATTCTCCTACCCGGTGAGCCAGCGGCCGCGAGGAGCGAGGGATGGTGGTGCGGGAGGGGTACATTCCTACTCCCTTTATTACTTTAACTACCGGGGGTTTCAAGGCCTCTCGCTTTAACTGTTGGTTCTAAGCACCAAGTTCCGTCGCTGTGTTGGTGTTCCTCACATTTTGGGGCCATTGGCCTCGATTTTCGGCTTCTTGCCCTTGACGGCCTCGAGTGCTGGGACGCGTGGTCCTTGGCAGGACTACCCCTTGCCGATCTCCTATTGCACCCAGGGCTGCACTGCCTCCGAGCTACAGCTTCCTACACTGGGGAGTGCCTCTGGGGCTATCCCTGAAATGCTTCACGTGGCAGGCTTGGCGCCGGGCCCTTCCTGGGTGCCCGTGCCAATGCACTGCCCCGCGGCCACTGGCGCCGGGCGCATCATGCTCGGGCCACTTACGACTATCCCGGCCCCCTGGACCCTTGGCCTCCGCGGCGGATAGCGGTGCCGTGGGTACCCACACGTATCCGTTCGCCGCACGCTTCCGTCACAGTGCTCCTTGCACCCTCAAATTGTGGCTTCGAGCCTACCATTCGCACACAGGGCAAACGCTTCATTTTGTCAATTTGGCCTAACCCTAACTCACTTTACACTGACCCCGGTCACTTGGGTGGGATCCCTCCCGCCACTCATCATCGCCCTGCATTTCCACATTGTCCATACACACAGGGCTCGTGGCCTATCCCAAGTACATTTTCTTCCTTTTATCCTCGCTATCAGCTGCTTCTTCTCCTTATCCCTACTATCTCGTGTCCCTCGTGTCCCTTAACTGTAGCACTTCACTTCACTGGTGCTAGTAGTCCTCTAACCTCAAAGGTTCTGGTCCTGTCCTAAAATATCATTTCCCTATTCCTCCTATCTACCTGATCCTCTACTATCCATTCCACGGGCTCCATTGGGATATCCCTGCCCCTTGAAGCGGTCTACACACTACCTTCCCTTACTAGTGGTCTCCTTGTGGCCCGGGCACGGGGGTTTCCACCCGTTGCCCGGGATCCTGTACCCGAGCGGGCTTGCTTTTTTTTTTAATGCATGCACCCAGCGCGAACTCGCAACCTGCGCTCTTTTACGCCCGTGGACGTCATGGCGTTGCTCGCGCTTCTGCGCACCTGTCTCTCGGCGGTCCATCGGCAGGGATTCCCTCCTGCCGGATTCCGACCATGCAGCCGGTCACCCTGCGCATTCAAAGCAAGCCTCGCGTTTCGAGGCTTCCCCACGCGAACATGTGCTTCTACTCGTCGGGTCACAAATCGCTCGCGTGGCGACCTCCGGGTCAAATCATTCCGCCTACTTCTGTCCGTCCACGGGATCGGCTAATCCACCGCCGTGCGTTTAGGACTTCCCTCGGCTGCGGCACGTGGGGCCTCGGTGGCCCCCCCCCAGTAGACAGGCACGGACCCGGGGCGCTGCCATGCAACCGGCACGTCCCAAATAGTCGGCTGCTTACTCGGCCTTTGTCTCCCGTCACGGGCACGTCTGTTCGTCGCACTTCTCGCGCAACTTCCCGTGCCACGACGCTCGACACACCTCGCAATTGACACTCACAACGGGATGCGGGTTGCTGTTTCCGCATTGCCCGCTATTCCTCATTTACCGCCTTCACCGCTGTTCCTCACACTGCCATTTTTCCTCGCACGCTTTCCCTCGCCCGTGGTTCCATCACACACGGTTTGCTTATCCGGGTGCATCAACCGGGGCTTTTACCACCGGTGCTTCTTCCACCCGGTGTGCTGGGGCACGCATTTCGGCCACTGACCTCGCCACCTGTTTATCCAACGCGTCTCTTTCACACACCCTTTTTTCCCCACGCTTGCGCGCTTTTCGCCACCATTTCGCACACTCGTGAACCACCTACGGGCATTTAACATGGGGAATTTGTTGGCCTACAGTGGTCCGGGGTCTCCAACCCCAGCTCGTGATGTACCGTCAACAGGACTTCGCCCCTCTACCTCGCAAAGCTCGACGGCACCTGGTCGTGATCACTTCAAGGGAGCATAGCGTCTCCTTCTATTCTGAGGAGGCTTATTGCGGCTGCTTGCATGGGTCACAAACGTCACCAGCTCGCCCCATTGTCCTCCCCTCCTCCATTGGTGTTGCTCGTCTTTCACCCCGTCTTTATCGTTGTGTCTCTCGTCTATGTTTTATCCCGTGTCTTGTTATTTCTGTTTCTTCCTGCGTCTCCTTCGTGTCTTGTTATTCCGTCACCTCTTCTTTCTCCCTGTCTTATGTGTCTCGTGCACATCTCCGTCACCCATTTTAATTTGTCCTCTCTTTCACCGGTAATTTCTCTGCCGTTACGAGTCTCGTCCAGCGCGCCTCCCGGATTATTTTTTGTCTCCCCCGCTCCCACGGCCGGACGCCGTTGCGATCCCCAGCTCGTTCGCTCCCAAACGTGGCGCGCCTTTGCCTCCCCTCCACTTCGTTGCCGCAATTGCGATTATGCCCGCCTGCAGGGCCTGCCCCTGTCTGCATCTCACCCGCAGTGTTTGCATATTTTGCATCATGTTTTTTCCTTTTTTCGCATTTGTATCCCTTTTGTTTTCTCCTGCACGATTTTATTCATTCTGTTTTTCATATCGAGTGCGGTGGTTCATCTTGCAGTATGTTAATATCTGGGCATTCCGTGCAACGCACTGATCGTCTCATCGGTCGCCGTTTCGTGTGGCGGACGGGGAAGGTTTGCGGGGAGGGGGGGGGGGGGGGGCTGTCATACACGCGGGCCGCCGCCGCCCAATTTCGGGCTCTGGAGTTGTTTGTGGGGGAATCTCTTGCTCATGGGAATGTCCTGCACGGGGGATTTCGTCCTGAGCCATGGTTTCTATATTTCTAATCCATTACCCTTGCTCCCGTTCGCCTTGAACCGCCATCTTGCTTAACGGAATAATTTTAAAGCTCGTTTTTTATGGACCGTGAGGGTCGCTCGCCCCCATTGTACCGGTTCGCTATTTAGTGTTGGAGCGGGATGGATTCGAATCTCACTCCCGGAACGTGTTATTGAATTTGCGCCGCGGCGTGCGGCAGCGCTTTAGCAATGAGCGGCCGTTCTCGCCTACCGAACGGACATTCGTCGCGAACTTTCCGACAACGCCGTAACACCAGTCCGGGGTGTGTCCAAGCGCACACGGCTAGTCCATATTCTACCGGCGCGACGGGTCATCGCGAATTGTCGCCATGTATACCTATTATTCGCCGGGCAGACCTACGAGGACCTCCTCAGCGAGTCTGCTTGGACACGAACCGCTTAGCGGGATCCGGCGGGGGGGTATTATCCGAGACCCGGGGAGCCGATTCTTTTTATCGGCTAGTCAAACAGTCGCTTTATTCCGAGGAAGATAGATTGCGTTCAATTGGGGAACGACGGGACACAACGACGGGGTGACATTTTAAAAAGACTTTATTTTTAACGTATAACTCAATCATGCAAGAATTGGGGGAAGGGACAAGACGCGAGAAGGACAAGCACTACAACGATCTATTATTTATTATTCACAAGCACTTATCGTTCTACTTGCGGACATCGTGCCACACATTTCACACAAGTAAACATTGAAGACCCCCTCAAGGACAAGGGGGTCATGGTGTGGGATTGACGTTGGTGGTTTGGGGTGGCGTGGAGAGGTGGTTGGTGGTTGGGCGTTCTGTTTGAGCCAAAATAACGATAGTAAAGAACCGGCTAACTCAAGATCACAGGCCCTGTCCACCGGTCCAATTTCCCATTTAAAACAACGGTGGGGAATCTAACTGAACGGGACTTATCGGCCATAACTGAACTAGGACCTATTGTGTTTCTGCGAATTTCCACAGCCGCCATAACAATTATTTATATATATATTATTATATATATTATATAATATATTATATATATAATCTATTCCTGAGTTCAAATACCCCTTTGCTGTTGAATTATACCAGGTGGGTTGACTGTGCTGTCATTCCTTCCGATGTCAGGCAACTGCGTGCAGCTTGGCTGGTATGGTTATCCTGTGTCAGAGTGGCGACCCGTTGCCGGATTGTCCACTAGCAAGGAACTGCTGAGGCGCTACCAACGTTCTGCTAAGTTGGTCCCAGGTAGTGGTCTGTATAAGGGGGCTGCAAAGTGATAGAGTTAAGCTTTCCAGTATTACCAGTATTATAATAGTGGTGCTTAGGATTCATTTTAATACTAGAATTTCATTTTAAATCATTATGGACTTTTACCATATTTTTTTTTCGTATTTTTTCGTATAATACATCTTTTATTTGCAGGTACGTGGAATTTAACGATGGCTAGAATTTAACGACGGGAGCGTTTTACTTGTACTGTATACGTTACTGTTACCCTATTTGCAGCCCCTGTCTATACTGTATCTATGTCTCATGTTACCAAGGATATTTTTGGCAGTGGCGGATTAACACACGAGCATGCAGAGCCCATGCCAGGCTCCCAAGCTCACGGTGGGCCCGAGCTGAAGGCTTGACTCGAGGCCACCGTGGGCTCTGAACTCAATGTGGGTCCCGAGAAAGCACATGTAACGTAAAACACCTTAACATGGCATTTTTTTTCCAGGTGAGAAAAAGGTATTAAACATAGCTCCAGATTTTTGCAATTCAGTTTAAAGCACATTGGCAAGCACGTTGGAATAAATGGAGTCCTCTTTGGGCCTTTGTTGGGTTGTAATAGAAAGTCCCTCTTGTTGGGGTGTTTTTGGCGACTATTTTTTGGTGCCAGGGCCCAAATATTAATCCAGCTCTGGATGAGATTTTGTGGTCTGTTTGGTGGTGCATTGACTTTATCTTGTGGTTATGTAGGTTAATGCTTGTATGGTCATTACCGTTGTAGTTATGCCTTATATATGCAAAGATTCAATGCAGAAATAATTTTTTGTGTGTGTGTTATATATTATATTATATATTTTATATATATTATTATATATTATATATTAAATATATATATTTGACGGTGTGTTTGTATGTTTGAGCTCTAAAGTTGCCTTGTGTAAAAGGCGTAACTCGTTTAATGTTGGAGTTAGACTAAAATTGTTGTAGAAAGCAACGACAGCGGTGCGTACACAGAGGGACTTAATGATACGGATCGTCACGGGAAGTCGTACAATTGTATACCGCTCAGGACTTCACTGAATGTTTCTCTTTCTGAGGAACGGGGAGAGAGGGAGGTGCGCCAGTCCAGAGTGCTTTGTGCCATGCTGTGCCTGTCAGAGTTTTGTGTTATTATTGAATTAAACGCATTCGGAGTCCACTCACCGGCAGGTTCACATCGAATCGAGTGAAGACCTGGGTTTTGTTAATTTGACAGTTGACCAAGATGTCTTGGGTTTTGGGCCATTAGCGGTGAAAATGAACCTTCAGCAGTGACGTCTTTTGTTCATCAGTTCCCTGTGGTGTTTCTAAAGTTCAGGACCTTCCGAAGGGTTCTTGGATACGGTACTTCTTATACCGCGCTAGTATGCTGCCTGTTAGCTGTTATTGGCTTCACAAGGCTTTGTCTCTATCTCCTCGCTTCTCTTCTTTTCTTCCATCTCTTCGTGTCTCCGTTTCAGGGGATCTGTGTTTCTCGTTTCTTTATGTGGCAATTGCTGCTGTATGCACTGGACAGTGCTGTTCTTCTAATGGAAAGTGGGGTAGGCATAGGGTGGAAGCTGGACCTTGATATTGAACTTATTTTCATTTGATATTTGAGGATCTGTACGTATAATTTTCGGTGAACTCCGCGCTGGGAAAAAGAGTTTGAGGTAATGGAGACCATTTTTGGAAATGATACTTTTATTACACGCATGTCCCTATGATACCCTTGGACATGAGAGGCTTTCAAAAGTTATCAGTGGAGATACTGCGTCTAATCCAGCTATGCCAAGTTTTTTACTCCACACCTAGGAGGTTATGTTTTTCCTTCCCTGTTTGTTTTGTGGCAGCAATCTTCAAAACGTTGCGTGGCTTTGGCGAAATTGATGGTGCATGGGTTGGGTGTGGCTGGAAGGACGATTATTATTTTTGTCGAAATTACATCCGGGATCCCGACTATGGGATTTTTTATTATTTAGTGCTACTTCACCTTTTTTGGGTGGGGAGATGGGGGCAAAAAGCAATATATCGCCATGATATTTCAGTTGTTGAGCGTTTGACAAACTAGGTGGATGAGTTGTTTAGGTGACAAGAACAAGCCCAATTCGATTTTGGTTCAGATCAGATTCAGATCCACCCTAGCTATCGTGGGGATTTACAAATGCAAACTGTTCAGCCTGGTGGAGGAATGTGCCATCTACGAGTGTTCTAGTCTATCAATATGTAACTTACAGTGCATATAATGATAACAATAATATATAATTTTATTTATTTATTCCAAACGTTTTTTGATGTCTTGGTTATTGTTGAGAATCTTGTTCATTATCACTATAAACACCTTTTCGTATGTTAGATATGTAGTGATTCTCACTTTGTCTAAATTTGATCTTGTTATGAAATATTTGAAACAAAACATCCAATTGTTATAGGATTGTAGAAGCGTTTTCACTTTTTACAGTTTACTGTATGCCCACTCAAATGGAACTCTATACTTGTGTTTTGCACTGAATTAGGAATTCTGAAATATCAACTAAATGCTTTGGTTTACAACAGCCAAGTCTTGGAACCCCTTGATGCCCTACTTCTGTTTGTTGCCCTCGATTCCTACTTCCGAGTATCGGGTCCGGAATCCAACCCGATAAGAAGTTCCAGCAAGCATGTGACCATCTGATCATCCTTTCTGTCCAGACAATTAAATTACATTTAACCGTCTAAGTTGAATTTTGAGCTCAGTTTAGCTACCAATTTAAAGGTAGGTGAGTGGTATGTCCGGGGCTTTGGCGGTTCTACAACATGTACAAAGGTAGCTCGCTTAGTTCATGAGCTTCCATCACTGGGTTGGGTTCCCACCTCATAAACTGTCACGATTGTGATTCAAAATACAGGGTGTTGCTTCACCACTACTCGTCCCTCGGCTTCGACGTTAAGCTGGTTGTCCCCATTGAAAGCGTTTTAGTCGGTGGCCTTTAGATCCCACGTTGTTCTTTCGCGGAAGATCCCCAGTTATTTGCCATCACTTTGCCAAATTAGCATTCATTCCAAAAATCAAGGCTGCGTAGACGGTTTGTAAAGTTTCCTCTCTGGCAACCCCCACAAATGTGGTGAATACTTTGGAGCCGTTGAAGAAGATGCGTGATAGTAGTAAGGGAGTGTCATTTGTCTTATCAGTGTGGTATTCATCACACACATATGTTTTGACGGCAGGTGTTTGCAGGTTTGAATGGTTTTCCATCACAACAGCAGAAATGTCTGTTAATGTGTTTTTAAACTGTATGTTATCCGCGTTTGGTTGGAGCACTGTTTGGTACCGAACCGACATGGACATTACAGGGCTGTGTGCTGTGCAAAACAGGGATTAAACTGTATCTTTGTAATACGCAGTGGTTTGTTGAGACTAAATGGGTCCCTGGAAGACGCAGTGTGATTCAAGCAAACGATAGGAAAGTTTTCAGAGAAGAACAGAGGGATGGTCTGAGTGCAGCTTTGTTGACTCGGGGGTACCGTTATCCGGAGCTGTTTGATAAGGTTGGAGCACACCATCCATGCCTTGTGCTCCATGCTGCCTCGGGCTACCCTTTGCTCTCCTACCCGTATAAGGTGTGCGGTCCCAGTGCCGACAGCAAATCCTCGATAATCTTGGCTGGAGAAGTCTCTTTACACCATGGAATGGTAATGTTTTACTCAGGAATCAGGCAACTTGCTTCAATGGCAGTACACATCCTCTTTATTATGGTGGATCCAGACTTTTTTGCAGGGGGCGGAGGGGGGTTTGGGGGTCCAGAAATCAAGGACTGGGACATATTCTCCAGAATTGCCATGACACGATGTCCAAGGCCTGTGTCGGGGCCTGTTAAGACTCTGGAGCTTCTTTGGATGGGTTGATGCTCCCTTGGGTTTGCATCTGAGCGGTTAATGATTCCATTGGCTAGATGTTTGAGGGTAAAAAATCATTGATTTCTTTGTAAAATGATTTTATTTGCTTTTTATTATTATTTTGACTGATTGAGTTGGAGCTGTAGTGTCGCCTTTGTCAACTTGAGGGGGACACCATTTACTCACATCCTCTTCACATTTACTTGAATTGATGTTTTGATGTCTACGCGTTCTTGCCTGTGCAGTATGGACCAAATCAGTGTGATATGCAATATGGGCTTCACCCAATCAGTGAGCTTTCCACTCTGTTTTCTCCCATGGCACATTCTCCCTTCTACTTAGGTTATTGACGAATTTCCTACAAATGTGATCCATGGTCTCGCTGTTTCTATTTTGCCCCAACAGGTTCATTTGTTTCATGCGTTGTGAGATCAACATCTTTTGGCTTTATCAGGAGTGCCGTAGAGTCTGGCAGTTTTCACCCACTGATGGAGAGACTGCAGCTGCCTCTTGGTCAAGACTGGCGTTCATTCCACCTCCCTGATTTATACTCCTGGGGGATTCTTCCACACAAGCTCCTTGCCTCTTTATGGTGCCAGATTTATCTCTCGTTCTGCAGTTATCATATCTTACTCTTCACCCTGGGTCACAGAATTTTGGTTGAGGCAGTTGGCCTCAAATTCGAGCTTCTCTTCCTGAAGGCAATACGCAGGCAACTCAGTTTCTTCCAAAAAGCTGGATCACGTGATTGTCTTCTTCAGAAAGCCAGAAAATAACATCTGGCCAACTTTGGGCTGATTCTTCAAACTGTCTCCTTCCTTTGATCCTGTAGCATGTTAGGTCTGTTTTGGAGTATACTCCCTTCATCCTTTGCTCACTCTCTTGTCCAATGGTACTTTTGAAACTGACTCTGCTTTGTGAGAGGCCAAGGCCTCAATTCGTGTTTGCTTCCAAATTCTTGTATCCCCATCCCTTGCTCTTCTGATACCCACCCTCCTACCCAGTCAGACCCAAATGCTCTTGAACTCTTGTCTTTTGCCCTGAGAGGTTTGAAGAAGCTCTGGAACCATCGCTGTGATTATGCACCTGGGCCAGATGGCTCAGTCACTGTGTCCTACAACCTGTGCTGCTCTTGCCTTTTCCTTCTTGCCTTTGGCATCTCCTTTGTCCGATACTTCCATCTATTGGAGTTAGCAACATCACTCACTGTATTACACCAAAGGTTTGCAAATGTCCCTCACGGAGCTATCAGTGTACTTCCTTTCTCAAATGAAAATACATCTTAGATCCTGCCTTGCTCTCCCTCTCTGCCTGGTCATCCAAGGCCCAATATACACTGGCCTTACTGTTCTCTACTTCTGTGAACATGTAGTTCTCATGGAATCTTTATCTCTTTCTGTCAGGGGCTTGGAGTTTCCCCAAGCAGTGTTCGGGCATTCCTATTCTGTCTTCGTCATATCTCTCTTGCACTCTGGAAATCCCCTTTATCTTCTTTGTTGATGGGACTCCACCTCTGCCATTGATCCCTTATCCTTCAGGTAGCAGGCTGCGCTCTTCCCTCTGTACGAACTTGACAAACACACAGTGGTTTAAACACTTGGTTGTTCTTTTCCAATTCTGGGACATTCACCCTATGTTTTCCACAAGGCATCTGCCTATTTTGTTATTTCCCCTCCTATGTGTAACCTCTTGAGAAGGTTCATCACTCAACATCCTGCGGTCCCATATCAGCTTTGATATTTCCTGGGGCACCACCTTTCATGTTGGCCTCCAAGCAACACCAATGGGAATCTTTGGACAACTGGGCTTACAGTTTGTCATTGGCCATCTGACTTTTGACAACTCAAAGGCCTTAATTTGCAGCTTAAAGGGTGTTGCTATCCTGTTGCCTGCCTAACATTCTTGCCCTTCTCTCTCTTTTTGAATGGATTAGGTAGAGGGATTCAGTTTAGATTTAGGATGGAATATGGGAAATGATTATTTTGAGGACAGTGACAGACTTTGAGTGTGTAGAGGGGACGTAGCTTAGCTACGTAGTGTTAAGTGGAATGTGCTACTAGTGTAAGGGACGACGAGGGAGCA
>CM068959.1:39459399-39472712 GCA_035128595.1 Eptatretus atami | reverse complement strand
ACATGTCCATACAGCCGCAGCTGACGCTCACGGACCATGCAGGTAACAAATCTTATCCGAGTCTCTCTCAGCAACCGCTCATTGGATGCAAAATCTGACCAGCGATAGCCAAGGATTCTCCGAAGAGACCTGGTACCAAAGGAATTAAGTCTCCGTCTCAGATCCTTGGTCAGAGTCCAAGTCTCGCATCCATAGAGCAAGACTGGAAGCACCAAGGACCTGAAGACTCGGACTTTCGTCCTCCTGCACAGGTACCGGCAGTGCCACACCCCATGATCCAGTGAATCCATGACTCCCCAGGCCGACCCAGACGTCTATTGACCTCTGACTCACAGCCAGCAGAGAAATGAATATCACTGCCAAGGTAAGTGAATCTCTCCACGACCTCAAAATCCTCACCACAAACAGACACGACAGGACAGCAGCATCCAAGATGTCATTGAAAGCCTGGATCTTAGTTTTGACCCAAGAAACCCGTAATCCCAGCGGCTCCGACTCCTCATTCAGCACCTCGAGAGCCCCAAAAGGATATCTAAAGTCTCCGCAAAGATGACTGCATCATCTGCGAAATCAAGTCCGAGATCATGACATTCCCAAACGATCACCGCAGCTTGATCTTTCCGAAATCCTCCCTAAAA
Organism: Eptatretus atami; assembly: GCA_035128595.1. NCBI lineage: Eukaryota > Metazoa > Chordata > Myxini > Myxiniformes > Myxinidae > Eptatretus > Eptatretus atami. The sequence goes on along the minus strand of CM068959.1, from coordinate 39,472,074 downwards.
TGCAGTCCATACAAGTGCTGAAAAGTGTGGGGCCAGTACACACCCCTGACGAACTCCAGTAACAACTGGAAATAAGTCAGAGATGGTACCACCACACTTCACAGCACTCTCAGTACCAGAGTAGAGTTCAGACATCAGATCGATCAGTTTTGGTGGCACCCCACGAAGACCAAGAATCCTCCAGAGGGCATCCCGATTCACTGAATCGAACGCTTTACAGAGATCAACATAGGCTGCAAGCAGCCCCTGCTGAAACTCTCGTCTGCGTTCGGTGAGGACACGAAGAGCAAGGATACGGTCAATCATTGACCTCTTTGGTGTAAAGCCTGACTGCTCTGGACGCTGGTGCTCAAGCAGATGGTGGCGAACCCTATCAAGAATTATCCGAGCAAAGACCTTGCCGGCACAGAGAGCAGCGTCACCCCTCGGTAGTTGTTGCAGTCTTGGCGATCACCCTTCCCTTTCCAGAGAGGGACAACAAGGCCCCTCTTCCAATCAGTTGGAATGATGCCTGTGTTCCAGGCAGAGCACAAAACTGCATGCAACGACATGAGTGCAGCATTTCCACCAGCCTTGAGAAGTTCAGCATGGATGCCACAGATCCCTGGAGCTTTACCCCATTTCAACCGGTTCACCGCAGCCCGTGTTTCCACAACGAGGTGGACCACAGTTGATTGGAGGGTCAGCAACAGGGATTGTAACACCCTTGACGTCCAACTCGACAGCTGGGGGATCAGCCTGGTACAACCGCTCGAAGTAACTGGCCCAGCGGGCCTTCACTTCAGACTCCTCTGTCAAGAGCCTACCACTCTCTGCTCTAACTGCAGTGCTCCGAGGGATGGCTTGGATGAACGCAATGCGCGGATTCCCTTGTAAGCGGGACGAGAACACCTGTCCACAGGTGATGCTCTACCCCCTCACAGATTCCTCGCACATAGGCCTCCTTGTCCACCTTAGTGCACGTACAGTTTTACGCCTCAGCTCCCTGAACAGCTCAGCTCTGCCATTCAGCCTGGCCCTGCGACTCTGGTCAATGGTATCCAGTGTCCCTTGAGAGACAAAATTCTTCTTTGCCCTGCGGTGAGTTCCAAGACATCCACCGGCAACATCAAGGACGGTGGTCTTGAAGGCACTCCACAACTCTTCAGGACCCCCAAAGCACCCAGACACCCCAAATGTCCACTCAGCCTGTTCGCAAACTCCTCAGCTACTCTCTCATCCTCGAGCTTGCCAACATCCAGCCTAGGCTGGGATGGTACCATTCTCCAGGATTAAGGTGCAGCTTTAGAGTTGCTACAACAAGCCGGTGGTCAGTATTGAGGAACTGAGCACTCCGGTAGACCCTGCTGTTCTGGATCATCCTCCAGCGACTGTCAACGAGGACATGGTCAATCTCCTTTGCCACACCCGCCAGCGTTGGAATACCAAGTCCAGCGATGAGCTTGTGGGCGCTGAAACCATGAACCAGCCACCCTAAGTCCATGACTTCTTGCAAAGTCAAGGAACTTAGTGCTATTCTGGTTCATAGTTCCTGACCCATGGGGACCAACACATGTCTCATAACCATCCCTATCAGTTCCAGTCGATGCATTGAAATCCCCCAAGACTAGAAGTGTATCTCGTTGGGGCACTGATCAACCACAGACTCGAGCGTGGCGTAGAATGTGGCCTTCACGGTGAGGTCACTCGCCTCAGTCGGAGCATAGACAGAGACCAGGGAAATGACACCTAAGGAGTGACGAATCCTTAGTCTCATAATACGGTCGTTGACCGGTTTACCTCAATTATCATTGGGGTCAGCTTATTGGACACAGCTACAGAAACTCCTTGAGTATGGTAACCATCAGAGCGACCAGACCAATAGTAGGTGTAACACCCACCATTATCTCGCCGCAATCCGGTCTCCGAACCTCAGAGAGTGCTGCAATACCGATGTCCAAATGCTTGAGCTCAGATGATAACAGAGACAGGTCATCATCCTCTCTTAGGGATAGGACATTCCAGGCACCCACCCGAAGGGACCGCCTCAGGTTAACCCAAGGAGACCGCCGTCTGGGGACGAACCTCAGCACCACTCCGCCACACTCTCCCGCAATCTGACCCAGGGATGTTACCCTGTGGTTTCCTTCCGTGGTTTGAAATGTAAAAACATAGGAAAAGGTCACAGGGGGCAATCACATACTGGGAGAAATTATCCTTAAACCCTACCTAATTTAACACAGTACCACCCTCTGTGTGGTGACATGTAACACTTAAGATGACAGTTTCCCTACTTACGTTATATCGAAATGTCTCCTAAATGTCCACGGACCAAGCTACTCTACACAATCCTACCTTTTCAATGAAATTCCTCCATCTACCCCACAAACATAACAGTATGATATCCACATGTCAAAGTTATGCTGCATAAAAGGCAGCCTCCTTAAGTCTGGTAATTGATACCATGACTCGTGAGATTTTTTTGGTTATGTAATAATAATAATAATAATAATAATAATAATAACAATAACAATAATAAATAATAATACACTTGTTCATTTGTTTGTTCATGTGGAAGGCTCCTTTCCACACATTGCTTGTGTGGTCCACAATACGTATAGGCCTCAGGCTTCGGTCATTATAGGCTTCAGGACTCTGGTGTCAGCCTATGAGCCAGGGCAATTGGAATCTACCCGAGCTATATAACCGCAATGTATTATATATCTGCACATAAGCAGTGGGTATGTTTTTGCTTCAAACCATGTTTTTGTTTTTATTTTCAGGAGGGATTGAGACAGCAGTCTGTTGCCTATACACCGCCCAAATAACTACATGGCATTTTCTCGAGCAAGGGCTTTTACCGGCAAATGTTCCGTGAGACCCTGCTCGTATTAATAATGGTCATAATAATAATGACAAGAAAAAGAGCAATCAGAGATTGCAAACTCTTGCCAGGACTTGTTTTGTGTGGTGTTTGTGTAGTTTTGTGCAGCGTTTCTGTACTGGTGTGTTGCATAATTAATAAGAGACATAATAAGAACTACCACTTTATAACTGCTGGCAGTGATGACTGAGTACCAAGACGTCCCGCTTTGATGGAACACCTGACCCTGACCCATGACGTTTTTAAAATTATTATTCAATTTAATTTAAAATGGGATTAAAACAAATTCAATTCAAATCAAATGGAAGACGAAATAGGTACAGTCCTGCATTGGAGTCATCAGAAGGAGCCCGAACAAACAAAAAGCAAAGATGAAGTCATCAGGAGGAACCTGGATAGGATTCACATTTCAGCTGCTACTCGTCTACCCTCAAACCCATCCAGGAACAGCCAAATGAGCCTTAGTCAAAAAAAAATTAAAAATAAAATCAATAATAATCCAGATCAAAAAAATTAAATAATTCTGGCTACCAGACCATGTATTTCAAATGGTCTCAAGTCTTTGACCATTTGAAATGGTCATGTATACACTCAAGTCGAAATTTGAAATGTGTGTTTCCCATCACTACTCGATCATAATTGTGAAGTTTCACATCAATTGATTAAGCGGTTGCAAAGTAAACATTATTTAATATTTTTCTTCAATCCAATATGGCTGCCAAACCATGTGACCTATGACTTATGTGTGAACCTTTTGTTCCTCATGGATAGGTTGTCATACGTGTAAAGTTTCACCTCGATCTGTTCAGCCACTTCAGAGAAGAAGATTTTTGAAGGTTTTTTTTTTGTTTTAAACAATATGGCTGCCAAATCACGTGACCGATGACCGCATCAATTTTTTTTTCTGTGTGGCTTTTTTTTCATACTGCTTATCAGAAAGAAAAAAAATTCATACACTGAAAAGATTTCAAACTAATCAGATGTAGCGATCTACATGTGCAATTTTGACATCATAACGAAGCCACCTATGATGTCATTAAAAAAATCACACATATTCCCGATGAGGAGTACTTGCCACCTGCCAAGTTTGAATTTTTTCCTCAGTGCCGCTTCAGAGATACAGAGGTCCAAAGTTTTTCCGTTTTACAAACATAGCTGCCACACCACGTGACCTATGACGTCATAATTATAATTACAACATTCTCTATTAGTCGTACCAATGGTGAAAATTTCGTCTCGATCCGAAAAGTGTTTGCAGAGAAAAACACGAGTTTTGTGCGGACAAACAACAAACAAACAAGACAGAGAGAGACAGATAGACAAATGAAAAATCACTCATGGAGTGACAATTTGGCGAAATGGAACGGCACTCAGTAGAGAAAATACCTCTGCCAGGCTGAATACACCCAACTTGTCCACCAAGTTTCATCCGAATCTGTCCACAACTTTCTGAGATATCATGCAATATTGTTTTTTGCCCCATCTCTCAAAGGTAAAGAATCAGTTAAATATTGTATAATTATCGTATCGTCCACATCTGGACTCCGATCTTCACCAAAATTGAATCAATTCTTCTTCGTGGCACTCCCAACCTGTCCACCAAGTTTCATGTGAATTCATCCAAACTTTTTGAGATATTGTGCTGTATATAGTTTTTGACCCTATCGTTCAATGGTGAAGAATCACTAAAAAAATTCTCAGATCTGGATCCGGATTCCGATCTTCACCAAAATTAAGTGTTGCTGTTCTTGGTCGGTCACCTACACACCCAAAACATTTCAGAACGATTGCTTGAAAACTATGCCAAAAATCGTGTGTCAAAGAAACAAACAAACAAACAGACAGACAGACAAATGATACGGACCAACATACTTGGCAAAATATTTTTTCGCCAAGTAACAAATGCACCCAAATGCAATACCCTCTCCTTCAACAAAGGTAATAACAGTTCCCTTAGTAGGAGCTTCAACACAGGTAGAGGCCAACAGGGTCAAAGTCTGCACTGGTATTGCCAAGTCAAGGTTGGCCATGCTATATCCTTTCAAATGCTGAGCATCAGGAAAGGAAGCAGCATGTACTATTTTAAAGTCTTTGGTATGATTCTGCCAGGGTTCAAACCAACAACCTCCCAGACTCAGAGCAGATGCTCAAACTATTACACTAGTGAGGCTGGTTGTGAAATTATGCAGATTATTTATTTTTTGTTGCAAACCTTTTAAGTGAAGCTGGTTATGGTTTTCTTTGAACAAAATTTGAAGCTCCTGGAAGTTATAAGGATAAAATGTGGAGGAATGTCGATAAAGCCACACAGAAGCAGACAGGTAATGAATGTGCAGCCAAAAGACACGAAGATTAATGGATGACGAAGAAGGCAAGGTTTGTAAGAATAAAAATGCTTGTGCTGGGTACACAAGTAAGGGACAACACGAGATGATAATAAGCTGCTGTCTTGAAAGACAGAAAGAAAGAGCAATGCTGGATGCACCCAGGGAGGTGATTCCATCAGAGAAAATGGAGGGGTGTGGTGGGAAGAAAAAAAAACCATGGAAGTGAGCAGTACACTTATACTTGAGGAAAGCAAGGGAAAGGTTACGAGGATAACGATTGCAACTTAAGTTAATGTCAAGGAGTTGAAGATCGAAATGGTAAAATCAAAAGTGTTGATAGTGATTTAGTCACTTCTTATTAGCTACCTAACTTTCAGCTAGTATTAACAGCCAAATCACGATGAGAGAACACTGGTTGGACCATTCACCAAAGTGCAATGAGAATGAAGCCATGAGCCTCAACCTCCAGCCAAGATATGCCAATGATATGACAACCTTGACTTTACCACCACCAAGGATGAAGGTTGGTGTGTAATAGTGTGAGCCGATAAAGGAATGGTGAGTTCTATGGCAATGTGGATAAATGCCTTGCACACATTTACAAGCTGTACCAAGTATTCCAATATGGCATTTGGCCATACATGCCAGTTTGGAGATTTTGCCTCCTTAAGGAATGTTATGGATAATGGTAATTCAATCTAGCTCCAAAGACTTTCTTTACTTCTGGCAGAAGGTGATCACACAAGTAAATTGGAGGATTTTCTCACTGATCTTTCGGATGAGACTTGAGTGAGAGTGTTCAACTCATCAACATGATGCTCCTCATTGTTCCAAGTGATCGACCAGTTTCTTATTTTCTTCAGCTGCAGATAGATGTGCTGGTGCTGATTCACATCGCTGTCACACCTGCTAATTCATCGTTGACTTGAGGCTAGTGTTGCTGGCCAGTGATGTACTAGGGGCATAAGGATGCTGTGATACTCCTCGTATATATTGTGACTGTTGCTTTATAAAGGTGATTATTGTTACATTTACTCTTCTGCTGCCATCAGTGAAACGTGGCTTGCATGCCCTTCTTTCAGCTTCATGTGTAGTGAATCTGGTATCATCTGATTTTGGATTTTAAATGCTATCTCATGATTTTTGAGAGGCAGCTCCAAGGCTTAGGATATACTTACCTTTTCTTAAAAAGTAACCATAATTTAGGAATAATCAGTAATTAAAAACTGTCTCATCTAATTTATTTTGCGTGTTCAAAAGTTTCTATGAATGATATGCAGTACTCGCAACAGTGTTAAGACATGGCAAAAATAAAGCGAGGCATAGATATAAATAAATAGGCATCATGCATTGTCTTACTAATTAAATATACTTATACATTGGAAAATAATAACAAAAACTTTTGCCTGTCTTGGACTACTGTGAATATCTCGTTGATGTAACCTTATAGATGCCCCTTGTATGCAAATTATAATAAATATATGATATTAAAATGCTTGACGGGCGGAGCTTGGACTGTGCATGTGCATTTGCCCAAAATTTGCTGTGCAAAATTATTTTCACACAAGGATGATATGTTTACACCAAACGTCACAATAAAAAAACTCAATTCTGAATCAAATTGATATAAAAAGGTGAAATACGGCTTCTTGAGAGCACGGGTGATAGAGTCGGACAAACAACCATAAGTTGAGAGGAATAGCGCATGCTTTGGACCTAATGGCCTCCTGCGTCAAAGTTTCTTGGAAGTGAACTCGTAGTATTACTTTCAGCGAGTACCATGACGTAGAGTTGGCGACCCAAGTCGGCGACTTGGACTTGTCGCACTCGAGTCGCAAAATTTTGCGACCTGACTCGGAGTTGACGAAATTGACTTGAAACTCGGACTTGGGACTTGGGATTTACTTGCGACTTGAGTTTATAATGGCTTGTTGACAATGTTCGAAAAATAATCGTTGAATAAACATTTTATTGAAACGGAGTTCAAAATAAATGGTAAATGATTTTCAGTCGTGGACGTGCGCGGTTCAGTCAATGACGACATATACCGTGTGCATGTACTCTGTACATGTGCAGTGCACCAGTGCTCATGGCTACCGGGTCACACACCATTCACCACTAATGTTAAAGGGAGTGTCCACTGTTCAGACAATACATTATGTCCAAGCGGCAAACACGTCTTACCAACGTGGCTACGTGTGAAACATCTTTATTCAAGCCATGATCATTCGTGCCAGGGTAAACTTGGCTCCTGATAGGTAACACCGTGCATGTCCCAACCCGATAAAAAAAAAATGTTGTGGTGATTAAAATATGTCAGGTGACTTGGATTATTTCAACTTCGTCAATAATTGTAAATTATATCACGACTTATATTAGAAAGAAATAAAACATAAAAAGTATGGTATCTTAAAAGGCAACAATTAAATGAAGTTACAGTATATGTTTCATTTTAACATACATAATAAATATACAAGTAGATTATTAAGATCTCCTTACCTGTTCCACATTGAATGCTTTGGTTCTACATGTAAACCACTGAAAACATAAGCTGAGGTTACTGACTAGTCTCAAGTATATACACTGGATATGAGAAGTAAATTTAACATAAATTTATTTTTACTGTGAACAAAACCAAAAATGTCCACTGTATGAAGCCGACAAATAAAAACTTGGGTTAAAAAGCTTTTCAGAATATACAATGCAATGAATGAAACCCTGTGTCTTAATTCCTTGATAGTTTGGACTCCAAGGTTTATAAGTAAATGTGGGACTTGACACAGGTTGAAGTAATATGACGGTGACTTAAGACTTAACCTCAAAGACTTGAGATTTTACTTGAGACTTGGCTCAAGCGACTTATTGACATCTCTGCCATGACATAAGATGCACATGGCACATAGAACAGAAAAATCCTGACATAAATCCATCACGTAAATGCAACACAACTATTTTTCATATGTGTGCACGTATTTATGACTTTGCTCATTTATAACCAGGCACCTAACTTTCTCACTTGTATCTTCTTTTAAAACAAAAAAATGAGTGATTCTGCACTGCCCTATCTTGCTGTCGGCGTCCGTTTCACACACGCAAATAATTTGCTATAACTGTCTGAACGCTGACCTTTAACAAATATTCTGATGAAAAAAAAAATCAACAGAATTCATCACTTCTAAATATGACTATGAGGCACAACAAGGTCGGTGAAATGTCAACATCAAAAACCTAGTGTGTATGTAAAGGCTGTAGGTCACCCCTGGCGTGCCGTGTGTATATTAAGTCCCTATCCGGTTCAATAGATGATCCGAGTTTTAGTGTACGGCCGCACGCAATGTTCGCTGTCAGCCAAGTTGGTTTCCAACCAGGTTTGTTTTCATCTTGTTGTACTGTTTCAGTATGTTACTGAAATCTTCCTATTATCACGTGTAAAATACATTTTTATTGCTTCGCAAATAAGTTTGTCAAATGAGAAATGATGTGATACTGCCTTCACTATGTGGTTCAACGATTTTGTGTGAAATGTTTATTCAGCCAACTTGTCCTTTATTCTGCTTTGTTGACTGTGGAACCTTTTTATCTCTGCCACCGAAGGTGAATGGAGGTTATTTTTTTCACCCGTCTGTCCATCTGTCTGTTTGTCTGTGAGCAAGATATCTCAAAAAATTGTGGATGGATTCGGACGAAATTTGGTGGACAGGTTGGGTGTGTGATGAGGATGAATCAATTCCATTTTGTTGAAGATCAGAAGGTGGATGGAGATACGATTTTTTTTTTATTTTCAAGTGCTTCTTCACCATTGAGAGATGGAGCCAAAAACGATATATAGCATGGTATTTCAAAAATTTGTGGACGAGTTATGACAAAACTAGGTGCATGGGTTGGGTCGGTGACAAGAACAAGACGATTAGATTTTGGTTCAGGTCTGGATCCAGATCTGGCCTATCAGTGGAATCCAAAACGTAAACTGTTCAGCCTGGTGGAGGTTTGCGCTCTACCAGTGCCATTCTAGTTGTTTTATGTGTCATTACTCTCCCTGCTTTTGATCTTAAAAACTGGCATGTTACTTGGAAGATGCAAATGCTACAACACCCTGGGTGGCAGTTGGGGGGTTATTCCCGTTTTGCGTGTAACTTTCCAATGACTCAACGAGTATTAAACTGGACATTCAGACTCCTAGTTTTGGTTCTCCTGGCTTTTATTAGTCTTCTATTGGTTTCACCAGAGGGGGCTATAGGTTTGCTTTCTGTCTGTCTGTCTCACCTATGGTTTTTCAGACTTTTTTCCCAAACCCTTTAACATATTCAACTGAAACTTTGTGCATGGCTTTATTAGGATAAGTTACAGAACAAGTTCGAGTTTCATGGTGTTTTGTCAATTTTTCACAGTTATTCTCTTTTGGACATAGAAAATATCACATATTATACATGGGTCAGTGTTCATCTGCCCTGACTCCACCCCGCTGTTTTACACCCATTGGCTGGGCAGCTGACCTGACTCCACCCCAATAAAATCATGCACCACCATTCCATGAAACAGCACAGATCAGCAGGCCTCAGGCCTTAGGTCTGGGTGTTAGTCTATGGCCCAGCACAACTGGAATGTTACGAGGGAGAAAACCACGATGTATTATATATGCACATAAGCTGTACAGATGTTTTTGCTTCATGTATGTATATCGGGTATGTTTTTTATTATTTTTGGCACTGAATGCACCATTATACACTGCACCAAATGCACCAAATTGAGGATTTTTAAAATCTCAAAAAAACTGACCAATATACAGTACAATACTTAAAATCTTCGATTTTGCAAGTAACAAAAAAAAACAAATTAAAAAAATCACTCATAGAGCGACACTTGTCAAAACAGAACAAAGTAGAACGGCACTCGGTAGAGCGCGTACCACCGCCAGGCTGAACAGTTTACGTTTTGTATCCCACTGATAGGTCGGATCTGAATCCAGGCCTTAACCAAAATCTAATCGGCTTGTACTTGTCACCTAACCAACTCATCCACCTAGTTTTGTTATAACTCATCCACCTAGTTTTGTCATAACTCATCCACAACTTTTTGAGATATGATACATATAGTTTTTAGCCCTCAATTTAGAATATAGGCCTATGTTGACCTTTTGACCTTAACAATAGTTGATGGTTGACATCATTGACCTGATATGCAAATCCTGTTCAAATTTCAAATCAATCGGATGAAAATTGAGGATTTTAGAAATCGCACCTAAGTTGTTGATCTTTTGGTAAAAGCTGACCTCAAAAATAATTGGTGGTTGCATTTAGTGAGCTGATATTAAAATCCTATTCAAATTTCAAGTCAATTGAATTAAAATTGACAAGTTTAGAAATTTCAGCCAATGGTGACCTTTTGGCCTCAGTTGACCTCAAAAATAATAAGTGTTTGAATTCAGTGACCTGATATGCAAACGCTCTTCAAATTTCAAGTTAATTGGATTAAAATTGAGGATTTTTGAAATCTGGCCTATGTTGACCTTAAAAATAATAGGTGGTTGAATTCAGTGACCTGATAATCAAATCCTCTTCCAATTTGAAATCAATTGGATTAAAATTGAGGATTTTTGGAATTTGAAAAACTTGACCTTAGACCTATGATGGCAACTGACCAATTGGGTGTGACCGTTTTCCCCAGCATTGTTATTCATGCCTATTGCAATCACGTCTATCCACATCAGCAAATAACAGTCTATCTCTAGGTGGTATGGCAAATCACATGCTTTCCTCACCTCATGTTACCTCACCTTGTGTTATCTCACCTCTCATAGCGATGATTAAATATTGATGATTACGGTGTGGAACCTTTATACATGTGTTACCTCGCCTCGTGTTTATTCACCACTCAACGATGATGACAATGTTGGTGATTACGGTTTGTCGCCTTTATCACATGCTTTCCTCACCTCGTGACTCATCCTGTGATTGCTAATTGATCGTGTGCTATCCTTGACAATTTTATGATTTTTTGCCTATACAGATGTTGCGGTCGACAGGGTAACCCCCCCCCCCCCCCCCCCCCGAGGAGCGAGCAGGCAAGAACTCGTCCCTGTGGAGAGTGAAGCGAGCGAGCAAGAACTCGCATCCGTGGAGAGTGAGTGAGCGAGCAAGAATCTGTCCGTGGGGTGAGTGTAGCGAGCAAGAACATCTGTCTGTTGAGAGCAAGCGAGTGAGCGAGAACTCCTCCTGTGGAGACGAGCGAGTGAGCGAGAACTCCTCTATGGAGACGAGCGAGTGAGCAAAGACTCTCCTGTGGAGACGAGCGAGTGAGCAAGAACTCCATCCTGTGGAGAGTGAGTGAGCGAGCAAGACTCTGTCCTGTGGAGAGTGAGTGAGCGAGCAAGAACCCGTCCTGTTGAGGGCAAGCGACGTGAGCGAGAACTCCTGTGGAGATGAGCGAGTGAGCAAGAACTCGTCCTGTGGAGAGCGAGTAGTGAGCGAGAACTCCTCCTGTGGAGACGAGCAGTGAGCGGAAGTCTGTTGAGATGAGCGAGTGAGCAAGAACTCCATCCTGTGGAGAGTGGGAGTGAGGCGCAAGAACTCGTCCTGTGGAGAGTGGGAGTGAGCGAGAACTCGTCTGTGAGAGAGCGAGTGAGCGAGAACTCCTCCTGTGGAGACGAGCGAGTGAGCGAGAACTCCTCCTGTGGAGATGAGCGAGTGAGCAAGACACTTCCATCCTGTGGAGACGAGCGAGTGAACAAGAACTCCATCCTGTGGAGAGCAAGCGAGTGACCGAGAACTCCTCCTGTGGAGACGAGCGAGTGAGCGAGAACTCCGTACTGTGGAGATGAGCGAGTGAGCGAGAACTCCGTACTGTGGAGAGGGGGAGAACGAGCAAGCGAGCGAGAACTCCACTTATGGAGAGTGGGAGAGCGAGCGAGCAAGACCTCTGTCCTGTGGAGAGCGGGACAGTGAGCGAGCGAGTGAGAACTCCGTTCTGTGGAGAGTGGGAAAATGAGCAATCAAGCGAGAACTCCATCCTTTGGAGAGTGGAAGAGTGAGCAAGCGAGTGAGAACTCCATCCTGTGGAGAGCGGGAGAGGAAGTGAGCGAGAGAGCAAGACCTCCGTCCTGTGGAGAGCGGGAGAGTGAGTGAGCGATTGAGAACTCCGTTCTGTGGAGAGCGGGAAAATGAGCAATCGAGCGAGAACTCCATCCTTTGGAGAGTGGAAGAGTGAGCGAGCGAGCGAGAACTCCATCCTGTGGAGAGTGGGAGAGGAAGCGAGCAAGCGAGAACTCCATCCTGTGGAGAGTGGGAGAGGAAGCGAGCAAGCAAGAACTCCATCCTGTGGAGAGCGGGAGAGCAAGTGAGCGAGCAAGCGAGAACTCTGTCCTGTGGAGAGCGGAAGAGTGTGCAAGTGGGAACTCCATCCTGTGGAGAGCGGGAGAGTGAGCGAGTGAGAACGCTGTCCTGTTGAGAGCAGGAGAGCGACTGAGCAAGAACTCCGCCCTGTGGAGAG
>CM068959.1:39444027-39457277 GCA_035128595.1 Eptatretus atami | reverse complement strand
GGAGAGAGAGATGGGGTTTAATGAAAATAAGTCGAATAATTACAATGAATAATTCAAAGGTAATAATAAAAACGAAACGTGAGTTTTCAGCAACTAATTCCTATTGAGGCACCTCACACAAAATTATAATATAGACAAGCGACGAATACATAAAAGAAAAATCCTCCTTTCTCCCGGCATTAGCTGTGTGCGAGAGATGAGTTCTGGAGCTTGATGTTCACAAAACCGCGTTGTCACAGGGCAGGGAAAATGCGCGCGAAAATGGTGCAGCGCAGGCCGCTCTCTGGATGGGGAAATGGTAACAGGGAGGCAATTCGGGCGTTTGATACTGAAACCAGGCCTCATGAAATACTGTGCAGCTCTTCTTGTTGATCGCACTTGCCGACGCCGGCTGCTCTCTGCAGAATAGACACCTTCTTCCCCGATGCATAACAAGAGGCTTTGAGGGTGCAGTGTCACTGACCAGCACCACAGTCAATGGCCAGCCGTCTTGCTCCATCACGTGGGAATCCACCTGGAGCCACAACACGAAGAATCGTGCAGCCTTCTTCATTGTGTCGATGGAAAGCAGCGGTAATGCCTCTCTCATCTCTCACTCTCATCGCTTCTGTCCGGCCCTTCAATGTGTCCAACCCCAAAACCTAAATCCATTCTCCCTCTCTCTGATGTCAACCTATTAATTCATTCCACTCCAGGCATGGCTTTGCAGTTGTCATTCCTGGAGACAGGATTTCTGCCTGCTTGGAACGTGTAGCTAGGTTGTTGTTGTTGTTTTAAGGATGTGATGCCTTTTTGCCGCCGGTCATTGAAATGTCAGGTCAGGTCCAGGTATGGGAGCATGTGCAGAACAGCGGTATTCTGCGTCCTTCCGCCGGTACTTTCCGGGGCCTCCGTCTGGCCTTCCCCAAGGCAATGCAGGCCCATCCATCTCCTGAGATGCCGATCAACCTGCTGCAAACACAAGAGGCTCCTTCGGCCTCTTGGTTGCAGCAGGGTCGGCCCATTACTCTCTCCACTCCAAGACTCCCTCGCTGAGAGAATGCTGGTGAGCAGGATCAGCGTCAGGAAAGCGAGCCACATGTCCATACAGCGAGCTGACCGCTCACGGACCAGAGGGTAACAATCTTATCCGAGTCTCTCTCAGCAAGCTCATTGGGATGCAAAATTGACCAGCGATACCAAGGATTCTCGAAGAGACCTGGTACCAAAAGAATTAAGTCTCCGTCTCAAGATCCTTGGTCAGAGTCCAAGAGTCTACGCATCCATAGAGCAAGACTTGGAAGCACGAAAAGGGAACCCCCTGAAAAAAAAGAAATTCCCCGGAACCCTTTCGCCGGTCCCGGGTTGGTCTCCCTGCACAGGTACCGGCAGTGGCCACACCCATGATCAGTGAATCCATGACTCCCCAGGCCGACCGCAGACGTCTATGACCTCTGAACTCACAGCCAGCCAGAGAAATGAATATCACTTGCCAGGTAAGTGAATCTCTCCACGACCTCAAATCCTCACCACAGAACAGACCAGACAGGACGCAGCATCCAAGATGTCATTGAAAGCCTGGATCTTAGTTTGACGCCAAGAAACCCGTAATCCCATGCGGCTTCCGACTTCATTCAAGCACCTCGAGAGCCCCCAAAAGGATTATCTAAAGTCTCCCGCAAACCGATGATTGCATCATCTGCGAAATCAAGGTCGCGAGATCATGACATTCCAAACGATGCAACCGCAGCTTGATCTTTCCGAAATCCTCCCTAAATGCAGTCCATACAGTGCTGAAAAAGTTGTGGGGGCGCAGTACAGCACCTGACGAACTCCAGTAACACTGGAAATAAGTCAGAGATGGTACCACCACCACTTCCCAGCACTCTCGTACCACGAGTAGAGTTCAAGACATCAGATCGATCAGTTTTGGTGGCAACCAACGAAGACCAAGAATCCTCCAGAGGGCATCCCGATTCACTGAATCGAACGCTTTACAGAGATCAACATAGGCTGCAAGCAGCCGCTGAAATTCTCTTCGTCTGCGTTCGTGAGGAGCAACGAAGAGCAAGGATACGGTCAATCATTGACCTCTTTGGTGTAAAGCCTGACTGCTCTGGACGCTGGTCGCTCAAGCAGATGGTGGCGAACCCTATCAGAATTATCCGAGCAAAGACCTTGCCCGCACAGAGAGCGCGTCACCCTCGTAGTTGTTGCAGTCTTGGCGATCACCCTTCCCTTTCCAGAGGGACAACAAGGCCCTCTTCCCATCAGTTGAATGATGCCTGTGTTCCAGGCAGAGCACAAAAATGCATGCAACGACATGAGTGCGCATGTTCCACAGCCTTGAGAGTTCAGCCATGGATGTCCACAATCCCTGGAGCTTTACCCCATTTCAACCGGTTCACCGCAAGCCCGTGTTTCCATACAGAGCGCAAGGTGGACCACAGTTGATTGAGGGTCAGCAACCAGGGATTGTACACCCTTGACGTCCAACCTCGACGCTGGGGGAAAGTCAGCCTGGTACACCGCTTCGAGAGTAACTGGCCCAGCGGGCTTCCTCAGACTCCTCTGTCAAGAGCCTACCATCTCATGCCTCTTAACTGCAAAGTGCCTCCGAGGGATGGCTTTGGATGAACGCAATGCGGCGGATTCCCTTGTAAGCGGGACGGAGAATTACCTGTCCACAGGTGAATGCTCTACACCCTCAAGATTCCTCCGCCAACATAGGCTCCTTGTCAACCCTTAGTGCATCGTACAGTTTTACGCCTCAACTCCCTGAACAGCTAGCTCTGCATTCAGCCTGGCCCTGCGACTCTGGTCAATGGTATCCAGTGGTCCCCTTGAAGACAAAATTCTTCTTTGCCCTGCGGTGGAGTTCAAGACATCCAACGGCAACATGCAAGACCGGTGGTCTTGAAGGCACTCACAACTCTTCAGGACCCCCCAAAGCACCCAGAACCCCAAATCGTCCACTCAGCCTGTCGCAACTCCTCAGCTTCTCTCTCATCCTCGAGCTGCAACACCAGCCTAGCGGGATGGTCCATTCCTCGCAGGATTTAAGGTGCAGCTTTAGAGGTTGCTACACAAAAGCGGTGGTCAGTATTTGAGAACTGAGCACTCGTAGACACCCTGCTGTTCTGGATCATCTCCAGCGACTGTCCACGAGGACATGGTAATCTCCTTTGCCACAAACCAGCCGCGTTGGAATACAATCCAGCATGAGCTTGTTGGGCGCTGAAACCATGAACCAGCACCCTAATCCATGCCCTTCTTGCAAAGTCAAGGAACTTAGTGCTATTCTGGGTTCAATAGTTCCTGACATGGGACCAACACAATTCTCATTAACCATCTATCAGTTTCCAGTCGATGCATTGAAATCCCCAAACTAGAAGTGTACTCGTTTGGGGGCACTGATCCCACAGACTTCGGCGTGGCGCTATGAATGTGTCTTACACTGGTGGGAGTCACTCGCTAGTCCGGAGCATAGACAGAGACCAGGAAATGACACCTAAGGAGTGACGAATCCTTAGTCCCTCATAATACGGTCGGTTGACCGGTGTTTACCTTCCATTATCATTGGGGGTCAGCTTATTGACACAGCTACAGAAACTCCTTGAGCTAGGTAAACACAGAGCGGACCAGACCATGTAGGTGTAACACCCACCATATTCGCCGCAATCCGGTTCCGACCTCAGAGAGTGCTGCAATACCGATGTCAAATGCTTGAGCTCAGTGATAACAGGACAGGTCATCATCCTCTCTTAGGGATAGACATTCCAGGCCACCCACCCGAAGGGACGCTCAGGTTAACCCAAGGAGACCGCCGTCTGGTGGAGACACTCAGCACCACTCCGCCACACTCTCCCCATCTGAACCCAGGGATGTTCCCTGTGGTTCTTCCGTGGTTTGCAATGTAAAACATAGGAAAGGTCACAGGGGGCAATCAATATGGGAGAAATATCCTTAACTACCTAATTTAACAACAGTACACCCTCTGTGTGGTGACTGTAACACTTAAGATGACAGGTTTCCTACTTTACGCTTCTATCGAAATGTCTCCTAAATGTCCAACGACCAAGCTACTCTACACAATCCTACCCTTTCAATGAAGTTCTCCATCTACCCCCACAAACAAACAGTATGAATATCCACATGTCAAAGCTTAGCTGCATAAAAGGCAGCTCCTTAAGTCTGGTAATGATACCATGACTCGTGAGATTTTTTTGGTTATGTAATAATAATATACATAATAATAATAACAATAACAATAATAAATATAATACACTTGTTCATTTGTTTGTTCATGTGGAAGGCTCCTTTCCACACATTGCTTTGTGTGGTCCACAATAACGTTAGGCCTCAGGCTTCGGTCATTAAATAGGGTCCTTCAGGACTCTGGTGTCAGCTAATGAGCAGGGCAATTGGAATCTACCCCGAGCTATAACCGCAATGTATTATATATTGCACTAAGCAGTGGGTATGTTTTTGCTTCAAACATGTTTTGTTTTTATTTTCAGGAGGATTGAGACAGGCAGTCTGTTGCCTATACAACCGCCCAAATAACTACATGGCATTTCTCGAGCAAGGGCTTTTACGCGGCAAATGTTCCGGCACCCTGCTCGTATTATTGGTCATAATAATAATTGACAGAAAAAGAGCATCAGAGATTGCAAACTCTTGCAGGACTTGTTTTTGTGTGGTGTTTGTGTAGTTTGTGGCAGCGGTTTCTGTAACTGGTGTGTTTGCATAATTAATAGAACATAATAAGAACTACCCTTTATAACTGCTGGCAGTGATGACTGAGTACCAAGACTCCCGCTTTGATGGAACAGCCTGACCGCTGACCCATGACGTTTTTTAAAATTATTATTCAATTTAATTTAAATGGGATTAAAACAATTCAATTCAAATCCAAATGGAAGACGAAATAGGTACAGTCCTGCATTGGGTCATCAGAAGGAGCCGAAAACAACAAAAAAGAAAGATGAAGTCATCAGGAGGAACCTGGATAGGAAATTCACATTTCAGCTGCACTACGTCTACCCTCAAACCATCCAGGAACAGCCAAATGAGCCTTAGTCAAAAAAAAATTAAAATAAAATCACATAATAATCCAGTGACAAAAAAATTAAATAATTCTGGCTACCAAGACCATGTATTTCAAATGGTCTCAAGTCTTTGACCATTGAAATGGTCCATGTATACACTTCAAGTCGAAATTTGAAATGTGTGTTTCCCATCACTACTCGATCATAAATTGTGAAGTTTCACATCAATTGAATTAAGCGGTTGCAAAGTAAATTATTTAATATTTTTCTTCAAATCCAATATGGCTGCCAAAGCCATGTGACCTATGACTTTGTGTGAACGCTGTTTGGTTCCCCTCATGATAGGTTGTCATACGTGTAAGTTTCACGCTCGGATCTGTTCAGCCACTTCAGAAGAAGAAGTTTTTGAAGGTTTTTTATTTTGTTTTAAACAAATATGGCTGCCAAATCACGTGACCTGATGACCGCATCAATTTTTTTTTCTGTGTGGCCTTTTTTTTCATACTGCTTATCAGAAAGAAAAAAAAATTATACAACTAGAAAGATTTCAAACTAAATCAGATGTAGCGATCTTACATGTGCACATTTTGACATCATAACGAAGCCACCTATGATGTCATTAAAAAAATCAACAATTCCCGATGGGAGTACTTTGCCACTGCCAAGTTTGAATTTTTTCCTCAGTGCCGCTCAGAGATACAAGAGGTCCAAACAGTTTATTCCGTTTTACAAACATAGCTGCCACACCCACGTGACCTATGACGTCATAATTATAATACAACAATTCTCTATTAGTCGTACCAAATGGTAGAAAATTTCGTCTCGATCCGGAAAGTGTTTGCAGAGAAAAAACCGAGTTTGTGCGGACAAACAACAAACAAACAAGAACAGAGAGAGACAGATAGACAAATGAAAAAATACTCTGGAGTGAACAATTTGGCGAAATGGAACGGCACTCAGCTAGAGAAATACCTCTGCCAGGCTGAATACACGCAATCTTCCTACCAAGTTCATCCGAATCATGTCCACAACTTTCTGAGATATCAATGCAATATTGTTTTTTGCCCCACATCTCTCAAAGGTAAAAGAATCAGTTAAATATTGTATAATTATCGTATCGTCCCAATCTGGACTCCGATCTTCACCAAAATTGAATCAATTCTTCTTCGTCGCACTCCAACCTGTCCACCAAGTTCATGTGAATTCATCCAAACTTTTTGAGATATTGTGCTGTATATATTTTTGACCCTAATCGTTTGGGAAGAATCACTAAAAAAATTCTCAGATCTGGATCGGATTCCGATCTTCACACAAAATTAAGTGTTTGCTGTTCTTGGTCGGTCACCTACACAGCACCAAAACATTTCAGAACGATTGCTTGAAAACTAATGCAATAAATCGTGTGTCAAGAAACAAACAAACAAACAGACAGACAGACAAATGATACGGCCAACATACTTGGCAAAATCATTTTTTCGCCAAGTACAAATGCCCACAACATGCAATACCCTCTCCTTCAACAAAGGTAATAACAGTTCCTTAAAGTAGGAGCTTTCAACACAGGTAGAGGCCAACAGGGTCAAAGTCTGCAGCTGGTATTGCCAAGTCAAGGTTGGCCATGCTATATCCTTTCAAAGCTGAGCATCAGGAAAGGAGCAGCATTACTTTTTTAAGTCTTTGGTATGATTCTGCAGGGTGTTCAACCAAACAACCTCCCAGACTCAGAGCAGAATGCTCAAAACTATTACACTAAGTGAGGGCTGGTATGTGAAATTATGCAGATTATCTATTTTTTGTTGGAAACCTTTTAAGTGAAGCTGGTTATGGGTTTTCTTTGAACAAAATTTGAAGCTCCTGAAGTTAATAGGATAAAAGTGGAGGAATTGTCCGATAAAGCCACACAGAAGCAGACAGGTAATGAATGGCACCAATAAGACCGAAGATTAATGGAAATGACGAAGAAGGCAAGGTTTGTAAGAATAAAAATCTTTGTGCTGGGTACACAAGTAAGGGACAACACGAGAGGATAATAAGCTGCTGTCTTGAAAGACAGAAAGAAAGAAATGCTGGATGCACCCAGGGAGGTGTTCCATCAGAGAAAAGGAGGGGTGTGGTGGGAAGAAAAAAAAAACATGGAAGTGAGCAGTACACTTATAACTTGAGGAAAGCAAGGAAAGGTTACGGAGTAACGATTGCAACTTAATTAATGTCAAGGAGTTGAAGATCCGAAATGGTAAAATCACAAAAGTGTTGATAGTGATTTAAGTCACTTCTTATTAGCTTACCTAACTTTCAGTAGTCTTAACAGCGCAATCACGATGAGAACACTGGTTGGACCATTCACCAAAGTGCCAATGAAATGAAGCGCATAGCCTCAACCTCCCAGCGCAAATATGCCAATGATATGACAACCTTGACTTACACCACCAAGGAATGAAGGTTGGTGTGTAAATAGTGTGAGCCGATAAAGGAATGGTGAGTTCTATATGGCAATGTGGATAAATGCCTTGCACACATTACAAGCTGTACCAAGTATTCAAATATGCATCGTTTGCCATACAATCCAAGTTTGGAGATTTTTGCCTCCTTAAGGAATGTTATGGATAATGGTAATTCAATGCTAGCTCCAAAGACTTTCTTACTTCTGGCGAAGGTGATCAACACAAGTAAATTGGAGGATTTTCTCAGCTGATCTTTTCGGATGAGACTTGAGTGAGAGTGTTCAACTCATCACATGATGCTCCTCATTGTTCAAGTGATCGACCAGTTCTGTTTCTTATTTTCTTCAGCTCAGACTAGTCATGTGCTGGTGTCTGATTCACATCGCTGTCACATCCTGCTAATTCATCGTTGAACTTGAGGCTAGTGTGCTGGCCAGTGATGTACTAGGGCATAAGGATGCTGTGATACATCCTCGTATTATTGTGGATGTTGCTTTTAATAAGGTGATTATTTTACATTTACCTTCTGCTGCCATCAGTGAAACGTGGCTGCATGCCCTTCTTTCAGCTTCATGTGTTAGTGAATCTGGTATCATCTGATTTTGGATTTTAAATGCATCTCATGATTTTTGAGAGCAGCTGCCAGGCTTAGGAATACTTACTTTTCTTCTAAAAATAACAAATTTAGGAATAATCAGTAAATTAAAAACTGTCTCATCTAATTATTTTGCCGTGTTCCAAAAGTTTCTATGAATGATATAGTTACCGCACAGTGTTAAGACATGGCAAAAATAAAGCGAGCATAGAATAAATAATAGGCATCATGCATTGGTCTTAACTAAATTAAAATATACTTATACATTGGAAAATAATAACAAAACTTTGCCTGTCTTGGACTACTGTGAATAACTCGTTGATGTAACTTATAGATGCCCCTTGTATGCAAATTATAATTAAATCTATGATATTAAAATGCTTGACGGGCGGACTGGACTGTGCATATGCATTTGCCAAAATTTGCTGTGCAAAGATTAATTTTTCACACAAAGGATGATATGCTTTACACCAAACGTCTACAAAAAAAACTCAATTTCTGAATCAAATGATATAAAAAAGGTGAAATACGGCTTCTTGAGAGCACGGGTGATAGAGATCGGACACACACCATAGTTGAGAGGAATAGCGCATGCTTGGACCAATGGCCTCCTTGCGTCAAAGTTTTCTTGGAAGTGAACTCGAGTATTACTTTCAGCGAGTACCATGACGTAGAGTTGCGACCAAAGTCGGCGACTTGTACTTGTCGCACTCGAGTCGCAAATTTTGCGACCTGACTCGGAGTTGACGAAATTGACTTGAAACTGGACTTGGGATTGGGATTTACTTGCGACTTTAGTTTATAATGGCATTGTTTGACATTTCCGAAAATAATCGTTGAATAACATTTTATGAAACGGAGTTCAAAATAAATGGTAAATGATTTTCAAGTCGTGGACCGTGCGCGGTTCAGTCAATGACGACATATACCGTGTGCATGTACTCTGTACATGTGCAGTGCACCAGTGCTCATGGCTACGCGGGTCACACCCATTCACACATAATGTTAAAGGGAAGTGTCCATGTCAGACAAATACATTATGTCCCAAGCGGCAAACACGTCTTACCAACGGGCTACGTGTGAAACATTTTATTCAAGCCATGATCCATTTTCGTGCCAGGGTAAACTTGGCTCTACTGATATAGGTAACAACCGTCATGTCCCACACGATAAAAAAAAAATGTTGTTGGTGATTAAAAATGTCAGGTGACTTGGATTATTTCAACTTCGTCAATAATTGTAAATTAATATCACGCTTATATTAGAAAGAAATAAAACATAAAAAGTATGTATTAAAAGGCAACATTAAATGAAGTTACAGTATACTGTTTTCATTTTAACATACATAATAAATATACAAGTAGATTATAAGATCTCCTTACTGTTCCACATGAATGCTTTGGTTTTCTAACATGTAAAACCACTGAAAACTAAGCTGAGGTACGTTTTTGACTAGTCTCAAGTATAATACACTGGATAATGAGAAGTAAATTTAAATAAATTTCTTTTTACTGTACAAAACCTAAAAATGTCCACTGTATGAAGCCGACAAATAAAAACTTGGGTTAAAAAGCTTTTCAGAATATACAATCAATGAATGAACCGCTGTGGTCCTTAATTCCTTGATAGTTTGGACTCCAAGGTTTTTATAAGTAAATGTGGGACTTGACAACAGGTGAAGTTAATACAACGGGTGACTTAAGACTTAACCTCAAAGACTTTGAGATTTTACTTGAGACTTGCTCAAAGCGACTTATTGACATCTCTGCCCATGACATAAGAATGCACATGCACATAGAAAACAGAAAAATCCTGACATAATCCATCACGTAAATTGCAACAAACAAACTATTTTTCATATGGTGCACGTATTTATGACTTTGCTCATTTATAACCCAGGCACTAACTTTCTTCACTTGTATGCTTTTTTAAAACAAAAAAATGGAGTGATTCTGGCACTGCCCTATACTTGTGTCGCGTCCGTCTTCACACAACAAATAATTTTGCTATAACTGTCCTGAACGCTGAACTTTAACAAATTTCTATGAAAAAAAAAATCAACAGATTCATGGCACTTCTAATATGACTATAGGCACAACAAGGTCCGGTGAAATGTCAACATCAAAAACCTAGTGTGTATGTAAAGGCTTGTAGGTCACACCCTGGCGTGCGTGTGTATAATTAAGTCCATTCCGGTTCAAATAGATGATCCGAGTTTTAGTGTAACGGCCGCACGCCAATGGTTCGCTGTCAGCCAAGTTTGGTTTCCAACCAGTTTGTTTTCATCTTGTTTGGTATGTTTCAGTCATGTTACGAAATCTTCCCTATATCGTACATACAGTGTAAAATACATATTTTATGCTTCCGCAAATAAGGTTTGTCAAATGAAGAAATGATCGTTGATACTGCCTTCACTATGTTGGTTCACGATTTTTGTTGAAATGTTATTCAGCCAACTTGTCTTTATTTCTGCTTTGTTGACTGTGGAACCTTTTTATTCTGCCACCGAAGGTGAATGGAGGTTATTTTTTTTCACCGTCTGTCCCATCCTGCTGTTTGTTCTGTGAGCAAGATATCTCAAAAAATTGTGGATGGATTCCGGACGAAATTTGGTGGACAGGTTTGGGTGTGTGATGAGGATGAATCAATATCATTTTGTTGAAGATCAGAAGGGTGGATGGAAGATACGATTCTTTTTTTATTTTCAAGTGCTTCTTCCACCATTGAAGAGATGGAGCCAAAAACGATATATAGCATGGTATTATCAAAATTTGTGGAGCGAGTTATGACAAAACTCGTGCATGGGTTGGGTCGGTGACCAAAAAGCGATTAGATTTTGGTTCAGGGTCCCGATCAGATCGGCCTATCAGTGGAATCGCAAAACGTAAACTGTTCAGCCTGGTGGAGGTTTTGCGCTCTACCAGTGCCATTGACTAGTTGTTTTAATGTGTCATACTCTCCCTGCTTTTGATCTAAAAACTGCCATGTTTACTTGAAAGATAGCAAATGCTACAACACCCTGGGTGGAGTTGCGGGGGGTTATTCCCGTTTTTGCGTGTAACTTCCGCCAATGCACCTCAACGAGTATTAAACTGGACATATCAGACTCTAAGTTTTGGTTCTCCTGGCTTTTATCTAGTCCTTCTAATTGGTTTTCACCAGAGGGGGCTATCAGTTGCTTTCCTGTCTGTCTGTCTCACCTATGGTTTTTTCGACTTTTTTCCGCAACCTTTAAACATATTCAACTGAAACTTTGTGCATGGCTTATTTAGGATAAGTTACAGAAACAGTTCGAGTTTCATGTGTTTTGTCAATTTTTCACAGTTATATTCTTTTGGAATAAGAAAATATCACATATTATACATGGGTCAGTGTGTCATCTGCCCTGACCTCACCCCGCCTGTTTTTAACACCCATTGGCTGGCAGCCTGCGCTGACTCACCCCAAATAAAATCATGCACCCCATTCCAGTGAACCACAGATCAGCAGGCCTCAGGCTAGGGTCTGGGTGTTGTCTATGGCCCAAGCACAACTGGAATGTTACGAGGGAAGAAAACCACGATGTATTAATATATGCACATAAGCTGTACAGATGTTTTTGCTTCATGTATGTATATCGGGTAATGTTTTTTTATTATTTTTTGGCAACTGAATGCAACACCATTATAACACTGCACCAAATGCACAATTGATGGATTTTTAAAATCTCAAAAAACTGACCAACTATACGTACAATAACTTAAATCTTCGATTTTGCAAGTAACAAAAAAAAAACAAATTAAAAAATACTCATAGAGCGACAACTTGTTCAAACAGAACAAAGTAGAACGGGCACTCGTAGAGCGCGTACCACGCCAGGCCTGAAACAAGTTTTACGTTTTGTATCACGCCACTGATAGGTTCGGATCTGAATCCAGGCCTTAACCAAAATCTAATCGGTTGTTAAACTTGTCACCTAACCAACTCATCCACCTTAGTTTTGTTATAACTCATCCACCTAGTTTTGTCATAACTCATCCACTAACTTTTTGAGATATGATACATATAGTTTTTAGCCCTCAATTTAGAATCACTAGGCCTAATGTTGACCTTTTGACTAACAATAGTTGATGGTTGACATCCATTTTGACCTGATTATGCAAATCCTGTTCAATTTCAATCAATCGATGAAAATTGAGGATTTATAAAGAACATTGCGCACCTAAGTTGTTGGATCTTTTGGTAATAAGCTGACCTCAAAAATAATTGGTGGTTGCATTTAGTGAGCTGATATTAAAATCCTATTCAAATTTCAAGTCAATTAATTAAAATTGCAAGTTTAGAATATTTCAGCCAATGGTGACACCTTTTGGCCCTCAGTTGACCTCAAAATAATTAAAGTTGTTTGATTCAGTGACCGTGATATGCCAAAACTCTTCAAATTTCAGTTAATTGAATTAAAAATTGAGGATTTTTGAAATCATGGCCTTATGTTGACCTTAAAATAATAGGTGGTTGGAATCAGTGACCTGATAATCAAATCCTCTTACAATTTTGAAATCAATTGGATTAAAAATTGAGGATTTTTGGAATTTGAAAAACTTGACCTTAGACCTATGATGGCACATGACGCATTGGGTGTGACCGTTTCCCCCAGCATGTTATTCATGCCTATTGCAATCACGTCTATCCACACCAGCAAATAACAGTCTATCTCTTAGGTGGTATGGCAAATCACATGCTTTCCTACCTATGTTACCTCACTTGTGTTATCTCACCTCTCATAGCGATGAATTACAAATTGATGATTACGGTGTTGGATCGCCTTTATCAACCGCTCTGTTTATTCGCACTAGATATAAATCTGGAACTTGTTATCCATCTCCTCGTGGACTCATCCTGTGATTGCTATATGATGCGTTGTGCTATCTTCAATTTTTATGATTTTTTGCCTATACAGATGTTAAGCGGTCGACAAGGGGTACCCCCCCCCACGCCCCCCCCACCCCCCGAGGAGCGAGCAGGCAAGACTCCGTAAACTCTGTCCTGTGGAGAGCGAGCGAGAACTCCATCCTGTGGAGAGTGGAAGAGCGAGCGAGCAAGAACTCTGTCCTGTGGATTGCGGGAGAGTGAGCGAGCGAATGAGAACTCCGTCTTGTGGAGAGCGGGAGTGCGAGCGAACGAGAACTCCCTCCTGTGGAGAGC
>CM068959.1:39421330-39444002 GCA_035128595.1 Eptatretus atami | reverse complement strand
GGAGAGAGAGATGGGGTTTAATGAAAATAAGTCGAATAATTACAATGAATAATTCAAAGGTAATAATAAAAACGAAACGTGAGTTTTCAGCAACTAATTCCTATTGAGGCACCTCACACAAAATTATAATATAGACAAGCGACGAATACATAAAAGAAAAATCCTCCTTTCTCCCGGCATTAGCTGTGTGCGAGAGATGAGTTCTGGAGCTTGATGTTCACAAAACCGCGTTGTCACAGGGCAGGGAAAATGCGCGCGAAAATGGTGCAGCGCAGGCCGCTCTCTGGATGGGGAAATGGTAACAGGGAGGCAATTCGGGCGTTTGATACTGAAACCAGGCCTCATGAAATACTGTGCAGCTCTTCTTGTTGATCGCACTTGCCGACGCCGGCTGCTCTCTGCAGAATAGACACCTTCTTCCCCGATGCATAACAAGAGGCTTTGAGGGTGCAGTGTCACTGACCAGCACCACAGTCAATGGCCAGCCGTCTTGCTCCATCACGTGGGAATCCACCTGGAGCCACAACACGAAGAATCGTGCAGCCTTCTTCATTGTGTCGATGGAAAGCAGCGGTAATGCCTCTCTCATCTCTCACTCTCATCGCTTCTGTCCGGCCCTTCAATGTGTCCAACCCCAAAACCTAAATCCATTCTCCCTCTCTCTGATGTCAACCTATTAATTCATTCCACTCCAGGCATGGCTTTGCAGTTGTCATTCCTGGAGACAGGATTTCTGCCTGCTTGGAACGTGTAGCTAGGTTGTTGTTGTTGTTTTAAGGATGTGATGCCTTTTTGCCGCCGGTCATTGAAATGTCAGGTCAGGTCCAGGTATGGGAGCATGTGCAGAACAGCGGTATTCTGCGTCCTTCCGCCGGTACTTTCCGGGGCCTCCGTCTGGCCTTCCCCAAGGCAATGCAGGCCCATCCATCTCCTGAGATGCCGATCAACCTGCTGCAAACACAAGAGGCTCCTTCGGCCTCTTGGTTGCAGCAGGGTCGGCCCATTACTCTCTCCACTCCAAGACTCCCTCGCTGAGAGAATGCTGGTGAGCAGGATCAGCGTCAGGAAAGCGAGCCACATGTCCATACAGCGAGCTGACCGCTCACGGACCAGAGGGTAACAATCTTATCCGAGTCTCTCTCAGCAAGCTCATTGGGATGCAAAATTGACCAGCGATACCAAGGATTCTCGAAGAGACCTGGTACCAAAAGAATTAAGTCTCCGTCTCAAGATCCTTGGTCAGAGTCCAAGAGTCTACGCATCCATAGAGCAAGACTTGGAAGCACGAAAAGGGAACCCCCTGAAAAAAAAGAAATTCCCCGGAACCCTTTCGCCGGTCCCGGGTTGGTCTCCCTGCACAGGTACCGGCAGTGGCCACACCCATGATCAGTGAATCCATGACTCCCCAGGCCGACCGCAGACGTCTATGACCTCTGAACTCACAGCCAGCCAGAGAAATGAATATCACTTGCCAGGTAAGTGAATCTCTCCACGACCTCAAATCCTCACCACAGAACAGACCAGACAGGACGCAGCATCCAAGATGTCATTGAAAGCCTGGATCTTAGTTTGACGCCAAGAAACCCGTAATCCCATGCGGCTTCCGACTTCATTCAAGCACCTCGAGAGCCCCCAAAAGGATTATCTAAAGTCTCCCGCAAACCGATGATTGCATCATCTGCGAAATCAAGGTCGCGAGATCATGACATTCCAAACGATGCAACCGCAGCTTGATCTTTCCGAAATCCTCCCTAAATGCAGTCCATACAGTGCTGAAAAAGTTGTGGGGGCGCAGTACAGCACCTGACGAACTCCAGTAACACTGGAAATAAGTCAGAGATGGTACCACCACCACTTCCCAGCACTCTCGTACCACGAGTAGAGTTCAAGACATCAGATCGATCAGTTTTGGTGGCAACCAACGAAGACCAAGAATCCTCCAGAGGGCATCCCGATTCACTGAATCGAACGCTTTACAGAGATCAACATAGGCTGCAAGCAGCCGCTGAAATTCTCTTCGTCTGCGTTCGTGAGGAGCAACGAAGAGCAAGGATACGGTCAATCATTGACCTCTTTGGTGTAAAGCCTGACTGCTCTGGACGCTGGTCGCTCAAGCAGATGGTGGCGAACCCTATCAGAATTATCCGAGCAAAGACCTTGCCCGCACAGAGAGCGCGTCACCCTCGTAGTTGTTGCAGTCTTGGCGATCACCCTTCCCTTTCCAGAGGGACAACAAGGCCCTCTTCCCATCAGTTGAATGATGCCTGTGTTCCAGGCAGAGCACAAAAATGCATGCAACGACATGAGTGCGCATGTTCCACAGCCTTGAGAGTTCAGCCATGGATGTCCACAATCCCTGGAGCTTTACCCCATTTCAACCGGTTCACCGCAAGCCCGTGTTTCCATACAGAGCGCAAGGTGGACCACAGTTGATTGAGGGTCAGCAACCAGGGATTGTACACCCTTGACGTCCAACCTCGACGCTGGGGGAAAGTCAGCCTGGTACACCGCTTCGAGAGTAACTGGCCCAGCGGGCTTCCTCAGACTCCTCTGTCAAGAGCCTACCATCTCATGCCTCTTAACTGCAAAGTGCCTCCGAGGGATGGCTTTGGATGAACGCAATGCGGCGGATTCCCTTGTAAGCGGGACGGAGAATTACCTGTCCACAGGTGAATGCTCTACACCCTCAAGATTCCTCCGCCAACATAGGCTCCTTGTCAACCCTTAGTGCATCGTACAGTTTTACGCCTCAACTCCCTGAACAGCTAGCTCTGCATTCAGCCTGGCCCTGCGACTCTGGTCAATGGTATCCAGTGGTCCCCTTGAAGACAAAATTCTTCTTTGCCCTGCGGTGGAGTTCAAGACATCCAACGGCAACATGCAAGACCGGTGGTCTTGAAGGCACTCACAACTCTTCAGGACCCCCCAAAGCACCCAGAACCCCAAATCGTCCACTCAGCCTGTCGCAACTCCTCAGCTTCTCTCTCATCCTCGAGCTGCAACACCAGCCTAGCGGGATGGTCCATTCCTCGCAGGATTTAAGGTGCAGCTTTAGAGGTTGCTACACAAAAGCGGTGGTCAGTATTTGAGAACTGAGCACTCGTAGACACCCTGCTGTTCTGGATCATCTCCAGCGACTGTCCACGAGGACATGGTAATCTCCTTTGCCACAAACCAGCCGCGTTGGAATACAATCCAGCATGAGCTTGTTGGGCGCTGAAACCATGAACCAGCACCCTAATCCATGCCCTTCTTGCAAAGTCAAGGAACTTAGTGCTATTCTGGGTTCAATAGTTCCTGACATGGGACCAACACAATTCTCATTAACCATCTATCAGTTTCCAGTCGATGCATTGAAATCCCCAAACTAGAAGTGTACTCGTTTGGGGGCACTGATCCCACAGACTTCGGCGTGGCGCTATGAATGTGTCTTACACTGGTGGGAGTCACTCGCTAGTCCGGAGCATAGACAGAGACCAGGAAATGACACCTAAGGAGTGACGAATCCTTAGTCCCTCATAATACGGTCGGTTGACCGGTGTTTACCTTCCATTATCATTGGGGGTCAGCTTATTGACACAGCTACAGAAACTCCTTGAGCTAGGTAAACACAGAGCGGACCAGACCATGTAGGTGTAACACCCACCATATTCGCCGCAATCCGGTTCCGACCTCAGAGAGTGCTGCAATACCGATGTCAAATGCTTGAGCTCAGTGATAACAGGACAGGTCATCATCCTCTCTTAGGGATAGACATTCCAGGCCACCCACCCGAAGGGACGCTCAGGTTAACCCAAGGAGACCGCCGTCTGGTGGAGACACTCAGCACCACTCCGCCACACTCTCCCCATCTGAACCCAGGGATGTTCCCTGTGGTTCTTCCGTGGTTTGCAATGTAAAACATAGGAAAGGTCACAGGGGGCAATCAATATGGGAGAAATATCCTTAACTACCTAATTTAACAACAGTACACCCTCTGTGTGGTGACTGTAACACTTAAGATGACAGGTTTCCTACTTTACGCTTCTATCGAAATGTCTCCTAAATGTCCAACGACCAAGCTACTCTACACAATCCTACCCTTTCAATGAAGTTCTCCATCTACCCCCACAAACAAACAGTATGAATATCCACATGTCAAAGCTTAGCTGCATAAAAGGCAGCTCCTTAAGTCTGGTAATGATACCATGACTCGTGAGATTTTTTTGGTTATGTAATAATAATATACATAATAATAATAACAATAACAATAATAAATATAATACACTTGTTCATTTGTTTGTTCATGTGGAAGGCTCCTTTCCACACATTGCTTTGTGTGGTCCACAATAACGTTAGGCCTCAGGCTTCGGTCATTAAATAGGGTCCTTCAGGACTCTGGTGTCAGCTAATGAGCAGGGCAATTGGAATCTACCCCGAGCTATAACCGCAATGTATTATATATTGCACTAAGCAGTGGGTATGTTTTTGCTTCAAACATGTTTTGTTTTTATTTTCAGGAGGATTGAGACAGGCAGTCTGTTGCCTATACAACCGCCCAAATAACTACATGGCATTTCTCGAGCAAGGGCTTTTACGCGGCAAATGTTCCGGCACCCTGCTCGTATTATTGGTCATAATAATAATTGACAGAAAAAGAGCATCAGAGATTGCAAACTCTTGCCAGGACTTGTTTTTGTGTGGTGTTTGTGTAGTTTGTGGCAGCGGTTTCTGTAACTGGGTGTTGCCATAATTAATCACACATAATCAAGAACTACCACTTTATAACTGCTGGCAGTGATGACTGAGGTACCAAGACTCCCGCTTTGGATGGAACACCTGACCCTGAACCCATGCGTTTTTTAAAATTATTATTCAATTTAATTTAAATGGGATTAAAACAAATTCAATTCAAATCCAAATGGAAGACGAAATAGGTACATCCTGCATTGGGTCATCAGAAGGAGCCCGAACAAACAAAAAGAAGATGAAGTCATCAGGAGGAACTGGATAGGATTCACAATTTCAGCTGCACTCGTCTACCCTCAAACCATCCAGGAACAGCCAAATGAGCCTTCAGTCAAAAAAAATTAAAATAAAATCACATAATAATCCAGATGAAAAAAAATTAAATAATTCTGGCTACAGACCATGTATTTCAAATGGTCTCAAGTCTTTGCCATTTGAATGGTCCATGTATACACCTTCAAGTCGAAATTTGAAATGTGTGTTTCCATCACTACTCGATCATAAATTGTGAGTTTCACATCAATTGAATAGCGGTTGCAAAGTAAAATTATTTTAATATTTTTTCTTCAAATCCAATATGGCTGCCAAAGCATGTGACCTATGACTTTGTGTGACACCTTTTGGTTCCTCATGGATAGGTTGTCATACCGTGTAAAGTTTCACCTCCGGATCTGTCAGCCACTTCAGAAGAAGAAGTTTTTGAAGGTTTTTTATTTGTTTTAAACAATAATGGCTGCCAAATCACGTGACCGATGACCGCATCAATTTTTTTTCTGTGTGGCCGTTTTTTCATACTGCTTATCAGAAAAAAAAAAAATTCATACACTGAAAGATTTCAAACTAAATCAGATGTAGCGATCTAATGTGCACTTTTGACATCATAACGAAGCCACCTATGATGTCATTAAAAAATACACAATTCCCATGGGAGTACTTTGCCACCTGCCAAGTTTGAAATTTTTTCCTCAGTGCCGCTCAGTAGATACAAGAGGTCCAAACAGTTTATTCCGTTTTACAAACAAGCTGCCACAACCCACGTGACCTATGACGTCATACATTATATTACAAACAATTCTCTATTAGTCGTACCAATGGTGAAAATTTCGTCTCGATCCGGAAAGTGTTTTGCAGAGAAAAAAACCGAGTTTTTGTGCGGACAAACAACAACAAACAAGACAGAGAGAGACAGATAGACAAATGAAAAAATCACTCTGGAGTGATGACAAATTTGGCGAAATGGAAGGCACTCAGTAGAGAAATACCTCTGCCAGGCTGAATACACCAATCTGTCCACCAAGTTCAATCCGAATCATGTCCACAACTTTCTGAGATATCAATGCAATATTGTTTTTTGCCCCAATCTCTCAAAGGTAAAGAATCAGTTAAATATTGTATAATTATCGTATCGTCCACAATCTGGACTCCGATCTTCACCAAAATTGAATCAATTCTTCTTCGTCGGCACTCCAACCTGTCCACCAAGTTCATGTGAATTCATCAAACTTTGAGATATTGTGCCTGTATATATTTTGACCCTATCGTTTGGGAGAATCACTAAAAAATTCTCAAGTCTGGATCCGGATTCCGACTCTTCACACCAAAATTAAGTGTTTCTGTTCTTGGTCGGTCACTACACCCCAAAACATTTCAGAACGGATTGCTTGAAAACTAAGCAAAAATCGTGTGTCAAGAAACAAACAAACAAACAGACAGAAAGAAAATGATACGGCCAACATAACTTGGCAAAATCATTTTTTCGCCAAGTAACAAATGCCCCAACTGCAATACCTCTCCTTCAACAAAGTAAAACAGTTCCTTAAAGTAGGAGCTTTCACACAGGCTAGAGGCCCAACAGGGTCAACAGTCTGCAGCTGGTTTGCCAAGTCAAGGTTGGCCATGCTATCTCCTTTCAATGCTGAAGCATCAGGAAAGGAGCAGCATTACTTTTTTAAGTCTTGGTATGAATTCTGCCAGGGTTTCAACCACAACCTCCCAGACTCAGAGCAGAATGCTCAAACTATTACCTAGTGAGGGCTGTTGTGAAATTATGCAGATTATCATTTTTTGTTGGAAACCTTTTAAGTGAAGCTGGTTATGGGTTTTCTTTGGAACAAAATTTGAAGCTCCTGAAGTTTAAAGGATAAAAGTGGAGGAATGTCGATAAAGCCACACAGAAGCAGACAGGTAATGAATGGCACCAAAAGACCGAAGATTAATGGAAATGACGAAGAAGGCAAGGTTTGTAAGAATAAAAATGCTTGTGCTGGGTCACAAGTAAGGGACAACACGAGAGGAATAATAAGCTGCTGTCTTGAAAGACAGAAGAAAGAGCAATGCTGATGCACCAGGGAGTGATTCCATCAGAGAAAATGAGGGGTGTGGTGGGAAGAAAAAAAAAACATGGGAAGTGAGCAGTACACTTATAACTTGAGGAAAGCAAGGAAAGGTTACGGAGATAACGATTGCAACTTAATTAATGTCAAGGAGTTGAAGATCCGAAATGGTAAAATCACAAAGTGTTGAAGTGATTTAAGTCACTTCTTATTAGCTACTAACTTTCAGCTAGTCTTAACAGCGCAATCACGATGAGAGAACACTGGTTGGACCATTCAACCAAAGTGCAATGAAATGAAGCGCATAGCCTCAACCTCCCAGCCAAATATGCCAATGATATGACAACCTTGACTTAACACCACCAAGGATGAAGGTTGGTGTGTATATGTGAAGCCGATAAAGGAATGGTGAGTTCTATATGGCAATGTGGATAAATGCCTTGCACACCATTTTACAAGCTGTACAAGTATTCAAATATGATTTGGCCATACATCCAGTTTGGAGTTTTTGCCTCCCTTAAGGAATGTTATGGATATGGTAATTCAATCTAGCTCCAAAGACTTTCTTACTTCTGGCAGAAGGTGATTCACACAAGTAAATTGAGGATTTTCTCACTGATCTTTTGTGATGAGACTTGAGTGAGAGTGTTCACTCATCAACATGATGCCCTCATTGTCAAGTGATGACCATTTTCTTATTTTCTTCAGCTCAGACTGTCATGTGCTGGTGCTGATTCAAGCATCGCTGTCACACCTGCTAATTCACGTTGAACTTGAGGCTAGTGGTGCTGGCCAGTGATGTAACTAGGGCATAAGGATGCTGTGATACACCTCGTATTATTCGTGGATGTTGCTTTAATAAGGTGATTATTTACATTTACCTTCTGCTGCCATCAGTGAAACGTGGCTGCATGCCTTCTTTCAGCTTCATGGTGTAGTGAATCTGGTATCATCTGATTTTGGATTTTAAATGCTATCTCATGGATTTTTGAGAGGCAGCTGCCAGGCTTAGGATATACTTACTTTTCTTAAAAAGTACAAATTTAGGAATAACTCAGTAAATTAAAAACTGTCTCGTCTAATTTATTTTGCCGTGTTCCAAAAGTTTCTATGAAAATGATATATGGTTACCGCACAGTGTTAAGACATGGCAAAAATAAAGCGAGGCATAGATATAAATATATGCATCATGCATTGGTCTTAACTAATTAAAATATACTTATACATTGGAAAATAATAACAAACCACTTGCTGTCTTGGACTACTGTGAATCATACTCGTTGATGTAACTTATAGA
This sequence comes from Eptatretus atami, assembly GCA_035128595.1. Taxonomy (NCBI): domain Eukaryota; kingdom Metazoa; phylum Chordata; class Myxini; order Myxiniformes; family Myxinidae; genus Eptatretus; species Eptatretus atami. The sequence continues at coordinate 39,435,644 of CM068959.1, read as the reverse complement.
TGCCCCCTTGTATGCAAATTTAATAAATATATGAATTAAAATTGCTTGACGGGGAGCTGGACTGTGCATATGCATTTGCCCAAAATTTGCTGTGCAAAATTATTTTCACACAAAGGATGATATGTTTACACCAAACGTCTCAAAAAAACTCAATTTCTGAATCAAATTGATATAAAAAGGTGAAATACGGCTTCTTGAGAGCACGGGTGATAGAGTCGACAAACAACACCAGTTGAGAGGAATAGCCATGGCTTGGACCAATGGCCTCCTGCGTCAAAGTTTCTCTTGGAAGTGAACTCGTAGTATTACTTTCAGCGAGTACCATGACGTAGAGTTGGCGAACCAAAGTCGGCGACCTTGTACTTGTCGCACTCGAGTCGCAAATTTTGCGACCTGACTCGGAGTTGACGAAATTGACTTTGAAATTGACTTGGGACTTGGGATTTAACTTGCGACTTTAGTTTATAATGGCTTGTTTGACAGTTTGAAAATATGTTGATAACATTTTATGAAAACGGAGTTCCAAAATAAATGGTAAATGTTTTCAGTCGTGGACGTGCGCGGTTAGTCAATGACGACATATACCGTGTGCATGTATCTGTACATGTGCAGTGCACCAGTGCTCAGGGCTACCGGGGTCACACCCATTCACCATAATGTTAAAGGGAGTGTCCATGCTCAGACAATACATTATGTCCCAGCGGCAAACACGTCTTACCAACGGGCTACGTTAAACATCTATCTATTCAAGCCAATGATCATCGTGGCCAGGGTAAACTTGGCTTCCTGATAAGGTAACACCGTGCATGTCCCACCGATAAAAAAAAAATGTTGTGGTGATTAAAATTGTCAGGTGACTTGGATTATTTCCAACTTCGTCAATAATTGTAAATTATATCCGCTTATATAGAAAGAAATAAAACATAAAAAGTATGGTATTAAAAGGCCATTAAATGAAGTTAAGCAGTATAACTGTTTCATTTTAACATACATAATAAAATAACAAGTAGATTATAAGATCTTTACCTGTTCCACATGGAATGCTTTGGTTTTTCTAACATGTAAACCACTGAAAACTAAGCTGAGGTACTGACTAGTCTCAAGTATAATACACTGGATATGAGAAGTAAAATTTAAATAAATTTTTTTTACTGTGAACAAAACCTAAAAATGTCCACTGTATGAAGCCGACAAATAAAAACTTGGGTTAAAAAGCTTTTCAGAATATACATCAATGTGAACCCTGTGGTCCTTAATTCCTGATAGTTTGGACTCCAAGGTTTTTAATAAGTAAATGTGGGACTTGACAACAGGTGAATAATACAACGGGGTGAACTTAAGACTTAACCTCAAAGACTTTGAATTTTACTTGAGACTTGCTCAAGCGACTTATTGACATCTCTGCCCATGACATAAGATGCACATGGCAACATAGAAAACAGAAAAATCCTGACATAAATCCATCACGTAAATTGCAACACAATATTTTCATATGTGTGCACGTATTTATGCTTTGCTCATTTATAACAGGCACCTAACTTTCTCACTTGTATCTTCTTTTAAAAACAAAAAAATGGAAGTGATTCTGGCACTGCCCTATATTGCTGCGGCGTCCGTTTCACACAACAAATAATTTTGCTATAACTGTCTGAACGCTGACTTAACATAATTTCTGATGAAAAAAAAAATCAACAGATTCATCACTTCTAAATATGACTATGAGGCACAACAAGGTCACGGTGAACATGTCAACATCAAAAACCTAGTGTGTATGTAAGGCTTGTAGGTCACACCCTGGCGTGCCGTGTGTATATTAAGTCCTATCCGGTTCAAAATAGATGATCCGAGTTTTAGTGTAACGGCCGCACGCCAATGTTCGCTTCAGCCAAGTTGGTTTCCACCAGTTTGTTTTCATCGTTGTACTGTTTCAGTATGTTACTGAAATCTTCCCTATTCTATCGTCTGGTACATTTTATCAGTTGTAAAATAATATTTTATTGCTTCGCAAATAAGGTTTAGTCAAATGAGAAATGATGTGATACTGCCTTTCAACTATGTTGGTTCACGATTTTGTGTGAAATGTTATTCGCCAAAACTTGTCTTTATTTCTGCTTTGTTGACTGTGGAACCTTTTTTAATTCTGGCACCGAAGGTGAATGGAGGTTATTTTTTTCAGCGTCTGTCCCATGCTGCTGTTTGTCTGTGAGCAAGAATCTCAAAAAATTGTGGATGGATTCGACGAAATTTGGTGGACAGGTTGGGTGTGTGAAATGAGGATGAATCATTCATTTTGTTGAAGATTCAGAAGGTGGATGGAAGATAACGATTCTTTTTTATTTTCAAGTGCTTCTTCACCATTGAAGAGATGGAGCCAAAAACGATATATAGCATGGTATTATCAAAAATTTGTGGAGACGAGTATGACAAAACTCGGTGCATGGGTTGGGTGGTGACAGAAAAGCGATTAGATTTTGGTTCAGGTCCCGGATCCAGATCTGGCCTATAGTGGAATCGCAAAACGTAAACGTTCAGCCTGGTGGAGGTTTGCGCTCTACCAGTGCCATTGCTATTGTTTTAAAAATGTGTCATACTCTCCCTGCTTTTGGAATCTAAACACTGGCCATGTTTATTGCAAGATGCAAATGCTACAACACCCTGGGTTGGAGTTGGGGGGGTTATTCCCGTTTTGCGTGTAACTTCCGCAATGCACCTCAACGAGTATTAAACTGGACATTCAGACTCTAGTTTTTGGTTCTCCGGCTTTTATTAGTCTTCTATTGGTTTCACAGAGGGGGCTATATTGCTTTCCTGTCTGTCTGCTCACTATGGTTTTTAGACTTTTTTCCCAACCTTTAAACATATTCAACTGAAACTTTGTGCATGGCTTATTAGGATAAGTTTACAGAAAATTCGAGTTTCATGTGTTTTGTCAATTTTCACAGTTATATTCCTTTTGGACATAGAAAAATATCACATATTATACATGGGTCAGTGTTCATCTGCCCTGACCCACCCTGCTGTTTTTAACCAAACCCATTGGCTTGGCAGCCTCCTGACTCACCCAATAAAATCATGCACCAACCATTCCAGTGACCACAGGATCAGCAGGCCTCAGGCTTAGGTCTGGGGTGTTAGTCTATGGCCCAAGCACAACTGGAAATGTTAGCGAGGGAGAAAACCACGATGTATTTATATGCACATAACTGTACAGATGTTTTTGCTTCATGTAATGTATATCGGGTATGTTTTTTATTAATTTTTTGGCACTGAATGCAACACCATTATAACACTGCCCAAATGCACCAATTGATGATTTCTAAAATCTCAAAAAACTGACCAACTATACGTAACAATAATTAAATCTTCGATTGCAAGTAACAAAAAAAAAAAATTAAAAATACTCATAGAGCGACCTTGTTCAAAACAGAACAAAGTAGAACGTCATCGTAAGAGCGCGTACCACGCCAGGCTGAACAGTTTACGTTTTGTATCACCCACTGATAGGTTCGGATCTGAATCCAGGCCTTAACCAAAATCTAATCGGTTGTTACTTGTCACCTAACCACATCATCCACCTTAGTTTTGTTATAACTCATCCACCTAGTTTTGTCATAACTCATCCACAACTTTTTGAGATATGATACATATAGTTTTTAGCCCTCAATTTAGAATCATAGGCACTAATGTTGACCTTTTGAACTAACAATAGTTGATGGTTGACATCATTGAACCTGATTTGCAAATTCCTGTTCAATTCAATCAATCGATGAAAATTGAAGGATTTATAGAAATTGGCAACCTAAGTTGTTGGATATTTTGGTAATAGCTGACCTCAAAAATATTGGTGGTTGCATTTAGTGAGCTTGATATTAAAATCCTAATTCAAATTTCAAGTCAATTAATTAAAATTGACAAGTTTAGACATTTTCAGCCAATGTGACCCTTTTGGCCCTCAGTTGACCTCAAAAAATTAAGTGTTTGAATTCAGTGACCGCTGATATGCCAAAACTCTTCAAATTCAGTTAATTGGAATTAAAAATTGAGGATTTTTGAAATTGGCCTTATGTTGACCTTAAAAATAATAGGTGGTTGGAATCAGTGACCTGATAATCAAATCCTCTTCAATTTTGAAATCAATTGGATTAAAAATTGAGGATTTTTGGAATTTGAAAAACTTGACCTTAGACGCTATGATGGCACTGACCAATTGGGTGTGACCGTTTTCCCCCAGCATGTTATTCATGCCCTATTGCAATCACGTCTATCCACATCCAGCAAATAACAGTCCTATCTCTTAGGTGGTATGGCAAATCACAATGCTTTCCACCTCATGTTACCTCACTTGTGTTATCTCACCTCTCATAGCGATGATTACAATATTGATGATTACGGTGTGGACCTTTATCACATGTGTTCCTCGCCTCGTGTTTATTCACGCACTCAACGATGATAAAATGTTCTGGTGATAACGTTTGTCGCCTTTTTATCACATGCTTTCCTCACCTCGTGCGGACTCATTCCTGTGATTGCTATATTGATCGTTGTGCTAATCTTCCATTTTTATGATTTTTTGCCTATACAGATGTTAAGCGGTCGACAAGGGGTACCCCCCCCGCCCCCCCCCCCGAGGAGCGAGCAGGCAAGACTCCGTTCCTGTGGAGAGTGAGCGAGCGAGCAGACTCCATCCTGTGGAGAGTGAGTGGCGAGCAAGAACTCTGTCCTGTGGAGAGTGAGGTGAGCGAGCAAAGAACTCCTGTCCTGTTTGAGAGCAAGCGAGTGAGCGGAGAACTCCTCTCTGTGGAGACGGCGAGGTGAGCGAGAACTCCTTTATGGAGACGAGCGAGTGAGCAAGAACTCCTCCTGTGGAGACGAGCGAGTGAGCAAGAACTGCATCCTGTGGAGAGTGAGTGAGCGAGCAAAGAACTCTGTCCCTGTGGAGAGTGGAGTGCAGCGAGCCAAGAACGTCCGTCCGTTGAGGGCAAGCCGAGTGAGCGAGAACTCCTGTGGAGATGAGCGAGTGAGCAAGAAACCCTCCTGGGAGAGCGAGTGAGTTGAGCGGAACTCCTCCTGTGGAGACGAGCGAGTGAGCGAGAAGTCCTGATTGAAGATGAAGCGAGTGAGGCAAGAACTCCATCCTGTGGAGAGTGAGTGAGCGCAAGCAAGAAATCCGTCCTGTGGAGAGTGTGTGAGTGAGCGAAACCCGTGCTGTTGAGAGCCGCGAGGTGAGCGAGAACTCTCCTGTGGAGACGAGCGAGTGAGCGAGAACTCCTCCTGTGGAATGAGCGAGTGAGCAGAACTCATCCTGTGGACGACGAGCGAGTGAACAAGAACTCCATCGTGGAGAGCAAGCGAGTGCACCGGAGACTCCTCCTGTGGAGACGAGCGAGTGAGCGAGAACTCCGTACTGTGGAGATGAGCGAGTGAAGCGAGAACTCGTACTAGTGGAGAAAGGGGGCTGAACGAGCAAGCGAGCGAGAACTCCATGTATGGAGAGTGGGAGAGCGAGCGAGCAGTAGCTGATCAATCTGTGGAGAGTCGGGACAGGAGCGACCGAGTAGCGGAACTCCGTCTGTGGAGAGTGGGAGAGAGCTAAATGCGCACAGCGAGATACTCTCGCTATTTGGAGAAGTGGGAAGATGCGAGTACAGCAGCGAGTGAGACTCCATCCTCAGTGGTGCAGGCGAGGAGAGAGACAAGTGAGCGGAACTCGTCAGCGGAGACTGAGGAGCGACGTGAGCGAGCTGCGGAGAGTGGTGAAGTAGATATGAAGCAAGCTCCGTATCTCTGGAGAGCGGCGAAAATGAGCTGCGAGCGAGATTGGACTCCAATCATTGTGGAGAGTCGGAAGAGTGAGCGAGCGAAGCGAGGACTCCATCCTGTGAGTGACAGAGTGCGCGAACGATCCTATGGAAAGGGACAGCGGCAAGCGAGAACTCCATGGCCGTGGAGAGTGGGAGAGGAAAGCGAGCAGTGAGAATCTCCATTCCTGTGGAGAGCGGGAGAGGGGCAAGTGGCGAGCAAGGAGAACTCTGTCCGTGGAGAGCGGAAGAGTGTGCAAGTGGAACTCCATTCCTGTGGAGAGCGGGAGAGTGAGCGAGTGAGAACGCTGTCTGTTGAGAGCCAGGAAAGCGACTGAGCAAGAACTCCGCCCTGTGGAGAGCAGGGAGGAGCGATTGAGTGAGCAAGAAACTCACCTGTGGAGAGCGGGAGAGTGAGCGAGTGAGAACTCTGTCCTGTGGAGAGCAGGAGAGCGAAGTGAGCGAGCGAGAACTCACTGGTGGAGAGCAGGAGACGAGTGACGAGCGGAGAAAACTCCATCCTGTGGAGAAGCGGGAGAGTGGTTTCGAGTGAAGATCTTCCTTGGAGTAGCAGGAGGGCGATGTGAGCGGCAAGATCCACCCTGTGGGACGAGCGGGGAGAGCGAGTGAGTGAGCAAAGAACTCGCCCTGTGGGAAAGCGAGCAAAGCCAAAACTTCTGTCCGAATGGAGAGCGAGCGAGTGAGGCGAGAAACTCCATTCCTGTGGAAGTGAGTGAGGGAGCAGAGAACTCACCTGTGGAAGAGAGTGAGCGAGTGAGAACTCTGTCCTGTGGAGAGGAGTGAGAGACTGTGTCCTGTGGGAGAGCAGTGAGCGAGTGAGAACTCCACCTGTGGAGAGCGAGTGCGTGAGCAAGAACTCCGCCCTGTGGAAAAGCGAGCAAGGCGCAAACTCTGTCCTATGGAGAGCGAGCGAGTGAGCGATAACTCCATCCTGTGGAGAGTGAGTGAGGGAGCGAGAACTCCATCTGTGGAGAGTGGAAAAGCGACGAGCAAGCGAGAACTTCTGTCCTGTGGATAGTGGGAGAGTGAGCGGCGAAATGAAAGAAACTCAATCCCTGTGGAGAGCGAGCGAGCGAAAAACTCTGTCCTGGTGGGAGCGTGCGAGAAACTCCATCCTGTGGAGAGTGGAAGAGCGGCGAGCAGACTCTTGTCCTGTGGATTGTGGGAGAGTGAGAGCGAGCGAATGAGAGCTCCGTCTTGTGCGAGCGGAGTGCGAGCGAACGAGACTTCCTCCTGTGGAGAGGCGAGAGAGCGAAAACTCTATCCTGTGGAGAGCGTGGCGAGTGAAGCGAGAAACTCCGTCCCGTGGAGAGGTGAGCTGAGCAAGCGAGAACTCTGTCCTGTGGAGAGCGGACAAGAACTCCATCCTGGTGTAAGAGCGACAGCGATCGAGTGAGGAAATCCGTCTGTGATAAAATGCAGGAGAGTGGCGAGCGAGAACTCCGTCCTGTGAGAGAGATTGGAGAGTGAGTGAGAGGTGAGTGAGAAACTCTGTCCTGTGGAGAGTGGGAGAGTGAGCGAGAACTCCATCCTGTTGGAGGTGGGAGAGTAATGTGAGCGCGAACTCTTCCTTGTAGAGTGGGAGAGCGAGGCGGTGAGGAGAACTCCCATCCTGTGGAGAGCGGGAGAGCGACCGAGCGGGACTCCGTCTGTGGAGAGTGGGAGAGCGAGCAAGCGAGCGAGCGAGAACTCCGGGGAGAGCGAGCAAGCGAGCGAGCGAGAACTCCGCCATGTGGAGAGTGGGAGAGCGAGTAAGCGAGCGAGCGAGATCTCCATCCTCTGGTGAGCAGGAGAGTGAGCAAGTGAGCGAGAACTCCGTCATGCGGAGAGCGGGAGAGCGAGCAAGTGAGCGAGAGCTCTGTCCTGTGGAGAGTGGAAGAATGATCAATCGAACGAGAACTCCATCCTCTGGAGAGCGGGAGAGCGACTGAATGGGAACTCCATCATGTGGAGAGCGGGAGAGTGAGCAAGCGAGCGAGAACTCCATCCTGTGAAGAGCGAGAGAGTAAGCGAACGATAACTCCATCCTATGGAAAGCGGGAGAGCGAGCAAGCGAGAACTCCGTCCTGTGGAGAGTGGGAGGAGTGAGTAAGCCGAGCGAGTGTGATCTCCGTCCTCTGGAGAGCGGGAGAGGGGGGGAGCAGTGGAGAAACTTCGTCCTGTGGAGAGCATGAGAGTGAGTAAGCGAACGAGCGAGATCTCCATCCTCTGGAGATCGGAGAGTGGAAAGTGAGAGAGAACTCTGTCCTGTGGAGAGTGGGAAGCGAGCCGCGAGAACTCCGTACCTGTGGAGAGTGGGAGAGTGAGTAAGCGAGCGAGTGAGATCTCCGTCCTCTGGAGAGGCGGAGAGTGAGCAATTGAGAGAGAACTTCGTCCTGTGGAGAGCATGAGAGTGAGTATAGCGAGCGAGCGAAACCTCCATCCTGTGGAGAGCTCTCTTTTCCACCCCTTTATCTCGTCCCTTTGTATTCACAAAAGAGCAACCATTACTGATTCGCAATCACAGTTTCCTCTGGCATGACACTGCACCCCCTTATTGCACCACACCACACCTCCCACTCCCACACTTTAGACACCAGTATTTTTCCCTCCTACCTCCCCCGAAGCGTACTGGGTTGTGTTGGTTGGCCAACTGTGCCAGGTATTGCAAGGCCGTTAGCGCTCATCTGCTATCTTTCTTTCTGGCTATCTAATCTTCCTCGAGTTTGTGTGTGTGTATGTGATGGCGCCTGTCATAGCATAAGTTAAGATTGTAGAAGTTCTAATGGGATAAGTCTGCTCTGTGTCTGCTTTTGTAAATTGCTTGCCTTTTGTCGCCCCACACAAATTCCTTGCTATCCCTGCTGTACATAATAATAAACCCATTTACTGTGCCACGTACTATTCCTCACTTAATTGGAAATAAATGCTTGTGTAGAAATATTCCCAGCTCGTTTTCGGCTTTTCCTTCGTTGGTCCAGCATGGTTCGTATTCTCGCTTAGCCGGGACTTTGTCCCCCAACGATCTGTTTTTCTAGCAGGTACGTCCTTGGGCAGTTACCCTTGGCTGCATCTGATCCGGTAAGGTGATCCGGTTTGAACAAGGCATACCAAGGGTGTGTCCCCCAGTAATTAGATCATGTGACCATTAGGTAAATGGTATTCATTATATGGAGGACCCAAAGTCCTCCGATTAGCGACTCACCGCGTCATGGAGTTATTCGTGTGCGATGGCCTGCGATTCCGGAGAGTCTAGTGGGTCAAAGAATGCTCGATCAAACCTGACACATAAAAACTTATAAAAAGAGTTAAAAACCCTGTCAATTTAACTTTGAAGAGTGAATTGCTCACTCGTACTAAATCCAAATTTGTACACTGATCAATGCATACTCGATCAATGCGTGGGGTACAGATCCATATGAGTCAGCAAGATCAAGCCACACCACACTCAGATCCCTTCTCTGCTTCTTTGCTTCCTGGATTGCATGCCAGATCATGTTAGTATGTTCCAAACAACCTGGAAAGCCTGGTATCCCCACCTTCTGTACAGAGGTGTTACTCAATCCGTTCTTCAGAAGAATGAGTGACATTCTCTCAGCTAAGATCCTAAACATGATCTTGCCCCTCCACATTGTGCAATGAGATTGATCGAAATTTCCCAAGACTACTCGCCCCTTATTCCTTTTGGATATACACCCCTTCTGCTTTATTCCATTAAGAGGGAACCTCGTCTTTCCGCCAAACGACTTTCAACAACCTCCAGAGGAACTTCCTGAGTTCACTACACTTTTTGTACACATTAGAGGATACTCCGCTTGTACCCAGAGCAGATGCAGATCTTGTTTTCATGATGAACCTCACATCTGCCAATTTTAGCTATGATGTATCAAACTCGACACCTGGTTGTATTGGTCTAAAAAGTACAGCCATATCAGGCATTGGTGCCTTTCGGTTTTCATTAGAATAGGTGCTATTGAGGTGCTTCTCCATAACCTCTCGAGTTATGATGAGCTCACCACTCTTACTCTGCTCAAAAAACTTCTTCATGAACTGGTATGGGTTGTTGAAGTAAGCTCTCCTCTAGTGTTCGCTCTTTTTCCTTTTCCATCTGTGCTGCTCAGCACGTCTAAGTGAAGCTAACTTACAATGAACCTGGTTACGAAGCTCTGCAAGTCCTTGCTTTCCATCACCAATGGCCTTTTTCCACTGTCACCTTATTGACTTCAACTCCTGCCTCAATTATCTTATTTCATTCTGCCACCTGCTTGGTGTTTTCTCTGTCTGTTGCCTCTTGCGATCCAGCATGCCAAACCTCACTCTTCTGAAGTCACAGATCAGGTCACCCATCACTTCCAACTTCCTCTTTGATGTTCCTTTCAAAGTGCTTCCAAGCATCAGAGTGATGTCCTTGTCAAATTAAAATCATACCTTCTCCTCTATCATTGCAGGCCATTTCACCTTTGCCTTCCTCCCAACTCCCTCTTTGCTATGACTTTGCGCCAAATCTGCCTGGGAACTGTTGTGAGACACCTATCGTTGGCTATCTCCCGTCAGACCTAGAGGCTGGTGACTTCCTCCAAAGTGATGAGTGATGCGCATCGGCCAGCAAATCAATACTTGAAGATGACGGCAGGTCATCCCTTACTACAGATGGACTTGCAGAACATCTCATTCTCGTTTGATGAATTTCGATGGCTTTGACACTATTAAACTCCTTGCCACACCAACAAACTACGTATTCTGTGGTATCCGTCCTTGGTTGTAGACATAGCCGAGGTCGTAAATCCATGGAGTCCTTCCATTTTGGTCCATAATCCCCCACCCCACCCCGCCCCGCAGAAGCCATGGATTATGGTTCTTTTGTTGACTTCGAAACGGCAAACATACATATATATTGTTGTGGCTTCTCGCCCACGGCATGCGAACGACTGCGTTTAACTAATAGCGGCGGCTTCACCCACCGAACGGACAATCCAGTCGCGGCTTTCCGGATCAACGGGAAACCAGCCACGGGTGTGTTTTTAAGCACACCACAGCCTAGTCAATATTCTACCCGCGCGCGACAGGGTCAATCGCCGAATTGTCGATATACCTAATTATTCGCGCGGGCAGACTACCGAGAGACTGTACCTCAACGGGGCCGCTTGGAAACGAGCCGCTTAAGCAGCTCGCTTCCTTTTGGATAACCGAGCGGGGTATTATCGCGCAGCCCCATTGGACCGATCACTTTATCGGCTATTAAAAAGCCAGCTACTATTCCGAACTCAATATGGCAGTTCAATTAGGGAAAGAGGACGCTACGAACGGGTTAACATTTAAACAAGCACATTTATTGAATAAGCACATATGCAGGCATGCACTAATCAGTCAGGCAAATAAAAGCAATACACTGTACAAGCACGTAATGAATGGGGTAGGGACAAGACGCGAGCAAGAAAAAGAGCTACCACCGTCTATTTATTATGTACAGTCACTTATACAGTTCTACTTGCGGTCATGGCACCACAACGTTCATTCAAAGAAAGGAAAACCCCAGGACAGACGAGGGGCAGACTGGACCCCTTGGGGTCTTTATTGACACGGAGCCGTGTAGACCGCAGAGGCTCCGCGAGGCCGCGCTGGTTACCTTCACCTCGCTGGGCGACCCGCGATGTCCCGTCCCCACAGCGGCTATCGTGACTGGGTTTGTGTGTGTCTGGGCGACATTGTCATTTTGACAAAAACGAAAATCCGACGGCGCTAACTTACACTTCCTCACTCATCGGGGGTCTGTCGGAACTGACAGCTCTGCAGGCGGGAAAATATTCACGCATACGAATTAGGATCGCCTACATCCGTGCACCAAACCACGCCTCCCGAGCTTCATTTGTTTACGCACGAAAAATTAAGGTTGGATACTTTTTGAACACACCTCGTATATAAATATATATGTATGTATGTATGTATATATATATATATGGTGTGTATGTATGTATGTATATATATATGTATATATATATATACATATATACATATAATATGTATATATATGTATATGTATACATATATATATATGTATATGTATAATGTATATAATATGTATAATGTATATAATATGTGTATGTATATATATAATATATGTATAATTATATATATATGTACATATATATGTATTATTAATTGTATATATACATATATATACACATTTTGTTGAAAACTAAATGGAGTAATATCCACCGTATAGACTATAAATACTCTTATCATTATAATAAGTGTGCATACAGTTTGTCATAATTCCTCCTGTTTAATTGACCCAATTTGCGGAAAGGTCCCACGTTAAAGATCCCACCGATATTCATCCTCTGGAGGAGGCTGTCATTCAAACTCCTGTGTCTCGCCATCAACTATGATGTTTCTTGGGCAAACTACATTTCAAAGTTGTTCTCCAAAGCCAGCCACCGATGAGGTATCCTCCACCACAAAAAGTCCTTCATTTGCAAACCTGAACTCTTATCCACCTGCAAAGCTTTCATTCACAGTTTGATAGAGTACTGCTCTCCCCTCTGGGCTGGCTCCCCTGCCTCACATCTTGCTCAGCTTGACACCACGGAGACCAAAGCCTTTAGGATTTTTTTTTCTATTTTTTTGTATTCACTGTCGATGCTCGTATTACAGCTAGCACACAGAACATACAACAACGGGAGAAGGAGATAAGAGGGGCAGGATAGGGAAGGAAAAAGCAGTGTGAAACAGAGACATGAGGAGATCGGTGGAAGGGAGAGGGATGGGGTCGGGTACACAGGGTAAACAAGACGGACACTGCAGGGACTTTCAGGTCCTTACACGACAGGGACTTTCAGGAAGGAAAGCAGGGAATTTGAAGGAGGTGGGGTTGCAGCAGATTAACGGGGGAAGAAAAGATCGTGGTGTTGGATGGGGGAAGATCAGAGATGGTGGTGAACAGCTGTTTTGAAAACCTGGAGGGAAGAGTGGGATTGAAGAGAGTGTGGGAGTTTGTTCCAAAGGCAGGAAAAAAAAGAGGAATGAAAGAGTGAAGGTGAGCAGTAATTCTTGATTTTGGTAGTTGGTGCTTTTGGTAGCTCACCTGCACTCATTTGTTCCTCTTTTTTTCCCACCGATGTAAACAAACTGCCACATTCTCTTCAGTCTCATTCCTCCCTTCAGGTCATCAAGACAGCTGTTCACCACCATCTCAGATCATCCCCAAACCAAAACCATGATCTTTTCCACAATCGCTAACCCCACCAAACTACCTCTCCTTCCAATTCTTCAGTTTTCCCTCCTTGGAGTTTCCTTCTGGGTCCATCTTTTCCACCCCATGTATACGTGTTTTGCATCCTGTTTTTGTCGGTTACGTCCTGATCCGTTTACCGTACTACGTCTTCCACGAGCCTCGATTGACTATGTACACAAAAAAAAACATGGAGGTTAAGATACCATGTTGCAATTTTCTGCCAAACGAGTTGCTGCTAATCAGGTCAGGTCAGGTATGGGAGCATACGCCAGAGCAGCGTGTCGCTGCGTCCACTTTCCGCCGGTACTCCAAGGGCCTCCTTCTGGCCATCCCCCAGGCAGATGCCTGGCCCATCCCCATCTCCTTGAGATGCCTATCAACCTGCTTGCACCGCACGAAGGTCTACGGTGGTCGGCCATTGGCCTACCTCTCACGAGACTCCCTTGCTGAGAGAATCTGGTGAGCAGGATCAGCGTTAGGAAAACGAGCCACATGTCCATACAGCCGCAGTTGACGTTCACAGACGATGCAGATAACAAATCTCATTTGAGTCTCTCTCAGCAACCACTCATTGGACACAAAGTCTGACCAGCGATAGCCAAGGATTCTCCGAAGGAGACTGGTACCAAGGAAATTAAGTCTCATCTCAAGATCCCTGGTCAGAGTCCCAAGTCTCACATCCATAGGGCAAGACTGGAAGCACCAAGGACCTGAAGACTCGGACTTTCGTCCTCCCGTACAGGTACCGGCAGCGCCATGCTCCAGTGAATGCATGACTCTCCAGGCCCGACCCAGACATCAGTTGACCTCTGACTCACAGCCAGCAGAGACATGTATATCACTGCCAAGGTAATGTGAAATTCTTCCACGACCTCAACATCCTCACCACAAACAGGCACAGACAGGACGCAGCATCCCAGATGTCATTGAAAGCCTGGATCTTAGTTTTAACCCAGGAAACCCATAATCCCAGCGGCTCCGACTCCTCATTCAGCACCTCGAGGGCCCCCAAAAGGATATCTAAACTCTCTGCAAAGATGACTGCATCGTCTGTGAAAACAAGGTCAGAGATCTTGACATTCCAAACGATGCACCGCAGCTTGATCTCTCCAACATCCTCCCTAGAATCCAGTCCATACAAGTGCTGAAAAGTGTGGGGGCCAGTACACACCCCTGAGGAACTCCAGTAACAAATGGAAATAAGTTAGAGATGGTACCATCATATCTCACAACACTCTCAGTACCAGAGTACAGTTCAGACATCAGATCAATCAGTTTTGGT
>CM068959.1:39388515-39402531 GCA_035128595.1 Eptatretus atami | reverse complement strand
ATTGTTGAATGTCCCAGCTCGTCCTTGTCCTTTCTGCCATTGGTTTGCCGTGCTGCGAACGGGAACTAGGAGGCCTCGTTGCTGCCGAAATCGTGCAATGGCCCAGCAGGATTCTGGTACTCTCCGCTCGGTAACAGCCCGGATCGCGCAGATCTTGCCGAGGGTGAATTTCCCCGGTAGTTTGGACGACGTGGGTATTTAGGTAAATTGAAATTGGCATCGACCTCTATCCCATGTGGTCGACCTATTGGCGATCTTTGGTCCGATAAGGGACCCGTCAGCTCCGGAGTTATCCGGGTGATGACCTATAAATTCCGGGTGTTCGGTGGAGCCGACGCTACTGCTCCACATAGCGGTCGTGCTCGCCACCGAAACTCGGCCCCACAACAATATTAGAATGTGAGTTCATCTCGAAAGTATGTATTATTAGAATGTGAGTATTTCCATAAGTTATGTATATTAGAATGTGAGTACATCTATAAAGCATGTAATATTAGAATGTGAGTTCGTCTCTAAAGTATGTATTATTAGAATGTGAGTATTTCCATAGGTTATGTATAATTAGAATGTGAGTATTTTGATAAATTATGTAATATAAGAATGTGAGTACATCTATAAAGTATGTAATATAAGAATGTGAGTACATCTATAAAGCATGTAATATAAGAATGTGAGTACATCTATAAAGTATGTAAAATTAGAATGTGAGTATGTGGATAAAGTATGCAATTTTAGAATGTGAGTACATTTATATTGTGTGTGTATATTTATAATGTGAGTATGTCTATAAGGAATGGAGAATCAGAATGTGAGTACATCTATAAAGTATGTAATTTTAGAATGTGAGTACATGTATAAAGTATGTACAATTAGAATGTGAGTACATCTATAAAGTATGTAATATTAGAATGTGAGTACATCTATAAAGTATGTAATTTTAGAATATGAGTACATGTATAAAGTATGTTACATTAGAATATGAGTACATCTATAAAGTATGTACTATTAGAATGTGAGTTTGCCTCTAAAGGATGTACTATTAAGAATGTGAGTACATGTATAAAGTACCCACTATTAGAACGTGCATATGTCTAGAAAGTATTTAACATGAGTACATGTAGAAAATACATATGATTGGAATGTGAATCTATACAATAAATCCGAAAATGTCTGTTTGCCCGCTGCATGAACATAAACCTACATCGCAATACATCGTCCACACACCACATAAACACAAACACACAAGAACACAAAATACAACACAAAAACCAACACCTGGTGAGGGTCTGCAATCTTTGATTGCTCTTTCTAGTTATTTGAACCTTGTGGAGAAAGAGAAAAGGGTGGCAGCTTTGTACACGGAATGACAAACGGAATTGCAGTCCTGTTTATATATTTTTACATTCAGTAATTTGTACAAGAAACATTTTGATACTTTGCAAAAGAGTTGAGCTCATTTCACTCTTTCTCCATCATGTATAAATAACTCTTTGTATCTTTAGCTTTAGTGTCATCATGATTCAAGTGTCTTTTTTTTTTCTTCCTCTTCTTCTATTTGTCATAGGTTGAGTGGCAAGCCCATTTTATTGGAGGTATGCGCTCTACCAAGTGCCGTTATAGTTCAACGATGAGAGCGTTTACATCGTAGACTCTCATCAAAATGAATAGTCTCTGTGACTAATTTTTATGAATTAATGGGCGAAAAATACTGTGATAATAATCAATGCATTGACGTTATTTCGCAGTTTATTCAATCTTAGCAAAACTCAACCCAAAAACCTAGTTTTTTAAAGAGTTTAGTAATTATCTTTAAAGTTATTTCCTTTTGTATCAGGACACACCATGTCAACCTTTTGGCGTCGACAATCGTGGAAGAGTATGGTGACAAAAGGTAAAAAGACGAGTTGACATGTGCAACAGTTGGACAAAACAAGCAAGGGAAGAACAAACAGGAAAAGAGAGGAGGGTCAGAAACACTAACCTGTAAATAGTTGGGTTAGGGAGGGTTAGTGGGGATAGAAAAGATTGTGGGTAGTCCAGAATAGTTGAAGCAATGGAAGAAATGGTTGGATTGAAGAGATTGAAGAAGGAGGATCCACACACACTCATTTATTACGTCCGCCACTGAAGGTGGATGGAGGTTATGCTTTCACCTCTGTTTTTCTACCTGTGAGCACGATATCTCAAAAAGTTTGAACAGATTCGGATGAAACCTGGTGGACAAGTTGGGTCAGTGACAAGGACGAATTGATTCGACTTTGGTGAACATCCGGATTCGATAATTTTTAAAGTGACTCTTTAACCAACGAGTGATCGGAGTGGCGACCCATCCAGGATTGTGTCCCCTAGCCAATGAAACTACCTTGGCAGCCTTATGTGCCTGACGGCATGAGGAGAATCATCCATCCATCCATACATTTGGGTGAAGATCGGGATACTAGAATTTTAAAGTGATTCTTCATCAGTGAGAGATCGGGCCAAAAACAATGTTAGCAATACATTTCAAAATGGTATTGATGGCTTCGGACACAACTTGGTGTACAATGTACATGTTGTGTGTGTGTGACAGGGACGATTTTAGTAAAGATCCGGATTGGGATCCGGCCTATCAGTGGGATACAAAACATAAACTGTTCAGCCTGGCGGAGGTTAATGCACTCTACCAAGTGCCGGTGTAGTTACAACTATTATTACTACAAATACTACGACTACTTTTAATTCCCCCAAATATTCCTATCTTTGTCAGCCAGAGAAACTTTTCGCCCAAGTCATGTATGAACCGGTTCGCAAGGCTGAACAATCGACTGAAGGTGGCAGGAATTTGTAATTTCTTCAGAGTGAGGGCAATAACTCACCCACTTTTTTCCAACTCAGACACCGAGGATATTTAATATCCATCAACTAATGCTTGCAGATAGGAAACCCTGCAACTTAATGTTCATCCAAGGGACACTGCACCTTGTGATGCAATGCCCTGTCGATGAAGCACCAATCCAACAATTTACAGTCGGGTCAGAAATCAAATTATTGGGACAATGGGGTTAAGAGTCGGTTTTCCAAATTTGCAGATGATATCCATTTGGAGGTAAGGTCGATGGGAGAGAGGGGGTGAGGGTGTGATTAAATTCAGGAAAGCGATTGAGATACTTTCATAGATTGGGTAAAGGATTGGCAGATGCAGTTTAACATAAATACATATAAGGCGCTGCCGATGGGTAAGAATAATGAAAATAGAGATTACATAATACAAGGGGTAATCTTGGAGCTTGTCATGCAGGAGAAGGATCTCGGGGTGACAGACAGCACAGTGACAGGCAGCTATAGGGAAAGCGAACTTGGTTTCAGGTGGTAGTTTCGGAAGATAAATTTAAAGAGGTAGTATTAACTCTGTACAGGAATTTAGTGAGACCTCATCTGAAATGTTTTGTTCAGTTGTTGGGGACAACATCTGAGAAAGGACATTTGGTGCCATCTATACGTTATAGAAAGACATCTAAGGACATCTATACGCTATAGAAACACATCTAAGGATGAAAGATGTCCTTTCTCAGGGTTCAGCGTTTAGATGTCTTTCATCTAAACTCTAAAGAAAGACACCTATACACTGAACCCTCTGGTTCAGCGTATAGACTTGATTGATTCCAGGCCGAGCTAGACTAAGCTATGAGGGTTGATTTAAGGAGAAAGGACTTTATGCATTATAAAGGAGGCGATTACAAGGGCATCTGATGGAGATGTTTAAGATAATGAAGGGTGTCGACAGAATAATTGCAGAAGAGTGTTTCAGCAGAATGGACAGAAACAGGACCATGGGTCACAACCAAATTATCAGTTTTCATATACAAAGGGTGGAATTAAATGGATAAACATATAGATTGGTGGAAGGTTGCATCAACGTGATGATGATAAGACATGGGCATGATGAGTCAAATGGCCTCTTCCTATGTGCCTGTTAGTTGTACATCCTTATCGTCGTTGTCAACAATCCCTTGCGATGAGGATAATGTCAAAGCATGGGTATATCGATGACTCTGAAATGGCTGTAGAGGCCTACCTTCATTTCTAAACGATGGAAGGTTGTTCCCCCAGAGGCCTGTTCTTGGTTTCCCTTTCATTGGGATTCTTTTTGCTCTTTTCTTCACCGTCTCATATCAGTTTCAAGAGGAAGGCGATTCACCTCGAAACAGGTGACACATTGATTGATCACGTCAATTGGCCAAGATGATCTGTCAATGATCTTTTCCAACCAGGCCAGGATTCGGTCTCAATGCCAGTCCTCTTGAGATAAACTTTCAGATTGTCTTTGTAGCGTTTTCTCCGGCTACCATGATATCCTTGTGCATTGTGTGGCATGGGGCATGGTATATCTGCACCATGTCGGCGGCACTCCATTATTACTTTGCAAGTAATGAGGGTCAATTGTTAGACTGCAGGTTCAGAAACATTTCCCTGATATATCCATTACTACAAACACCCTCACACATCTTTAACCACGTGGTCTCTGAAGCATTTCAATGAATTAACGCAGGAAGCTTCCCTGTGGTGCAAGAATCACAGAAAACTAATCAGCTTTGATGCACATCCCCTCTTTAATTACCACACGTGATAACCTTATACTCGCTGTGCTGATGACTCTGTATTTGCTTCAACATCAGCTGAAATTTGCAGGGCCTCCAGTCCAGCTAAGGAGCAGGAGAGATCCTTAATGTCTCTCCCTAATAAAAACCAAACATCTTCATGCATCATTTTCAAGAGATATCCACTCTTGATCCTCCTCAACAGTTCATATATCCCCCCCTGAGATTTTGTCTAACTTAGATGTGGTATGCAAGCATCTAGCACATTATAACTACACAGCCCCTTTAGTGGTAATTTAGAAAAGAGAATAAAATTAACAGGAGATATAAAACCAGCACGTTTTCACACTTTTTTGGATGCAAAGTCGAGGCTCATGGAAGAGATAGAACACCAGAACATAATAGAACAAGAAGAACGTGGTGGTGGAAAGGAAAACATATCAACAGCAAGGCAGCAAGCACAACGGGGAACACTTGTGGGAGGATGTACATGGGGAAGAATGAGATCAAAGTGAGGACATAGGAGGTGAACAAGCTGGACAGAAGTTAAGGAAGAGATTAGAAAGGTATGAACAGGTACCCACGGAAATTCCGCGTAATGTAAAATGTGACTTCAACAATATTATGGAAAGAACAGTTAAATATCATTTGAATGTAATATTATCATTCTACGTGCTCCCTAAATATTGTTGCGGTTCTGTAAAACAGCATTCCTCTGAGGCAATGGCACACAATATACAGTGATCTCAAGGTAGTTATTTCAACAGAATGTGTACTAATCCACCCTTTCCATAATATGTCTAGTGGGTAAATGGGAAAGAGGTGTTGTGTAGGGCTCTTTTAGTTAGGTCCTCAATCTTTGCACTTCTTCTGCCACTCCTTCAGCTCTCTCACATGAAACATGCAAGCAAGCATGCACACACAAACCAATAACGATGAAAGGAACCAAGAAAAGCACACCGCGAGCGCCTGGTTTGCATCTGCGTGCCATTTTCCATTCAAAACTGCATGCCAATTCTCAACTGCCGTCTCACCTCAGACCCTCATTCTGCCCACCATACTGTACCATGCTCACCACAACCACTTCAAACGACTAGCAAAAATATCCGCAACAACTCAAACTTACATTTTAATTACAGATGCGACAGTTATGGACGACATCGTAACAAGGAATTTCCACCTCTTCACCAGAACACCACATTACAATCTCTTCACTACAAATGCCACAACATACTCCTACTTCTCTACAACCGCCGCAACTGCCACTTGTTCATCGAACATTCGGCACAGCCTCGAGGGATGCTGAGGAGACAAGGGTCGGGTTATTATGGGGCATAACTCGAAGCGCGAACGTGCACTGGAGCTCATTTGAGGATATGCGAGTAGTGCAGGGATTTCCCTAAAATCCCACGTTTGAATGGAGGCCAGTGCACGTTCAGGGCCAGAGACCGTTTCCGAAAACCATAGCCCCATGTTAAAGTCGGAGCTCCGACGCATGAACAGGTCGGTGAGTGACAGCCATTTTTCACGTTCGGAGAAAAACAATTTTAAAGTGAAGGAAGAAGAAAAACTAGTAGGGCACTCTTTAGAGCGCATACCTCTGCCACATAATGCCTGATCCACGAGAACGTATCGGACCCAATACATTTTTGAAATATCATGCTACACAGTACTACATCGTTTTTGGCCCCATCTCTCAATGGTGAAGTATCACTTTAAAAAATAAATAATTATTGTATGCAGATCCGGATTCGGATCTTCACCAAAATCGAATCAATTCTTCCTTGTCACACACCCAACTTGCCCACCAAGTTTCATCCGAATCCGTCCACAACTTTTTGAGATAACCTGCACCCAAACAAATAGACAATCAAACAGACAGACAGACAGAAGGGGGTGAAAACATAACCTCCTTCACCCTCAGTGGCGGAGGTAATGATGGCAGAAAAAGAAGTGAGGCAACACCAGTGCTGGTTGTTATACTGACATGCACCGATAGAGAGTGTGCTCTTCATGTGGGTCGGGTGATCTCCATCTTGTACAAAGTGCTGTTTGTCATCTCCATAACAAACCCGATTGGATCTGAGCCTGACCGTGTGGCATCTCTTTAACAAGAACTGACGCAAGAAGAGTTCCTGCTCCATGAAACACCCTGCAACTCATACCAAATGCGACGATGGTCGTATTTTTATCATGTGGCTTTGTTAAACAATTATCCATGGGTAGGCACCACCATGTTAAAAGTTTCATGCCAATTGCTCAAGTGGTTCCGGTGAAAACAAATTCAAAAGCGAATAAAGGTGAAAAAGTGAGGACTTAAGAAAAACTTCTGGAGAAGAATTTTTTTTTACAGGTTTTAGGGTAAATCCAATTTGGCTGCCAAGCCATGTGACCTATGACCATGTCATATGTGTGAACCTTTTGTTCCTCATGGATAGGCGGTCAAACACTTTAAAGTTTTGCCTCAATCTGTCAGCTACTTCAGAGAGGCAGGTTTTTGAAGTTTTTTTTTTTTTTTAAAATCATATGGCTGCCGAATCACGTGACCGATGACATCATGAAATTTTTTTTTGTGGACTGTTTTATCCCAAGATGACCCTCAAAAATTTTCATACTTATCTCATGTTCTACATATGCAATTATGATGTCATAACGAAGGCACCAATGACATCATAAAAATTCATACTTGTTCTCCATAAGGAGTGCTTGCCATCTGCCAAGCTTCAATTTTCTCCTGAGTGCGGTTTCAGAGATACAAAGGTCCAAATTTTTTTCCGTTTTTTCCAACATGATTGCCACACCACGTGACCTATGATGTCGTAATTATGAATACAACATTCTACATGAATATTCGCTCCTATGGTGAAAATTTCATCTCAATCCGACAAGCGGTGGCGGAGAAAAAAAACACTAAAGTTCTGTGCGGATAAACAACCAAAGACAGGCAGACAGACACACAGGCAGACAGACAAACAGAGGCAGACAAGCAGGCAGGTATACAGACAGGCAGGCAGACAGACAGACAATCAAATGGACCCAAATGCAATACCCTCTCCTCCGGCGAGGGTAATAAATCTTTAGGCACTAAAAGCTTCTGCAGACACAGGGTTGTGTCAATCTCTTCCATCTGGAGGTAGGATGGTGGGAGTAGGATACACTGTGGTCAAGTCGTTTGAGGGTTTGTGTGAGCTCTACATTCCCAGTCAGAGACTTGACTGTAAATGACAGAATGATGTGTTTTGGTAGCTTTGTTTTGCTGTGAGTGATAGCATGTACAAGTCATGACCAAACGAGCTCACAAACTGTTGAACGCTTTGGGATGCATGGCAGTTGTCCTTGGTAACTGTCAGCAAATATTGTAGAAATATGGTGACAGACTGGGATGACGGATCACCTCTCCTCTGCTTCCACTTCCAGTGGTGGCCAGGCATGGGGGAAATCTTGCTTTCTGACATCTGCTCTCACCTGAAGGGCTACCTTTGCAACAACATCTTCTGCAATGAGAGATTTCAGAGCCTGCAACTCTGCTTTCGGTATCAGGTCAGCCTTGGCAATGGGTTATTGACAACTTGTTAGGATAGAGAAGAAGTTTCCCTTTCTCATTGGTGAAGACGTCCTGGTCTCACTAAACTCACTTTCTAGCCATTGGTGGAGGTACGTCTTCAAGGAGTCCTTCACCTGCTCAATGGCAATAGATTTCATCGATGTAACCAGTTTAAATATGAGCTCAGCCATCGCTATCACCTGTGGGTTGGTGAAAAGCTCATTCCTGATGAACAGGAACATCTCGTTGTATGATTGACTTTGAGCCGTCTCATATTGAGCTTCATCATTGTGGTCTTCATCATGTGTTGCACTGCTGGCAGCCTTTTCCTCTCCGGTGTAGGATCTGTAGCACAACCTATGATCATGCCCTTCTGCTGCTATGAGGTCTCTGCTGATAATAGCAAGCAATCAATTTGATCCATTTTCTTCATCGCTGCATTTCCTGTGCTGGCATTTGCTCACAGCTCCTGGCATTGTACAAGGGATTTTCTTGTCTTCTGTCCGAAAAGAAACTTGTTGGCTTGATAACAAAAGATGCATTCTGCCTCATAAACTCCAGATGTCAAGCTTGATCGTTGCCTCGATGATTTCTTGCAACTGGCATTATTTTCAGAATCATGTCTTTTCCTGTTTTGTGCTGATGGAATTAAGAAGTCTCTTCATCATGAAGATATTGCGGCACTTTCGATGATAGTAAACTGCTGGGATTTCTCCATCAGGTTAGTCTTTTTCCAGGTCCATCATTGAAGCATATTTTCTTATTCGGGCTGCATTCAGCAAAGTGTTCCACGAGTCAAAACTTTGAGGGGATACCGGCTTTGAGTCTGCTTACTGGTCACAGCAATGGATGAGATAATCCATGTGCAGCCGCTTTGATGGCAAGGTGTTGCTTATCTCACTTGTGTCTATTTTTATTCAAGCACCTTTAAATATGATAATTCCGATTTGAGAAACGTAATTACTAAAGTAAAGGAAGGATGGGATCTGAAAGAAAGTTTGCATATATCTGTAACAAGCAAATTAAAAATAGGGGCTTCCTTCTCACCCTGGCATCATTACATCACTTATCTATCTTATCGAGATCTTATCATGATAGGAATTTATTACAGCCGTGCCACAAAAAACTTATCCACCTGCTTTTACTGCCAACAAATATTCAACAGGAATCTTGTGACTTCACCTTGTGACTAGGAATACACATGTAGATCAATGCTGTCTGGTGGTTAGATTAATCACTAAAATGGGAAAAAAATAATTAAAACTCTAACCTAAATTAACACATTATATATTGTAGCGGCCCAGCGTCACAGGGGAACCATGAGTCAGGTTACTCGCCAGACTCACCGGAACCGCAGTTAATCACAGGATTAACTTTGTGATGCGGTGGGTCGCCAATTGACCGTGAATGCTAATAACTCGACCACTTGACTTAGGGTCCTCCATCTAACAAACCATTTACCTAAGAGTCACGTGACCTCCTTACCGGGGAACGTGCCCTCGGAACATACCGGGGCATGTTCAGATTACTTGTGTTAACCAGATTACTTACTGGATTAGGTGCAGCCGAGCAGAATTGCCAAGTAGTACCGGCTACGAAGTGAATCTTTCGGGAATAACATCCCGGCTAAGCTCGGGTGTGAGCCATGCTGGACCAATGAAGGAAAACACGAAAACGAGCTGGGAACATTTGTACACAGTGCATTTATTTACAACCAGGATGCGAGGAAAGTTATGTAGCACAGTGAATGGGATTTATTGGTATGTACAGCAGGGAAAGTAAGGAATTTGTGGGGTGCGACAAAAGGGCAAGCAATCTTACAAAACCAGACAGAGTAGAGTTATCCCATTATATCTTCTACGGTCCTAATTTATAGGCGGACAGGTGCCATCACACAAACACACACACACACACACACACACACACACACACACACACACACACACCAGGAAGATTAGATATAGCCCAGAGAGAGAGAGAAAGCAGGTGAGGGTAAACGACCTCTCAATACCTGGCGAGGTCAACAGCCCAATGCAACCCAGAATGCTTTGGGAGAGGTAGGTGGGAGGAATACTGGGTGTCTAGAGTGTGGGAGTGTGAAGTGTGGTGTAGTGCAAGGTGGGGGTGCAGCATCGTCCAAGAGGAAAATGTGAATGCGAGTCAATTCGTTCACTCCTTCTGGTTCTGCCTGTAAAAGAACAGTCTGGCTTTGCCCACCTTAATGCTCTTTTATGCATCCATAGTAAATGAGGTAGAGAGAAAGAAATATGATAGAAAAAGATGCATAAGGTTAGTGTGCGATCCCCCCTAACCCCCCGCTTGTTCACGGGGGACTCACGGCACCTTTCGCTCCACGCCAACCAGCTCACTGACTGCCTGCTTGCCGATCCCGTCTGGCTCCACATTCCTTCGGCAGTAGCACTGACAGCCCTGAACACAAAGGCGAGCAGCAGCAGCGACAGTGAGCAGGGCTAACCGGATGAACTCAAGCAGGCCGATGGACTGACCCACAAGCAGGCTGACTGAATGAGCAACTGACTCAAAAGAGAGCGAACTGACTCCGCTCTGCCCTTTTTATGGGCCCAGGCGAAGGGAGGGGCCGATAATCGGATCACAATGAGCTGCAGGCAAAATACCGCTCCTCTGTTGCACCACAGTGGCCATAGCCATGCCCCGCCATGCCTCGGAGCTGGAAAATCGTCCAGTTACTTGCTAACCTTGACACGGTTCAGGGCTCTGAGCTTTACATGGGGCCATTGTATTCGGACATGTGCTCTGGCCCCGAATGTGCGCTGCTCTTCATTCTATCATGGAATTGTAGCAAAATTCCTCGTGCTACCTGGAGGTCCCTTCAGAAGCTGCACTGCACGTCCGCGCCTCGCATTATGCCTTGAAGCAGCTCGACCCGCATCCCCTCCGGGTCCCTTGATGCTTCGGTGCAGATTTTACTACGATGGGGCAGTTGTGGTGGTTACAGAGCAGGGCGCTCTTGTTTTGGCATCCGAAGTGAGAGATGGTGGCAATGCGGTATTGGTAGCGAGTGATGATCACCACGTGGCGTCCATGGTGAAGGCCGAGTGCCACGTGGCGCTCGTAGTGAAATGGGTGAATAAAAGTCATGAGTTGGCATGGGTTGCTGTGAGGGTATTTTCCCCAGTTGTATGAAGCGGTTGTGCTGAACGTGGTAAGGTTTGGTGAGCAGGGTGAAGTCTGAGATGAGGTTGCGGTTGGGAATTGGCATGCACACTTCAAAGGAACGATGTGCTGTGCATTGTTGGCAGGAAACGCTCGCAACATGAGCATGCTGGAGGCGCCTGCAGCATGTTGCTCATTCTTATTTGCGTGGCGTGCGTGCTTGCTTGCCTGGTTCATGTAACGTCAAAGGTTAAAGTGAGGATTTAAGAGACATAAAAGACCAAACTACAAAAGTCCCACGGAATGCTTTTTCTTTCCCCTTTGACCCACTAGGCACATGGAAGGGACTAGCTAAGACATATACTATTGAAATAACTACTTGGGGATTGCTGTATGTTGTGTGCCATTGCCTCAAAGGGAGTGGGCATGTAATGGCGTTTAATGCACAAAATAAGTAATGTGCTGGAAAAAGGATAAAGCTACTCAGTTGTAAAGGTTATTACACATTTTCTTACTTCTACACGTGGTACAAATAATTTGGCCACCATTTAAGTTTTGCCCCTGCCCCAAGGTGGTACTGACATCTCTTCTGGCCCAGAGACTAAGATGTATATAAGACTGCTTCAGTCGTGTTAAACTTCCGAATTTTTTTCAATGATCATTAAAATCATCATCATTTTATTAAAATTGAAGTATTATAGCGGAACACTGCACGGTGTATCGTGTTCTATGAACTCTCTAGTTCTTGTAAGTCCTGCACAATAAAACCTAGATACTAAAATAGTTCAATAACGAATGCTTTCCTAGGGAGGGGTAGGGTCACTTTCAGGCCACATTGTACATTCGGGCATGACTTGGGAATTTGGAAGGGTACAGGCACACAATGGCACATTGTGGGATATGTTTAATGTCCACCAGCGAATGTTCACTGATGGGATACCCAGCTTAACGTGCCACTGATGGACGACGTGCTCATCTATCCAAGACACTGAATCCTAAGCGCCAGGATTACAGCAGCTTAGTCGTGTCAGGAATCGAACCCAGAAGAGATAAGCAGCTCTAAACGGAGGTACGCTGTCGCTACGTCTGAGCCACGCTGTTAGCCCCACGTTTTTGTCCAAAAATTAGAATGCAAGTCCTCGATCCGAACCAAATCGCTTCCAAGTGAAGATGGATTATGAATCTTCGAGATAAGTTACTGTTGCTGGAGTTTGCATCGATCGTACGCCATTTCCCATGAAGTCGGGGTCAGCGGCTCTTGGAGTGTGCAGACTGGAGAGTTTCTGTCGATCTCTTATAACTTATATGTCTGATGATCGTGCCCTATGAATGATTTGTTATCAGAACTGTGAATGAAAAGTGACGAGTGGGGTGACATGGCTAAGCCCAATATGCCTGAGTCATACTTTGCCATTCGCGCAACTCGACATCCACGTGGCATCGCAAGCAGACTGTGAAGATGATTTTGTGGTTGTTTTTTTTTTAATGAACAGCAGGTGGCGATGCTTCTCTATTTCCTGTAAGGACATTTACCTGAAGGAAGAAGGAGGAATGCTTCTTGCATCAGGATGATGCCAGGATGCCTTCAAACTCTTCAAGGAAAGTGTTTAGATTAGTGGATTTGTGATTGTGTTCATCACGACTGTTTTTGGTGGTTGTTTTTCATGTTATGTCAAACTACTATAATTCTATTGGCTTCAAGTACTATATGGGAAAGGTCTCCAGACTGTTTGCTTCTCAGCGACAGATGAGCTTGACCTATTGGTTTTACAGACCTCAATAAAAATGTTATTAAAATCAAACTTCATTTTCCTTATAAAAGGACACCTTTTGGTGGAAAACGTGCTGCATGACATGTGTGTTCGCCGACTATGATCGGACAGAAAACGATGAAAACTTAACAATAAATAAATGTATTTATATAGAAACTGGTGACTCGCAAGCAAGCCGACACAGCTGTAAACTGCCACCCTGTTGTTGCGCAGGCAGGACGAGGCATCATTGTGCGTGCATCGTCCATCGGAAGGAATTTAAACGAGGCATTCTGTCTGCCAGAATTCCCTAGCAATGATGGTTTGATGGACGTTAAATATCCCACGGCTCATTCACGGAGAGGAGGCGAGTTATCACCTGCACTCTGAACAAGTTACAACTTCCTTCCCGGGCTGACTGCTGGAAAGGCAACGGCATATCACCTAGCATAATCCATGTCAAGATGCTGTGAAGTTATATTGTTGTGGGCTGGGGTTCGGTGGCGATAAACGACCACTAGGTGGAGCAGTGGAGAAGTCTCCCACCGAGTACCCGGAATTTAGGTCGTGACTCTCGGATAAGTCCGAGAGTTCACGGGTCCCTTAGCGGACCGTGGTCGCCAATATTTCGACGGCGTGGGGTAGGGTTAATTGCCTAATTTCAATATACCTAAATACCCACGTCATCCAACTACCGGGGACAACCACACCCTTGACCGACTTTGTCCGAATGAGTCGCTATCACCGACTCGGATCCGGCGTAACCGAGCGGAAGTTACCAAAGCCGCGCCGGACCGAATGAACAATCCACGGCACGAACGGCCCTACCAATTTGCAACACGCACCATGCTAGGCCAATGGAGGAAAGCACAGAAAACGAGCTGGTACATTTAACAGGGGTTTATTTTACAAAGAATAATCGGGGAGGAGGACACAGAGTAGAGTTATCACGAATCAAAGGCAGGCAATGTACAATGAGCAAAAACACTTAACAATCCTACTTAAAGAC
>CM068959.1:39347772-39369811 GCA_035128595.1 Eptatretus atami | reverse complement strand
ATGGCCCCTGGTCCTATCACTGTCTACTCTGCTGAATAATTCTTCTGCACTTATTTTATCTCTACCTTTCATTATCTTAAACATCTCGAACATATCTCCTCGTAACCACCTCTTTTCTAGTGTATAAAGCCCTGTCTCGTTCAGCCGCTCCTCATAGCTGAGTCGAGATAGGCTGGGAATTAATCTAGTAGCCCTGCGCTGAACCTTCTCTATGGCATCTATGTCCTTCCTGAGTTGTGGTGCCCAAAACTGCACACAATATTCTAGATGTGGCCCTCACTAAATTCCTGAACAATGTTAACACCACCTGTTTTGATTTATAAATGATCCCCCTCTGAATACAACCTAAAACCCTATTTACTTTACCTGTAGCTGCCTGGCACTGTGCTGCGTGCTTACCTCCCATCTATATATTACTAAAACTCTCATCTTGTGTGTATATATATATATATATATATATATATATACATAGATATTATATATATGTATATATATGTATGTATGTATATATATATGTATGTATGTTCCTGAAATACAGCCAAAACAATACATGATAGCGCAAACATTTTAGGGCCACCTTACTCACCATTCGCCTGTGTGCGCAGTATCAAGTTTCATTCAAATCGGGCAATGAAAAAAATTATTAAAAAATCAATTCCCGATTCAGTCAAGTACTCTCGTGAGTATTTGATCAATGCAAACAACCTCAGCAGTATAGTTTGCTGGAGCTATCTTTTTTTTTTTCTTGAAACGATTTTTTTTTCATCAACCGCTGTCACAACGGGAACCCAACGGGTTCACGGGTCGTTTGGTATCTATTAAAACCCCCAGATCCTTTGCCTGGGTGACACACTACAAAATTGCCCCTTGCATCATATCATCATATTATTAATATTATCCCTTTCTGCCAATATTTGGGGCAAAACTCTTCATCACCATATGCAGCCTCATCACTACTGCTCAATAGCAGAGAGGAAAGATTGGCATCCAGGCAAAGAGAAGAATCTCCATCTATAACCACAATACTATCACTGGTGCTCATCAGATCAATGACATCGTTGTCAGTTTGCAACTCGTGTGCCAGGTCCACCACTTCAGCAACCCCCAGATATGGTAAGAGTTTGCTAGCCTTGAGCCGCAGCAAGAGACGAGTGGTTTTGCTGCAATCTACACTGCAGTGCAGATCCGCCCCCCCCCCCCCCCGTTGTTGCTGACACTACGTGACTTCCTCTTACATGCTATCCCACTCATACTAAGATCCTCCAGGGCGAGGCATTTTTTTAAATCTCGGGTAGAGCCAACAAACGGTTTGGCATCGGCGTTGCCCATTCAGGAACGGTAGCAGCAGCAGCGCTCAACCATCTCAACACCTTCCTTGAAACCCCTCAGATGAACAGAACTCAGCTGATGATCGACCAAGCATTAAATTAGAAATAATATAGTATTACTTTAACACTACAAGTAATTCCATGGTTTAAAAGTACAACAAGGTTGGGGACTAGGTGTTGTGGATGAGTAATACAATAACATCCTATAAATGTTGATTAAATTAATTTGAGATAGCTGTTACTGTTCAAACAACAGACGTTAAGGGTTCATCGAACACCTTACCTTGCAAAATCTTGAGAAAAAAACGGATGTAGGATGGGTCTTTTCAACTCTTGCTTTGCATTTCTGAGCACAATCTATATTTCCCACGAGCCACAATTTTGGCTGAATCGAGTTATTCCCCAACACCGAGAGTGCGAGCATCAAATTTGATTGTTCGAGATAAAATGCTGCAATATTTTGTCAAGTATTGCTAAACTGGAGTTTTTTGGAAGTGGTAACAAGGCGATTTGTTTTCTCGTATTCAAATATATAATTATATTGAAATAAAATAAAAGTTTTAAATTCCTTTTGTTTTTTTTTCATGGAAATGGCCCAAAACAAGGCCTAGAGCCACTCCAGGTCAGGGGCTAAGAGAAGGTTAGATGAAGATAAGGAGAAAGCAAAACAAAATAAAAGACAGAAAAATAACAAAAAACATCCAAGACACAGGAAGTACCAGAAGTCAGGTGAAATGCGATGTAACCTCAAAGATGGAAGAAGTCGGAATTGACATTCCTCTTAAAGCTGGGTTGAGTGTAGGATAGTGGGGAGCTGTTACAGGTAGTGAATTCCAAAGCAAGACAGCACCAGGGTTATCCCTCAACCCTGCGGTCGGTGTGTTCCCCCCTCTCTTTCTACTGTCCCTTTGGTTCCATTGCATCCTGATCTGTTCTGTGTTCTCGCTCTTCCATGAGCCTTGATTTTGTAGGCCAAAATATTGACAATTACTCTGACCGAATCAATAATTTATTAGGTACTCATTTATTACCTGCTGCTCAGGACATGCAGGTGTGCTGATAAGAATCCTGCAAAAATGATAGCAGAGGAAAGTAAACAGACCACAAACCAAACGGCAGTGTAATGTAGTGGACATAATATGTTGTAAAATTAACATCAACAACTAGTCCTCAAAACTGTTTCACATCACCATCTTTCGAGGAAATCTACATATTATGTATACACATTTGAAAGGGAGGAGGAAAGGGGGGGGGAGGGAGGGAACCAAGGCCTTCAAGATCATTGTCGCATAGTTATGAATCATGAAGCTTTTTTATTTTTGGTTCATAGTGTGTGTGCGTGCGTGCGTGCGTACATGCATGTGTGTGTGTGGTTTTTTTTCATTGTTATCTCCATAATTAGGGTTTCAGAAGGTGGAACAGAGTCCTCCCAGTACTCGAAGTATCCACCTTCGTTTCGGTGAAGCATCGTGAATCATAGCCTAAGTTGTGAAGTTGTGTTGTTCTCAGAGTTTCATTCCGAGGGCTCTTTTCAGGATCGACACTTGAGCCCCGGACAGCCTCCAACTGTAGTTCATTTGTGGTAATGTTCCCAGGGATGGTTTGTGCTTTGAAGGATCTTTGTGAGGTTCTTCTTTATCATTCCTGTTGCTTCAATTATCACTGGTACAATTTCAGTGCTCTTCAGTTTCCAGGATCTTTTCACTTCATTCTTGACGTCTTGATATTTGATCATTTTCTTGATATCTGTGTTTATTTAGACCAAAATCACTGGATACTGAAACCTCAATTAACAATGCCTTCTTTTCCTTTTTGTACTATGTCTGGCCACAATGCTTTGTTTTCTATGTTCATGCTGGATGGGATCATCAGGTTGTACATGAGCATCATGTCCTTGTTTTCAGTGATTGCTTTTGGTTTGTGTTTTCATTAATTTTGTGGAACTGGGATATTGAAATTTCTACAGACTCTCCATACCTTGTTGTGCCTTTGTGTGTACAGCTGTTCTGACATGAGTTTTTTTTTTATATCCCGATAGGAGGTGACTCGTGCTTTCTGTTTCTATCTTGCAATATCTACACTTGTCCGATTCGTTCAGTCCTGCCATTTTTTTTTAAAGCCATTCATGTCGTATCCTTGGTCTTGGGCATTTTTAATGATTCGTTCTCCGTCCCAATTGTGCTGACCTCTTCTAAGCCATTCCAGTGATCCTTCTTTGTCTATCCCCAATCTGTCGAAATGTTTTTTTAAAATATTTCCCTGCTCTTTTGTAATTCTCCCAGTTGTCCTCATATAGATCTGTTGGTATTTCATCTTGTATTTTTCTTTTGTCTTTTTTGCAATCGTTGGGGCTGTATTTGTTGCTGTTTCGGGTTGTGAAGACAAGAATATCACTGCCAAAGCGAGTGAATCTCTCCATGACCTCAATATCCTCACCAAAAACAGGTACAGACAAGATAGCAGCATCCAAAATGGTTTGAGTACAGGTTTGCATGATACCGGTGGCAAGTCAGTCAGAGATCTGATCTGGCCTGACCCGATCCTGAAGACCATATGGCACAGGTTAAGGCTTACAGAATTGTGGACTGACACCTTCCTTCAGGTGAAGTAACATCGCATGGTAAGGTCCTGGAATATGCCGGAGACAACTTTGAATTATTTACTCAGCAGCTCAGTTTCTATTTCATCGCAAACGGTGTCGCTGATGCTGGGAAACAGAAAGCGATTTTTCTGTCGGCACGGCCAGCGGAGGTGTTCCGTCTGCTGTCTGACTTGATTTCGCCTGCGAAGGTGTCGGATGATGCTATCACCTATGAATCCGTAGTCAAGACATTGCACAACCATATTGAACCGGGAAAGTTGCCGTAGTTATTGTGGTTCGAGTTTTATAACCTGATTCGGCTTCCCAATGAGAGGGTAGCTGATTTTATTGCTAAACTCAAGCATCTGGTAGGGGATTGCCATTTTGGTGACGATGAACAGTCACAGAGATTGAAGGATCATTTTATCACTGGGTTGTGGGATGAGAAGATGGTCACATCAGTTCTTCAGATAAAGTTTGAAGAGATTACATTTTCTAAAGTGGTTTAACTGCAGCTGTCGTGGAACAAGCTCGAAAGGATGTTTGCATCATTGGTGGGGAGGACTTGTATGTCAATGCCATAGCTGCTGGCAGGTCATGTGCTCACAGTTCCCATCTTGGTCAGCATATCAGGAACTTCTTTCATCCTGGCTGCATGAAAGTATGGCATCAAGGGTCAGCTGCAATCACAGTCTTATCAGGGTTGTGGTGGTTCACACTCTTGTTGGAACTGTCCATTTCAGAATGCAGTTTGTCACTGGTGTGGTCGATCAGGCCATGTATTGAGGCTCTGTCAGGGCCAAGCACCATCATCGGTTCATGTGGTCAAGGCTAGCAGTGAGGTTGATCAACTTGGCATATTTCCAATGATGACAGCTGCAAATCACCCCTTTGAGAGTCTGTAAGTGTGAATGGCATCAACTTCACAGTGGATACCAGGGCATCAGTCAGTCTCGTGAGTAAGCAGACCTGGTGTCATTTGGGTTGTCCGGTGTTGGCCTCAGGACACATTACCCTTCGTACCTACACTGGGGAGTTGATCAACCCATTAGGTTTGATGGATGTCATGATTCGTTATCGGAACAGCAAGCAGTGTTGCCCTGTATGTGGTTGATGATTCGGGACCATCTCTCCTGGGTCGTGACTGGTTTCACACAATTTGTCTGTATTGGACAGACATTTACAGTGCTCATACATCATTTCCATCTCCTTCCTGGTTGGATGGGATCTTGGAAAAACATCGTCATATTCGGGTTTGGCCTCTGGAAGCTCGTAGGTGCGCACGGTCACCTACACCTGAAGAACAGTGTCAGTCTGCGATTCTGTAAGCCTCGAACTGTGCTTACATATGCTCTTCGGTCTTGGGTTAAAGTGGAACTCAACCAATTGGAAAAGGTTGGTGTCATTGAACTGGTGGCGCACTTTGATTGGACAACGCCCGTGGCCACTGTGCTGAAGCAGAATGGAGATATCCATCTGTGTGGTGACTTTAAAGCAACCGTTAACCCCAACCTCTGTGTGGAGCAGTATCCCTGCCATCCATTGACGAGATATATTCAAAGTTGGCGGGGAGTCGGTATTTCACGAAGTTGGACTTGCGCGATGCCTACTTCCATCTTGAGATCTCACCGGAGGATCGTCACCTCCTTACCGTCAATATGTGTCAGGGTATGTACCAGTATACCCGTCTTTGTTTCGGTATTGCTTCAGCTCTGGCAATGTGGCAGAAAGCTATGGATCATCCTTGTTCTGACTTACTGGCACAATGCTACTTGGACAACATCCTCATCGCAGGCACCACAGCCGAACAGCATCTTGAGAACATTGATAAGGTGATGTCTAAGTTAGCTGCTCAGGATCTCCGCCTGACCAAAGACAAATGTTTATTCATTCAGAAGCGTGTCGAATACCTGGTCCACATCATCAACCTGATGGACTGTTGATTGCCCCTCAGAAAGTCGACGCCATAGCTGACATGCCCATCCCAAGAAACAAAGTTCGGCTTCATTCCTTCATTGGGCTCACTCAGTATTACCAGACGTTATGTCAGCAACCTAAGCACTGAGCTTGTTCTGCTTACTCGCATGCTGCATCAATATGTTCATTGGAAGTGGAGTTCGATGGAACAAACAGCATTTGAACGAGTCAAATATCGCCTTCCTGCAGACACAGTTCTCACGCATTACAAACCTTCATGCCCTCTCATTCTTGCATGTGACAGCTCATCATACAGCATCGGTGCCGTCTTGTCTCAGGTAATGAGTGATGGTACTGAGCATCCAGTGTGTCTTGCAACATGTGCTCTGATGGCCGGAGAGTGTAATTATGCTCAAAATGAGCGTAAAGCACTTAGTCTGGTATGGGGCAGGTTGAAGTTTTGTCAGTACTTGATAGGTTGACATTTCCTCCTACAAACTGATCATCAGCCGCTTCAGTTCTTGTTCAATCCTCAGAAAGGCATTCCAGTAACTACCGCTGCTCGGCTACAGAGATGGTGTGTCTTCCTCAGTGCGTATGACTATGAAATCAAATTTCGTGCTTCTGAACAGCACGCTAACTGTGATAGCCTGTCTCGACTGCCGTCTCCTAAGGTTGGTGCCGAACCCACAGATGAGATTGAGGTGTACATGTTTGACCAGATCTAGTCTGGTCTGGTAATTGCTGCGGACATGGCCACTGCCATTCGTCGTGATCTCTTTTTGTCGTGTGTTATGCTCACTGTATTGTCAGGCTGTTGGCGTGAGTTGTCCTCAACATCAGAATATGCTCCATATGTATCACATGTGTCCGAGCTGTCTTTAGCTCAAGGTTGTGTAATATGGGGCATGGGGGTGGTCATTCCTGCTTCATTACGTCAGCGCTGTCTCAATGAGTTGCGCAAGGGTCATTTAGTTGTGGTCAAAACGAAGAGCTTATCCCGGAGTTTGTTGTGGTGGCCCGGTGTTGATTCGGACAATTAGCAGATGGTAATAGCATGTGCTACGTGTCAAACTTATGCTGATAATCCCTCGTGTCTCATTGTGGCCACCCGCCGATAGATCGTGGCAGCGCGCTCATGTGGATTTTGTGGGGCCCGTCATGGTCTATATGTTTTTGGTGGTGATCGATGCTTACTCGAAGCGGCTGGAAGTAGCTATCATGCAGTCCATCTCGACAGAGAACACAATGTAGCATCTGCTGGGTATTTTTGCGAACAAAGGTGTTCCGGAGATTTAATTTTGGACAATGGTCCACAGTTTGTGTCTGAGGTTTTTGCTGTGTTTATGCATGGTAATGGTATCAAACACCTGAGGTTGGTGCCTTACCACCCAGCGACAAATGGCCAGGCTGAGTCATTTGTCAAAGCTTTGAACCATGCCTTACTCGGAGGTCAAGCAGTACGATCTGTGCAGGGTAGAGTCGATGTGTTTTTGCATGCATATCATAATTCAGCGCATTTTACTCTGTGTGATAGCTGCGGTCACGGCTTGATTTGCTTCTTGTGCACTTGATTTGTGCACCGGCAGTTGTTACGGCGACCAATGCTCATTCATTCATGGTAGACCAGCCGCTTTTCACGCAAGACTATTTACACCGACAGAATTCCATTGATTCCGTCCTGACATTCGATGTGTCCTCATCTATTGACATGCCTATGACCACGTTGCAATCACCTGTCTCTCTATCTATGGACCCAAATGTTCAAGGTGGGGAGAGTAGCATGGATGTTCCTCCGGTATCGGTTGCATCTGGTTTGGTACCTGACATGGAGCCGTCATCCATTTTCAAGGTCCCATCATTGATGATCATGTCTGCAGCTCAATGTCTGCATGTTTTTCCAGACGTGTTGTACGTACAAGCCGAGTATTTGGGTGATTCTGTGACTTAAGGGGGGAGGAGTGAAGTATCATGTATGGCTGAGTGAGGTCGCTGTTGGCTCAGCCAAGTGAGGCCTGCTTT
Organism: Eptatretus atami; assembly: GCA_035128595.1. NCBI lineage: Eukaryota > Metazoa > Chordata > Myxini > Myxiniformes > Myxinidae > Eptatretus > Eptatretus atami. Next base: position 39,361,963 of record CM068959.1, on the reverse strand, counting down.
TATGGAATAAATGGTGCTTAATCCTCTCTGTGCGTCCTCATCACTGTGCTAAAGACACCAAAGAGTTGATCTTTAAACCTTCAGACCTGCCATCAAAGCTCCAGATTGTGTATCTAAGGAGAAGAGAGGAAGGCAATGAGTGTGCTAGTCATGCATTGGAAGGCGCATATATGCACTGTAGAGAGGGATAGAATGGGTGAAGTGGATGAACAGATGGTTGAGCATCATGCTGGTCATGGAGGCACAAGGTGACAGCGGTCATGTCACTTTTGGTGAGGGACCACAACTCGAGATAGATTTATGTTTTCCAAGTTTCCCAAAGGCTGTGTCCTTTCGGTCATGCCTCTGCTCCCTTTTTGAGGTTGCTGTGTCCACGGTGTACACTGCTCCTGGTGCACACTCCTGTCTGACCAACCACCGGATTTTGCACCAGTGACAAGCAATCCTCTCCTACAGTCTAGTAGACATGCCTTGCACCTTAAAGTTGGTGCATTGTTGAGTTCCAAAGAGATTCAGATGCCCATTGGCTTTGTTGACACTCAACACGTGCATTAGTCTGGACTTCACACCAACGTTGAGATAGGAAATTCAAATCCTCACGACCTGTACCTGTTTTACATTCGGAAAACTTTTCCCCCTACAGCTAAATGGTAATTTCGTTCATTCATTCAATCCATGCCAAGTGAACGATCCCTCGTTATGAAAATGATGATTGTAAATTGGCTTGTGCAACCTTTTTGCATGTGCATCCACAGCCTGTCTGTAGATTTGGAGGAACAGCAAATGTTGGATTTTATCTTTTGGTACAATTGGCTCAACACGTTCCTTCGACTCGCATGCGTCCCACATGTAAAGGCCGATTCAATGAGCTTATCCTGGTAAATCAAGGTCGTTTTGTAAACATAGCCTCCTCAGCAGTCCTTGAGATTAGTTCGCAACAAGCCAGGTCCATGAACACCCCTTCCCTCCCACCACATGAGTGGCGGAAAGCCTTTGCCTCGTGACAGTAAACATCCAGATAGTCCCACATGCTCTGACAACGATCCCCACCACCTTTTATTAACACACTTCACACTCAATACATTATATCTCCAAGCCATAAAATGGACACCATGATATCCAATATAAAGATGACCTAAATTTATTCATTAAATTTCGTATATGCCTCTGTCTGCTCGTGGCAACATTGCTGGGAATGAGGCTGTGCCACAGATGCAGTGCCCCCTTGTAGGTTCGAGCAGGATTTTTTTGTTGTTTTTGCTGTTGTTCAAGATTCTGGCGATAGCTCCCTACTCTTCGTGAAGGACTCTGTGGGATCTTTAACGTCCACCAACTAATTCCGGCACACGGGTCGCCCCGTTAACATCCATCTGAGGAACGGCACACACATTGATGCCTCACCCTGCCTGTGAAACACCATGATGGCAGTTTATAGCTGGGTCGAGATTAAAACTCAGGCTAGACGGCTTCGAGGCGAGTGTCCGTACATCTCAGCCATTCTGCTAGCCCCCATGAACTAAATGAGAAATACATTTATTTGGTCTCAGGATTTATTTTGTAAATTTCTCACCATGTAATTGAACTTCATGCAACGATGAAATATGACGTCATGCGTGTAGATAACAGAAAGGGATGGGGGAACAGAATTATACTATAAGTATTACAAAAACAAATGCAAAATGTCTGTTCGCCATTTAATACAACAATAATAATAATTAATAAATAAATAAACCAATGTCACCCGCAGGTTGGACCCGTATCTTGCCAAAAGGTGACCACGTGTGACTTCTTTAAGGTCACACTGAGTGAACAGAGCTGCTATCCACCAGGAGCGACTCCTTGAGGAATATCTGCCTACGAGAGATTCATGAGAATCGTTCTACAGAGTAACCATGAAAAAATGTGTTTGCCTCATAACGTCACCAAATGACGTCATAATGTCTCAAGTTTGACATATCTAGAAAGCACTCATCGAGGTGTTCAATTTGAGGTACTACACGATATGGTTCCTAAAACTTGAAAATTTGACCTTGGGGTCAAATATGTTTGACCTCAGGCGCTAACCATGAAGGTCAAGGCCAATCGCCACCAAAAATTAATCAGCTCAGCGCCAGACCATGAACTATATTCCCATGAAGTTTGAAGACGATCCGATCAAAATTACTCAAAAAATAAGGGTTTCGTCGACTCCCCTGATTTGCGACAAAGTGACCTTGACTTACCTTGACCTTCAAAATTTTATGCGCTGAAAGGGACCTCTCTAGCCTCTGATATGCGAAGTTACAAAAATTCCAATGATAACTGTGCTCTGCAGAATTTTTTATACGTGATTACAGACAAAAAAAAAAAAAAAAAAAACATACAAGCTCACTAACATATCTTGCAAAAACTTCGTTTTGGCAAGAATAATAAATGAAAGACTTGATTAATTAGATGTTACTTCCCTCTTCCCTAACATATTTGGAGTAGTCAATGAAGTTGATATCACAAATTACAGCCGAGAGATAATGAAACGCTTCGCAACACGACGGTCTCTTGGTTTTCAGCACAAACACAAACAATGTGCCACCAGTGAGACCCAGCCCTGTTCTTTCCAGCCATCTGTCATGCAGTGTATGTCAGGGTCAGTGGGGGGATAAGTTTCCGAAACAACAACCAACAGAACCACTTTCGCTGCATCCCGTTTAAAACGCCTGGCTAGCTTCGAACAAACTCAGCTGGAACAGCTCAACGAAACATATCCGTTGTTGCAAAGATTTTAACAATTTTTTTTTACAACAACCAATATGCACCGGTACGATGAACAATATAAACGGATGTCCCTGTTCCTTTGGAAACGGTGGTTTAGTAAGAGCAGTAACGACTGGTACAATGTACTTGTACAGTAAGTTCAGTAGACTTGGAGAATAAATTCGGCCCATCGTGCCTGTGCTGCACCAACTCCAGAAATAATAATAACCCATCCCCACACAACATAAGCTACCCTGCATATCCTGACAATATTCCCTTACCCCTCTATCCCCAAATGCATCTGGTACCTGTCTAATTCAAATTTAAACCCATCTTTGGAGACCTAAATAGACAAAATAAGCCTCTGACAAAAAGGACAAGTCAATCGTTATATCCATCCAACTCCAGTTATATTATATTAGAAGGTTTTGCTTATTGTAACTCGAAAGATCTTTTCAAACAGACATGCAATTTAATTATACGTCGGCTTGGGAGGTGGAAAATACGACTTGGCATTTTGGCATCATGACTTGATCGATATCAAATACCGTTACGCTCCATTTTGTTTCACATCACGTGGAGAATGTAACTCGAAACTGTCAGATATGAGCAAACTATAACTGTTTTTCTTTTATTTTCAGTGTCATTTGTGCATATTGTCAACAGAGCTAGTCTTGCTGATGTAGGCTAGTGCGGATCTGGTTCGGCAGATACAGTAGCTCACCTACTCTTTGCAAAGGACACCGTGGGATCTTGAATGTGCACCAACTAATGCCGGTAGATGGGATGCCAGCTTAACGTCCATCTGAGGGATGGCAAGTGCATTGATGAATCACCCTGCATGTGAAACACCGGCATGACATTTCATAACTGCGCTGAGATTTGAACCCAGGATAGATACGATGGAGGCGAGTGTGTGTCTGTGTAACTGTAGGTCTATAGGCCATCCGGCCAGCCCAATTTCCCAATAGATCCAGAAAAAAGGGTCTCCAGTCACACTCCGATAGATCCACCTACATCTTTGTGAACTGAACGGAAAGAGTTGGGCCTCTGAGTGGAAGAAAAGGGCAGGGGTGGAGTGCAAGAAAGAAAGCAACGTGAAAAAATAAGCAGTCTAAATGAGTTTTGAGCACTAGCAGGTTCAAAGTTCCTCCAGGACATGTGGTCATAACACCCGATATCACTGACAGTCAAAGCAACCAGCAAGCCTGGTGTTGGCTTTACTTTTAGGATGGCTGGCTTAAGATCTTTGCGTCTTCGAGTTCAAGCGCTCCACCGTTGAATTCACATCAAGTGGGTTCACTCAGCCCGTCGTCTATCAGAGGTCGGCAAAACGAGTACCCGCTTACTGGTAACAGGGGCATTGCATCAGCAGCACAGCCGTGCTTCGAGAAAATGATGTAGCCAAGCTGCCACAGGCCTTTGGTTCGGATGCAGCCTGTGGCTGCTGTAGGGCAGGCAGGTACAGGCTGTGTACGAACGAACCAATAAATAAATAAATAAATTAATTAAGCAACCAGCAGGATTAATAATCCCATGCATGTGAAGCAAAAAGTGGGGTTAAGCAATTGGTTCAATTTGTCTGTCTGTCTACAAACTTCAGTTTATAATCGAATAACAACTTATTTAAATTGAATGTTATATTTTGAACACAAATGGGAACATGAATAAATTTAAATTGGAAATAGATAGGTGCCTGGAGGCTGAAAGTATTGGGGTTAGAGGGGTATCGGGATGTTGGCAGGGCTTTTAGGTAGCTTGAGCATTGATGGGTGATTGTATGCATGTGTTGTTGGTGGGGGTCTCATCAAAGCATGTTGTGTGGTTGATGTTGTGTGTGTGTGTGTGTGTCTGTGTGTGTGTGTGTGTGTGTGTTTGTTTTTACTCAAGACTGTCTACGCCCATGCCCTCTCCCCTGGAAATAAAAAAATGCAAAAAAAAACCCCCACAAAAAACACTTAATAATTATTTTTTTTTGCTAATTACCTCTGCCACCGAAGGTGAAGGAGGTTATGTTTTCACCTCTTTCTGTCTGGTGTGTACAGGATATCTCAAAAAGTTGTGGACTGATTCGGATGAAATTTTGTGGACCGGTTGGGTGTGTGACAAGGACGAATTGATTCGATTTTGGTGAAGATACGAATCCGGATCCGAGTACCAGAATTTTTTAAGTGATTCTTTACCATTGAGAGATAGGGCTCAAAAACGATATAAAGCATGATATCTCAAAAATGTATTGGCCAGATATGTTCTCGTCGATCAGGCATTGCAGGGCGGAGGTATGTGCTCTACCGAGTGCCCTTCTAGTTTTGATCTGTTTTTGACAAATTGGTGTGGTGCTGATGTGGCGCAGGCATGATGGGCTGAATGGCCTCCACCTGCGTCTAATTTCCTTGTGTCCTTATGAATCGGAAAACGAACCTGTAGTTTAGCAGCACTTTGTCTCTGAATTTGCCCAGTCGTGCATGCACAGAGAGCAATGAGATGATTTTTTTCGTCTGCCTGTCTGTCTGGCATCAAACAAAATTGAAAATCATTCCAAACAGGAAACTTACTATTTTTAACCTTTTGAGGACCACAAGCATCTTGAAAGTAATTTTCAAATACAAGTCTAATTTTATTATCAGTTTGGCTAACTTTCAAATTTTTTTTATTCAAATTCAAGAGTATGCATGACAGAAAATACAAGTTTTTCTAATCAGCAACAACAAAAAAAATTATGGAAACAACAAAAATCTCTTACCCATCGTTAGCTGCAATGTTTGCCAATGTAAAACATAAAGTAATCTAAAATTGCAGGGAAAAGAAAAAAAATCGGAGTTGCACCACTTTAAAGTTTAGGGACATACAGTATGTGTCCCTTGATCCTTAAAGGGTGAAGGATGTCATAAAGGACACAAACAACAGGCATGAAGAACTAATATAATGTATTAAATAAAGTGGTGTAAAAGATGCTGCATCAACTTCCAAAAAAAATTTTCTATGACCTGTAAAATCTTTTTTTTACTTAAATTGAATTATATACTTGAACACTGCAGAACATAAGTCACCTTTTCAACACTTTCAATACCCTTCCATTTAGCAGTACTTGGACAAAATATCATGGCATTTTACATCATCACAACCAATCAAATTTGCCGCTAATTGACCCCACCCATGTCCTTGTTTCTCAAACCTGCATGGGGTAAGGTGTTCTATGAATGCTAGTTATATTATTGTTAATTATACATCATTATTTCTAAAGTAGTGGATATAGATCTTGATTCATAATTTCTCTTCATTTGATCAACCATGACTGACAAGTGCTGTAAATTCATTGATACATTTGTTCATGGGTTTTTATCAAAAGGACTAATGGATTTTGCTTCGGCTTGCTACTGTACTCAGATTTTTTTTGTGTAACACAGTACTTCTGAGTTCAGACATACTTTTGCCTCTTGTAACCTCACACTCAGTGTTATCACTGATTCTGTTGAACAAAATTCAGTTACACTTGCTTTGTCATGTGCAGTAATGAGGACGAATGTGTTGTTAGTCAGCTTTCGGGTGCTCAGAAGGTGTTAACCCATCAAGCATTTATCATGGTGCTAGTTCCATGTGTGGGAAAATACCTCACAACACCCACTACATGCTACACCTTTGATGTGCTCCTGTTGCTAATTCAGAAATGAACGGATACACTAAACTTTAAATGAGTAGTCAGGGCAATCTCATTGGACATCTGAGCTTTTGACACCATATAGCAATGTAAAGCTGTCTGCCAGACGTTTCAGATAGAACCGCATGCTGTCTGCCAATAATGTTAAGGGCTGTCTCCTCGACCGTCCAGCTGACTTCCCTGTGCACAAGCAGCAGATTCCTTTAGATGGAACCGCATCCTTTGCTCTTCTGTTGGAAACTGGCATTAGTTAAGGCCGCTGCATCTTACCTATAGTCCCAGAGAAGCTGTGACATCCACAACCCTCAGTCTTGATGATATCTCTCATCAAGAGGTTAAGACACAGATCCTTCTCTCTCACTCCACAAAGATTGGTGGCCTGGCAGACCTCTTTCACCTTCTGTCTGATCTCATTTCACCCCCACTTTCTGTCCTGGATTACATTTGGAAAGGTATGAGGAAGAGAGTCACCACCGGGTCACACAAAACTCCTTTTTACCTTCAGATCATTCTTCTCACCTCTGCCCCATCATTCTCATTTTCTCACTTCTTGGGACAGGTTCCCTGTGTCTGTCCTGTCTTCATTTTCTCTTCAATATTTCAAGACCACAGGCCACCGTCATTGACAGGATATCCCCGATGGTTGTTGACAATTACCCTCACTCACCATCAGGTGACTCTTCCTTCCAAATTAGTCCATTTTAGAGAAAAATGATCAACCATGCAAAATCCAGAGCTAAAAGCAAATAAACGTTTCCATTTTGTCTGTGCTTGGAGAGAAATCCAAATGGGTTTTCTGTACAGTGCAGACAATCACACTTGAATATAAAGAATCCACATGATAAAATATCAAATTTTGAAAGGAATTATGAATGTATGTGAGTAAAATATGATATGACAACAAGGAATAACAAGGAAATTTGATACAGAATGCCACTCGGCCCATCATGGCTGTACTACACTACAATAGATTAAATAAATCCGTCAAGCTAACGACTTAATTTCACGGTCAAAACTAAGATCCAGAACTGCAGGGTCTATCGAAATTCACAATCAATTATTGTCAGGTCAGTTATCAATTATCACACTCTCCTCCGGCGAGGGTAACAAAATATTTTTCCATTCCACATTGTACAAATGCCTTACTTAGCCAGCAACATTCCGGAGGAGATATTTTATGGTACGATTGCAGGTGAAATAATTAGGACTGTGAGAGAACAGTTTGATCTAGAGGTGAGCGAGGTGATGGTGTTTGTTGGTGGACATGTTATATTTAAAGGAGGATGTGCATGATTTCATGTATTATCATATAATAGAATGTGTGATGGGAGTTGTAACTCTGTGATAATACATTAAATCCTCCAGCGAGTAGAGTCTGTTTAGTGTTGTTGCATTGATGAGTTGACTGACTGCCTGGACGCAACTGAGGTTGTGGATCTACTGATATAGGTAATCTACTGAGGTGGATCTGTGACCAAGGTTATGGATCCGCTGTTTGGAGAAGTTCTGGGCTGAAAGGATCGAAACCTCGAGGAAGAACGGTGTCCAAGTGATGATACATGCAGTCGGAAAACCATTAATTTGCTTACAGGTTCAGGTTCTTACTTTGGGTATGGGAACTATGTTTTAAGTTTTAAAATTTAAATAAAGTTGAATGTAGGATGTTGTGAAATTAATATAATTTACAACAATTCCTTAAATTAGATTATATTTTTGGAATAGCAGATTGTGTGTGTGTGTGTGTGTGTGTGTGTGTGTGTGTGTGTGTGTGTGTGTGTGTGTGTGTGTGTGTGTGTGTGTGTGTGTGTGTGTGTGTGTGTGTGTGTGTGTGTGTGTGTGATATGTGTACATAACATGTGCAATATGTCACGTACAGGGCAAGTCCAAGATAATGTCCCCTCAGATGGCAAAAATTCATCTTGATGAAATAGTATAATGTTTAGTGTCATTTTCTAGCTAAAAAGTCAAAGTTTATGATTCTGTAAGGGAAAATAATAAAATTATGAATATTAGCAATGACATTAAAGACTTAATTTTCATAAATTTGATGAAAGCATTCAGCATGGGACAATTTGAAATAATTTTGAAAAATAAGAAGAAGACATTTCTGATTTATTTCTTGTGTGGACATGAATAATGTATCTAGTATTTATAGCCGTTGAAAAAGAAAAGTGAACGAATCAATTATGCAAATTAGGCCTTGTCCGAGTACATGGTGTTTGACTTTAATTTGATGAGCATTTTTCAAGTTTTTTTTTCTGCAAGTTTTAACCATTGACTGATGTGACTTTCAGAAGTTATAATTTATGCATTGCAGGGATTAACTACTGTAATTAACTGTAAAAATCTAATTTATCATTCATTACTTAACTTATTTTAAAATGATTACGTATGGGACAAAGCATTGCATACGGGACATCGTATGTAAAGTAAGGGTTGTATGCTTGGCAGTGTTGAGAAACCAAGAACTTCTGACAGATACAGATGCAGAACAATTTGTCAGTGTTGCTGCCCACCTCTGAAAAGACATCAATGTCATATTCGTCAGGATAGAAGAGATCATAATCTACTCAGAGAAATCTCAAAAACACTGGGAGAAAGGCTGGCCTGGTCCAGAAAATCGCAAGCTGCACTTTGTACGTCCAGTGAGTGAAACCTGGTGTAATTGTTACTGCTGTGAACACATCCTTTGATCCTGCTGTGGTTATGATGGAACACACCATCATTCCAGAAATGCTTGAAGCCTCTGCAAGTGAGATACAAGAACTAGAGAATGATGCAGACACAAGGAAGATAAAACTCCACTTTAAGTGAAAACAGAGACTTCATTGTTGCCAAAGTTGATGTAGAAGGAAAGGCTCATGCTATCAGAACATTTGTTGGACAACTGATGAATAAGTCAGACACAGAAAGATGTCACTGTCATCACTGTCAAATTCAAAATCTTGTAAGACCAAATTCAGTTTGCAACTGAACCGGCATATGTTGTTGATGTTGGATCAGTGGTTGAAGTACTAAAAACACTAATTGTAAACAGTCGAGAGATTCATGTTTCCTGAGGAAATTGAAGTTGCAGAGTGAGATGTTCATGAATGCGTCTGAGATACAAAAGTGTGTTGCCTACTGCTTGATAAGCAAATGTAAAATATTTGTTTTTCCCCCAGGAGGCATGTGTTTAACATTACATTAAGTTTAAGTTTGTTGGTGTGTGGGAGGGAATCGCAAGCTGCATCTTCTCACAGAAGTAAAGGAACTATTTTTTTTTTTTTCATGGTTTGAAACTTTACCATGTACTTACAACTATCTATAAAGATGATGAAGACTAATAATAATAATAACAATAATAGTAATAATAATAATAATAATACCATTCCTTTCATGCCATAAATGCACAAATGGCTGCCAAGGCAGTTTCATTGGCAAGGATTACAGTCTTGGACAGGTCTGCACTCTGACACAGGTTACCCTGAATGGCTATTACCCCAGTACACTGGTATTCATTTCACCAACCTCAGAAGGATCATAGGCTGAGTCACCCCCACCTGGTGTGAATTCAACAGTTGACAGGGGCCCAAACTCATGACCTTTAGATACCAAGGCAGCCACCCTTACTACAATGCCAATGAAGAGTTTACATTTCATTAATTACATCACTTAATAAAAGCCAAGAACATGATTCAAAGTGAAATTGTACAAAACAGTTGTGATATGGGACTTCATTTCATATTTCCATGCTGCAACATTCATGGTTTTGAGTTGAATGTTAGGTTTACAAGTCTTAGATGTTGAAATTGTTGATATTTGATCAATAAAATGTATTGTTAAGGATTCACCAGTTGTTTTCCCCCAAACCAAAAAGGCATATGATTTGTGTACAATACCTTGTGTCACATAATAAAAACACTTTATCACATTAAACCAAGGGGGCCAAAGGTCCCATACCAAACATGTCTTTCATTAAAAGAACGAATGCCAATTAAATATGGTGTAATTTCTTTCAATGAGATTTTGCAAAAATAGGCTCAAGTGTTCAACCTTTCTTCACACTGGATATCAAGTTGTACAAGAAAAGACTTTCAGAGAATTTTTGAACTTGGAAATTCTGTTGAAAAATCTGAATTTTTTGTGGTTCCATATGTAATAGGGTACATTTTCTTTATCTGACTAATTATCTCAAGGAAATATGTCATCATTTATACAAACAGTATTCGTCTAACAAATACCAAACATGAAGATGAAAAAGACATTAAATTAATCGTACTTTTTGATTAATTTTGAATTGGTTGAAAGCTTCTGAATGTCCCATACGTAACGTGCGTGATAGCTTAGATTTGCCTTCTAACATGTATGCATGTAACAAGTGTTATGTCATGATAACAAGTGTTATGTCACAAGTGTTATGTAATATGTCATGCATAACATGTGTGTATATACCATGTGCAATATGTCATGTATAACGTGTGTGTATAATATGTATAATATTGTTGCGGTTGTGGAAATTCACAAAACATCATACAGGTTCCCCGGAGATCAGTTATTTCGATAAGTAACTGTTTCAGGTTAGAATCCCCACCGATGTGTAAAGGGCATTGTTCGTGTGCCGGGCTGTGAATCTTTGAGGTAGCATATTCTTTTTCTATCTTTTATTTCAAAACATCGCAACACCATCATCGCCTACAACGCGAACAGACAACAACAACCATAATCTCCTCATCCTACGCAAACAACGCCACCTCCGCACCAACCGTCATTATGCGCCGATTATCATATTCGGATCACAGGATGGTTTTCCCGAAATAAACCAGTGACGTCAAACATGGGGTTTCCAGCGAGGCTTTCGAGGGGTGAGAGGTCGGAGGTGAAGAGTGGGCGGAGCCCCGGCCTCGGGTGAGAGTTCAAGGGGCGGCTCAGATCAATAAAAGGGCGGAGCTCGACGCAGTCGGGGTGTCGCAGTCGCCGGGCGAGGAGAGCCAGTTGTGTGTGTCGAAGCTGGAGAGGCGAGAGAAGGAGTGGTTGTCGCGGAGAAGCAGCCAGTCATGGAGAGTCGTCGTCACGGGGAGGAGAGCCAGTCGGAGGCGCTTGGGACGACGGTCGACGGCACAGCGGCAGAGTTTGGTGGTCCGGGCGAATGGCCCTGAAGGTGGTCGAGCGACGTCACTGAGGTGGTGGACGGGTCACAAAGAGCATCAACTCAAAGAGCAAGGACCCGTTCACTCCTCCGAAAACATCGCCGGCCAGGCCCGACCAAAGTCCGCGACGAGAGCCGGACCACCGAGAAGAACCAAGCAGCCGTTCAAGCCGCTCGCACAGCTGCTTAAGCCGCTCAAGCGACTGGCGCGTTGCGACACGAGGGCTAGGCAGAGACACCACGGGTTGCAGACCTGAAGGCCTTCGAGCCGTCACCAGGGGCGGCCAGGTAACCTCCCCGGCCTCTCGTGAGCCTTCGGTCATCCAGGCTCCGGGTTTGAATAAAGGCTCACGGGCCCGTTTCTTTTCTGGGTTTTTGTATGAAAGTCTGTTCTGTGGCGCCTTGTCTTTGTAAGTAGAAATTATGGTTAAGTGCATGCCTGTACATAATTGAATATACATCGGCTGTAGGCTTTTCTCGTGTCATGCCCCCTTCCCCCATTGATTGCTTGTCTAAAAATAAATGCCCCATTGTTTGAATGTAAACCTGCTCGTTGCGTCCATTCCTCCCATTGACTTCTACGGCGCGTTCGGGAAATTAGCAGGCTGTTAAAGACAATAAAAGTGGTCATTTGGTCCGACGGACCTTGGTGATAACCGCTCGGGTCACGCGCGGTGCGGGCACGGTAACGGCTTGCCCCGCTCAAGGTCCGTTGAGGTATAAATTCTCGGTACTTCTGTCTGCGTGGATAATTAGGTATATCGAGATTCTGCGATTAACCCTAAACCGCGTGGACAGAATATTGGCAATTTATGGTGCGTAAAGACACCCGTAGCGGTTTCCGGAGTTGTCCGGAAGCTACGACTACAATTCCGGTTTTCGGCGGACGCGCGACTGCGGTTGGGCCGTAAGCGGTCATGCGTGGGTGTCGAACCGGCAGAACCACAACAATATGTTATGCATACCTTGTGTACACAAGTGCAACACGCCATGTACAACGTGTGTTCACGACATGCACATGTGCATAACTCACAATCATGCATGTGCAAACCACGACCCATGCACGTGTATCATGTGCCTCCGGCTTCCACCACCGGCCACCACCACCCGCGAGTCCCCAAGGCCGAACGGAGCCTTCTCTGGTCTTGAAGCATCCATATTCACCAGATCAAGCAACCACGATTCATGGACCAAGCTGTCTCCTTATCCGTGCTGCCATCAACGGAGCCCTCCCTTGGTCTCGAAGCATCCAGCTCATTCACAGTAAGGAACCACCACTCATGGACCAAGCTGTCTCCCTATCCGTGCTGTCACCAATGGTGTGTGTGTGTGTGTTTGCGCGCGCGTGTGCGCACGCACACCAGCTCCACTATCAGCCTTAGATCTTTAAAAAATATATTAAAAAAAGACTATCAAATATGCACTGGATATCAAGGCCCTTTAGCCATGAATGCATGAACTAAAATATATACAGTACTAGCAGGGTACCCGTCACTGACGGGTTCAGACGTCTCACCTCAAATGAGTGTGTATTGGTAGAAATGGGAATTTAATGTAAATATTCAGTGTGCAGATAGTGCAGTCAGTGGAGGTAGTAACCTTGGCAACCTTGTTCCATTCCACCAGCGAAAATTTACAATCCTTGCTTGTACTTCCGAAGTACTGCTTGGGAGTGAGGGTGTTATTATGAAAGCTCAGCTAGGAAACTAATTTAGACACATTTTGGGCCTACCAACTGACGGATGTTCACCAAAGTTCTTTCCATGGCAACCGCCAACCTACAGGCACCTATATCCCTCTCCATATCACTTCTTCAGCCCCCAACCTGCACACTCTCTCTATACTCCCCATAGCTTTGCTTTCGACAATTCCCATTCAGTATTTCATTCTGTTTTCCCATTCGATGATCCATAGATCAGTCGTTTCACTTTTCAACATCAGTTTTGATTCGTCATTGCAACTTGTGATGCAATGCAAATGGTGCATGAAAAAGATTGTCAAAAATTATTTAAAAAAAACATTTTCTAAGGGGTGTAGAAGGGCCAAGGTGGCTTAAGGGTCTTAAAAGGTCAAAAGGGTTTATAGTGTTTTAAGGGTCACAAAGGGGTCTCAAGTGTTTAAAGGGTCTAAGGGTCTTAAATGGGTCTAAAAGGCGAAAGAGCAAAAGGGGTCCAAGTGGTCTGAAATTGTCCAAAGGGTCATAAAAGGTCTATAGGTCTGAAAAGTGTTGAAAGGGTCGAAAGAAGGTCTATATGTCTCTAATGGGTGTGAAGGGTCTTCACAGGGTCTTTTTTTTTTCTCACCTCAAGAAATGAAAATATCTCACCTGTGATTGAGTATCTATCTCTGTGTTCGTGACCAGAAACCATTTGGAAATCAAAAAATTAACGGTTGCCAGGGTTACCGGCTCCACCCATTACGATATCTCCTCACTGAGTTTTTACACCGAATTCCCTTTTCTAACAATAATACACACTCCAAAAAATTGCTCATTTGAGGTGAGACATCTCTGATTAAATTAATCAAACATGTACGATGAAAAATCAAATTACTATGTTGACTTGCTTCTTTTAAACTATCGGGTGGATATTGGGAGGTGTATATTTGGTGAAGTTAGCTAAGTGGTAACCCTTTTTTTCTACAAAATCTTCTTTCACCCTTGAGAGTTATGTTGT
>CM068959.1:39319932-39347762 GCA_035128595.1 Eptatretus atami | reverse complement strand
ATCGATGTATAGGTTCTGGTTGTACTATGTCCAGTTTTTTTTTTTAATGGTTAACGCATTTGAGAGGTCACGTGACTCCTTCCCCGATATAACCGATCATGGTAACGTCTTAAGTATTGACCCTATAAACCAGCGAGTGACGTCACAGCGGAAGGTAAGGCTCCGCCATATTGAGTGGCAAAGAATCATGGCGACCACGGCACGTCTGTTCACGCGAATTTCTGGGCTATTTCCATGGATTACGTGATTATGTAGTGCGAAAAACTGAAGCTGTGTGGTCTTAGTGAAGATCCTTATATTATTTTAAAGCATAAATGGACAACAGAAAGGAAATTTTGGCCTCAAATCGTTTCCCTGACATCGATGTTTACCTCGTTGAAACGCCGAGTCCTCCTCACACTCAAGCCAGCCTGAAAGCCTTCACGAGTATGGACGCTTACTCATGTTATGTCGCCGGGTTTGTTGGTGACATAATCTCGACGAAAGCTGACAAGGACTGTATTATCGTGAGGTAAAGGTAAGCCTGTTTCCTTTCATTTCACTATTATTGTATTATCGTTGTTGCTTGTTTTGTTCAGCAACCAGCGTCACTTTAACCTTTTTAACCTGACTGCTGCCACAAGTTAATTTCAAGTGAACCTCTTGTCTAAATGCCGAGTTTGTAGAAAATCTTCGTTCGTCAGTTTGATTACAGATACATTATATTTTTCCCATGACAAACATCCGGTGTAATGCCACACTGCTGTGGATATTTCCAAGTGATAGTTTTTTATGTATTATACACATCGATGTGACTTTCTGTAGTGAAAATGTTACAACTGATTTTTTTTTTTTCAAATTTCTAAAATGTTATTTTAAAAAACTATTATTAATCTGCGATGTAATAGCATAAGACAAGTTTCGAGAAACAACTCAGAACTGTGCGCGTTAGACAGCTGTGAGAAAGGCGATCTAGCCTATCTCATTCTGTCAATAAAACAAGGGATATAATGCATTTTAATGATACAAATCAGACAATATTTTTAACCACCAGCTGTTTAATACCAACTACTGAAATAACGTATCAGAAATTAGTTACATACTGGAGACAAAATGAAGGCTACACAACCAGTCATGTTCGCCAGGTCGCCATTTTTCTCTTCTCAGAACCGATATCCAAAGATTTCGTCGGTCTACTTCGGCGGGAAAGCGGTAAAACTGCACTCCAGAGCCTTCAGTATATCGCTGAGTACATCCCGGGGCACAACGACTCTTACCCATTTGCAGAAAAAAAAATCGCTTGCTTGGAAATAACCGTGTAGTTGAAGTGGAGACTATCGGTTGTTATGGACGCGGTATACTTTCTTGCCACTCAATATGGAGGAGCTGCCACAGTCACGTGACCGGTGACGTCATCTGATTAAGGCCTATAGTTATTTTTCACATTTGATACCATATTTGACGATCGGAGCTCACCATCTGACCAATTATATCGGTATCCGGATTGAAACCCCAAAGAAAATGGGCTCTTTATAAGGCATTGCACATTATGGATTTTCCCTTCGCGGATATGGTGACAGGAGGCAGCTCATGTGTGTTTATCATTTTTGAATTGTGAGAAAAAGACTTTAAAACCCCTATTTAGGTGGAACATGGTAAATAATGTGATCCTATAAAAAATTTAATGGCGATTTAACCTTGGGAGCTCAGAGGAGTAGGGTCACAAACAAACAAACAAGCCGGTAGGCGACATGGGTGATCGCTACATAATTGCGTATTAGTCATACAGTTTTTGACGGATCGGGCTGAAAATTTTTGATTTTCAAAAAAAAAAATATATAAATATTTTCCGAATATTTCAAAATTTTCAAAGTCCCGTTGCTAGGCAACGGTGGCGTACAAAGCAACGGTGCTCAAAAGCATACAACTAGATTCTGGTATGAACCTACCAGTCAAGTTTCATCAAAATCGGTTGACTCCTCTGGCCTCCAGAGCTGTCCATTACATACATACAGACAGACGGAAAACCTGAGAATGACGGTAGTCTAGCGACCACCCAACATTTCGCTTTTATATACACTGTATGGATAACCACTCGTGGACACAATATAACTTCCATGTGGAAAAAAAAACAATCATTACACCAATACTGAAACTCAACAAATCTCCAAATAACCCAGCATCATACAGGGTGTTCCAAAAATACCTGGACAGCTTCGGTTGTTAATATATTTAGTACCATAGATGATACAACGACACAGAAACTCATAGTTTTCTCTATTTTCAGGTCTGATGGTTTAATGCTTAGTGTTGGTTTAATGGTTAGGGTGGTGGGCTTGGGATGCTAGGATCCTGAGTTCAAATCCCACTCAGCTGTTGAATTAATACCAGGTGGGGTTGACTCTGCCTGTCATCCTGAGGTCGGCAAAATGAGTGCCAGTTTGTTGGTATCCTGTGTCGGAGTGGCGACCTGTCCAGGATTGTGCCCAATAGCCAAGGAGACTGCTTAGGTAGCACCAACGCTCTGCACAGAGTATGGTCCCAACGGAGGGATGGTTTGATGTAAAAGAAAATGGCGACTCCACAGGAGAAAGCTCAGTGCATCGAATGGTTCTTCGAGATGAGATCCGACACGCAAGTTCAGTGTAATTTCCGTCCAATGTAGAGAAGTAATCTGCCATCGCAGACTAGTATCAGAGAGTGGTAGAATTGGTTGAAGGAGACTGAAATTTTTCAGAAACATAAAAGTACCAGTCGACCAAGCACAAGTGTAGCAGACATTGAATGAGTGTCAATCATTTCAACAAAGTCCTAGAAAATCAATTTGACATGTATCCAGAGAACTGGAGCTACCATCCACCACTGTACACAGGATTTTGCATCAAAGATTGAAGCTTTATGCCTATAAGGTGCCGATTCCTCAGGAACTCAAACCAAATGATGAATCCAAACTCAAGGTGTTTGCCTTGGAAATGCTCAGTCACATAGAGGATGATGACGATTACCTGAAAAAGGTCATGCTCACAGATGAAGCTTTCTTTCATATATTGGGGAAGGTGAACTAGCACAATGTGAGGATCTGGGGCTCTGAAAACCCCCATGTGGTCATTGAACATATGTGATAGTCCAAAGGTCAAGGTGTTGTGTGCCCTCCATGACCGCTTGCTGGGTCCGTTTTTCATTGCGGAGGATACAATGACCTCAACAATTTACATGAACATGTTGGGAAGATTCACCTTCCCACAGATTGAAGGCCTGCAACCCGATATCATTTTTCAACAGGACGGCGCTCCCCCTCATTGAGCCTTAGTCGTTTGAGCCGTCCTGAATGAAAAAATTCCAGGTCGCTGGATTGGCTGAGACAGACCAACCGCCTGCCCCCCACGATCACCAGACATTGCTCCCTTTGTTTTTTTTTTGTGGGGGTTTGTCAAAGATGTTATCTACAACACCAAGGTGGCAAATCTGCAGGATCTTCGTTTTCGGATCACAGCTGTATACGGGAATGCAAACATGCTGAGCCGCACATGGCAAGAACTCGTGTACTGCCTTGATATCCTGCATGTGACAAACGGAGCTCACATTGAAGTGTGTTGATGGTGTGCACAAAACGTTATGATTTTCTATATCATACAAACCAAAGGGTATCGTCGTCTCATTTGTGGTTCTAAACATATTAAGAACCAAAATTGTCCGGGTCTTTTTGGAACACCCTGTATCACCCATTTCTCTCTTATGCACCCCAAGCAAAATACTGGAAAAGCTCACCTAAATAGTGTCTCCCCTTTTATTCTTCTCTCCCAGTCACAGCATGGCTTTGTTCCACAACACTGAACAACCACTCATCTCTCTCTACATTAACACAATACATTCTAGATGACTTCAACAAAAATGGACTGAGAACTGTCCTCATGGCAATCTACATGACTAAAGCTTTTGACATTGTATCCCTCCGTATTCTCATTTAAAAAAAATCCTCAACACCAACATGTGTACCAACAATAAGAAATGCTTAACAAACTTTGTCTGGTTGGCAGGCTCAAACAATTACCACACTCTGTCTTCCTTCAGACTTAATGACCTCCAATTTCCTCCATGACCTCCCAACCGCTCAAGCAGACTCACTCCTTGTATCACATGCAGATGATCGAACCATTTCCTCACACCGTTCCACTTTTGTCCAGGCTACCAACACCCTCCATCAACATCTCTTCAATCTTGAAAATTGGTTCACACTGAATCACATGACTGCATCTACACCCAAATCCTTTGTAACCCTAATTCTCATCCCAGACAGACGTGAATCCAATGCACATCCAAAACCATTGCCGTTTTCAATCAACAACTTCCTCTTGACAGGCATCCAACATTATTGGGCATCACCTTGGATACCCATCTGACTTTTACACCACACACAGATCAACTCACTGCCAATGTTAACTGCAAAATCAACACACTGAAATCACTCACCAATACAACCTTTGGACAACACAAATAATCACTTCATCCTTACTAGCATCAATTATACCAGCCCTAGCTTGGCTGACACTCCTTCAGACCATCTAGTACTAAATCTTCAAACAAGCTCAAATGAGCTAAGATCCTCGTCCTCTTAATGATGATGTCATAAAAACGAATATGACGTCATTGTGATGTATCAGGTTTGCGATAAATTATCTGTGCTAATGCCAGGCTTGATTCCCGCAAACAAAATTCAAACAGCTTGCCTAGTTTCGGAGATAATGGTATAGGCGATTTCCATTAGCGGCGATATTATGACGTCAACTTTTTTTTTCGAGGAAGAATTTCCAAAATCGGAGATGGTTACTGCCTGCGTGTGGGCTTTCTGCATATACATGGCAAGTTTCACGAAGATCCGATGAAAACTCTGGGTTGTGAAACCAAAAATGTCAAAAAATAGGAATGACGTCATAAAAAATTGATATGACGTCTTAGTGATGTATCATATGTGCGGTAATTCATCTCTGCTAATGCCCTGTTCGATTCCCGCAAACAGAATTCAAAAAGCTTGCCTAGTTTCAGAGATAATTTTTTAGGCGATTTCCATTAGCGGAGATATTTTGACGTCATAACTTTTTTTTCTAGGAGGAATTTTCAAAATCGGAGATGGTTACTGTCCGCGCAGGGTATTTTTACATATATATGCCAAGTTTCAGGAAGTTTCGATGAAAACTGTAGGCTGTGAAACAAAAAAGTCCACAAGAAGCAGAAGAACAACAACGTGAGTAAGACTTGGAGATCCTCCACGAGGATCTAAAAATACAGAACAAAGCTCTTAATATAGTAACAGCTTCCACAAGATCTACAAACATAGCCCACTTACATGCGGAACAAAAGTACTTACAATTGTAATCCACATCCACCTAAACATGAAAGGCACTCAATCCATCGCCTCTGCAGCTCAACATCCCTCTCACTCATGTCACTCTCTGACCACCCTTCCTCCACCCCAACGGCATATGAAACGTACATCTACTCACCATTACTCTCATATCCTTAATATTATACCTGCTCCCCCACAAAACACCTCCAGAGCCGTCACATTCACAACGATCTTATCATAACCAACCACCCTCCCCCCCCAAGCCTCCAAATTCACTCTTCGAAGGCAACATGATAAAATGAGAGTCCATCTGGCTCAACTACGGTGTGTTTCCCTAAGTGGATAAGGAAAGTTTTCCTTTGCAATCAAATGGAACAGAAAAGGAAAAATTTAGAAAGACCAAAGAGGGGAAGAAAAGAAAGCTGCATTAAAATGGAGATGAGGCACAAGTGAAGGATTTTTGTTTTCCAACATAAATAATGCACCACTGAAACATAGATGTGCATGTAATCAACCCTTCATTACCTCCACCACCGAAGGTGGACAGCGGTTATGTTTTCAACCCTGTCTCTCTGTCTGTTTGTCTGCTGTGAACAGGATATCTTAAAATGTTGCGAACGGATTCCGATGAAAGTTGGTAGGCAGCTTGGATGTGTGACAAGGACGAATGGATTAGATTTTGGTGACGATCCGGATCCGGATACGAGAATTTTTTTTAAGTGATTCTTCACCATTGAGAGGTATGGCCAAATTATATATAGCACGATATCTCAAAAAGTTGTGGACGGATTTGGATGAAACTTGGTGGACATGTTGGGTGTGTGATAAGGAAGAAATGATTCGATTTTGGTGAAGGTCCGAATCTGGATCCTTCCGATAATTTTTTCAGTGATTCTTCACCATTGAGAGATATGGCTAAAAATGATATATAGCACGATATTTCAAAAATGTATTGTGCCCGATATGTGCTCGTGGATCAGGCATTGCGTGGCGGAGGTATGTGCTCTACCAACTGCCCTTCTAGTTTTCTCTGTCTTCTCTGCAACCGCCTAACCGATTGACACAAAAATTTTCACCTTAGGTGTGAATACTCCTGCAGAATGTTTTAATGCTAATTATGATGTCATCAGTCACATAGTGTGGCAGCCAAGTTGGAAAAAAAAGGAAAAAATTTGGACCTATGCATCTCTGAAACCGCTCCGTAGGAAAAAAAAATCAAAACTTGGCACATGTCAAGTACTCACCATGGGAAACAAGTGTGATTTTTCGATGATATCATAGTTGGCTTCGTTATGACATCATAATTTCATCCGTCGAACACTTCATCACATCAGTATGAAAATTTGTGAGTCATCTATAGCTAAATTGTATGGGGGGAAAAAAATTGATGACGTCATCAGTCACCTGGTGCAGCAGCCATATTTTTTTTTTTATGTGGGCGGAAGCATATCTGATGACCTCGCGACGTCGAAGAGTGCCTTTCTAGTTAATGTATAAAATCCTGTCTCCTTATTCCTTCAGCTGCTCCACATAGGTGAGTCTACCTGAGCCAGGAATCAATCTCCAGTAGTCCTATACTGAAACTTCTCTATGGCAGTTATGTCCTCAAGATATGGTGACCAAAACTGACCAAACTATTCTCGTTTAGTCCTCACTAAATTCCTGTGCAGTGTTAAATGACCCCTTTTGATTTATAATTTACCTCCCTCCGAATACATCCTAAACTCCTGTTAGCTTTACCCAGTGGAAAAATGCCGCTCGGAACGAAATGTCAAATATCCAATCCCTCGTAACTCACATGCTGAATTAAACACAAAGCCTAATGAAATAACTTTATTACAAATCAAATTAAATACAGTGCATTTGCAAGTAAACAGTTACACTTTTGTTTTCCACCTTTCTAAATGGTCATTGGCCTACTAAGCTTTCACTTGTGACTGTGTGGTTCATATCTTCCGAGCCTTCAGTGACGCAAACTCGTCTATCACGGCTTCAAAGTCAATTGACTCAGGTATCTCACACTCATGGAGAGGATGACTAAATTATTGAGCCGAGAGTGGCTCATTGTAGGTCTGAGGTTGGTCTTTATCAGTTTCAGTTTGGAGAAGCTCCCCTCTCACATTGCAATGCTCACACACATGGTGAGAAACGTCCTCAGTATGATGAGGTTTGGGAAAGATTCCTCAAATCCCCACTTCACAACATATTGAAGGATTTCATATGCCTTCCAGTCCATCATTTCCTTCCCAGTGGTTTCTTCATTCATTATGATGTGTCGACAGAGATGATTAATCTCCCTCTGTAGCTCGCTGGTGATATCGTCGTACGTGTCTGTGAGATGGTGGATTTTCATCGCAATGTTGCTGTTGTTGGATGGGTCCATCAGGTAACCGAGTGACATGAGAAACCTAAACTTAATGTTGATGTCATTTATCTGATAGGTGCTTCGGGTCGTTTCCTCATGTAGCCGATGTAAGATTTCATATTGCTCTCGTTTACTCTCATCTTGTAATGAGAGACCTGCATCCACGATGTCTTCCCCTGGCATTCTGTTCTTCCTCATTATCCGTCACTCTGTAGATTCCTATCTGCTCACAAAAGTTGGCGGCTTTGCTTTTTGCCTTCTCTACGACATTATCCTGCTCATTTTGGAAAAATAAAACAAGGGCCCCAAACTTGGCAGCCCGAGCCAAGTTGCCCTAACCCAGCCATTTGGAGATGGTTTTTTTGCGTGTCATTAATCTCAGTTAGCACAGGCTTCCAAAAGAATAGGTATACGGTGAAAATGTAGGTCATCAAGCTATTCAACAAGATAGCTCCATTTGATCGTGTGTCCTGCGTCTCAGCATTACCATCACGAAGCTGCTCCAGGGCTTTGGATATTTCGTACTGGTTGGACCATACAGCGTCAATTACATCATGCTTGGAGCTCCATTGAGTCTCACAAACCTGCTTCAACATCTTCCCTGGGATGAATTGATTAAAGGTTTTCCTCCAGTGAGTTGAGACAGATAAAAAGTGGTAAAGTTGCTTAATTGTCCCCCCAAAAAGTCACGGCGTTCACTGTAGTTGTGCAGCAGGGTGAACCACAACCAAATTAAGGGAATGATTGGTAAAGGGAATGAAGACAGCCTTTGGATTGATATCGGTGATTCGCCGTTGAACCTCACAGTGAAGCTCGACTTTTCGTTAGCACCCATTAAAATAAAATAAAATAAAAAATTCATGATTCGTCAAATTTTTACGGCTTTACGTACGGCCCAGTTTGGCACTACTTCTTGTCAGGTGTGCAGATGGTGAGAAAAACTTAGGACAGACTCCATGCACACCTTACATTTGTTGACTCTGTCCCCCATGTCCTAAATGAAACCAGGACCCCCTGAAAATGGTCCTGAAAACAGGACCAATATTTCCCCATGGAGCAGTGATGTCACTCGTGCCTTGTATTTAATGCGTCTCCAGCGACGGAGCTATCAGACGTGGGAACGTGAAATCGAAGATGTGCAAGGGCAGAAGGCGAAGAAATAAGGAAGAGCGAAAGGACGGAGACAGAAGTTGCAAAAAGAATGAACGACGAAGAAGAATGGTGTGACGAGAAATGATGCAGCAAAGCATGAAGGAGAGGGAAAGAGGGAACGTGAGCAAGCAAAGCAAATCCAAAAGAATGACATGGGGAAGGACTCAATGAGGGAAGGACAATGAGGGAAATTTGCCTGCCTCCTCTTTTTTTGCCCGTACTCTCTTTTTGCCCGCTCCTCTCTTTTTGCCCGCTCCTCTCTTTTTGCCCGCCCCTCCTTTTTTGCCGTCTCTCTTTTTGCTCGTACTCTCTTTTGCCCGCCTCCTCTTTTTTTCCCGTACTCTCTTTTGCCGCCCTCTCTTTTGCCGCCCCTCTCTTTTTGCCCGCACTCTCTTTTTGCCTGCTCCTCTCTTTTTACCCATTCCTCTCTTTTTGCCCACCCCTCTCTTTTGCCTGTTCCTCTCTTTTTGCCTACCCGTCTCTTTTTGCCCGTTCCTCTCTTTTGTCCTCCCCCTCTCTTTTGCTCGCCTCCTCTTTTGTTGCCCTCCCGCTCTCCGCGACTCGTTGGCTGCAACCGTTTGTCAGCAAATGGAGGCGGGCCATTTGCACTGTTCAACCCCGCCCTGTGTTTACGCTTCCATGCGCCAGAGGAAAATTGTCCTCAGAAGAGTCGATAGATGGATGATAATTGATAGATGCGACAAAACAAATTTGCCGCCACACAAAAGTGCCATTCGGGGTGGCCGCCCCATTCACCCCACACCCTTGCTACGCCAGTGGCTTTACCTACTGTGCTGTCTGCTTACACCTCATCCCCTCACCCCTCTCCCCACATCTATTACCACCCCCAGATCCTTCCTGTGTGACACACTCTAAGACTGCCCCTTGCATCATATAATCCATATTTTAATTATTCTTACCCATCACCAGCACCTTACATTTCTTTATGTTAAATCGCATCTGCCAATATTTCAACCAATCTATTGGCTCTCCAATCCTCCGGTACCTGTCCTGACTCCAGGGAACTATTGAAAATATCCGTTTTATATCTCGCTTACCTACTCGGCCACCTCCATCAATACTCTCGGGTGCATATTATCTGGCCCCGGAGCCTTATCTACTCTAAGATTTCCAAGCTGTTCCTTTACTTCCTCCACTCCAACCTGGATCTTCTGTAAATGCACTCCCTCACCTCCTTGATAGATACTCTCAGCTATTGGCAATTCTCCTGACTGTTCTTGTGTAAATGTTGAAGCAAAATACCTGTTCAATAAGCTTGCCAAGGCTTGTTAGACATTTAACCTGCATGATAAATGCAAGTTGTACTTGTTACACACAAACTTTTCTATTCCCTCTCAAAAGTACTTTTTGCACATAACCTTCATCGGTTTTATCAAATCAGATGAATCTTTTATAACTTCACACTGTTAGTCATTGGTAGACGTGTTCGTTGGATGATTCTCATGCTCCCATAATAATTGGACACCTGGGCTTTCTCCTCTTGAAGTGATATTCCTCTGACTCATCATCCAGCAAAAACGTGGCAGTCATAGGTTGTGTGATTTACAAATATATAATCCTGGACCACATTTGTTTTCCGAGCCATGCATTATGAAGGCCGGTCTGACAACATCGACAGTGAGCTTGAATTCATCGAGGGCTGCTACAAAAAAATTGTACACATGATCGAGGCTCGTGGAAGAGCTGGAGCAGAATTGAATTAAGCAAAATGGAAAGGAGGAAACACCAACAGCAGAGTAGAAGTGAGAGTGAGATTAAGGGGAGGGGGAGAAGGACACATGGGGGTGAACAAGCTGAACACAAGCTGAATGGCAACTAACAAACGATAACAGGTGAGGTAAGGGGAAATCACAATAACCTGTAAAAAGGGAGTGCTTGGGAATGGGATCATTTGGGATACAAGAGATCATGAGTATGGATGACAGGTGACGAGGTCGTGATGAGCAGCTGTCTTGAAGCCCTGGAGGGAAGAATTGGACTGAATAGACTGGGGAAGTTGGTTCCACAGGTGAAAGAAAATAGGAACAAATGAGGGGAGGTGAGCAGTGACCTTGGATTTTAGGAGTTTAACAAGAAGAGGGTTACTGGCAGACCAATCGCAATCACCTTTCTCACAATATACACTTCAACAAATTGCTCTACTTTGGCAGTCACGATAGATACTGTACGTCTTATTTCAGCTTGTGGATTGCAGTAAAGCAGATATTATCCTTGTCACTGAGTCTCTCCTAAATGACGATATTACCGATTCAAACATTCCCCTACCCGGCTACCAGCAGCCGCCTATTAGACACGACTAATGTGATGGGTGGGGTGGTCTCATAACATGGTTTAAAGATTCCTTGCAGGTTCAGCGACACAATTACGTAGAACCATAGAGCCTAGAATTTGTGTGAGTCACGGTAAAGACCAAAGATGGAAATCTTATACGCCTTGTGTACAGACCCGGCTCACTTCCTGGCTCTGACTGTCGTCTTATCAACTATCAACCTGAAGAGCGAGACAATGTGATCATGGCAACAGATGCTCAACACACCCTTCTTGTAGGTGTCTTTAATGGGCAAAACACAGAATGGTTCGGAAGTAGCTCTCCTACAGATCAAGCTGGTACAGCTTTCAAAAACTTTTGCTTTACCAACAGACTGGTGCAATTATTTAAGAGGCCAACTAGAAATAGAAATACACTATATCTGGTAGTTGTGGACTCTCCATCCGACTTCAGCACCACAGGTATAGCCCAGACTGGCACCTCGGATCACACGGCTGAAGAGGTCTTGTTCAAAAAAATCTCCAGTGATAGACAAACCATACAGTCGGCAGCTATGGGACTTCCAGAAAGCCAAATGCTCTGCACTGCATCAACACCTCAATGACAGCAACTGGGATGGTGCTCTCCAGCCAAGTGATCCTGATGCTGCAGCAGAAAATGTCCAGCAGATCATACACAGGGTTATGGAGAAACTTATTCCTCGTAGAGATGTGACTGTCAGACCAACTGGTGTACCCTGGTTAAGGCCCTGTCACACCTTGACGATTTAGCCAGCGTATGCCTGAGTATGCAAAATTTGGCTAAAACGCTGGCACACGTCGAATACGTTATGGGTAAGTTTGTATACGTTAAGAGCACGTTGGCATACGTCGTAGTACGCTGGCTTTTTTTTCATAGTACGCTGGCATACGTCGTAGTACGCCGAGGTGTTAGACAAATTTTCCATGCTTGAATTTTTTGACGTATGCCAGCGTATGACTCACACGTTCCGCATACGCTTGGCCATAAGTTGTAGGCACGTTACGCGATCGTTGACACACGTCGACACACGTTACTTGTAAGTTACTCATAAGTCGAAACACGTTGAGGTAATGCTTAGCTACCCGAACTTATTTCTAACCTATGAGTAACGGCACGTTACGCGATCGTTGACACATGTCGACACACGTTACTTGTACGTTACTCCTAAGTCGAAACACGTCAATGTAATGGTTAGGTCAGTGTTCCAGACTCCCTGTTTTTTTTTTT
This sequence comes from Eptatretus atami, assembly GCA_035128595.1. Classification (NCBI taxonomy): domain Eukaryota; kingdom Metazoa; phylum Chordata; class Myxini; order Myxiniformes; family Myxinidae; genus Eptatretus; species Eptatretus atami. The sequence continues at coordinate 39,335,384 of CM068959.1, read as the reverse complement.
GTTTTTTTCTTCGGTATGACGGTGATGTTAACACTTCGATTTCTAGTGCGGTTATAATATAATATAATTAATAGGCTGCCGCTCAACGATTTAAATCATAACCGCACTAGAATCGAAGTGTCAACATCACCGTCATACCGAAGAAGAAAAAAAAAAAAAACCAGGGAGTCTGGAACACTGACGCTAACCATTACCTTGAGTGTTTTGACTTATGAGTAACGTACAAGTAATGTGTGTCGACGTGTCAACGATCGCGTAACGTGCCTACAACTTATGCCGCGTATGCGGAACGTGTGTCATACGCCGAGTACGTCGAGAAATTTTCAACATGCTGAAAATTTTTCGACGTACTCTGCTATGACGACGTATGCCAGCGTTCTACGATGTCTGCCAGCAATACTACGACGTATACAAAACTTACCCATAACGTATTCGACGTGTCCCAGCTTGGTTCGGCAAATTTTTCATACGTCGGCATACGCTGGCTAAAACGTCAAGGTGTGACAGCGGCTTCACACTTCGATGTCTATGTGGTTATGATTTGAATCGTCGAGCCGCAGCCTATGAATAGCCTATGTCACGTGATCGTCAGCGATACGCTGCCGCGCTATGCATAAGTTAGACTATCGTTGGGCATAGGTTGTGAACGCCGACAACACGCTCAGCATTCTTTGGTATAAGTTATCTATATGTGATTGAAACGTTCTGTGTTACGTTACTAATACGTTATGCATACGTCCAACACGTTATTATACGCCCAAAACTTTAAAAAAAACATCAATAGTTCAGCGTACGCCAGCGTTTTACATACATTTTGATACCTTGCCATACGCTGGCTAAAACGTCAAGGTGTGACAGTGCCCTTACAGAGGAATGTAACATGGCGATAAATATGTCAGAGAGTGCTACAACAGCTGGTCAGCAAACCTGTTGCAGTGAGACACAGCATAAGCTTGCAAAGGCTCACAGCACACTGAAAGTGGTGGAACAGGAAGCCCCCTCTCTCTTTGGCACTTCCAAAGGCCAAGATTGAAACTGACATCAAGAACAAAGTTGAGAGATTGGTGTGCAGTGAAGAGGACACAGGGCCAGGGAGGTCATGCAAGCATACCAATGCTACAAAGAGAAAGCCAAACTTACACAACGAATTAGGACAAAGCTGAAATACTCTGTGAGCACTTTGCCAACAAGTGTACTCTGGATGATGCAGAGGAAGAACCACCTCCTCTCACACCCAAGACTGAATCGGAGCGATCAGGCATCAACTTCCGGCTGAGAGATATCAGGCAAAAGCTGAAGAAATTGGATGTCAGGAAAGCCAGTGACCCAGATGGAATTGGAAACAGTCTTGAAAGAATGTCATGCTCTACTTGCTGTCCCCTTGGCTAAGCTGTTTCACTTCTTCTACTTTTCCAGAGAAAAGTTCCTTGAAGCGTGTAAGATTGCCAATGTCGTGCCCATCCATAAGAACTCCAGGTCAGATGTAGAAAACTACCACCCAGTAAGCCTACTACCAATCATCAGTAAAGTGATGGAAAGAGCTGGTAATTATGAACTGCGAAAGTACTTCTTTAAATGTGGTCTGATAAATTGTTGCTAATTTGGAATTAGCTCAGGTCACTCAGCAGCAGATCTCCTAACATACCTGTCACCAGTGTCATGCATGCCTTAACAACAGGTATGAGGATAAGGTGATTGCATTGGACATGAAAGGAGCATTTGAGGAAGTTTGGCTTCAGGGACTACTGGAAAAGCTGAAAGCAAGAGGTATAAAAGGACTGTTGCTTCTCTGGATTGAGAGCTATCTCTGCAAGGGAAAAATGCAGACTATGGTTGGTGGTCAGATATCGACAAGGTGATATATCAATGCCTCCATTCCACGAGGCAATGATCAATCCTCGGGCCGACCCTCTTTCTGGGTTTCAATGATGACATGACCGAGGGCCGAACAAATAGGATATGTCTACGCAGATGATAGCACAGTTTTCTGTATCAAGAGAGCAGATGACATGAGTTAATATGTTTCATCACTCATCGAGGACCTTAAATGCATCAGCCAATGGGGATTGAGGTTCAAAGTTCTGTTTGCTGCAGCGAAATGCAAATCCATGACTATAAGTAAAACCAGAGAGTTGGTGTCAAAGCCACCCAATGCTCGCCTGTTTATACATTTATCGTTTTTAAAAAGACTAGTCTAATAATATTTTTTATAAAGCATTGCAGTGAAGTCTGATCCAAATAATTTTAAAGCAATATATGTATTTGTATATTGTAATCAGTAACTAGTACACATATTAAATGAATGGCAAGCGTCTAGTATAAACAGGCGGACATTGGGGGCTTTGACACCAACTTAGGTTGAATTTTTAAAAAAAATTAAAATCATTTGTTAATTTCAACTTCACACACATCAATAATATCCCCAAAGGAACCTCCATGCCAATATCAGCATCCTAGTACACATATTAATGAATGGCAAGCTTCTAAATAACTTGCACCTAAAACTTTAACTTTTCACGCTCACGCTGACGCTCGCTCATGCCGGGGGTATCGCTATAGCTCTCTGTTCTTCAAACAGGCGAGCTAGAAGAAAACTCTCGGGTGCCAGTGAAGTGCTAAGGATGGGATTAATGGAACTCCAAGAAGTAGAATATCTTGATATATTGGGAGTACGATTCACCAGAAATATGTCATTTAGCAGCCAATTGGAGTCAGTTGCTGAAAAAGCTGGAAAACGAGTGAATGTAATGAGGTGAATTGCTCCTTTTCTCAATCCACATGGAAGAAGCAGAGTCCTAGGATTGATCCTTGCCTTGTGGAATGGAGGCATTGATATATCGCCTTGTCGATATCTGACCACCAACCATAGTAGTTCTCCACCACTATAAAGATGTTCACACAAAGTATGCATTGCTGTCTGCGCTCTCGCTGATGATTCACCAATAAATGATGAAACTGGTCCGGTAGCTAAGGGGGTGTGTAGTATTGGGATTCTCATATATGTGTACTTTGTGTGAACATCTTTATAGTTGTGGAGGAACTCTGGGAAGGGTTTGAAACAGCAAAGAGCTTACCTTGTGTCAGCCTTCTTGGGTTGCTTTATGCAGCTTCTTCGGCTGGAGGAGTGTGGGAGGTGTCAATTCTATATGTATATATATATATATATATATATAGTACTTTGATCAGCTGTCAAATATTTGCAGCCTGGTCTCTGAAGTCCAGTATATATACTAATTATGTGTTTGTATTTTGGGCACAGACATTTGTTTGTGTTTTTCCTTAACTAAAGTTTAAAAAGCCAGTCCCATCGAGGCTTCTATTCAGGAAGCCATATAAATATGCACTCATCACATTTTTGCATAACATGAAGTCTTCAACTTATCAGTTTCCCCTTTAAAGAAAGAAACATTTTCCAATTTATGCGTTTTTTGTTTTTTTCCAACAGCAGAGCGAACCTCTGCTTTAAGGAGTTTGGAATGGTTTTATCTGCAAAGTACACACAAACAAACACAGGATTTCCCTCAATGTGTATTTTATTAGAGAAAATGACTAAAACATCATAAAAAAAACTAGCTCATGTAAATCAGGTTTTTTGGGGCTTATACAGCTCCGCTCCTCCAGTCCAGTATCTTTTCCAATGCATTATGAATAGTAAGCAGTGGAGACTATATATGGACACCGGCTCCTTGGAGAAAAAGGATTTTGAATCGTTTCATATTCGTATTTTCAGTTTTTTTATTTTAAAAAAAAAACTTCACATTTTAACTTGGGGGGGAAAAAAATAATTAATCAAAGGGAAAGTTCCATTCTCAGTTTCTGAAATGAGCTTCCATCAAACCAACGACTCCAACCTCCTGTGCAATCCGCTTTGCCACGATCCCTCCTGGTCCTTCTACTGGAGGTTCGAAAGGAGAATCGAGGATGACACAATCGCCATTTGTTTGGCAGTCAAAGCCATTTTTTACTGAAAACTATTTTGCATGTGCTTAAGACAAGGAGCCAAATCAGGTTAACCTTAAACCATTCGGTCGGTTTTCCTGTGACCACAGCAGCTCAGGCTCCATTCAGAGCTACAGTGGAGCTGCAAGAAGTTCCGCAGATGCTCATATAGAGGCATTTTACCTCCTGAACCTTGGTAATATCTTTGCAATATTACCGTCTCGTAACACGTGGTGATTTTTCTTTTTATTAAAAAGGAGGAATACTGACTGTATCCACCGTAGAGGAATCAGAGCATGTGCAGGAATATCCATAGGTATGAAACAGTGGCTATAAACGTGAAAATATTCTGGAAATGACTGACTCAGAAAGATTTTCTTTTCTGATCATCTTCACTCACAAAATAAAAATGCTCAACAATCAACAGAAAAAAACACCACCTATAATAAGTGAAACAAGTCCCCAATAAGTTAATGGTGTGTGGTGCACTGGAGCTCAGGGAACAGAGAGGTCATGACAGGAAATAGACCTGGCCCTGAGCTCAAGCTGAGAGTTGGCTCCGAGGAAGCGACCCAGGAGCCTGCAGGCCTTTTCGGTCAGGCTTCGTCGATGGCGGTGTCGGCCCCCAGGTCCTGCCCCTTCTCCAAGCAGACGGATCTGGCGCACGATGCCAACAAGGAGCTCCTCGCTGTTGTGTCCCAGTGCTGCTGACGTCTCGATGAACTTGCACCCGTGCTCGGCCGCGCAGGTGCGGCCCTCTGCAATTAAAATAAAAGATACATTTTATACAGCACTCGCAGGGCTATGCAGCGTTGCCCGGTGCCATTCTAATCCTGTTGTGCATTTTGAAGAAATCATTTTTTTTTTTTTCCTATTTTATTGTGGGGAACCTAAAGCACTTCCCTACACCCACTAAGGAATGTAATCTGGGATCATTTAATATTACCTTTCACATAGCTAAAAAGGCGTGTGCACTATGAAGTGATTAAAAAAAAATATATATATATATCAAACTTTTTTTTGCCTAAAACACTCCCCAGCACTCATTCATGAACCTCTTTAAGTTTTACGAAGATCCGTTTGGTCATCTCTGAGAAAAATGGCAAGACAGACAGACAGACAGACAGACAGACAGCTCTTTTAAATAGTACAGATGAAGTCAGTATGTGGTTTTAATCTAATTCTGATACATGTCCTGCAGGCACACTCATAGCTGCCAAAGCAGCCTCACTAAAGGATTACACCAGGTGGTTTGCCATTGCCTTCCCAAATGTCGTCACGGCAGAGATTTGTAATTTGTTCCAGGGTGTCGGTGATAACTCTCCTACTCTTTGTGGAGGACAGCGTGTGATCTTTAACATCCACCAACTAAATGCTGGCAGATGGGACACCCAGTTTAACGTTGATCGGAGGGATGGGCGCCTTGCCCTGCCTGTGAAACACGAAGATGACAGGATGTGGGTAACGGAACTAAATGAGTCTCCAGATTGCTTGATTCGCCCTATCTGTAACCATTCTGGAGATTATATTTGTTCATAAGAGTCCACATCTGGATTTTCAAATTTGTAGGATTTTGTAGGAAAGTGAAACTAAAAGCTTTTTCCACTTTTTTTTTCCACTTTTCCACAAGCTAAAAGCTAAAAAAATCCTGACTTTTTTCACGAATAGCATCATCAAGAGAAAGTTGCATAGTTAAAATTTCCAACTCGGTTTGAGAAACAATGTGTTGTATATTTTACCGATTAGCATACATTATCTAACTTGGTGAGCTAAGACAGTTAAGTACATCAAATCAACTGGACAATTCTCTGAAAGTGAACAAAGAAAATCATCGATTAAATGGAATAATAACTTCGAGAGGAGAAAACTCACCATCGAATGAGACACCTCGTGCCCGGACGAGGTCACTCTTATTGCCCACGAGGATCGTTGGCACGCGCTCACCCAGCCTTGTGGTACGTAGGGTACGGATTAGTTTCACGGCAGTGTGCAGGCTTGCCGGCTCAGTAACGGAGTACACGACAAGGAACACATCTCCACAGAGCAGGTTCTGTTCCTGGACCCTTTGGCTGGAATCCTGAGGGACAGGGTTGTGCGAGAAAGGAAGAAGGTGTGAGAAGATGGCAGGGACCTACCTCGAAAGGAAAAAGGAAATTCCATGTGAAAGAGTGAGTGGATGATTGAACCATCACTAAAAATATAATGTTCTATCACCGCTTGGTGAGATGATCACAGTGAAGCAGCCCTCACGCGGACCTTGGAACCCACTACTTATATTTTTAAGCATCCCTCGTGACAGTGACCTTCCACCATCACATTTAATTGAAACGAAACATAAAATGCAGAAGACAAAGAAAGCCGCACGACATGGAGCACTTTCATGATGTCGCAGCCTATCAGAAAATTGCAAGCAATGAGCAAAAAATGGCCGAGGCTCGGGGAACTCCAACCATTTTATTCCATTTGGATACAACAACTGCAACAAAGGTACTGAAGAATCCATCTCGTGCAGGCTCATGGTCCAGTAGTTAATGGCAGAAGTGCAATTGCACTAGTTATTTAATTACCCAGTTGCGAAGACAAACCACTGCCATCTTGTAAATTTAATGCCGTTCTGTAACGTTGCATTTGGAAATTGCTTTCCGCTCTCCCCAAGTCCCACGAACGAGGCTGTAACTCAATTGGTTGGGACTCATGCTTTTGTAAATGAACCTTGGCTTTGTGCGGATCATTATCGTCAGATGGTGATCAACCAGCAAGGGACGCAGCATTTGTTGGTCCTTCCACGTGTGTAAGCCCAGCTTAGAATGTACCCCCGTTATTTCGTAAGTGGCCACATTAACCCTTATCACCCCCACGTCAGCCTGGTGTTGGCTTAGTGGTTAGGGTGGCGGTCTTGGATCCTAGGGTCCTGAGTTCAAGCCCCGTTGGCCGCTGAATTAAATACACCAGGAGGTTGACTCAGCCTGTCATCCTTCCGAGGTCGGCAAAATGAGCACTAGTGTACTGGTAAGGGGGACACTGCATCAGCGGCATAGCTGCATCCCAACCAATGATGCAACCAGCAGCCACAGGCTGCACTCGAGAGAGAGAGAGAGAGAGAGAGAGAGAGAGAGAGACAGACCCCCACGTCCATCTCCGAAACTTCCGTCTTGTATACTAATATGTAGATGGTGCTGAAAGTGAGGTCAGAGTTATTGGTTTCAGTTATGATGTTGCTCACCATTTATCGTTACCGTCGCACCGGCAAGTTGCATCACTGTGTTCTACATCATTATATTTCAAAGACAATTTAATCTTCACCGAGCTTTGCAGATGTCGGAAAAAAGTATGACGTCAGATGTAAGCCAAACAAAATTGCCGAGAGGAAAGTATAGAACATACTTGTTGCCACGTGTCCAAGACTAGAAGGGTCATCTCTTCATCATCGACAACAAGGGACCTTTCGTAGGTGTCATCTTGTGTATCGTAAGGGCGGGAAGGGGAAATCATAGGCATGGATGAGGATAAGAGTCACGTGTTCGACAATAAACGTCATGATTTGACGTCATCGACACCAAAAATATCACGATCACCGACTTGGTAATGATCATCTTTTCCGTTATATATTTAGCAGTCGAGTAGTCCTATTCCGTACCAGCTCCGGGCTCTGGTTCAACCCCGAAACCCCGCTCTTCTGCTCCAAATCCGCTCGCCAAGCTGGATTTGCCAACACCGGGAGCCCCGAGGAGAACGACCCGACGGGTCTCGCTGGTCGTCGAGATGGCAGAGTCCGCAGACTCAGAGGAGCAGCAACTGCCGCGGTGTTCTACGTCAGGGATTCTCGCCACCGGTGGCAGGGGGATCACCGGGATACCCCTGGATCCTCGCAGAATGCGCTGGTGCGCCACAGGGAGTGGTGTACTCCCGCGGCGTCGACCCTCTCCGGCCATCCTGCTCTCTCTGTCAATACACATCGTAACGGAGATCACGGTCACGACCCTCGTATTACCCGAACACCTTTACCTTGAAGAAAAACTCTGCATTTTTTTTCGTACACCGCATGGCAATCATCGTACTTACCCGAGTCCCCGCATTTCGTACACACCGAACACCGTAAGACCAGCGAAAACAGAGACCGTTTCTGGAAGGTGAGCACGATAAAGTAAGGTTGCCTCCTTCACGACTGTGTGGCCAAAACACAACTTCCCACTATTTATTGGCTTTCAGGTCCATCCTCGCTCCTCCCTCTTGGATTAACTTCCCGCGGGGGCTGAACGTGGGCGGTCTTTAGGTTAAACATAGTCCTCCGCACTCACGACTCGAGCTAATAATAAAACGGTTACCTAGCAACTCTGCGTGTTTAGGACCACTCCCTCCTCTCACCCACCCCCACTCTCCCTCCCCCCTCCATAACCCCTGTGCTAGATCTACAACGATGTGCAATCCAAGCAAACATGTGCTATATTTGCAACCATAATAATCTTACAATATAATAATAATATTATTATTATTATTATTATTATTTCATGTCATATACCGATAATACATTCCCTATATAAATAATCCACATCATGTATCTTCTGTGCAAGTCCTACAATACATTCAGCATTTCCCATAAAATATTTCCATTTGTTGATAAATACATTCTGTTTATCAGATAACTATCATCATATCTATTCTATATATCGTACCTGTTAAGCCTCCATCATAATAATATATGATATATTTTCCGTTTGTTTACCATTCAACACAAGGGTTTACATTCCATATGACCTCTGTAAATATAATAGTAAATTTATTTATTTATTTTTTATACAATGTGTTCCATCAACTGAATCGTCTTGTTTAGGAATAAAATGAATTATTCAGGCATTAAAAACCCCCCAAACTTCCCCCACCTCTCTCTCCCCGACCAGCCACCACCATCCACACTCTCATTTTCCAGAGGCAACCTTATATCTATTATTAATGTTGTATTATAAAAAGACAAAACTACTTCTTCTTCTTCTTCGTCTTTCTGTCTTCTTAAGTCTGCTCTCAGGCCAAACTCAGATGCCATTGATCCTCCTGAGCTTCAAGACCTGCAACTACTTGCAGCAATGCCTGGTCGAGGGCACTGGAAGTTGGCAGTTGTTCACACCAAAACGATATTGTTTTAAAGGAAAATGTTCTTTAAAAAGAATGTGGTGCCTCCTTTGTCCTCATGAACAAACGATCATATTGTACAACCTCAGCATGATTGTGCGTCCGCGACCGTGAACTGCTTTCCTGAATAATATCCCACGGGGCAATAAACCCACAAAAAATCTGGTAAATATTTTCATTTTTGATATACATACTTATTTCATTTTGGAGGAGAAAGGGAGAGGGGGAAAGGATTGGAGGTGTTGGGTTGCATAAAATATATATTTTTAGACTTGATGAAGCTCGTGAAAGAGAGCCACGAACTTAATCAAGAAAATAATTATCTTATCAAGTTCCATTGGATCATCACAGAATAACATCCTCGTGTAATTACAGTCAGTAAGATTGTCTTTGGTTTAACATGACAACATTCCCTAACACATGAGCTAAGGATTCTCAACTGCCCTTTTAGCCATTTTGTTATACTCTCCTTTATAATTAATTATGATGTAATATTACTGACAAGCTGGTGTTGGAATCCATAATTGGCCTATTCCGTCTTAGCTGACTAAGTAGGACTGAGCAACGTCTTAGTTGACTCACCACCAACCACCACAACCACCCCCATTAACTCTCTCTCTCTCTCTCTCTCTCTCTCTCTGATGTACCATATACTCTTCTCTTCACGGAGCATCAGTTCTGTCGAAGCAGCTTCCTGAACAAGGGCTGCACTGGGTGGTTTGCCATTGCCTTTCCGACCCTAGTTATGGCAGGCATTTGTTTCATGGTGCCGACAATCACTCGCCTACTCTTCCCGAAAAATCCCGTGGGATCTTCAACCTCCACCAGGTAATGCTGGCCCAATACTACCAATTTAACATCCATCCGAGGGACAGCACACAATTGATGAATGACCCTGCCTGTGAAAAACCAGGACGACAATTTGTAGCTGGGTCTGGATTCGAACCCAGGCTATGCGTAGCTTTGTGTCATCCTGCCAGCTCACCCCCATTATCTAGCAACCTTTTAATCACATTCTTTACTACTAAAACAATTATGGATAAAAATAAGCCTCTTCATCCCATTCCTAACCACCACAACCATTATAGGAACCAAGAAACATCTTTATCCCATTCCTTGATACCAAAATATCAGTTGAAAGGGGTGGGGGTGTGGGGGGGGGGGATGACACGGTTGTGAAGAGTAAGAAATATACTGAGACAAAGGAGAGGGAATACGTTTAACGATATAGATAAATCACTTTGTGCTATTATTAAACAATATGATGAGTAATACGAGATATACCAACGTGAAGCCATCAAATTTAGAAACATCTCATCAAACCTGGGAATGTCCCTCTCCCTTAACGAACGTCATGTTTGTTTCTAAAGCTGCCAACTCATGACGATGTCACTTACACATAAGGCCAAACCTCCTCAAAGCGTCTCCTTCATCGTGACCTTCAAAGTCGATTTATTTGATGGATAGTTTGCCTGCGTCCACCAAAGGCTGCATACATGTTTGGGTTTCAGGTGTTGCCTCATGGATGCAATCCCATCTCAACGAGTTTCACGTCTCGACACATGATGCAAGCTCACACTCGAATTCATTTGAGTCAATGTACAACCGTTACATTTTCAAACAAGAAAAAGAGCAATCAGAGATTGCAGACCCTCGCCAGGACTCGTTTTGAATGGTGTTTCAGTGGTGCATTTTGTGTGGTGTATTTTGTGTACTGGTGTGTTACGTAATTAATGAGACATAATTAGAACTGCCACTTTATAACTGCTGGCAGTGATGACCGGGTACCAAGACATCCCGCTTTGATGAAACCTGCTTCGATTGGGCACCTGACCCTGACCGATGACGTTTTCTTCTTCTTTTAATTATTCAATTGAATTTAGGATGGGATTAAAAGAAATTCAATTCAAATCAAATGGAAGATGGCAGGGGCTGCGTGCAGCCTATGTTGTTCTCTGCAAAGAATTAGATTCAGTGAATCGGGATGCCCTCTGGAGGATTCTTGGTCTCTGTGGGGTGCCACCCAAACTGATCAATCTGATGTATGAACGACACTCTGGTACTGAGAGTGCTGTGAGAGGTGGTGATACCATCTCTGACATATTTCCAATTGTTACTGGAGTTCATCAGGGGTGTGTACTGGCCCCCCACTTTTCATTGCTTGTATGGACTGGATTCTGGGGAGGATGTCGGAGATATCAAGCTGCGGAGCATCGTTTGAGAATGTCAAGATCTCTGACCTTGATTTCGCAGATGATGGTAATTTTGCAGGTCATCTTTGCAGAGACTCTGGATATCCTTTTGGGGGCCCTCAAAGTGCTGATTCGGAGTCAGAGCCGCTGGGATTACGGGTTTACTGGGTCCAAACTAAGATTCAGGCTTTCAATGACATCTTGGATGCTGCTATCTTGCCTGTACCAATTTGTGGTGAGGATGTTGAGGTCACAGAGAGATTCACTTACCTTGGCAGTGAAATTCTTGTCTCTGCTGGCTGTGAGCCAGAGGTCAATAGATGTCTGCGTCAGTCCTGGGGAGTCGTGGATTCACTGGATCATGGGGTGTGGCGCTGTCAGTACCTGTGCAGGAGGATGAAAGTCCAAGTCTTCAGGTCCTTTGTGCTTCCAGTCTTGCTCTACAGATGTGAGACTTGGACTCTGACCAGGGATCTGAGAGGGGGACTTAATTCCTTTGGTACCAGGTCTCTTTGGAGAATCCTTGGCTATCACTCGTCAGACTTTGTGTCCAACGAGCGATTGCTGAGAAAGACTCAAATGAGATTTGTTACCTGCCTAGTCCGTGAGCATCAGCTGCAGCTGTATGGGCATGTGGCTCATTTTCCTGATGCTGACCCTGCTCACCAGATTCTCTCAGCGAGGGAGCCTTGTGAGTGGAGGAGGCCAATGGACCGACCATGTGCCTCGTGGTTGCAGCAGATTGATCAGCATCTCAAGAAGATGGTGATGGACTAAGCATCTGCCTGGGGGATGGCCAAATGGAAGCCCCTGGAGTACCGGCGGAAAATGGACCCAGCGACCCGCTGCTCTGGCGCATGTTCCCATTCTTGACTTGACCTGACCTGATGGTTGCAGTTGTGTTCGGAGCAGTTAAGCAGGTATTTGTGTTGGTTTTATTGGAAGATGCAGGTTGAGGCCTACTGGGTTTGGTGCTCCAAATATAGCTGTTAATTCAGTTGGGGCTTTGGTGGTGTGGTTGAGAAAAATGATAATAGACAGCAAAGGAGAAGGGAAGAGGAGTACATCAGTCTGACAGATGCTTAATGTGGGCCACATCACGGAAAGAGGAAACAGAAGGTACTTACTGTTGTGGGGAGTGTGAGGAAATTGCCCACTTAAGGATAGTTATTACAAGGTTGAAAGAACGAAAAGATAATTTGCAGAAAGTAACAGAATGTGGAAAATTTGTAGATTAAAGTTGGTTACGGTTGTGGAGTGAGTTTGCTGAGGAGATTGGCAATGGTGTGGGTGTAGTGAGTACAGCCAGTGGTGAGGGTGCAGCAAGTACAGACATTGCTGAGGGTGCAATGAGTGCAAGTCGTGGTGAGGGTGCAGTGGATGCAGGCAGTGGTGAGGGTGCAATGGGTGCAGGCAATGGTGAGGGTGCACCAAGTGCAGGCAATGGTGGCAGCATTGAGGGTGCAGGCAGTGGTGAGTGCAGCGGTTGCAGGCAGTGGTGAGGGTGCAGCATGTGCAAGCAATGGTGAGGGTGCAAGTGCAGGCAGCATTGAGGGTGCAGGCAGCGGTGCCTGTGCAGTGAATGCAAGTAGTGAGTGTAGGCAGTGGTGAGAGTGCAGCAATAGAGCTTGGTAGGAATGAGGTCTAGTGATTGTAATGAGGATCATAGACATAGATATCTCTTCAGTTTTAGAGTAGCAGGAGTTAGGGACATTGAAGGAAGGCTAAAAGACATCATCTCAGGTCACAGCAGGAAGAAGTTGGTTGTGGCACACCTAGCAGCAAGTTATTTAGGGAAAGTTTACTCTGATGTTTTGAAAAACGGATACAGGATATTGGGTAAGTGGCTAAAAGCAACTGTTGTGAGGTAATGTTTTCTAGGATTCTCCAAAGATTAGGAAGTGATACAGAAATTATGAGCAGAGCGATATATTGTTACGAATCTGGAAACCATTCGCCTTCACAGATACAGTTGACCCAAAGTTTAGTTATTTCGTTAAGTATACGTGGATAGTTAAAATCTCTCCCCTATGTCTAATGGGAATTTCATGTGTACGCTGCGAGTTTCTTTCTCGTTAGTCTTCTGCATTAAATCCCCCTCCACTCCTTCAGCGCCGTTACGCACGTGTTCGAGGCCACTGACATAGGCGGGGGTGAGATCACCTCAGTGCCGACTCCGCCCCAGCAAGATGGAATGTTCCCCTCGTCCAATCGGGGGTGAGATCACCTCAGAGCCGCACCCCGCCCCAGCCAGATGGAATGTTCCCTTCATCCAATCGGGGTGAGATCACCTCAGGGCCGACTCCGCCCCAGCAAGATGGAATGTTCCCCTTGTCCAATCGGGGGTGAGATCACCTCAGGGCCGACTCCGCCCCAGCAAGATGGAATGTTCCCCTCGTCCAATCGGGGTGAGATCACCTCAGAGCCGCCCCAGCCAGATGTGAATGTTCGCCTCGTCCAATGAGGGAGGACACCGATCGCCCGACGCCCCCGCACCAATCCGGAGCGGAGTTACCTCAGAGCGGATCCCTCCACCCGCCTGGGGGAGGGATAAGAAAGTGGACGCAGCTTGTCTCAGCGGCGGTCTTTTTCGGGGTTCCTTGGTGGTCGGTGGTTGTGTTGGTGCTCGTGGTGTTGGTGGTCCTGGCGGAGGTGTTTTGTGGTGCTCGTGTCGTCGATCGTCGTTCGTGGCTAGCTGGATCGTTCGTGGGATCCTGGTTGCGCTTGTTGGATTCTGGGTCGTGGGTTTGAGTCCCACCATAGTGGGTTGTGTTGGAGCGCTCGAGCTGGGGATCCCGTTGCCGTCCACGGACTCGAGCTCGACAAGTGCAAGTCGGTAAAACCGCATGAGGCGGCCCAGGTACCCGGCCAGACTCTGACCCTCAGCTCTCCTTCCATCCTAGCTGAAGGGCCGAATAAAGACCCACGAGGTCCATTTCTTTTTGGTGTGTGTGTCTGTGGCCAGTCTGATAAGTAGAAATCGTTTAAAGTGATTGCCATTGTACATTTGCCTATATCTATATTCGTGGTTAAGTCTGCTCTGTGTTTCCTCCCTCTTACATTGTAAATAAATAACTGTTAAATGTTCCAGTTCGTTTGTCTGTGTTTTCTTTCATTGACCCAGTATGGTTCTGGGCTTGAGAATAGGGGAGGCCAATTGTGCCGTAAATTGTTATTTGGACCGGCGCGGCTTTGTAATTCCCGCTCGGTTACGCCGCGATCCGAGTCCGGTAACAGTTGACTCGGTTCGGACAAAGCCGGCCGAGGGTGTGGCTTCCCCGGTAGCTAGACCGCGTGCTAATGAGTGTAAATTGGAATCAGACAAAAAACCCTAAACGCGCCGGTCGAAATATTGGCGTCCAACGGTCCATAAGCGACCCGTCGACTTCAGAGTTATCCGGAGTGACGACTTCCGCAATTCGGTTTCGGATGAAGACGGCCCAACTGCTCCATCTAGCGGTCGTTCCTTTCCCCCAAACCCGGCACCACAGAAATATGTCAACCAATGGCTCTAATCGAATCACTCTTCAGGGATCCTCAAGAGTTGTGGAGTGCCTTCAAGACGACAATCCTTGATGTTGCCAGGAGATATCTTGGAACTCACCGTAGGGCAAAGAAGAATTTTGTTTCTCAAGGGACACTGGAGACCATTGACCAGAGTCGCAGGGCCAGGTTGAATGGCAGAGCTGAGCTGTTCAGGGAGCTGAGGCGTAAAACTGTGCGTGCGCCAAGGGTGGACAAGGAGGCCTATGTGTGAGGAATCTGTGAGGGGGTAGAGCATCACCTGTGGTCAAGTGATTCTCATCCTGCTTACAGGGGAATTCGCGTATTGCGTTCATCCAAGCCCATCCCTCGGTGTACTGCAGTTAGAGCAGAGGGTGGTAGGCTCGTAGGCTCTTGACAGAGGAGTCCGAAATGAAGGCCGGCTTGGCCGGTTACTTTGAGCGGTTGTACCAGGCTGATACACCAGCTGTCGAGTTGGACATCAGGGGTGTTACAATCCCTGTTGTGACCCTCCAATCAACTGTGGTCTACCTTCGCTTGTGGAAACACAGGCTGCGGTGAACCGGTTGAAATGGGGTAAAGCTCCAGGGATTGGTGGCATCCATGCTGAACTTCTCAATGCTGGTGGAAATGCTGCACTCGTGTTGTTGCATGCAGTTCTGTGCTCTGCCTGGAACACAGGCATCATCC
>CM068959.1:39283292-39307172 GCA_035128595.1 Eptatretus atami | reverse complement strand
ATTTATTTATATTTTATTTACGGATTCTTTCCGACAATTCTGTGATTTTTCCCGGTGTATTGGCTTCGATGTACATCGGCCCGCAAAATTTCAGCTTTCTAGGTCGCCCAGAAGGTGCCGAACTTTAATATCAGTCAACGTGTCAGTCAGTCAGTGGTTAGAACGAGCAATATACGGTATATTAGAAGATGTATTGCCTTTTGTTTTTACACACAAGCATTTCAGAACAATGCAAAAACGTGTTCCTCTTTAATGTAGCCACTTCTTTATTTTTAGGGACATACGTAGTACCTTGAAACACCGTCGCACTCTTTCAATAAAAAGGAATTCATAACATGTGTTCCCATCTGTAACTATATGGAACATTGCCCAATCGATATAAACCAACCGCATTGTCATGGTGCACATTACGTGGCATGGAGCTTTGTAAAATAATTATTTTTGTCGTAATGTGGATCGAAATAGAAAGCCGCAGATACTCGAGACACATTTACACTTTACAGGAATATCTGCAGTGCCGCACTCCATACTGGAGTCAAGGGATACGTACACACCAAAGTATGGATTGCGTAAGCATTACAAAGGTGCCAAAATAGTGCACAGCAGGTCCCGGGTTCAAATACCAATGGTGACTTAGTCTCTCCCACCACCCCAGCTGTCTCCTGACGCTGCGCCAACCATGGAAACGCCTGTAGAAGCCCTTATGGGGTGTTCAGCAAGGCTACGAGCGTGGACAGAGTTGGCACCCGCTATTTACGGGAATTGGTTATGGGTGAGGAAGGGGGGCAAACACCGAGGGGGTCTATTCAAATCTGGACGTTTCACTACCCCCGGGTCTTGTTAGCTTGTAGAGATGGATGACCAACTGCCACGTTTTGTGCCATTGTGCTGCACATGTGACGAGTCTCCATCTAACGGGCCTTTGTGGCATTGTACAAAACTGAACTCGTTTTCACTAAAACAAACTTTAATTGAATTATCCACACAAGCATGAGGTGTTCGCATATGATTGCGAAGTTCAAGTTGAATGAGTACCCTGTTTACATGACTGGCATATCCAACATCGAAGTATCACAATGAGACGATAGAGTGTACGTTTTGGGTAAAGCACATATAAACGCATCATTCAATATTGTCTCTCATAGGCATCTTGTAAATACAGAACGGTCGGTCGATGTTACACTCTACATCGACATAACGTGTTCAAATACTAATGTGTATGTATATGTGATAAAGGCCACTCACTATATGCGCCCAAGTGGCTTGGAAAAGTTAAAATAAAACATGTGCCCAAAACGGAATGAGAAAAACACCATCACAAAAAAGCAAATGACAGTCAAAATATCAATAAGCGACAAGAGGAACTTGGCACCCTGTAAGAATACAGTCTCAAATATGAATCCCTTCCCTCCCTTTCATTGTACATCCTCCCAACCTCTCCTTTTTCTCTCCTCCACTCCCAGTTCTCTACCTTGCTCTCTGCCAACCTCCTAATCCTTTTCTCAAAAACATTTTTACCCCCCCCTCCCCCAACCCAACGTTTCCTCATGCATACATAAAAATATATGCTATTTGTTATTTTATTACCAAATGTAGAGATCATAGCAAAGAATATACAAAGTGATATGTTAGTGTTTGTATCTACGAACGAAGCTTGGCTTCACAGTTTCTTCATCTGAAACATCTTCCACCTTGCAACTTGCAATCTCATCTTCATCGTTTTCTTCTTCTTCCTCATCGTCCTCCTCCTGATCTTCTTCTTCATCCTCATCTTCTTCATCATCCTCCGTGTCGTCCTCAATCTCTCTCTCCTTAACGTTGCCATTGGTGTTCTCCATGAGCCGAGTGATGCCTCGCCGATTCGTTTCGGTGCTGTGTTTCTGAACCGACAATCATTC
The DNA here is from genome assembly GCA_035128595.1 of Eptatretus atami. Classification (NCBI taxonomy): domain Eukaryota; kingdom Metazoa; phylum Chordata; class Myxini; order Myxiniformes; family Myxinidae; genus Eptatretus; species Eptatretus atami. The sequence goes on along the minus strand of CM068959.1, from coordinate 39,305,274 downwards.
CAACAAAGCACTTGAGCACAGGAGTGAGAATATTAAATTACTTGCAATAACAATCTGAATCACAAGCAGTTTCAGGTAAGTGTTGGTTAGGTGACATAAAAAAGAGCTATGCTAAACAAATTAGGAGCATTCCCTCAAGTGAATCACTGAATAGGTGGGAGAATGTGTTAGCCTGGCACCTGAAAGATGTGATTCACACATTTTGTCTAGCAGGATTTAGGAGTGTGGCTCAACAAGACTGGGTTCACAAAGTGACCATGACATGCACAGCCAATGTGGCCAAAGGGGTCAACATTCACAGGTAAAATATAATGGCGGTCAACATTCAAGGTGGATTCACGCACCTGGTCTATTTGCATGTGTATGGATTTCCACGAGAACCGTAAAAAGCTGGTCTTAAAAATAAAAAAAATTCACAACATCTAGGCTCATGGAAGAGCACAGTGACAGAGGGTATAAAGGCAACAAACTTACAGTGGGACACCAGGGCAAAGGTTGGAGCCAACGAGAAAGAGAATGAAGGAACAGGATAACATTGAGAGAAGAGTAAGGAAAATAAGAGGGTTGGGTTAGCTATCAGGTAAACACGCAACTAAGAGGGTTGGGTTAGCTATAGCGTTAATGGGGTAGAAAAGATTGCATGGTGGGAAAGGGGATGGCATGCAATGGTAGTGCACCGCTTGCTTTTGAAGCCCTGGAGGGAAAATTGGGATTGAACTGCATCAGGAAAGTGGTTGTACAAATGGGAGAAATGAGGAGCAAAAGAGTTGAGGTGTCCAGTAAGCCTGGATTTTCAAAGTTTAATCAGGAGTGGATTAATGCAAGAATGCATACATCCAGGAGCTTCTGAAGGTCAGAGGGCAGAGAGAGGTAGACCAGGGAAGAGGTGGTAAAAAACAGTAGGGGCACCGACACGCCTGTGATGTGAGAGCACTGGGCCTTGCGCTTTAGGTTCATCACGGCGAATAATCTTAAGATCTTTACATTCCATCCATTTCAGGAGAGACTGTTGTGATGTTGGGACACCAGCTCATAGAGGAGGGCAGTACCTCCTTGAGCTGCAGATAATAGCCTTGTAGATTATGAGTAGTATTGGTCTTTCAAGGAATGACTTGGAGTGACAGAGGATGCGCAGTCTGTGGTTGCTTTGGAGGTCAGCTTTGCTATCAAATCAGCCCAGAAGAGGTAGTGTCGGATGGTGAGACCAAGAAGTTCAAGGGACTCAACTTCTTCCAGCCGCTGGCCATGGAAATACTTAGGTAGGATAGTTTGTTGATCCATTCGGAGTGGCTTGGTGAGACTGAGATTTTCCAGAATCGAAAGACAGTTTCCAATTGTCAGAACAACATCCAATCAATTCCAGATCAGCAGATAGTGACACAACTGCTGTTTGTCTGTCAATTGGATGGGATACTGCACGACACAATGTGGCATCTTTTTTGATGAGGCTGGGTTCGGTGGCTCATAGGCTTACAAAGTCAAGGCTCATATAAGAGTGAGGTTACTGGGTTCGGTGGCTACAAAGTCATCATGTGGCAGTGAGGAAACATGCAGACCTTTTTTTGAATGGCATTGATGCTAGTGGACTTCCAGGAAAATGTGAGGCGGCCAAATAAGGACAGGCTCAGGAAAGCAGACAAAGGAGGAGCAAGAGCGGTAGAGTAGCATTTCATAACACAGACATTGATGCCATCTTGGTCCGAGACCGATGAAGAGCCAAGGCTGGACATAATTTTATCTACCTTCCCAGGTGTGAAAGACAGCAGTGGATATGTGGGGACAGAGCACGATGGGTTTGGTACATGAGATTTTGAGGCGGACATCGAGTTGACACATTCTGCCTTGTCTCAGGAAGAGGCTGAGGTGAGCCAGGGAATGGAAAGGGAGCATAGACTAGAGACAGATGTTTGTGGAATTCAATCCAGGCAGAATCAATATCAGATGCTGTGAAGATGGCAGCTCAATCCTTTTGTGATAGGGCATTTAGCTAATGGTTCAGGTCACTGTACCAGTTTGATTTCTGAACTCTTCAATAAGTTAATGATCTTGTGATTATGTTTGTCTAAAGACGATCAAGGCTTGGTTGCCTACTGGGTGAAACTCGCCTGAGCAAAAAAATACCAAAAATATCATTATACTTTTCGATTGCAAACGTTTGAATGTAAAATGCAAGAATAACAAATAAAAAACACTGAAGGTGCTTGTGATAGGAGGATGTACCAGAGATGGCGACCCATGGCTTGCTGATACAGAGAAGCTGAGAGAGTTCTGCCGAACCACATCCAACCTTGAAGGTTGCTCAAGAGGTCGCAACAAGTTCCGAAACACCTGTATGTGTAGAAGGGAAGTCAAAAAGGAGTCCGTGGCAGATATCATAAAATACAAAGGCTAACTTAGGGCTTTATGTAGACACAGAAAAAAAGCACAGAGACAAACTAACATACTTAGGACAAGGGCGAAAGAAACTTATTGCTATCATTAAAATGAATGGAACGTGGGTTAGCCTTCTTGCTGTTCCCACAAAGCTCATGATGTTGGGATCCCAGATTCAAATCACATGCACTATGTTTGACAGTTCACTGTTTATTAATATCTTGCGTATATGCAATAAATCATGTACAAGCTCCACGAGCTTAAGGCATTGTAAAAATAAATCTGATATATGTGGGGCATTCAATGCTCTAGGAACGAGATAGGTACTCACAATAGTGCAAGAAATGTCTCTTCCCTCTACTGGTTGAGTGAGGCTTCGGATAGGTACTCAACTCTCTTTCTTCCCCCTTAATTTCATGATTATGGATTCTTTCCCATTATTCCCCACAAATGATGGACGTCGTCACGTAAATCGGCGTGGGTTTAACTACCCCGTCCAAATCCCACGCCACCATCGGCCACGAGGCCCACACCACCATCGGCCATATGCAAGCCTCATATACTGTATGACACCCTATATCTTGTCTCCACCACTCCCACCCCCCATTATAATCCCATTCATATGTCCACCTCAGCAAGTTCCTTTCAGTTAATTCACACCGATTGTCTCCTGCCTCACACCTTTGTTCATACAGGCCCACGGCCATAGTTTATGGGTAGTGGTGGGTATGAGGGGTTGGGGTTCTACAAATGTTCATTTGATAAGTGCGTGTTTTATATGGTCTTCACTCAAGGCTCTGTCGGCTTTGAGCCTTATCTTGTTAAACAGTTGTATTTATTATTTAATATATAACTGTGCATTAATTAAATATCAGTTCCCTTAAGAGGAACTTCAATTCAGGAGGAGGCCAGTAGAACCATCAAGCCTGTGCAATAGTTGCCAACCTATGGTTGTTTGTGCATGCTCTATCCTTTTTAAATGCTGAGTGTCAATCAAGGAAGCACCACGTACCATATTAAAAGTCTTTGGTATAATTTGCCCGTGGTCGGGTTCAGACCGCAAGCCGCCCAGACTTGTAGCAGATGCTCTAGTCTGAACATTATGCCACCAAGTAATTGATCATTGTTACTCTCATTTTAGCCATTATTATAATGAAATCGTTAATTACCAGCACGAGGTTGCCATCTTTGCTTGCCATTTGGCAGGTAGACCCATAAATGTAGCAGCGACTGTTGCTTTAGGCACAAACAAAATCACGTGATTGGCGATTGTTATCACACCTGCAGCTTCAATTTGGCCCATCACTAATTGGCAATTCTCGAGAAAACACCCAGCGTTCGTGGTTACCATATGTGACATTCTGTGCATGTTACATTACCATCTTGTTCCGATAACATTTTGAACACCTCTTCGTCGATAAGTACGTGTATAAAAAGGATGGGATAAAGACGGATAAATATTCTGGATATTAGTGTGGAGGATGGATATTTTGGTTACGTGTGCCACACTCTTGAAACGTATAACTCACACAAAGAGTACAAGTAGAGAAAAGGCATTAATTATTAAATGATTGGGATTATAGTCCAGGGCAATGTGGTAACATCAGATACCCAGAGTGTAGCCAGGACTGCATGACACTCAACCCCAACATTAATAATTGTGCAAGTGGAAGACAAATAGGATCTATTTCAGGTATTCATAGAATAAAATAGAAAAAAAAAGTTATTTGGTCCCAGTAGTTTAGAAAGTGGGTGAAACAACAATATGAGCATTCTAAGAGTATGTAACATACACCATGACAATATAAAAAGGCAAATAAAGATACAACATGACATTTCTGCTTTGATGTTAATGAGGTACCTGTTCGCATTCCTGATATATGCACGTCTCATACAGTATGGCCCTGATAAAGGCTACATTTCATCAAAAATTTTAACCAAGTGGTTTGCAAATAATTACCCTTGCCAAAGGAGAGGGTATTGCATTTGGGTCCGTGTGTTTGTCTGGTGTTTGTTTGTTCGTCCGCACAGAACTTTCTTGTTTTTCTCCACAATCACTTGTCGGATTGAGACAATATTTTCACCATTGGTGAGACTACTCAGGTAGAATGTTTTAATGATAATTATGACGTCATAGGCCAAGTAGTGTGGCAGCCATGTTTGAAAAACGGAAAAACTTTGGACCTCTATCTCTGAAACCGCACCAAGAATAAAATTGAAACTTGGCACATGGCAAGTACTCCTCCCGGGGAATAAGTTTTTTATTATGACATCATAGGTGCCTTCGTTATGACGTCATAATTGCATACGTAGAACGCTACATCTGATCAGTATGAAAATTTTTGAGGGTGATCTAGGGAAAATATGGTCCACAAAATGTTTTTTTTGATGACATCATCGGTCACGTGATTCGGCAGCCATGTTGTTGTGTTGTTTTTTTAAACCTTCAAAAATCTTCTGTGAAATGGCTGAACCAGTCATCACTGCCAGCATTTATAAAGTGGCAGTTCTAATTATGTCTCTTATTAATTACATAGCACATCAGTACACAAATGCCACATAAAGTACACCACACAAAACAAGTCCTGGTGAGGGTCTGCAATCTCTGATTGCTCATTTTCTTGTTGGATTTGTAATGCCAATTTTGATTTTGATAACCATGCCTGTCTTTACCTCCGCCACCAACAGTGGACGGAGGTCATGTTTTCTCCCCTGTCTGTTTGTCTGTCTGTGAGTATGATATCTCAAAAAATTATGGACAGATTTTGACGAAACTTGGCGGACAGGTTGGTTGTGTGACAAGGACGAATTGTTTAGATTTCGGTGAAGATCCCGATCTGGATACTAGAATTTTCTTACTGATTCTTAACCATTAAGAGATCAGGCCATAAATGACATATCACATGATATCTCAAAAATATTTTAGATGGGTTGTGACAAAACTTGGTGAATGAGTTGGGTAGGTGACAAGAGCAAGCCAATTCGATTTTTATGAAGGTCTGGATGCAGATCCAGCCTATCAGTGGGATACGAAACAAACTGTTCAGCCTAACGGAGGTATGCCCTCGACTGAGTGCTGTTCTAGTTCTATAATGGAACTTGATTTGAAATGCTTGTACAAAAACGTTGGCAGACATTGGAAATATTCTGTGATGCAAACTTCACAACCATCCTGTTAAACAAACAACATATTGTTTGCATAAAATGAATGCACATTTGACAGTGCACAAACACGTCAGCAGACCAAGAACATATAAAATGCACTTAGCAATGAGTCAGACCATGCCTATGGACATCCCGTGCAGAATAATAGTTAATTTATCCAAACTGATAGAATGTGTCATCGGGTTCTGCAGTTTCATAAAGATGAGTTGAGGGAATAATTGCAGCATATGCCTCGTACAGGAAAATGAGACAGCAGTGTTTATTTCCATGAAGTATTTAATTATTCTATCATTCAACATTATTAAATGTCAAGCGCTCATTACTTTTCTCATAAGGTGTGACCTCGTCAGAGACAATAACAAAATAACGATTGCAAGACCACAAAAGGGCAGCAACAACATTGGTATTCATTCTACACTTCATTAATTCAGAATCCTCCATCTAACACCAAAGAAAGAATCATGGTAGGCAGAAAGGTCATCGCCAATGTGCTATTCAGTGGCTCAACCTTCAATCAGTGGCATGGACAAGGTGTGAGCATAATTAAATGAATAAACAAATTGGTCCAGAGTGCAACCTTATTGTTCATAGCACTACTGGTGGAGGTGTATTAATTTCTTGTCCAAAATTGGAGGACTGCAAAGATGTACTCAAATGAATTATTCTTGCGGGAATGTTACCTTATTGTCTATTGATGAACATTTGCACAATTGGCCTGTCTATTGCAGATCTGTGGCCAATTCATTTTTCAATAATATAGCTCGTAAAATATTTTACATTTAAATAAAAGCAAAAACTATTATGAAGCTAAAGTAGATATATAAAGTATATAAGTGGAAGTTTATGAGGAAAATGTGAATGAAAAAACTATGAGAATAATTTAGATGTTGCAGTTCTTCGTTCATTTGTACACAGCACAAGGCTGTGGGGTAGCATCATTGGTCGAGGGCATGGCTGTGCTGCTGATGCAATTCCCTCTGTCGGTGAGGGTAGGAAGTTGTAATTTGTTGATGGTGCTGGGGATAGCTCGCCTACTCTTCACGAAGAACATCGTGGGATCTTTAACATCCACCAACGAATGCTGGCAGAAATGATGTCCAGTTTAACATCCATCCGAGGGACGGCACACACATTGATGAATCACCCTGCCCGAGAAACACCGGGATGACAGTTTATAGCTGGGTCGGGATTCAAACCCAGGCTAGACAGTGTACCTCTCGGCAATCCTGTCAGCCCAATGTTGCAGCACATATCGTTTAGGATGTTTGCAAATGTTGGAATGTACAACAGGCATTTTTAAGGCCATTTTCCCTGCGAGAGCAGGGGTTAGCCTTACGGGCCCCATGACAATCTTCTCCACTTTGCCATATTTTCTGCATCTCCCCTTGTTAACCCCCTTACCCACATTTCTTCTTCCACCACCTTTAGCTAAGTCTTTCTCGGTCTTCCCCGTCCTTGACTTCCTTCTACATTCATTTTCATCACTCTTCTTACCCAGTCACTTTCATCCTTCCTCAACACATGACTCAACCATCTCAACCTGTTTCTCTTCACAACATCCATCACATGCTCTATTCCCATCATTTTCTACAATTCATCATTTGCCTTCCTCTCTCTCAACGATATTCCACACATCCACCAAACCATTCTCATTTCCACCCGGTGTGTACCCCAGTTTGGAATAGGTACACCGTATCCCTGCATGTCGTAAGAGGTGACTAAAAAGGTTGGCATCAAGAAGGGCATCTGGCCATAAAACATTGCCTCAAAAAGGGAACCATGATGAGTAAAATTATAAGTGTAGGAATGTGTATAACAATATTAAGTTATATATTGAAGCTTACATAAGGAAGTGCCGGCATGAGACAGTAACACAGAGACCGAGTCTACACGATCAGTTAAGCCGGAGCACAACATATTCCTGGGTGGAAAATAAAACTTCCCGATGAACAGCGGCTGTGCCGGCACAAAGCTCACTACAATGTCTACAAAAAGAGTACACTACGCAAGAGCATAGGACATCACACCTAAAGTGTACCAGATGGAACTTGTAAATTGAGCAATGACTCAAAACTGAGAGCGCTATCATCTCAATTTATTTTGCACTAAATCCTAATGCGGAAACTCTCTATCACTATATTCAAATGTGAGCTCCACTAACAGTACAGATGATCAGGCGCAAGCTAATGAGCGTTGGAAACACAGGCCAGAATGCAGATGAAGGAAGATGGTTCACCAATTGGTTCATTGCTGCAGCATTGAAGTGTAGCTCGAATGAACAGAACTTCTAAATTGCAACACATACTGTTTGACAGTCATGGCTATGCTTGGTAGAGCCATTGTCATTGTTTTTTTGTTTATAATCTAGCCAGATGGAAGAGGAAGGAGACAAGGGGATAAAGTGGCAATGCACTGACCGTGGGGCACAACAAGACTAAAGCTCCAGGGCCATGGCATCGAATAACACCTATTTTCCTCTGAATACCTGAAACAGTAGCCACAACAAGCAAGGGGAAAAAATTAACAGGAAAGGAAGGAGGGAAGTAGATGCAACACAACCTGCAAATAAGTGGGTTGGATTTGGTATGGTTAATGGGGGTAGAAGAGATCAAGAGTAAGGATGGGTGGTGTCCCGTCTGACAGGAGATGGCGCTGCTCTGTCTGCTTGAAGCCCTGGAAGGAAGAGTGGGAATGAACAGTCTCCAAAAGACAGTTCCATAAATGGAAGAAAAATTTGAACACAAGAGTGGAGTTGAGTGGAAATCCTTGATTCTGGAGGTTAACCTCTAGACTGCAGAGGTACTGGAAGAACACGTGCATCCTGGAGAAGCTGCTGAGGGTTAGTTAGGAAGGATATGACAGCAGAGGGAGCTAGACCAGAGGAGAAGGGGTAAATGATACAGTGAGGCCACCGATTTGAGAGAATTGTGGATGGGTTACCAAAAAGGGGTAAAACAATTGGCTGCGCACTGCAAAAGTATCATACGTTTGCTCCTTTTATGCCCTATGTTGGCTTTTTGGTGAGTTTTCATTTTGAAAAGAGATTTCAGAGACTCTGTATTGAAAACTTTGCTCGTTTAAACACTTCATTATGAATAGTTGAGCTACAATTGCTCCCACCAACTTGTACCTTGTAAAGTCAATTTTAGAGCCTTCTACTTACTTTCAAGGTAGAGTGAATGCTGTTTCCCACTGAAGTTTCTCTTCCTAATTACGTCCACCTGCACTAATGTGTATGGCACACTAATGGATCGTGGGCTGAGTCTTTAAAAAAATGCATTTCTGTTGTCAATTCCATGGGAGTACTTCATATTCACACCATTGTCAGGTTATGAACCACCTATCACAAATACTGATGTTCATTTTCATAAAGATTGAGTGTTTTGCAGAATTTTTAATTAGAAAATCACCAGATATCCTAGTTCCTAGTAGAATCGAATGATGACGTAATAATTAGTAGACCAATCACAACTGATGTCTTTGTCAGACTCATAAAAACAGCAAATCACGGGGTCTCTAATAAATAAGAGACCTCGTGATTGGTTGTTTGATAAATAGAGATACATGAAAAACAGCCAATCACGAGCATCTCTCGATGGCCTGCTGCATGGATGTGGTGGAAGGGGCTAAAGGGAAGAGAATTACTTTTTCTGGTGTGAGCTGGATGAAATTTGCGAAAAGTTTTCAGCAGTGGAAATCTACTGGAAGCATAGAAGCTGAAATTGCCAAATATACTGGAGAAAAATTTGAAATTGAACTAGGTAAAGTACCAGAAAGACTTGCTGCAATCACCATCGGATATAGATATCATTGAGAGTGCTACATGCGTTAAACCAATAAATCAAAGATTGAGAGAGCTACAAGGAAGGTAGGAGATTTGATAATTATGAACGTGAGTACACAACAATTGGTCAAGATTTACTGATAAATACTGACTATACTGCCCTTATGTTTGGGTATCTGCCCTCTCCCCTTCACCCCCCCCCCCCCCCCCCCCCCCCCCCCCCCCACCCCCACTCTCGATCCCTCTCTTGCCATTGGGTCTATTTACAATTTACTGGACAGATTATGGCATTATGGTTGATAAACAAATGCAAATATTCCACTGAAATGCAAATAAAATGTTCATGAATACATGGTTATGAGGGGAGATTTCTTCCTTAGCAACTGATATGAAAAGTATCCTTTAATATATGGCTTTTAATGTATGACTGAAAAGTCCTCAGTAATTCCTTATTTCACTTTTTCTTGCACGAGTCATGGTTAAAAATCAACAAAAATACTGTTATGTCCCCGTTGCTAGGGAAAACAGGTTCTTAGCAACAATTTTTTCTATACTGCTATGTTTTTGGCAAGTTCTCATTAACACTCAATTTTCAGACTGAGGAACATGTTGTTTTTGCTTCAGAAACACCGATTCAACATATTTCGCATGGTCCAAGGTACTCCCAAGGTGGGGACTATGGAACTCAAAATTTAAGCAAGAAAACAGGCTTCGGCACACGGTCCATAAGTGATGCACTGCAATTTGCAAAAACTTGATAAAGACAGTACGCAGCATGTAATTTTTGTGAAGGATGACTGCATGTAATTTACACCCTGCATCTTCTGAAAATTACTTTATTCGGTAAATGATTGATCACGGTATGTTTAAAATTGATGAGTAGAATTAATAGACATCCATCCCCTCTTCCCTTCTCTCCTGTTTATACCTGAAGGTCAGAGTCTTCATCCACATTGTCGATGCACTGGAATGCATTCGAGTACAGCTCCAGGGCCTTGGAATGGAATAACAACTCAATGTGCACAAAGTCACATAAGATGCGCTGTGGCACACACCGGAAGCATAGCAAACCAGCCAAAAGGATTATTTTTCAAAATATAGCAATGGTGGTATCTTCAAAATCACTTAACAAATCTAATATCATAAAACCAATATCATGAAATCAGTTGGTTTACTGATATTGAAATTGTCAATTTAAACATTTCTAATCTCATATGACCAATGAGCAATACAATTTTGAGGGAAGGTTTATAAAATCTCAAAGTAAAGGCAAATAAAGACATATTTCCAGCATGGTTACTATATTTTGGTGAGTTAACATGTTTAAATTTCCAAGTAAATTTCTATGATGCGTGGTACTGCATTGCAATAGCAAAGAATGCCCAAATGAAAAGGAACAATCTCAGCACAACAACCATGTCATTGACAACATAAATACGCACCTTTATGTCCTTCATCTTTTGCAGTGCAAACTCATCGATCATCTCCTCCAACTGCCGAACGCTGCGCGTTGTGTCCACCCTGGTTCTCTGCAATTCCATCTCAGCCTGACAGAGCAACAAACAAGCTGGGTAAGGCCATCCACACGTTCCAGTCTAAGGTACAAATGTCTGGGAAAGGATGCCATTTCTGATTTATTGTACAAAAATTGTTCCAAACTAGAATGCACTTGAGGGAGGTGTTTAGTCATGCTGTTGTTTTCTCTTTGTGCAGTTGTACTGCCCCAGAGGGTTCTCACCTACACGGTCGTGTGGCTGCAGTGTTAGTAAATATAGTCCTGCACTAATTTATATTTTATATTTTTCCTTGTGAGCTCAAAGTTGAACTCATCTGAAACATTCACAATATGAAGCTCTGTGCCAAATTGGGAAATTTTGGCTGCCATCGTTGTCCAGTTATTCTGCCGAAAAACAGAAGAACAAACACACAGATGGAATCATCACAATACTCATACACTCGGCCGATGGCCACGGCATGAGTAAATATAAGGTACTAGTACTGGAATGAAGATATGTTATCTTTTTATACAAAGGGTCTAGGCTTTAACAAAAAGCAGCAGGTTAACAGACTACCAAAGGATTGAGTGAGATGGACATACACAATAAGGAATGTTGGAGTAACGCAAAAACGAATAACAATGGCCTGGAGAGGACCAGAGAGGGAAAGAATGGTAAAGAATCAGTGTGTGTCGAAGACATCGTGGATGTGCATGGGTGAGTGCATGAGGTAGTGCGGGGCAGTGCATTTGGAAGACTTAAATGAGGAGGATGATACAATAGCTGCAAGGTGCTGATGATTCCACAATCAGGAGAATAAGTGGACAAATGGAAGCAGTTGGGTAAGTAGCCTAGATTTGGGGAGGGCGAGTCAGCAAGGGCTTCTTGAGGAGCACGTGTGACCTGGGATAGCAATGTGAGGGCATAGGTAGTAGAGGCAGGAGGAACAAGGGCAAATGGAAGTTTGTTGAAAATAGAGGGCCCACCAACTTGCTGCCAATGGGAGAGTATCAATCGCTGGCAATCTACCTCCTGTCTTGAGATGCCAATGGTGTGGAAGGCCTTGTTTTCAACCAGTTGAAGAAGAGCAAGGTGGAAAGCAGGAGCACCAGAGTAGATGATAAATGGGGTTTCTGGATGCCCATTCAATGAATGGGGAAAAGGAAAAACTTTCTGACCCAAGCCCCAAAAGCTCAAAATAGGAGACTCATTTTCTCCCACCTATCCCTTCCCTCCCATACAAGCAAATGTGAAATTGAGACTCATTTCCTCCCCCTCCCATACAAGCAAAAAATGTAAAATTAAGACTGAAAGATTGAGACTTACTGATAAGCACTTCTTCCCTTTCATATTTTCATTATTACAGTCAACCCCGCTTCATCGCGGTTCACCTATCGCGCCCCCGCGTTCATGCGGGTTTTCCCTTGGAACGTAACTAATTTTTTCTGCGGATTCCCCCGGTACATCGCGTAATAATGTATAAATATAAATTATAACGCGTGGTGCCGACCAGTCACACAACGCACGAAACAAATTTCGCTTGTGAACTTAGAATATTTTCTACGTTTTTTCTCCAAGCCCCACGATGCCCCAAAGCCCTGCACCTTCAAAGGTTTCTGGCAGGAACCGAAGCGCCAGAGGAAGGTCCTGGGACGCTCCAGGAGAAGGTTAAGGTAAAGGTGCTCGATATATGCTTCGGGAAGGAAAAAGGTTTGCCGCCGTTGGACGAGCACTGCTCATACCCAGCACCTCAAAAACGACCAGACCACTAGTCGATCTCCGGCACCTCAAACCCAATCACTGCCAACCGACCAGACCAGACTAGTCGATCTCCGGCACCTCAAACCCAATCACTGCCAAACCGACCAGACCAGACCATCGATCTCTGCACCTCAAACCCAATCACTGCCAAACCGATCAGACCAGTCGAATCGATTTTTTGGGGAGGCGTCCATTCATCGCGGATTTTCACTTAGCGCGGGAGGTTTGGAACGTAACCCCGCGAGAAACGGGGATTACTGTACTCTTATTTATATTTATATTTCATTATATTTTCATCTTATTTATATTTCATTAAACTGAATTTCATTATATATAACCAACGAATATTTGTCCATGTTCTACTTTGGGAATAACTTAATTTTCTTATAACATTCATTTCCATCGTATATTCACAAAGAATAACTTTGAACTTGGTTCTTGGTTTGTGTCTTTGTTGTGCAGAAATAAAATGATAAACTTCTTTTAATGCTCTTATTTGACCACCTCCTGAGTCACACATTATTTTTCATAAGCCCGCCACTTTTCCTAAGCCCCACCCTCTTTTGTGAGGACCACCTACTCTTACATTTCCAGTTAATCTTTGACTCACAAGGCTTGTCTGGCTTGCCCAGGGAATTTCAAAGGAAACCCCCCACCAGTCTTTCTATATAAGGCTTGAAACCCAGACTGAATTTAAACATATTTTTACTTTTACTGAGAATGGACTGCTGTCTGAGCTAAGTGGGATGACTGGAGTTCCTTGGAGTTCTTACTTGTATGGAACTAAACCTTCAAGTTGATGAACTGGATTCAAACCTCTTATCTATTGAGGTAAGATTTTCTTTTCCTATTTACAGAGTTTGATTAAGCATATAATCATTTAATAATTAAATCACTTAATTAATACATTAAATTTTCTCTCACAGGAAATTGTATCAGAAATACAAAATGAAAATGCTGCTTTTGCCACAACTTGGGGTGAAATTGTTGGTTTGGTTGAAGACCTTGTGAGCGACCAAGACCCCACGAACGAGCTCTACATTGATGACCAACCAAAGGGTTATACCTTGGAGACCCACAAAATCCTGAAAAAGAGTTTTACATCGAGGTACTCATTGTGAGTTATCAAGACAATACCCACTGAACAAGTTATACCTTGATGAACCAGAAATAAGTTTTACCTCGGAGACTCACAAATTTTAAAAAAATCAGTAAATGAGTTATCCTTGGTGGTTTGAATATGAAACCTACCTCAGAGACCTCACAAATTTTGAAAAAATCAGTAAATGAGTTCTGCCTTGATGGTTTAAATAACTACCTTGGAGACTTGGGAAAAGGGTTCTGCCAAGATGGTTCTAAATATGAAACCTACCTTGGAGACTCTCAAATTTTGAAAAAATCAGGAAATGAGTTATCCCTTGGAGACTTTGTAAGTTGGTTTTATTTTGGAGACTTGAAATGTGGGTTCTGGCTTGATAACTCACAATGTGATACATATCTTGGAAACTCAACAGGAATGTGGTTAACCTTGGAGACTTGGAAAGTTGGGTTTATTTGGAGACTTGAAATGTGGTTTCTACCAAGAAGACTCTTGAGGATCTAAAACTATCGATGTGGTTCTTTGTTGGATGGTGCTTGATGAGAGCAATATCAAGAAAGTTCTGGGAAGAAAGTGCAGGAAAGTTATTACTCCCCTTTCTACTTCATCAAACCTGAAAGCCTTAAAAGACAAAATGGAAGAAGAGAAAAAAAAACATTAAAAAAAATATTATGTTGAAATACGGTTTAAAAAAAATTATGTTGGGCTAGGTTGGGTTAGGGTTGGATTTGAATGTGAGGGTTAGGTGGGTTGGTTGGTTGGTTGGGTAGGTTGGGTTGGGTTGGGTTGGTGGGTAGGCTGGGTTTGGGTTGGGTTGGGATTTGAATGTGAGGGTTAGGTTGGGTGGGTTGGGATTTTGAATGTGAGGGTAGGGTTGGGTTCGGGTTAGGGTGAGTTAGGGATGGGTTGGGGTTGATTATGCTCCCTGTTATATTATCACACACACACACACACACACACACACACACACACTTAAGCCTTGACTATGTAGTTGAGGATTCTGTGTTTGGGTTCACAGATCTAAGAACGTCCCCCATTGCACGCACACCAACAAACAAAAGTTAAGCCTTGACTGACTATTCAGTTGAGGATTCTGTGTTTGGGGTTCACAGATCTAAGAACGTCCTCCTTGACACACATATATATATATATATTTAAAATTCAACCCTTGGCAGATGCCACCTGTTATACACCCTTGACTTGGTCCTCAAGTGTCCATAAAGGTGTATAGTAGAGGGAGTGAAGCGCCAACCTATTGCTCCCATGAGTATTATCTGCTTAGTTTTGTCTTTTGTAATTCCTGTGAATAAAATGAACCTAAAATCTCTTCCCCCTTTAAATCACATAATTTGTAAGTCCAAGGAACTGTACCGACGACACCAACAATTTAAAAAAGTTCATTTGTCCATCGCTTGGTATATAACCTTTTCAAAATGAGATTTCACCTGTATATTCTCACTATATCACCAACTTTGAACTTAGCCTTTCTGGTATTAATCTCTTTTTCATATTTTAATTTTGTAAATGTTTTCTGATGGTTTAAATTTTGTTGAGGTATGAATCATATCATTGTCTTATCTACAATGTCCTGAATTAAGATAACCATTGTTGAGAACCGAATTGAGTGGATTTTTATATAGTCTCTCTTTTAAAGTGCGATTAAAACGCTCAATAACAACCGTTTTTCCTTCATTAAAGGTGCTGTATAATGTAATGTTGTTATTTTAAAGAAAATTCATAAATGTTTTGTTGTAGAACTCTGTTCCCTCATCGGTCCACATTTTTAGTTTTCTCTTGTTTATTGATCTGTGAGTTTTTCTCTTGCTTTTATTGAATATCTGTTAGAAAGCTAACATAAGAGTATTACCTGTTTTGTTTTTCAATGACAACCCACACTATTCTATCCTCAAATCAATAATGGTTAAAGCATACTTGTACCCCTTATCATTATTGAGTTCAATCAAATCAGCAGACCAGATATAATCAACTTCCTTGGAATAAACCTTCCTTCTATGAAACTTTGTGATTATTGGTTTATGTAATTCATCAGCTAATTACTCTTCAATCTTAATGACATCATTAAGCCGATAAGTTTTTGAATTTCCAAGCCCAAGTTTCAATTTAGCACTGATCATCTTCTTCACGATGAACCTATCACCTTTTTCTCTCAAGGTTGGATTTTGTATCAGAGACAAATTATACAACATTTCTCTATCGGCTTCATGTTTTTCTTCCAATATTGTGCTATTTCCATAATCAATATCGTGCCTCATGCACACTTCATCAACCCTATTGATAGGTTTGCTCCACGGTTTAGGATTGTCAGCCTCATCTAATCTTTTATTCAAGTTTGTTCCTGGACCACAGAAAGAATACCCTGGTAGATGTAATCCCCTGTATTCCAGTTGTTGTAAATTTACTTCCTGATAAAAACTTTTGTATATCTCCCCCTCGTTTGTGTTTGGTGATGAATTCATCTTTTTTGAGCCACACACCGAACATGTACCTTTTGTATAACCCTATTATTTTTACTTTTAACATACGAGATATTTTTACTCTTGGTTTTCTTTCTACATTTGAGACAATAACTCATTTATTTATGTGAAAAATTCCTACAGAGGGAAAACCTTTTTAGTTTCCAACATGCACATTTGAATCTTAATTTTTAAACATTAAGAATCCTTAGAAATGTGTTCACTCTCTCCTCCATTATTTAAGAAAAAAAATGTAAAACTTTAATTAAAGTCAATTACACCAACATCATCAATAATATAATCTTTTCCTTCTTTATCTCCACTTTCTCATTTAAATCTTCTCCTGAAACCGACGTTAATAGTCTTGACGCATATATTTCTAATAGACTTGCCAATTCTTTGTTTTCCTCCTCGGTGCGTTGAGATTGATTTATTTTCTGTAATACCTTTGATCTTTTTATAATTTCACTGATTTCCATATTTTTTATTTATTTTTCTCTCTCTTTCTCCCTACCCTCCTTCTCTCTCTTCTTCCCCTACCTCCTTCTCTCTCTCTCTTCTCCCTCTCCTTCTCCTCTTCTCCTCTCCTCCTTCTCTCTGTCTTCATTTCTTCAACTCCTTCCTCATCCCTACAATTTCCTGAACCACTTTCACCCCATAGAATATCATACATATATTCATTTGGATTCTGCGATACTCTTGAATCCATAATTATTTTCTCATAATAGGAAACCAATAAGATTGTTTGATGATTTCTAAAAGAGTTATGTATATATTCATCACCTTTAAAAGTTCATTTTTATTTAATATTTTAATCAAATCTCTATTTGTGGGGTTTATAATATCAGTGTAAGGCCAGTTCTTAATGAAAAATGCCGTGTCTATGTCCATTCATAAGAATGTAAAATCTAACACCCTTTTCTTTGTGGATCCTTGAATGCAAAAATTATAATTTCTTAAAGCCTTTTGCTGTCATTTATGTATCAGAAATATATGACAGATTAATATGATGACACATAATACCACCCATTTTCTGTTGTTAAATCAATTTGTATTCCTCGACTTTTATAATTATCCAATTTCCTTCCTCTTTGTCATATAAACTATTGCTTCACAATCATATGATTTCCTATTCCCGAAATCGTGTATTTGTTTGCTAATTGTGCTTCCACATATCTCCTGATTCTTACCAAGAGGATAATATTCTTCTTTACGACACTGATAAAAATCGTGTAGGTCTTCTAGGTTTAATAAAAAGACCAATGATATCCTAAATCACACATATATACCTCATTTCTCTATTCTCATATTAACTATACTTTCTTCTTTATAAAATTCAATACCAAGCAGATAATTGAATTTAATAAGAAAAGGTGTATGGTTTGTTGAACCTGTTGTGTGGTTGTGAATTCTACTTGCTGAACAAAACATGCCGTTTTATTGAAGGATACATATTGTGATAATCACTTAATCTCACCAAGTCATTTGCGTCAATCGGGCTTGGATAATTTTTAATTTATAACATTTTCATATTAATATTTTTTGCTATACTATATTTCTGTCGTTCAGCCTGTGCCTTGTGTAATAATTTTAAAATCTATATCCAGTTTTGGGATACACCAAAGATAGAACCATCTTTTTCCAACATAAGTCATTTATATTAGATTTAAAATAATGTCATTAAAAATTTTATTTTGTTGAGTTGAAATAACACATATAGACATTATTGACCACAACACTTGGAATTTAATTATTGGACTGAAATGTTTGATAAACACCATTCTGTAAGAATTTTATACTTCAACAGGTGGTGGAAGACCATAACTATCAAAGTAATATTTGTGTGACTATTAAAAATACAAACCCAATGAGAACCGTTCCCATTATTATCTTCTAAGTTCATAATATATTCTTTGTATGTTTTAGACACGTTTGTCAATTCATTTCTCATACAAATAACCACATTATGAATTTTTAATTTTACAATATTTGACATTGTTCTAATATTTGATGTTGTATTCTTTAAACCACTCATCAATGCTCATTTATTTATTAGAAAGATATAATCCATTACCCCTTTTAGTTAATTTTACACCTGCTTGTGCGATAGAAGAAAGCATATCTCCAACTAACAATCTCGCTTTATCAGGCAGACTTTCAAGTTTTTCAGCAAAATCTACAATTACACCACTTCCACTAATTTGTTTCTCCAACTCTTTGTTATGTCTTTCCAACTCTTTTTGAGCCCGGAGTTGAGCCTTCCTTTCGTTGCAATTTTCACTGCTGCTGAAATACCACCCGTCAATGCTCCAGCCGCACTTAAACCAGCAAATAAAGGAATTAGAAATGGAGAAAATCCTCCACTCGTCTCTCTTATTGAATATTTCTTCAACATTGGTTTTGACATTTTAATTTTTTGTAGCCAGTATCGTTCAAGATTTTCACCTGTTCTTTGTGAGCAAAACATCAATTCTTACTGCTCCTTTTCTCTGAATTGTATAACATTAATCATACAAGGCTTTTGATTTTGAATACAAGATGATAGTTTATGAAGATTGATTTGATTAACATATACCCCAGTTGGCACTTTACTACTCATTTATTTATCAAAAAATTATGTGAGACGAATCATAACACCATTATCTGTTTAATCTGTAATTCTGTTTCTTCCAAAAGCAAACAATATGTATCAACTTCTTCACTCTCTCTTCTTTCAATGTATAGGGAAGAAGCCACTCATTAGACTTTATAGTTTCCTTTGAGCACTCAGGTCAATTGCATAGATTGTATATACAGACATTTAAATGCTGTCATATCCAAAATGGGTTCTTTATTTCCATTGCTTTCACACACCTTTGGTAAGACTTGTATGCTTCAGCATAATCATATTTTTTCCCAATTAAATTCCAATCTATCTCGTGGATAAAATGTTCCATCTAGAAAAACGCGAAGTTGTTTCACCTTAGCATTATCACTCAACGCATTATTCTTATCAGTAGCAGTATCACCATCTGGTTCTTAAAAAAAATGAGCCACAGATATCGTGGCTTTTCTTCCAGCACACCCAAATTCCACGTGTAAGTGGTTTGGTTCAGTTTAACGTGTTGGCATCTTCTTTTAAGGTATGATACATTGAGTGGTTTCTTTGAGTTAAGTCTTCTATTCAACATCTCTTCGTTTGAATATTAGGAGTATATTCACAAATATACCAACTAATTTCATCAATTAGAAATTATTCTGAGCAGCAAAAGCATTAGCCACACCAAAAAGCAATCTATTTTCATTATCATTCCTTTGCAGTTGAAATCTAATTTTAAGACCACACAGAACTTTATCATATCACAAAATCCAAATATACCTTTAAGAGGACTGCCACAGTAAAACTATTCCCTGCTTTTGTATCATCATTAACATTCCTTTTCTTTGACTATATCAGGGTCTGTGTTTGTTCCCATTGGCACAACAGGAATAAAACCTTCGACAGCTCCCTTCCCATTCAATCACTAAATGAATATAGTGTAAATTTCATCATTTCAGATGTAGCAGAGACATAATCAACCGCTTCAACTTCTTGTGTTCCAATATATAAACGAACACTATCAAACATTTTCCAGAAGAAATCATTACGAGTTTAACGTTTGTGTATTCGCAGCCTTGTGAATGTGAATTTACACAACAAGAAACTTTCGGCAAGATTCAAATACGTTTGTTGATTATTATTTCAAAACTTTTTCCATTGCATTCCAGTCTGTTCCAGTTATTGTATTTACCTTGAAGTAGTCTTCTTTTTTAGTAGAGTTTGAGATGACAATGGTATCATCCAAATCATAGATACTATCAATTGCTTCCATACTTGTATTTATTAAGGAAAAAAGTGTTAAAACTTTTGAAACCCTGACCCAAGTATTTGATTATTTTCTGTCATTCTTGGGGAGACAACTGAGTTTGCCTTTCTTAATTTATTTTATTGCTTGCAATTTACAAGATTCCTTTTGGGCATCTTTTATATCTTGGTTTTTCAAACCCGGGGGCGCGACCCCAAGTGGGGTCGCCGAGCAATTTCGTGGTCGCGGCGTCCGCTTGCAGCGAAAAAATTGTCTATTTCGATCGGTGTTCGCTTTTACGGGATGTAATATAAACGGTTCGTTCAAAGTATGGGAACCGGCGCAACATGACGCTTGGAAGGATCCAGCCGATGCGCGGGCTCGCTGAAGGGCGTTCATTTTGGCGGAATTAGTGGTTTGATCCACGGCCTCTCAGACTCAAACTCTGACTCTATCATTAACGTCTATTCACGTCTCCACGTACAACTCGAGACCTTATTTGTGATGGCAGCACCGCCACCAGCAATCTCGAGAACGTTCTTACCAGGATAATTTCTGGACGTGGATTTTACTACGGGTGGATAAAGTGGGCACAAGAGCCTCAGTGTGTATTTGTTTTGAAGTGCTTTCTACGGAGTCTAGAAACAAAATAAGTTGCAGAGGCATTTGACTACAAAAACATGCGCCTTATCAGGATAAGGAGAGAGCGTTCTTTGAAGGAAACTTCTTGCACTCAGAATACGTGTCTTGACAGAGAGGTACATGCCATCAGACCAATTCTCAGGCATTAGAGGCTCTGTATCGAGTGTCGCTCCATGTTGCCAAGACTAAAAAGCCTCACTCCATTGTGGAAGAACTCGTGCTGCCATGTGCAAAGGACATGGTATCTCTGATGGTTGGAGGAAGCGGCGAAGAAACTGGCAGTTATACCTCTCTCTGACAACACCATCCACGCAGAATGAAGATATGAGTCTGGACGTAAGCGCTCAGGTCGTACAGCAGATCAAGGAATCGCCGTGGCACGCCATACAGTTGGACGAGTCCACCGATATCGCATCGTACGTGCAACTCATCATCTGGGTCCGCTTCATCAAGGCTGATAACTTTGTCGATGAGCCTCGCTCATCAAACCATTGGAGCCACCACCAAAGGTGAGACATTTTGGGAAAGTAGAGCAGTTTTATCGTGACCATGATCTGGACTTCGGAAAGTTGCTCGGTTCTACAACAGACAGCGCGCCAGCAATGTAAGGAGTGCATTCTGGATTCAAGGCTAAATTGCTTGAGGTGGCTCCTCAGACTCCATGGTACACTGCATGATTCACCGAGAAGCGCTCGCCTCTCGTACTTTGCCAGAAACCTTGCAGAGCGTGCTCTCAGAAGTTGTAAAAATGGTGAATCACATCAAATCGAGCGCCCTACACTAGTTATTCAGGCTATTCTGCCAGGAGATGGACGCCGACCATAATAATTTACTATTCTACACTCAAGTCAGATGGTTATCTCGAGGAAACCTTCTTCTGCGGTTTACGAGCTCAAAGATGAACTGAAGAGTTCCTACGCACACAAAGAAAACGCGGCATGTGTAGCGTTGCTTGAGTCACTCTTGACTTCAGAGCTGTGCTATCGTTTGACATCTTTGAACGTCTCAATTCCTCAAGCGCTCCCTCCAAGGCAAAGACGCAACCTCATGATTTTCACGACAAAAATGAGCGGATTTCTGGCGACTCTAAAATTATGGCAGACAAAGCGCTTAAGCGACTTCAGATTTTTTCCCCCGTTGGTGGAGATCTAACGACTGCCAGTACGATGATACTGAGCTCAACAGTCTTTCTGGGGAGATAGCACATCACCTTCGGTCGCTCATTGAACAGTTTGAGCACTATTTCTTGAGCTGGATGTGCAGTCCTTTTCTGTGGTTCGGGACCCTTTCACGGCTCCACTCGACTCGATTGCTGATGAAGATGATGCAGCACAGGAAGAGCTTGTACAGCTCCAGCAGGATTC
>CM068959.1:39246964-39271427 GCA_035128595.1 Eptatretus atami | reverse complement strand
CGGGGCTTGAACTCAGGACCCTGGGATCCCAAGCCGCCACCCTAACCACTAAGCCAACACCAGGCTTTAATCTCTTATCACAAAAGGGAATATATCCGTATGACGATATGGATTCATTTGAGAAATTTAAAGAAACACAACTTCCTTCAAGGGAAAGTTTCTATTTCAAGTTGAATAAAACTCATATTTCCGATTGAGATTATACACAAGCTAAAAAGGTTTGGGAGAAGTTTAATATAAAGAATCTTGGAGAATATCATGATTTGTATCTTAAACCTGATGTATTGTTATTGGCAAATGTGTTTGAAACTTTTCGAACAGTCTGTCAAATAAAAATTCTTATGGATTGACCCCGCTCACATTACACAGCCCCGGTTTGGCTATGTTAAAAATGACAAAACAGAATTTGGAATAAAATCAGTGATATAGATATGCTTTTAATGATAGAGAAGGCTAAAGAGGAGGAATATCTCAAGTATGTTCCAAAGATATGCTAAAGCAAAATAACAAATATCTTCCTGATTATAATAAGAATGAGGACAACTCTTACCTGATGTATTATGATGCTAACAATTTGTATGGGTGGCATGTCTCAATCTTTACCTTATGGAAAACTTAAATGGGTTAAAGAAAAACATTATGAAAAAGTTTTACAAGACATTGTTGTCTCCTCTCAAAAAGAATTGGATGAAGCTGAAGTTGGATATTATTTTGAGGTCGATTTAAAATATCCAGAAGAACTTCATAACAAACATAAAGACCTACCTTATGCCCCTGATAAAGAAAGTCCAAGAAAAGAATGGTTAAGTGATTAACCAACATCATTTAATATAAAAGGTAAATCTACAGAAAAACTACTTACTGCATTAAATGATAAAGAAAGTTATGTTTTGCATCAAAGGAACTTGAGAATATTATCTGCTGGGTTGAGAGTGAGGAAATTATCAGATTTTGAAATTTAAACAAAGTCATTGGTTAAAGAAGTATATTAATTTAATACAAAAAGGAGAACAGAAGCAAAAACAGATTTTGAGAAGGACTTTTATAAATTAATGAATAATGCTGTATTTGGAAAGACTATGGAAAATGTTAGGAATCGACAAAACATAAGACTTGCTACATCTTGGAAACAAGCTTCAAAGTTAATTAATAGACCAAGTTTTGAGCGAGCGAGGTGTTTTCAGAGAACTTTTGTGCTATTCATTTGAAAAAAGAGTATTGAAATGGATAAACCTATTTATATAGAAAACAACAATTCTTGATTTTCAAATCGTTAATGTACGACTATTACGATAATAATTTAAAATCAAGTATAAGGATAATGTCATTGTTATATATGGATACAGATAGTTTTATATTAGAAATTAAGACAAGTGATGTATACGAGGATATGATTGATAATATTGATATATATGATACAAGTAATTATAAATCAGGTGATGTGTTGTTTTCATCAAAGAATAAAAAGGTTATTGTAAGTTTAAAGATGAATTGGGTGGGAAGGTCATGAGTGAATTTATGGATTGAGATCAAAGTCTTTGCTTTCATGTGTATTGATAATAATAACATTGAAAGGTGTGATAAGAACTAAAGGGAATAAAGAAATTAATCAAGGAAACAATAACTTTAAACATTATTACAACTGTTTAACCTTAAAGAAGGAAAGAGTACAGAAAAATAATAAATAAGAAGTTATAAACATCAATTATATACAGAAGAGATAAATAAGAAAGCATTAGGAGCTTTTGATGAAAAATATATATTTAAGAGGATGAATCAATATCTCCCTTATGGTTATAAGTATAAGTGTTAAGATATTTGGTTGGGAATTTTAACAGGCTACCGCGTCTTTTTACTGATTTATAAATGATAGAACCAAGCAATAACCAAACAAAGAGTGGAGATGTAATCAGCCTTGGTCTTATTGAAGAAATAACCGGGGTAAAAGTGGATAAAACAAATAAGCAGATACATTTAATTACAAATAAGTTGGAGGATGTAAAGAAAAAATATAAATATCCTTGATGGACTGAAAACTTTGATGGTTATCAATTGAACAATGGAAAAACAATTACCACAATCTCAAAATGATATGTGGTTCAGGAGGTGGTCAAATAAGAGCATTAAGAGAAGTTTATCATTTCATTTCTGCTCAACAAAGACACTTAAACCAAGAACCAAGTTCCAAGTTATTCTTTGTGAAATACTCGACGGAAATGAATGTTATAAGAAAATGAGTTATTTCCTAAAGTGGAACATGGGCAAATATTTGTTGGTTCGCTCTTTGAGTGAATGAAAATATGAAAGGGAAGAAGTGCTTTAATCAGTAGGTCTCAATCTTTCATAGTCTCAATTTTTCATTTTCTTGTATGGGAGGGGGAGAAAATGAGTCTCAATTTTACATTTGCTTGTATGGGAGGGAAGGGGATAGGTGGTTGGGGCTTGGGTCAGAAAGTTTTTCCCTTTCCCATTCATTTGAATGGGCGTCCCAGAAACCCCATTATCATCTACTCACCATCCATATCAGAGAGCAATGCTTCATGAAACTCCATGTGAAAGCCTTGGTCACCGTCATGAGCTCTGTGCCGCTCAGGAATGAATCCCTTCGCTCTTTAAAGAAAACCTAAGCAGTGACAAATCTTTGGAGCTTTTTGAGATGTGACCTTCCCATGAAAATTTATAGCACACAGTGAGGCCAAGGAGCTCCAGGGACTCTACCTCTTTCAGTTGGTATCCAGAGAAGTGGATTAGGTAGTACGACACCAAACTGATTTGTGAGAGATTAGCGAGTTAGAGAAGAGATATTGCCTAAGGTCAATCACAATGACGGATTCCATTACCTTATCATAGGGAGAGGTTGATAGGTTTGTACCTGAGTGGATATGTACTGTACATGTAACATTGAGGAAGCACAACATTGAGGGCATAAGTTTTGTTGAGAAAGAGTAAACATGGTTTGTTTTGTTCCATTTCAGTGAATTAGACAATCTCTGTTCAAGCAGTTACTGGAAACAGGAAACCTGATGATGTGCTCTAACCATGACTAAGCATACCCACCCACACCAAGCAAACGTCTTGCACTGCATGCCTACCTGTGACTGCACAAAGAGTAAAGGAAACAATTATAATTTTCAGGTCATCAAAAAGCTATTCAGATGGATTTGATACTCAGTTCATTACATAATGTGGTGGTGAGATATAAGAGAAGCCATATATGGTCTGATGGTCTTTATGAAATTAGAGTGTTAATGTGGTACTGTTCTCAAAAGGATTCACATACATAAATCTTATCTTAATTAATGTACTCTTAATGAATCACAAATACAGTACTTTTTTTTTCAAAAGATAAAAAGCACAACCTTTATCACGTGGAAGGGAACGATCCTAGTTCCTTTAGGCATATTTCCTTCTTGGGTATCAATAGTAAGGTCCACATCCTACAAGCTGAGATAATAATCATACCATCTTCACTTGGTCTGCTTTAACATAGTGACATTATCCAGTTACCATCAATTAAGCAAATCACAAGTGCCAAGTTACTTTTGGCAATGAGTCTTGCTATACTATATCATTACCTCCACCACCAAAGGTGGACGGAGGTTACGTTTTCACCCCTGTCTGTCTGTTTGCCTGCTTGTCTGCAACAGGATATCTAAAAAAGTTGTGGACGGATTCAGATGCTTTGTGGACGAAATTTGTTGAGAGGTTGGGTGATTGTGGTGGAGAGACAAGGATGAAATGATTAGATTTTGGTGAAGATCCGGATCCAGATCCAGATACTAGAATTCTTTTAAAGTGATTATTAATCATTGAGAGATCGGGCCAAAAACGAATATAGGCACAATATCTCAAAACGTTATAGCAGATTCGGATGAAACTATGTGGACAGGTTGGTGTGTGTCAAGGAAGAATTGATTAAATTTTGGTGAAGATCCGAATCCGGATCCGAGAATATTTTAATTTTTAAAGTGATTCTTCACCATTGAGAGATTGGGCTAAAAACGATATATAGCACGATATTTTAAAAAGTTTTGGACGAGTTATGACAAAACTAGGTGGACGAGTTGGTTAGGTGACAAGAACAAGCCGATTCCATTTTGGTTAAGGTCCCTATCCAGATCTGGCCTATCAGTGGGATACAAAACATACTGTTCATCCTGGCGGAGGTATGTGCTCTTCCGATGGCAGTTATAGTAACAATATCTAATGATGCATGAGATAGTAAACAGAGGAACATACAGTAGTATTGATCATTAACTCCACGTTGCATTGAGGATACCAAACCATGACGGTCAGATGGATTTCGCTTCCGCAACCGATCCAACTGCTTTATTTGCTGTGCTTCACTCTTCTGTACCTTGGTGGCAGTTTTGAAGTTTTCCTGTATCCAAAATGAGCATAGTTGATGAAGAAACTTTTTTTCTTAGATGGACATACTATTATCTTGCAAGTACTGTAAATTTACCAATGATGTGTAACTGTCAAAGTTTACCACTCAAATCAAGTATGTCTTAATCCCTCTACACAAGAGGAAACCATTTCATAATAAGTGAGTCCGACATTTCCGACTCAAAGAAACTGGTACTCATTTTGCCGACTTTTGGAGGATGACAGGCTGAGTCATCCCACCTGGTGTTATTTCAAGGCATGATGGGCACAAACTCAAGACCCTAAGAGTCTTAAAGCAGCACCTTAACCATTAAGCCATCACCAGGCTAAATAAGTAAATAAATAGTGGATTATTATGGGTCAACTTTGGGTTCATTGCTAATTGAAAGTGCAGTATATTAATGATGCAGGAAAGATTAGATGGGTATGCGAGTGAGTCAAGTGATGGCAGACATACCTAAATTAATAATATAAATGTAAGATAATATGATTAGAGAGAAGTAATGGTGGTGGAGACTTCTTCATGCTACAGGATCTTGGGCAGGAAGAAAATTTAGGAATAATTTTATACATCCTACTTATGCAATCACAGTAGCAGGCAGTGAGAAGGAAGGAAAGTTTGTTTTAGGATGCATTTGGAACAGGCACAATGATTTCAAAAATCAAAGTAGAGTACCAGTATTTGAGCGAGGAATTGTTCAGTCACATCTTGAATAAAGAAATCAGTTCTGCTTGTCTCGTATAGAAAGGATTCAGCTGTGATAGAGGGTTCGGTATGTTTAGAGCAGAACGGTTCCACTGCTGGCATGTTTAGGCCATGAGAAGAAAAAATAAAGGATGGAGAATTTCACATTAGAAAAGAAAATATTATTTGTGGATATGATATAGGTATTTGGGATGTTAAAAGGGATTCATTAAGTAGGTCTGAATATTAATTTGAACTGTAGATGTCCAGCCAGAACGGTCCGACAACCTTGGCCACATGGGTACTCCCGTATATTTTTTTTCTCTCTTTCTTGTTACTTGTTAGAATTTTATCTTTGGTTTACAACTGTGATTGTACTGCAAGCTAGTTAATAATCTCCACTGCAAACATGTTTTTCTCAATAGCTGTTTTTGTCTTTGCAATGCATGTTCTACCATGACACATTTCTCTGCAAAACAAAAATAGATTAAAAAGCTTTCAATGACTTTTTGGGAGCATTAATCACTGCACGCCCACATTCATTAGTTGCAATGGTGAAACAAATATTCGGGTTGACTCTGTTTGGCATTTACATCTGACTATAAAGCTCATATGTTGGAATCGCAGCATTAAATCCCATATACTGTGTTGATTTGCCCACTGTTTGTGCATGTTCTTGCCGTTTTCATCACAGGACATTGATGTCTCTTAATTTATTAGACTTTACTTGCACATGATCGTATATATATGTATATACATATTGTTACGGTTCTCGGAACCGTATGCATACAACATACAGGTGTCCCAAGTCAGTTATTTCATTTATATACGTGCAGTTAGATCCCTACCTTTTGTCTCGCGGGACAACAGGAGTGTGTGTTGCGATGGGCTTTTAGTTAGGATTATAAATCATTCTTCGCTTTTATTTTATTCCCCCTCTTATTGGAACCACAGCGTGACGAGTGCCTACCCGAGGATGGTTATCTGAGGCAGAATCCCGAGGATGGTTATCTGAGCAGAACTCCGAGGATGGTTATCTGAGGCAGAATCCGAGAATGGTTATCTGAGGCAGAATCCCGAGGATGGTTATGGTAGCTGCACCGCCATCCACCTTCCTCCCAGACATGGCGGTGTGGGCAGGCCTTGCCGGTGCCTGGCCGAAACCCGCCCAGAAAGGGCGGACACACGAAGACCCTGTCCAATCAGGATGGACGATGACGTCGGCTTCGCCATGGCTCCACCCCCTAGCTCCGTAATCTATAAGTTACGAAGCAATCCTCAGAGTAGAGTGGTGGTATGGGATGAAAAGGAGTTCATAGTTGGATTTGAGAGAAATAAAGGAAGAAGTTGGATTTGGAAGTGCTTAAGGCTTGGTTGGTTCGTGTTCGGTGGGATCGTTGGTTGGTTGGGAAGGTCGAAGGAGGTTGCGGTAGAAGGATTGGAAGTGTGCAGTTGTTGAAGAGGTCGTTGTTACGGAGTGTCTGCCCACGTCTCACCTCGGCAGCCCGCCTGTTGTGCTGGTCCGCGCACACCCAACCTCGACCGGATCTCTCGTCGGGTCCTGTCTGCTGTCCCGTTCCACCTTGGACTCCGTGCTCTCCACTCAAGCTCCTCCACGGACCTGAACTCCACACAGGCGGCTGTGGTCCAAACTGTACGATGTTAGGTGCCGCACCACGGAGCACCCCTTCCCCGAACTCTAGGGGTACCGGAACTGCGACCTCAACTCCCTACATTCCTGGCTGCAAAAGGGTCCCCTTTTCTTTTCGTTGGGTTTGTTTTGTCTGAGTGTGTGTCTGAGAGTGTGGGCCCTGTCTTTTAAGTAAAATTGTATAGATCTTTGATTATTGTAATTCTTGCTTTTTTATTCTCACGGAAGTCTGCTCGTGGTCCGCTTTGGTAAGTTGCTGTATAATTGTCGCACTACATCTCTCTCATCTTCCCCGTGCATAACATAACCAATAAAGCTTGTTCCTGTGCCACATGTTTTTCCTCGCCGAGGGTAAATAAATCATTGGAGAAATGTTTCCCAGCTCGTTTTTGTCTTTCCTCCATTGGTCCAGCATGGTTCGGATCTAAGTTTAGCCGGGTCTTTATTCCCATAATCCGTTCTTTTCTAGCCGGTACGTCCTTGGCAGTTCTGCTCGGCTGCATCCGATCCGGAAAGGTAGTTGGTAGTTGTACTCTACCGTAGTCGGTAGAGTAATCCGGTTTGGCAAGGCGTACCGAGGTGGTGTTCCCGGTAGTTGAAACCGCGTGGTTAATTAGGTAACTTGGTTCTAGACAGGAGGAGCCTACACCACGTGGTTGAGGTATTGGCGTCCAGGGTCGGTTAAGCGACCCACTGCGTCACGGAATTATCCGTGAGCGACGGCCTACAATTCCGGGGAGTCTGGTGGGAGTCGACGTAACTTCCCCCACCTAGCGGTCGTTCTCTCCACCGGACCTGGCCCGCAACAAATATATATATATATTATATATACACATATATACATTGTTACGGTGCCGGGGTCGGCCGCGAACCGACCGCTCTGAACGGAGCCGCAAGTCAAGTCGGCCCGACCGATCGCCCAGAATATAGATCGCCCCCCGATAAGTCCGAGTCGACAGGTCCTTGTACAATAACCGAAATACGCCAATGGACAGATCACGTGGGGTAGGGTCGATTGCCAATCTTCAATGTACCTAAATACCCACGTGATCCAACTACCGGGGTATTCGACCCTCGACGGAACAAACCGCCGAGGCGAGCCTGTCCCGTGCGCGATTCCAAGCGGCTTAATCGCCGAGAACCGTCGGTCCAAATGTCCCCTTTTACGGCAAACCAACGGCTTTCTAACTCCCAACACACGAAATGCTCAGTCAATGAAAGAATCGATGCGACGAGCTGAAAACATTGAACAATTGGGGTATTTATTAATAATAATGGGGAACGAGGGAAGCACGTAAGAGCATAACTATTCCGACTATACGAAATGCAATGCAAAGATTTACAGCACACAAAGCACTTAACATTTTCCTACTTATTAGACGGGCCCACGGACACATGTTCGCACACACACACACACACACACACACACACACACACAAGTAATGGTGGCTGAGGCTTAATAACGGGCTCCAGCTCGGAGGACAGGTGAGCTGAAACCCAGAACCTATCTCGAACCTCTCCACCTCGTGTGGTCTTCAAGTTGTTCGGACCCGGGCTCCAGCGAGAGCGAGCTGGACCCAATCGCCGTGAGCCGCGATCCTTCCGAGCTCCAGCAAATCCTCCCGCGCTTCTCACACGTGCTGGTGAGACGAGGCGCCGATCCTTCCCGTCGATGCGTCGCTTCCCGAGGAACCACCTCCAAGATGAGGTCGATGAGTCGCACAAGCCGGGAACCAAACGGAGAACAAAGAGCTCCACGAACCAAGAAGAAGAAGAAGCCACAATTCGCAGCTCGAGCCGAGCAACCGGCTCAACTTTCTTCCAAACAAAACAGCTCTCAAAAAGCCTACCGAGCCAAGCAGGACCCGAAGCTCTGCTGAACAACTCCTCTGCAGAAGCAAAAAGCTTCCGAAGGCCTCAACCCTAACCAAGCCAAACAGGACCCGAAGGTCTGCTGAACGACGCCCCTCAATCTCCACACGAACAAAGAAAGGATCTCCTCTTATCCTTCTCCGCCCCTCCCCCGTGCCCGGCGTGACTCATGCCCTCGTGATCCATCCCCCGCTCACCGGGTGGAAGGGAGTTGTTGACGTCATGAATCATGGGACAGAGGGCTCTTCTTCCTCTTCGCAGAAGAGGGGAGGGACGTCGCCATTGTTCGCCCCTAACTATTAAATCGATCCGCTGCGCATCTAATCGATTTCTAAACATTTAACAATGGAAGGTGAGCTATCTAGGGAACAAGCACTTATCGACATAGCTGACTAAAGGAACCTGTATGTTATGTGCAATCGAATTCAAATTCGTAACAATATATATTATTAATATATATATTATATATATATTATATATATTGTTACGAATTTGGGAATTCGATTGCACACAACATTCAGGTTCCTTTAGTCAGTTATGTCGATAAGTGCTTGTTCCCTAGATAGTTCACCTTCCATTGTTTAATGGGCAGAAATCGATTAAGTGCGCTGGCGAGATTCAATTCAATAGTTCAGGGAGCGATCATAACACAATGGAGAGCCCCTCCCCCTCTTCTGCGAAGAGGAAGAAAAGCCCTCCCTTCCCATGATTCATGACATCAACAACTCCCTCCCACCCGTGGTTGAGCTGGGGATGGAGCACGAGTCACGCCGGGAGTGGAGGAGGGGCCGATAAGAATAAAAAGGGATACTCTGCTTTGTTCGGGCTGGCTTTTCAGTAGAGCTTCGGCTTCTGCTTTGGCTTGGGTAGGGAGGAGGCTTTTTGAAGGCTTTCTGCTTTGGCTTGGCTTTAGTAAGCTTTTTGCTTTGGAGGCTTTTTGGAGAGCTTTTTGCTTCGGCTTGGCTTTTCAGCAGACATTCGGGTCTGCTTGGCTCGGTTCGATTTTTGGGCTCTTCTTGGTTCGTCGAAGAGAGAGGCTTTGTTCATCGGAAGAGAGTTGAGCTTGTTGCTCGGCTCGGAGTTCTTGGTTCGTGTTATGAGAGGCTTTGTTCATCGGCTCGAGCTACTGGTGGTGGCTTCTTGCTCTTGGTTGGAATACCCGGTAGTTGGATCACGTGGGTATTTAGGTAAATTGAAGATTGGCAATCGACCCTACCCCACGTGGTCTGCCCATTGGCATATTTCGGTTCTTGCACAAGGACCCGTCGGCCTCGGCGTTATCCGGGCGGCGATCTATATTCCGGGTGATCGGTCGGGCCAACTCGACTTGCGGCTCCGTTCAGAGAGGTCGGCTCGCGGCCGATGCACCGGCACCGTAACAGTGGTTGTCAGGAGTGCGATTCGCCCCCTCCGACTCCGTAGCAAAAATTTACGGAGCAAACCCCCCGTGTCCCAAATTACGAGCGTTGTAAATTTTATTCCCAGTACGCAAAATGTTCAGCCAAGGCGAGCTGAGCCAGGTGGGTAGTGTAAGTGTAGATGAACCCATGGTCCAGGACACCCGTGAGGAAGACACATCTTTACCCCAGGGTTGCGAAAAGTGGCGATGCCATTCACTGGTTGTTTTATTATTACGACCGCACCACTAAATGTCAGCAGTGGGAGCGACTGAGCATGAACTTTGCCGGCAAACAAACTCGGAGTCGCAAAATGGCGGCGCGGCCGCACCTCAGCGTGAGCGGGCTGCTATTAATAGCGCAACGAACGGCATAATACAAGGCAGGGGCTCCCAACCAACGATTCAAACCACGTGGTCATGGCAGGCGAGGCTTTCTGCCTGGCCTGCCATGGCTTTGGGCATAATTGGAGGAAGAATGGAAAAAAAGCTAGAAGAGGAAAACGGAAACACAATTTGGAGTTGGAACAACCGAAGCGAGAGGTAAGAATAGGCATCAGGACAGAAAAAGCTCGAACTGATGATAAAAATGAAAGAGGATCGCCTGGAATACCTAAATAAATACAGGAGGGAAATGGACGAAGTGAGGAGGGTAGCATGCAAAAGAGGTGAGGAGGTGAGAGAGGAATTAGAAAAAAAAGCTTCTGAGTTACGGAAACACCAAAGCAGAGAGAGGGAACTACAAACGAACTGAGGATGTTGAGACGGAAAGAAAGAGAACGGAGAATGAAACGATAAGGAACCACACTGTGCAGATCGAGCAGTTAGAAGCAGAAGCAAGACTAAGGAATGAGATGCAAGAAAGAGTATTGAAAGAAACAATGAGATTGGAGAAGGAAGAACGTGAGAGACAGTGGAAAGGAAACAAAAGGAAAGACAAGAACAACTAAAAAAAGAAAGCAAGGTTGAAGTACGTGGAGATCGTGAAAGAACGACGAATGAAACGGGAAAAAGAGATCGGCCAATTGAAAGAAACGATGAGATTGGAGAATGAAGAACATTAGAGACGGTGGGGTAGAAAACAAAAACAATATGAATTGAAATTAACCAACTCAAGGAGAGAGCAAAATTGGAGTCCACAGAGATGGAAAAGCTCCGGAAAGATAATGAACAACTAAGGGGGCTCAGAGAGGAAGAAACGGAAATAATAAACGAAGTGACGGAGAAATTAAAGAGGTAGAGGTGACGATGACGGAGACGCAGGAATTAAATGAAACTAAAGACGAACACACACACACTAGAGGTAGTGGAGGACAATGGGGGTGAGCTGGGGGAATGTGTCGTGGCCCGGTGCAAGCAGAAGGATAGCCTCCTTCAGGAACGAGGGGAGGGAATATGCCCCTTGAAGCGGATCGTGACCAGGTGAGTTCAGTCGCTCGCCATGCGAGCTAGGGGGGCAAGTGCTGTGAACGGGTACACGCGGAGCTTGGGGGGTATGGAGGCCGCGGGACCCCTTGTGGTAGCGCGAATCCCAGTGTAATTGTCCCGGTGTGTGTGGTTAAAGGTGTGAGTGCAGCGAGTGTATTGAAACGTACGCATAGTGTGAGTGAAATGGCGTGCGAGAGTAAGATGGCGTGCGTGGAAATGGACAGACGGTCCAGACAAGGGACGACACAGCGAGCCGAAAGGGCCGCTTGTAGCTGTTTCGAGAACCACGCCGGTTTCACACGGGACGTCGTGTGCGGGGCCCTTTCGGCAGGTAGCGAACGGCCCTCAAGCACGCGTTTTCGTACAGGGAAGCCGGTGCGGGAACGTCCGTGTATCGAAAAAGGCCGTCGCGAGGAAGGTTAAGATGGCGAGTGTTTAGGTGGATTTGGAACACGCAGGTCCCACGTGGACGCGTGTTCGGGACATTTTGTGCTGCTTATCGCGTGTTCTGTTTGCGGAGCACACAGAGCGGGTTTCCGGGACGTTATGCGCGTGCCGGCTGCAGCTCGGTGCGTCGTGACGTCATCGGCAGGAATCTCGCGGCACGAATGCGGGACAAACAGTGCACGTCCCGCGTGGGGAATTCCCCGCGAGCGAGCGCTATTCGGAATTGGCGGAGTGACGTTATTGCCGCACGGAGTGGCCGTAGCTGTTTTGGTGACCGTGCTGGATTCGCACGGCAGCGCGCGCGGTCGGTGCTGTGCTTCGCACGAGGCCGCCGCGTGCGCACCTGCGCGAGTGAAATCCGGTCGGAAACGTCCGCGGTGGATACAAGCCTATCCCGCGGGACGGACAGAAGTTAGGCTGGAAATGTGAATTTGGAATCGTCTGGGTTCTCCGGCGGAGTGCGTTTGTAAAGCTCCGTGTGCCTGCGCCGTGCGTTCTGTTCGCGGAGCGTGCGAAGCGGCTTCCCGATGCGTTACGCGTACCCCGGCTTGGCGCGAGAGATCGCGCAGGTTCGGGGTGCGAATGACGTCATCGGGAGATTCCGCGGCAATGGGTTACGGACGGGCAGAGCACATGTGCTCGCGTGCGGAACCCATCGAAATGTGAGGCTTGCTTGGGATGCGCAGGGTGACGTCGTGGCTGCACGAATGCTTGGAATCCGGCAGAAGGGAATCCTGCCGGATGTTACCATCCGAAAGGGACGGGGAGCGCGAAGCTCGAACAGCTGCATGACGTCACGGGAAAAGAGCGCGGTTTGTGATTGCCGTGCTGGTGTCTCAAGAAGAAAAAAAAAAGACAAAAGCAAGCCTCGCCACTTCGAGTATACAGGATTCCCTAGGCAGGGGGTAGGAGACCCCTTGCTTAGGAGGCACAGGAAGTACTAGTTAGGGGGATGGGTTAGAGTTAGTTAGACCGGCTTCATGGGGACGTGAATTGTTCCTCATGGAGCCCGTGGAATGATTAGTTAGAGGGATTTTCAGTTTAGATTTAGGAAATGGGAATTTTTGGATATTTTGGAGACACGGACAGACTGGAAATGTGTAGTGGAGACGGTAGCTTAGCTACGTAGAGTAATGGAACGTGCATGAGTTTTAAGGGATGACGAGGGAGCACGAGTTAGTCAGGGGATTTAATTAGGAAGGATGGCAGTATAGAGGTGTTGATGTGAGTTGTGAATAGAAAGTGCGTGAGGGAATGAGTGTGGGAACCGGGGGCCCAAGTGTGAGTGGAGCGAATGTGGTATGCATGTGGCGATGACTGATTGGGGGGAGGAGTGATTCCACCCACGGACGCTGGGGTCAGTTTAATTTAGCTAGTGGGTTATTCAAATTTACTAATAGGAGGTCGTTTTGTTGGTGTCGAGAGAAGGCACGAAAACCCGTTTGGAGGGGTGCAGGAGTTCATGGACCGGCTGGGAAGCGTGGCTGTGGAAAGGTTAGTTTTGTTTAGTGGGCACCCCAGGCACCGGACTAGTCGGCCAGAGTAGGCAAGGGCCCAAGAGGGGCCGGGATAGTGTAGTGGGGCATGGCGACCCGTCGGAAACGGGAACCCGTAGCGCCAGAGATGCCATGGGGGCAGTGTAGTGGGCATGGGCGACCCTCGGAAAGGACCCAGGGCATCAACACGCCACGTGGGCATCGGAGGGGGGTAATGCCAGAGAGGGCAACCCCGCGTTTATAGGGAGCAGCTAGGCTCGGAGGCAGCCTGCGGGCCTGGGGGTGCATGGTTAGAGTTCGGCAGAGGGGGAGTTCTGCAGTTGAGCACGCTGCCCAGCCAGGAAATTGTGCGAGGGCACGTATGAAATTTGAGGGCAAGGCCCAAATTTATAATGGACACCAACACAGGCGACGGGAATCATGGTTTTTTAGAACCGATAGTTTTAAAGTGTGAGGCGTTTTGGAAAGCCCCGGGGTAGTTTCAGGTTAATGAATGTTAGGGTAGATAGGAGATGTACCCTTCGCACCATCTCATCCCTTCGCTCACCTACAGTAGGTAGATTGCTGAACTGAAGGAGGCCATTCTGAGGCTTTGTTGGGCCTCGAGACAGGACGCTAGTCTCTCCCTATTCCCTCCAGAGAGGGAACGTAGGGGTTTGGGAGTAGGCGAGGTGGACATGATAGGCCACGGACAATGAGGATAAAGGGGGTTAGGGAGCCGCTAATAAAAGGGAATAAAAAATAAAAGGGGCGAAATTTTGTTGTTGTTTTGTGGTAAATTAAGGGAGTGGGTATGGACAGAGACAGGCAAAGGCGATAGAGTGGGGGAGACAGTATAGACCATGTGGAGGTACTTCGCTATTACTTCAGAAAATGATTTTCGTTGTGCAGATCACAATCTGAATGAAATTTGGCATACTTAAAGAATTTTAGACGCTGAGTCAAAATCCACTTGTTTCCACGCGAGGATGTGACACAATTGGTCATTTTTGGCAATTAAAGATAAACCGAACATTAAAGCACGATTTTGACACAGAAATGAAGAATCAAGGTGAGACTGATATGTATGTCAAAGAAAACTTCTTGTGATGTCTTAAAATGAAACAATATGTTTATACAGAGCCCTATTCACTGTTATTAAAGATGTTTATAATTAAGGTCGTAAACCGAAGCAGTTACTATTTTACCGGCCGAAAACGTCTGGACCGTCCAGACAGGCCTTCGAGTTGACCAAGGCAACTTTTTGCTTAAAGGAGCCACACTGGCTATTAAAGGTAGTTACATTGACTATTAAAGACCAGTTAAGCGCCTATTAAAGACAGTTAGCATTGGCTATTACGGATTAAATAAAAGACAACGAGACTGCGCACTCAGCTGAATGAAAAGTGGAACAGCACAAAGAGGATACGGTCTAGAACCGCAGTATTTCTGCTCTGAAGCGGTTGCTCAACTAGGCTCTTGAACTGCGCTAAAA
The DNA here is from genome assembly GCA_035128595.1 of Eptatretus atami. Lineage (NCBI taxonomy): Eukaryota > Metazoa > Chordata > Myxini > Myxiniformes > Myxinidae > Eptatretus > Eptatretus atami. Next base: position 39,256,589 of record CM068959.1, on the reverse strand, counting down.
ACTCAAGTCCACATTACATGCTAACAACCTGAATACTACTGTGTAGTAGTCAACACAGCAAAGCAGTGTGACACCCGATCACAGTTGTCGTTGAATATCGTCAGTTCGCTTTATCTCATAAGTTCCATTTCTGCACGGGTCTGTTCATCGTTGCGATTTTTGACACCCATCAGCACTCTGTGCAGGACAGTCCTTTTGACACGGCAAAGAACACTGGTTGGTCTCGCCATTTCGTCTTCTTGCAATTACATTTCGTCACCTCTAACAGTTCCTTCGGCGGCTGGTGGTTTGTTCAGCCAGTGAAACACTCAGTGCTGCCGTTGCCGGTCCCAACCCACCGTGAAATGTAGGAGAAGGGGCTTCTATAAACCTCTCAGTCGCATGGTGGTGGAATCGCAGACTGATAGTTCACTCTTTTGCAATGCAGCATCAGAGCGTCGCTTGTAGGCGGCAACTTCTGTCTCCCCAGCGACTGGCTGCAGAATAGCTTTGTAGCGAGCCTCATCAACACTCTCATGGTCGGCTGATTGTACATGGCGCAGATGAATTGTTCCAGGTGGTGAATGATATTCCTGATCAAGCGTGAATTCTCGACGCAATGCTCCCGAAACAGGTGATGAGATGGGGACCCTTCATCATCAATCAATGGCCTTGTTTTGCCCTTACCGTGGAATGCACTGGTGGTATCACTTCCGTGAAATTGTGCAAACCTATCAATGCATCACAGACAGAACTTTCATGGGCATTACTCAGTCTTCCTAATGTCAACGACGATAATGTCCTTGGGACTTCCTGTGACCAGATGGAAATTTTCGCACCCGAATCGACTTCGAGTGAGCCAATGCCAACACAAACACATCGGTATCAAAACTCTCTATGCCACACCGACTCTCATTCTGTCCCTCGTGAGCGGCAATGTAGCAGGAGCTTCGTGTCAGCTTCTCATGGTCACATTCAAGTCCAAGGTAATGACAACACAGTCATGACACCATTCGACGCCTCGATTTTCTCACATTTGCCGGCATGACTGACGTACAACAGCATGTCACCCAGTTTAGATGGAGAGATGTTTCTCGTCCACGATTCGACGATGAACTCTATCAACGCCTCTTTGTTGGCTCCGCTCAGTGAGATGATGGGCCACTGTTTTGGAAGGGCTTGATCACGTCCGTAGATGGTTCGCACCTGAAGATCGTCCGCCATGCCGCTTGTCTGGCGTGCTCCAGGCACTTGATGCTGATACTTGGGTAAGTATCAAACACCCACGTCCGTCTCGAAGATTGGTTGTCATGCTTTGGCCACTACGATGTTCAGCACCATCTCTTCCATTTGCCGAAAGTGTTAGGCAGTGAACCAGCCTTTATCGCCTGAATAACGGCCATTCCATCCACAATTGTTGGACCTTGGATAGACCGAGCGTCCACACGGCAATCGGCCACAGTTTCAGTATATGGTTGCGGAGATGGCTTTGGTCCGTCTTAGCATCGAACCATCACCGGATGCAGCGGAAAGATATGTTCGCCAGTGGGTACGCGAGCAGATCGTGGAGTGTTACATTGCTTTTCTCGCAATCAACAGCAGTCGTGTGAAAGACGACGTTCATTTCGCAATTTCAACCTTCGGCGTCTGCAGGTGGGGAGTCGCCGACTTGCCTCGCGCCTTCGAGAAAGTTGCCAATTTGGCCTTCGAATGGACTGAAGAATGGGACCTCAACCGAGAGAAGCCGTCATGCAATAATTGCACGACAGCATTTCTCTCCCTTGACATATCGCGTTCATCAAGTCCGCGGAAGTGGCTGGCGTGCGATGACACTGAACTAATATTGACGAGTTCAAGGTGAGCGCCGGAGAAAGGGTTAATCATTTGAAGTACTGTGTCCATCACTTGTACCACCACTGCTTCGTTCTTCTTCGAGCTCGACACATCCAAATCCTTTCTCGTTCGGGGCTCGTCGTGGATACCCCCATGGACTCACATTTCCTTGCGATTTCCGCACGTGCTTGGTTGGACAGGATCCACTTCTTCACAGCTGTGCTTTTCTGAGTGTACGCAATGATGCCTCCACTGGTCTGCTGTCCCTATTTAAAGTCTGCTCTATGATCTGATCGCAGACGCAACACTACTAATCCATAACGAGTATGCCGTTGGGCAGTCCATTTGCCATCCATGCACGCTTGATAGGTGTCTGGGTGGGAGTGCTCTAGCCGGCCATTTCCAGCCAGTAAACGGGCAAGTACCTTGACATAGTTTAGGTGATCGTACGCAAAGTACCAGGGCATTGACGCTCTCGTGATCGCAAGGTGTTTCGGCAGTTCAAAGTACGAGTTGCCCTATAAGCTCTGTTCTAGCTCACCATTTCCAAGTAGGAGCACCAGAATGTGAATGTTTTGCTCGCTGTACATTGCTGCTGTCTGAAGTCGCTGCAGCGTGTGAACATTCTGAGACCTCTTCCGATGACAGTAACTGTTCGAACAACGGAGAACGGAAACGTTCCTGGAGACGCTCTATACACCTCTCGATCGCACACAGCGTCTCCTCTGCGAGGGAGTCCAATGAAGGCCTGGAGCATAGTCTTCCTAGCGCTTCGTAGACGAGCTTGTGACAGCGCAGACTCCTGTATAGTGTGGCCGTGTTATTACTGAATTTGCAGAACGCTGAGCGACACTACAGACTCTATTGTGAGGTCTAGCAGACTGCGTCTCTGAATCTTTTTGCCGATCACGCCGAGGAGCTCATGAGTGGTGGAATCGCCGAGAGAATTACAACCTTTCTGTCAACTCCGGGTGCAAGCAACGAATCTCCTGCGGGCCTTACTTAATCGAAGGTTCGACAGACTAGAACTACTTCTTCACAGTTCCAGTTTAATCAGCCAATATCGATGGCTTTGGCGGTAGGACCGTGTAAACGTGTCCAGTTCCGTGGGTATTGCTCGATCACGGAAGGTAGATGAATGGCTGCCTTGGTCAACTCTCATCCTATGTGCGAACGAGAGGTGTTGGGTAGCGAGTCAGGTCGGTCACCGTTCAAGTGCGTGCAGTGGAAGACGAAGGCAGGGAAGTTTGTAATTTGACATCTGTATGTCGGGCAACCAGCTTCCGGACCTCGTAGTTTTCATTGTGAGTAATAGAGCACATCCAGCGCGATAGCTGTCCTCTTGTGACGGACTGATGCAATGTCACAGACGTAAAAGCTGTGGTCCCTTTTGCTTTTCACCGCCACCATACTTGAGAATGGGTGAGCGTGTTACCAACTAATGAACCGCTGACGACGCTAATTGGAGTAGCTGGATCGAGCGTGCCTGAATGGCTCAGAAGGTTGCGTCTTGTATCATCAATCCATTGTGTGGTGATGGTCCGCATGACCGGGTGAAGGTCTCCTCATGAATCGATGTTATCCGTACACAAAATATTGTCCCGGTACATTTCTGAGGCAGTTTAGGGCGGTTTTCCCCTGATCAATCTTGCAACAGTGCCAAAGCAGTTTCAATGCCTTGTGTAGTACTGACTGAGACCAATGCCCAAGCTGTTGAGCAGTCCTAACAGTGCGGTAGAACAGTCCAATGTTTCAGTCAGGCCCAATGCATAGGACTTCGGAGTAAACGTCTGACCTCTTGAGCTATAGAAACAACATCTGAAAGAACAAGAGAAGCATTTTCCCCCAAAGAAATGATTATGCGTGGAGTTCACAAATTTCTCTCCAGGGTTGGCTCGTCTGACAGGCCCGCTATCCATGCAACAAGGTTGTAAATGCAACAGGGACGGCTCTTTCACGCATAAATTCGAAGTCAGGAGCAAGTGGTGGCCATGTAATGTCACACTTTGTGTTTGTTCAGGTCCATCCTCACCATGAGGCTCCGAATAGAACATGTATTGAGGCTGAGTCACTCTCTGTGGACCTGGCTGAGCTTCTCCTCTGTAGTTGACTCTGTTTCTGTTGTAGAGCTACTGTCCTACAACAGGCAGCCTGAGCAATGAACCAATATCAATGTCCTTCATGACCCACTTGCTCTCAGACATTTTGGTGGACGATAGAAAATCATGTCTCATGTTCTGCAGTCTTTTCTTTCATGTCCTTGTTTGCCTGGTAGTTGGCCTTATCATGACTTTCGATACTCTGAGTAGTCATTGAATCTCACACAACTTCTTCAATGTATAGATGCTTTCATCAACGATCTTACCTGGATTACTTTATCAGCAGAAATGTCAAATGTTATCATAGTTACTTTTCTGAGTTTGAGCTACTTTCACTCTGTCTCTGTATGTGTCATTCTCTATACTGGTATAACAATTTACGTGATAAAACTGCCAGCGCCACACAGTCTTTAGTTGTCCATTATTTCAATCAGTTCATACTCTCCTCTGCTTCAGCAGTTTCCCTCAGCTTTCCGTCCATCATGTTTTCCTGCCAGGAACAACTGAATCACGTTGAGATTTTCCTTTGCACATGGATGAATTTGTTTTTTTCCTGGCAATATGATAAAATTCTTGCAGTAACCACTGATTTGCCAGCCACCCTTCTACAGAAGGTTCTGAGGAATTTTCTATCGTATTTGTGTGTATGAGTGCCCCTCTCTTCGAGTCGCCCAAGCACCATCAACTGGCTCAAGCAGAACTGCAGTAGTGCTGGCTTCTGATTCTTTTCTGGCTTAACACGCGTTTTATATGATCCTGTTTACAAAACGACGCATAGCAGAACCTGGTGACAAGCCGTGCATCCGCAGGAGGATCAGTCATGGAGCAGTTTTATAATTTGATCAGCAGCAAACGGCATTAGTTGATAGTTTCACTATCTGTGGCGTCGCAACCAAGCCTTCGCACACTCGCACTACCTACGCCAGCTCTTATCCGTGAATTGCGTCACTTTCATCATCTCCTCCGCGCCAAGTGTTATGAAACACGCATATTTGGTTGTTGAAAGACCAATAAATCACTCAATCACGCAGACAACCATGGCGCCGCCTAATCTGACTTTGTTTTTCCTGGTCGGTTTCCTCACGAGAGAAGCACGCCACACCCGTCACGGCGGTAATTTCAAATGGTAATAACTGTCGGTGTGTCAATTGTGCATATGGAAAAGTAGGAATTTAATGGTGTGTTCTCATGAATGGTAAGGGTGAATTTTCATTTAGATTGGTGATCTGCACAACGAAACTGAGACGAACCGACCCACCTCGCACATGACTTAGTAGTGCTAGGTCCGAGCCCGTTCAGAGCGCCGCCACCTACCGCACTCCTCCAGACTGATGGAACCAACACCAGAGGCCGGCAGCTTCACTGCGCCTGTGTGCTGCACCGTGTCGCATGGACTTGCCTTTGCCATGCCTCGTTTGCCCTGCCTCTGCCTGACCCCATGCCTGTAGCCCATTGGTTTGCGTTTGCCCCTGTGTCCATCATCACCATGTGTGACCAGGATGCATCCAGTTTTGCAGGACTGCCCTGGCAGGGGAGCCCATGCATCCATCATGTTCCATTTGTTTTTGGCTACCATCTTCCATCCATTCCTGCACCAAATGACATTCGCAATGGACTTTTGCCTTTCCCTTTCACGATCACAGGCTTGGCCATGGTGATATAATGTAATGGATAAGTTAGATGAAAATTGTTGATAAGTTGAAGCCCCTGCATGTTTTGTTTAGCGCCGGCATTTTTAGTTAATTTGTCGATGGAGTGAGAGTTTGTTTAGTTAGTTTACGCAGCGCATTAAGGGTTATTTTTTTTGGGCACGTAAAAGAATGTCACACTCAGGGATCCGAAGGTAAACGTACGAGGGGAATAATTACACATGCTGGGTCACACGAAAATTTGACACTCAGAACGAGTCTGTAAAAAGGGGAAGGGGGTAGGTTACAAATTTGGGAATTCGATTGCACACAACATTCCAGGTTCCTTTAGTCAGTTATGGTCGATAAGTCGCTTGTTCTCTAGATAGTTACCTTTCATTGTTAATGGGGCAGAATCGATAAGTGCGCTGGAGTCAATTTAATTAGGTTAGGCGAGCGATCATGAACACAATGGGGTACGCCCTCCCCTCCTCTCTGCGAAGAGGGGGGAACGGCCCCTCCCCTCTTCTGACGAAGAGGAAAAGAGCCTCGTCCCGTGATTCATGACGTCAAACACTCCTCACACCCGTGGTTGACGCGGGGGATGGAGCACGAGGCTGAGTCACAGCCGGGAGCGGGGGAGGGGCCGATAAGAATGAAAAAAGGGATACCTGCTTTGTTCGGGGCTGGCTTTTCGTAGAGCTTTCGGCTTCTGCTTTGGCTTGGCTGGGTTAGGGAGGAGGCTTTTGACAGGCTTTCTGCTTGGCTTGGCTTTTCAGCAGACCTTCGGGTCTGCTTGTGCTCGGTTCGGCTTTGGGCTCTTCTTGGTTCGTCGAAGAAGAGGCTTTTTTGTTTCGGACAGAGAGTTGAGCTGGTTGCCTCGGTCGGAGGTTCTGTGTTCGTGTTGTGAGAGCTTTGTTTCATCGGAAGAGAGTTGAGATGGTTGCTCGCTGCTCTTTTGTTTCGTGAGCTCTTGTTCTCCGCTTGGTTCGGTTGGTGCGAACTGCATCGCCTCCATCTTGTGAGGTGGTTCCTCGGGGAAGCGACGCATGACGGGAAGGATGCGTGCCTCGTCCTCACCACAGTGTTCGGAAGTGCGAGAGGATGCTGGAGCTTCGGGAAGGATCGCGCTACGGCGATTGGAATCCAGCTCGCTCGCTGGAGCCGGGTCGAACAGCCTTGAAGACCACACGAGGTGGAGAGTTCGAGATAGGTTCTGGTTTCAGCTCATCTGTTCCCTCCGAGCTGGAGTCCGTTATTAACGGCATCAGCCACCATATTTTGGTGTGTGTGTGTGTGCTACGGTGGTCGTGGCACGTCTTAATAAGTAGGAAACTGTTAAGTCTTTGTGTTGCTGTAATGATTTGCATTGCATTTCGTATAGTCGGTATAGTTCTGGCTCTACGTGCTTTCCCTAGTTCCCGATTATTAATTAATAAATACCGCCATTGTGTAAATGTTTTCAAGCTCGTCGCGTCAATTCTTCATTTTGACTGAGGCAATTTCGGTGTTGGTAGTTAGCCGTTGTTTGCCCGTAAAAGGGGGACATTCGACCGACGGTTCTCGGCGATTAGGCGCTCGAATCGCGCAAGGGACAGGCTTTCGCTTAGCGCTGTGTTCGTACCGAGTTCCGCGAGGGTGGAATACCCCGTAGTTGGATCACGTGGTGATTTAGGTAATTGAAGATTGGCAATAACCTACCCCCAGTGGTCTGCCATTGGGGTATTTCGTTCTTGGCAGCAAGGACCCGTCGACCTCGGAGTTATCCGGGCGGGCGATTATATTCCGGGCGATCGGTCGGGCCGACTCGACTTGCGGCTCCGTTCAGAGCGTCGGCTCGCGCCGACGCACCGCGCCATAACAACACAAATAATATATAAATATATATATATTAATATTATATATACATATACATACTAATATATATAGACATACATACGTTGTATATATATAATATACACATATATACCGAATCAACACTAAACCAGGTGGCGTAGGATTAATAAAATAATTGACACCTCCACACTCCTCGAGCCGAAGAAGCTGCATCAAGTAACTCAAGAAGCTACAAAGGTAACACTCTTGCTGTTTCCAACCTTTTAAGCTGTGGAGGAACTCTGGGAAGGGTTTGAAAAAGCAAAGCGCTTACCTTGGGTAGGCCTTCTTGGGTTCTGCTTTATGCAGCTTCTTCGGCTCGAGGTGTGTGGGAGGTGTCAATTATTTATATAACCTAACAACTGCGTTAGTTGATTCGTGAGAGCTGATTAGCTTATCTCTTCATTCACAAGGTGAGAGATGTTGGTGCGTCATTAATATATAATAATATTATATATATAATATATATATATATATATATATATTATATATATATATACTATATTGTTACGGTGTGGAAATTCGCATTACACGCATAAAGGGTCCTCAAGGTGAATATATCGGTTAAGTCATTTGTGTCGTTAGCCAAACACCGTGTTTTAAGAGGAATTATATGTGATCCATTCCGGGCTGACGATTCTTCAGTTAGTCGTTTTCTTTGGCTATTGTTAATTTGGTGCAAGAACACAACGACATCGCCACACGCAACATCTCAAGATGCACGCCATTCACTAACACGACGCAACAATCACGGCATTCACTACCACGACGACCCACCTCCACAACTACGCTCCGTCTTCGCCCTTGCCCATTCCACGAAACCGTGCGGTCACATCTCGCGGACGGATGAAAGGAGCGGAGTGCATACAGCAAACTCCGCGCTTAAAGTAATCTCCGCCCAAAAGCCGCGCTTTGGCATGGTGGGAAAAAAGGTGCGATTTAGGCCAGGGTCAAAGGTGAAAAAGGTGGGGGCCTGATTTTGGGAATGATTCCGCTGGCCCGAGGCCAACTGACATTTCCCGCTCCCGCACAGTCGGGGAAGGGGGAACGCAGGCACCGCCTTTTTGGGAAGCTTCAAAGGGAGGTGGAACAGAAATGGGGGGGGCAAAGGGCGGAGCCGGCCCCTACGAAAAGCGTGGGTGTGGAATATGATAGCTGGAGCCTCTTGGTTCGTTCAAGCGTTGACAAAAGGCGTGGGCGTGAAGGTCGACGAGAACGTCGTTCCTTTCCTGTTCCCTTGTCCTGGAAGTGGAAATTGTGGAGAGTTGTGGTGATTCGTTCCTGGTCGGAGGTTCTGTTCGTTCGTACGAGCTGTCGGCGAGACACGTGCAGGCGCGCGGCACGAGCCAGTGGACCACGCCGGAGGGACTCAGAGTTACGGTCGCCAAGGACTCGACGCGCTCAGGAAGAGTCGGACTTCCATTTCTTTTGTTTGTGTGTAAACGTGTGTGTGTGTGGCGGCCAGTCTGGAAAGTAGAACCGGTTAAGTGTTGCTCGTGTAAGTCATATGTCGGTTTGTAGATTGCGTTGTGTTCTTTTCTTGTGTTTTTTCTTAAATAAAGTATACGTGTATTGCTTTGTTCTTTTGTTTTATTGTAATATACGTGCCTTCCGTGAAATAAAATGTGCTTGTCGCGATTGTTCCCGTTTTGCTTCGTCTTTTCTCTTTATTGAATCTCCATCTTGCATTCACGTTAAGGGATTGGTAGTGGGTATAAACACGCGGTAACTAATCTGAACCGTCAAGGTCTGACGAATAACTCCGCTCGTTATCCCTGTAGTACGGAAGCAGCCGCTTAAGCGGTTCGTGTTCCGGCAGTCGACCTTTGGCGTGGTAAAACTCTCGGTACGCTATCCGCGCGATACTTAGGTAAATCGACGCATTCGGCGATCGGACCCTATTTTCGCAGCGGGTAGAATGCGGACTGAGTTGTGGTGAGGTTAATACCCCCACCGTGACAGCACCCGGCGTTGTTCCGAGAGGGTCACGACTGAATTTGTCCGTTCGCGGTGGGCCGACGGTTTGCGATTCGAGTTACGTGCCGATCGCAGCGCGGGCCGGCAGAATATCGCACAATATATATATTATATATATATATATATATATATATATATATATATAATAATATTATTTAAACCATGTTCATATATACATCGAGAACAATCCAAAACCAGGGATATCTTAGAAATATCAAACCGCAGGAAATGGAA